>OX463782.1:12183732-13383732 GCA_949825025.1 Siphlonurus alternatus | reverse complement strand
CTCCTCTTCCAGCTACTTCTTGGAAAATAATTTATTTACCGTATATACCATATACATATAGGTATAGACGGGAAAGAAGAATTTAATCAGGACTAACTGAAATATATATTAAAAAGTACACAAAAACATGCCTTATTTTAAAATTATTAAATTTTGGAAAGTATTTCATTTACTTTCAGTTTTCATATTGAATTGAAAATTATCTTAAATTTTGTAATTAATTTCAGCAGCCATAACTTCATAACTTTTATAAGTAAAAACTCCCAATTTCAAAGTAATATACGAACTTTCTTATTTACACTGCATTTGGAAACCACAAGGAAATCACTTCACAAGATGTGCAAATAAATAATTAGTGTGCTTGTTACGCGGAATGCAAAGAAAATCAAAATTCACCTCTTTGATAGTCGTGTGTTACTTTTTGCGCTATTTTCTTTGTGTTGAAGTTTTCCTCAACAAGTTTTACAACTAAAATCTTAAACATAAATTTGCTTCCTTTGAGAGACCAAGAAATTATTTTACCATAAACAAATTGCCTTGAAAAATCAACATTATACTCTCATAAAAAACATTTTTGAGATGTATAATATATTATAAGGATGTAAAAAAACAACAAAACAAGTTATATAAAGTTAGTCAAACCTTATAACATCTTATAGGAGTTTTAGGTATTAGGTACTGTACTGTACTCTACATTTTATTTTATTTTTTTATTTTAGTTATTTTCTGAATTTAAAGTTTTTGTTTTATAAACTCATATGACTTAATTATACACGACTGCAAATAAAACTTATGTTATAAAATAACATGAACAGAAATTTAAGTAGCTTTAAATTTGCTGACTATATACTGTCAGACAAGAGTAGAGACACCTTCTTTCGGTAATTTGCACACTTTATCAGATTGATATCTAACACGATTGGAGGAATGATATCTGACAGAATGTCACAAAATCAGCTGTGCAAGCTATTATAATTGATTTTTTTTTTAAATAAAAATACAAAGTTCATAAATTTGATGTATTATGAACTTAATTAGTGCTATACATATAATATGTTAATATAATATCTTATTTTTTTAAAATAAAGACAAATGAGATGAAAGTATAGGGATTAGGTGGTATTGAAGAATAGGATATTAATTATGAATTATGATTAAGAATATTGCGGCTTGTTACGGGTCCGAGCATTTGCTGAGATCTGACTAAGGAAACCACGAGAAACTCAGTCAGGATGGACTCCCATTTTTTTTTTTTTTAATATTTTCAATCAATGGAGCAGATCAATATTCATCAAAGTCCGGGAAATCTCACCCAGCCAAATTCTATTAATCCACGTTCTACTTTACTGACGTCACGAGCGCTTTAATTTATTTCTACTTAATTTTATTTTAAGATTTCCTCTACATTGTTAATATTATAATAAATTTAAAGTTAAGAACATACAATTTTAACGCTTAACAAGAAAATTAATTAAGACCACCTTATTCTTTCTGTATTTTTAAGTCACAATAAAATAATTAGTGTATGCTTACAATAAATGTAAATAACATCACAAATTGAATTCACCTCTTTAACGCAACAGTTGTTACTTCTAGTGAAATTTTCTAATGCTCATGAAAAGTTTTCCTTAACTATAGCAACTAAAAAAATCTCAAACATAAATTTACCTTCTTCGAAAAAGCAGGCAATTATTTTATTACCTTCAAAAATCAACATTGAAAAAAAATATTATGTATAATATATATTCTAATAAAAAATATTTGAGATACGCAAGGGGTAGTTATTAAAACGACAGTCACTCTTTCGTTTTTTCCCCCGAGTTTTTGGGCATGTATATATTTATTTTGTATATATATTTTGTATATATTATTTTTAAAGTTAACCAAACTTTACAGCACATTAGGTACTTATTTATTGAGTAATTTCTCAAGACAAAATTTACATTGCAAGGCAATAAAAAAGGAAAAAAAATGTATCAAATACCCAAGAAGAATTGTTAATTTATTTCTAGTTTGCTTATTGTATATGATACATGATATGTTGAGAATACAGTATATTATATTTAATGTAATAACGTAGTTTTTAAATATATAAAATGTATGGGGTGAAAATTTCTGATTAACTGATTAAGATTAAAAATGTTATCACTAACATTATTTGTTTCAAAATAAGTGAAATGTCATAAATTCGTTTACTTGCGTTGTAATGGATTTATATTAATTATTGATGCATCATATATTTATACCATCAAGTATGTATAAAATATATTTTTATGTAAAAAATAAAAAAAATAAATTTTTATAGCATTTACGCAAGCTGATAAATTTTAATCAAAATTTTTTACTATAACAGTGAACGATTTTTTTTCCAGATAGATCTTCAATTTTTTATTCACAGTATTCAAAATAATTTTTTAAAAATAATTATTTAATTTAAAATTTATGGGTTTAACTCCATCTCTCAACTCTTTACCCCACCCCCTCAAGTAAAGTTACAAAATAAAACTACCCTTTTTTCTCCCAAACCCATTTGCTGAAAACTGCCATCCGACTGCCAGAATTACAATAATTATTCCCCCCTCCTCTCTTTGTCTAGGATAGTTGCCAGAAATAATAGTATACCACTAGCTATATTATATATCACTGTCTGTATAAATATTCATTCATTGCCCATGGGATGTAATTGTTTATAGTACAAGTAGGTTATCATGTAATTTATACATGAATTCTACAGAATAGTATAGACTAATTAGCGACTGGCGCGATATACGATATAATATAAACTTCCATTATTGGCACTGCATGAATCTCAACATTCACATTGAGGAAAATGATCCACTACGTTAGTTTTAAATATCAGCAATTACACACTATTTTACAAAAAAATAATAATAATAATAAAATAAAATAACTAACAATAATTAAATTAAACATATCCTGTGTCAGTTAATGTTTAGTCTATAAGTGTTGTTTTTTATTTGCTTTGTGAGATTTATATTTAAGGAAAAGGTCGTTGATAAAAAAAAAGAGGGTAAGATAAAATAGAAATAATGGGGGAGCTATAGAAATAGCTCCCCCATCTTATTTTATTTTTTAGAGAACCGTTTGTGTAAAGGAGACACGTAGACAAAATTTGCCTATAACATTGTTTTCTGATCCTGAAATGCCAAAACATATTGGAAACAATAATGCACTTCAGCCTGTTGAGCAAATTGATATGGAAATTTTTTATTCGTCACTTTTCACCCTAACCGTGAAAATACTCTCCACTTCAAAAATGTCAACCCCATATAGTTTTTTTCTGCACCTAGATATATATTGAATTTATTTTTTAATCTCGTTTAAGTTCTCATTTTTTATTTAAACATTATTGATTTTATACTCTACAATATTATGATTTTATTAAATTAATGTTTTTCAAAAAAATTATTTTTTTTTATGCTATTTCAAATTATAACACACAATATACATTATACCTGTGTACATATTGCATATCTTTACGAAAATTTTTGGCATTACATTAAAATTAAATTAACTTTGATTTTTTATAATATAAAAAAACGAGTGAACTTATAATTTTTCCTGAGATTTTAGATCCTTGGCGACTTGGAATAAATAACTCACCCCCCTACTCAACTGATTGCCATGCATATAAAACAGGAAGGAACGAGCATGCTTGGAATTTCTGAGGACCCGAGATACAAGAACACACAGATTGAATAAAGGTGGAGTTGACGACACAGAGGTTTTATCTCCAAACTGCAAAAACATCTACATCCTGCTAGCACAAATATAAATTAATGACAGGAATATTCCATGATTTTCATATCACCAACAAGTTAAGACGAAAAAAAAAAATGTCTTTATTTATAAGATCTTTACGTTTGAATAGTTTTCAAAGTTACATCGTTCGATGGATAAATATAAGGAAAAAGTAATTTCTTTTTATTACTTTTTTATATATAATGCTGTTCATAAAAGAAAATGTTTATTTTTTTTTTCGTCTATTAGGGTGTATACAAAATATATACATGGAAGTATAAATTCATAAATGAGAGCGACGAGACGATGGTATTGAGTTTTTGTTTCTTGCTGGTTGACGTCCTCGCTCTAATTGGCTTGTTTGTGTCGACGTAGTAGCCCTCAGACTTGTTGTGATGATAACGTCAAGTCTTCATAAATTATATCGCTATCAGATGAGACTTCATTTTAACACGTGTGAGATCACTATTGAAATACAATTTAAATTTCAATTTAAATTTTAAGTTCTATTAAAATTTTTTAATAAAAAGTGTTTTTAGGTGCACATCTGGACACTAGAAAGAGGGTTTGGAATAAAAAATTAAAAGAAGTCTTAAAAATTAACAATGTAACTCACCAAAATAAAGGATGCTATGACTAATTATTGTTGTTTTTCAAAATTTCTTGTCAATTGATTTTTAATAATGTACTGTTAAATGTACTGTTTTTTAAATATTAATACATTTTTTTATGAATTATTATATTATTTCTAATCATTCTGATATCTTTGTTTTGAACAGCTAATGTTAATTAATGTTACTGATTCCTCTCTGCTCGAGTTTTTAAAGCTCATATATGTGACCTAAAAACTATAATATTAACTATGTATTTATGTATAACAATAATAAACAATAAAACAATCTAATGGTCCTTTATTAACTAGAAGTCTAGCTATTTGGATTTGATCAACAATATTAAAAAATTGCAAATGAATTGTTGGTTGTTATAACTTAAAAAACATAATAAATAAACTAAAGATGAATTTAATTCAGAATCTCACCTTTGATTCTAACACAGAACTTCGTTTTCTTTGTAAACTAAATATAACAAGCAGTTTCTTTAATAATTTTAACTGTTTGTGTATTATTTTAAAAATTAAAATAATTACTAATTTGTCTCAAAAAGTGTCTATTATATTTATATTTAATAATCATTTTTTATGTATTTTTTGTGTTTACTAATTAGACAAAATGTATTTATAATGTTTTCTAAAATTTAAAATGTTTTACTTAATGTTATCAATATATAAAAATGTAAAATTTCTTAAATTCTGCAATTCTGTCCGCGATTCATAAATAATAAACTATAACGTTCCCCGCCTACGAGTTCTAAACTCTTGGGGTCTAACTTGTGTTTCTAATTTGTAAAATATATGTTTTATTTTTGAATAAAAACATTTAAAAAAAATAAACCAATCCTAACTAACTGAAATTTCATAATGTTGTTCTAAAATATATTTACACTTTCAGAGGAACAGCAAGAAAATCCGGAAAATCATCGTATTAAATAAATTATAATCACAAAACTTAATTTATATCACGAGGAAATTAAATTTCTAGTTGTTTTAAGTCATTAAGAAGCAGACTGGTATTTTTTCAACACTCTATATACATACCTTTTAAAATGTTACATTTTCGCCTTAAAGTTAGGCAACTTGTTCAGCACAAAGACGAAACCAATGTTGTAATATTATTATTATATTATGCAACTTGCTGTGTTTTTATGCTGATCATACATATAATTATGCTGATTGATTTCATATTATTAAATTTATACTTTTGAAAACTGCAAGCTTAAAATGTAATTATTTAAGGCCATATATTTATATAATCTTTTTAATGATTGGAAACCTTATATAAATCAATATGACTATTATTAGATATTCTTAGGGAAAATAATTTTTTATTTAATGAAGACCTCGATTTTATTTATTATTTTTCGATCCATGTGCCACTCTAGTTGTTATGCAACCTTTTGACTTACATTGTGAGACCGACAAAGGCAAACAGCTGTTCCCAACTCGACGATAAAACGTCTTTATCTGTAATTTTATACTTTGTCGAGTACTTTAAAAAGATCGTGTTTTATTACAGGTTGTTTTCACAATAAAATAATAAACATCCTTTGAAAGTGCACCGACCCATTGGACAGATTGATGAGGTAACAACTTTACTGGCTGTAAAAACCGATGCTGAGATTGTGAGAGAAGTCAGAAGAAATATAACAAATACAATTTTTTTGAATTTCAATGTAATAAAGGTTTGTGAAAATATATTAATTAGTAAATAAAACGTGTAACGTATAAACAATAAAATCTGCATAACGTTTACAAATAAAAACATACGAATAAATAATTATAGTTTTCAGGTTTTAATTGTTTGGGAATATTGTGATTTATAGCACAATTAATTTAAAATAACATTCCTTTGAATTATTTAAATTTTATACGTTCAACAAAAGAGGAGTATTGTCGACTCTGCTAACATAGAGAATTCTCAATACAATTAGAGAAATATTTCACTGAGCATGGAGAGAATACTTTGTCAATAATAGCTAGAGTCCAATTACATGACGTCAGGTGTTTTCAGCATGATCGAGCTAAAATTAGCAGTTTTGGTTTAGTTAAGTTTTGCCGTTTTCACTGTTTTGAAGTTTGAGGCTTCAAAATCCGGCTTTTTTGTTTGTTATTGAATCTTCAAAATTCCTTCATATTCAGACTCCTATGTAGGGTCAAATTACATGACGTCAGATGTTTTCAGCATGATCGAGCTAAAATTAGAAGTTTTGGTTTTGTCAAGTTTTGCCGTTTTAACTGTTTTGAAGTTTAAGGCCTCAAAATCCGGCTTTTTTGTTTGTTATTGAATCTTCGAAATTCCTTCATATTTGAACTCCTAGGGTCCAATTACATGACGTCAGGTGTTTACAGCATGGTCGAGTTAAAATTAGAAGTTTTGTTTTTGTCAAGTTTTGTCAAGTACAGTGGCGTAGCCAGGATTTGTCCAAGGGGGGGGTTCTTCAAGATTGAGAACAGCCCACTGGGGGGTTTGGGGGGCGTAGCCCCCCAATTGCCCGCCGCAGGCGCGATTTTTTTAAGGACACGCCCCCTTTTTAGGGAAAAATTATGAAAAAATACTATTATAGAGAATGTATGGCTTGATGCAATTTTTTTTTAAAAATTTATATTTTTTGCACCCCATTTTTTTAATTTCTTTTCAATACGTGCAGTAAGTGCTGCACTAACGTAATAAGTAACAAATAATTTTAGTTAAATCAAGTAATTCATCCAATAACCACTTTTATATTATTTTTATTAGTTTCATGATGCGCGATTTTTTTGAAACAGGGACGTGGACTTAATTTTTTTCAATGAAAAGTTGCAGCAAATTTCTTATATTTGTAAATCGTAAATTATGTACAGTAGTTACAATATTTTTGTCACTACTTTTTCTTATAAAAAAAATATACAAATTAAAAAAATCAGATTTTTTTAACGTCGGTAATAAATTATATGTATTATGATATAAATGATAATGTACAGTATTATACATTAGACAATAAAACTGGCAATTAATTGTAAGATGTAATATATACCTATAATATATAATTAATTAAAAAATAATAAAATATTATGTATGTATAATTTTTAGTTTTATGCTGAACATCATGCGGGGAATGTTTTCAACATTTTTTATATTTTTAAATTGTTGTCTACAAAAACATAAATAACTTAATAATGAATACTACATAATATAATTATAATAATAGATCGTTTTTTTTTTATTCCGTAGACTAGATGTTATATATTATCAATGACGAAAAAAGCAAAAAAGCACATTGGAATTAAATAATAGAATTATAGCATACTTAAGTAATCATAATACTGTAGACGGATTTTAAATAAATTAAAGATGTATTTTCTTTGTGTTTCGAGGATATGAATTTTTAATTTTTTTTTTTTTTTTTAAGAAAATTTGTCATAAAATTTTATCTAAATCGTATCCGTCGAGTACCATTTTTTGTTATTTTTCCCTCAAAATTTACTAAGGTTCAGCTCTCAAGGGGGGGGGGGGTTATAACACCCAAACCCCCCCCCCCCCCCCCCCCCTTGTCTACGCCCCTGAGCTAAAATTAGAAGTTTTGGTTTTGTAAAGTTATGCCGTTTTCACTGTTTTGAAGTTTGAGGCCTCAAAATCCGGCTTTTTTGTTTCTTATTGAATCTCCAAAATTCCTTCATATTTGAACTCCTAGGGTCCAATTACATGGCGTCAGGTGTTTTCAGTATGATCGAGCTAAAATTAAATGTTTTGGTTTTGTCAAGTTTTGCCGTTTTCACTATTTTGAAGTTTAAGGCCTCAAAATCCGGCTTTTTTGTTTGTTCTTCAAAATTCCTTCATATTAGATCTTCTAGGGTCCAATTACAAGGTTTTAGGTGTTTTCAGTATGATCGAGCTAAAATTAATAGTTTTTGTTTTGTCAAGTTTTGCCGTTTTTACTGTTTGAAGTTTAAGGCCTCAAAATCCGGCTTTTTTGTTCGTGATTATATGATCAAAATTCCTTTATATTCAAACTCCTAGGTTCCAATTACATGACGTCAGGTGATTTCAGCCTGATCGAGCTAAAATTAGAAGTTTTGGTTTTGTCAAATTTTGCCGTTTTCACTGTTTTGAAGTTTAAGGCCTCAAAATCCGGCTTTTTTGTTTGTTCTTCAAAATTCCTTCGTATTAGATCTCCTAGGGTCCAATTACATGGCGTCAGGTATTTTCAGAACGATCCAGCTAAAATTAGAAGTTTTGGTTTTGTCAAGTTTTGCCGTTTTCACTGTTTTGAAGTTTAAGGCCTCAAAATCCGGCTTTTTTGTTTGTTATTGAATGTCAAAAATTCCTTCATATTTGAACTCCTAGGGTCCAATTACATGGCGTCAGGTGTTTTCAGTATGATCGAGCTAAAATTAATAGTTTTTGTTTTGTCAAGTTTTGCCGTTTTTACTGTTTTGAAGTTTAAGGCCTCAAAATCCGGCTTTTTTGTTCGTGATTATATGATCAAAATTCCTTCATATTCAAACTCCTAGGTTCCAATTACATGACGTCAGGTGATTTCAGCCTGATCGAGCTAAAATTAGAAGTTTTGGTTTTGTCAAGTTTTGCCGTTTTCACTGTTTTGAAGTTTAAGGCCTCAAAATCCGGCTTTTTTGTTTGTTATTGAATCTCAAAAATTCCTTCATATTTGAACTCCTAGGGTCCAATTACATGGCGTCAGGTGTTTTCAGTATGATCGAGCTAAAATTAAAAGTTTGGGTTTTGTCAAGTTTTGCCGTTTTCACTGTTCTGAAGTTTAAGGCCTCAAAATCCGGCTTTTTTGTTTTTGATTGAATCTTCAAAATTCCTTCATATTTGAACTCCTAGGATCCAATTACATGGCGTCAAGTATTTTCAGAACGATCCAGCTAAAATTAGAAGATTTGGTTTTGTCAAGTTTTGCCGTTTTCACTGTTTTGAAGTTTAAGGCCTCAAAATCCGGCTTTTTTGTTTGTGATTGAATCTTCAAAATTCTTTCACATTCAAACTTTTAGGGTCCAATTACATGGCGTCAGGTGATTTCCGCCTGATCGAGCTAAAATTAGAAGTTTTGGTTTTGTCAAGTTTTGCCGTTTTCACTGCTTTGAAGTTTAAGGCCTCAAAATCCGGCTTTTTTTGTTTGTTATTGAATCTTCAAATTTCATTCATATTTGAACTCCTATTTGAGATGTCCGCGATACTTATCCGCGCGGCTATCTTAGCCACGAGAATTTGTCCAACTGGTTTGGCTAAGTGACTTGTCCAACGTAACTTATTCAAACACTTGTCTGGGCCTATACTTGTCCACGCGGCTAAGTATTCAGGTTATCCAGACTAGAACGTGGACAAGTTATCCGCCGGCTAAACCTCGCGGATAAGTTATTGTTTTATCCTTTATTTTTATATTAGGAACTTGCTGTCATAGTGCTATGTATGTGTTATGTTTTAAATGTAAAAATTTGACAAGACTTATGCTGTATTGTGGCAATTTTTTGTCACTGTATTACCGCCAGTGGTCGAATAAAAATATTCTATTCTATTCTATTCTATTCTATTCTATTCTATTCTATTCTATTCTATTCTATTCTATTCTATTCTATTCTATTCTATTCTATTCTATTCTATTCTATTCTATTCTATTCTATTCTATTCTATTCTATTCTATTCTATTCTATTCTATTCTATTCTATTCTATTCTATTCTATTCTATTCTATTCTATTCTATTCTATTCTATTCTAAGTCTTTTTGAATTCCCCTCGATGTAAACAGTATACACAATATAATATATGAATGTACTAATTAATTGCTACATATAATCAAGAACAATTGAAATATAGTCTGTCAATCGAGAGTTTGACCCTCGATATTGCCGGAATCGATATATTTGCACTTCCGGTTGTGGGTTATGCCATGGCAACCGGAAGCGGAAATTGTTAAAAATCGGCAATATCGATGGTCAAACTCTCACTTGCTGGATTATAGTTTGCTTGTAAATAAACAGAAACAAAGAGTGAGCATGAAGAAATTAAAAACATAAACAATTAATTAAAATAATGAGCGTCATTCATGAAAGAAATAATCATGTTACTTAATAACCATGATTAAAGTGAACCTATCTAATGTATCTATACATTAATTAAACGCAGTTAGTTAGAAACATGCTAACCTTCTTTGCTATTTCCTTCACGAATAGCTCTATTTTTATTTTTCAACCTATAATAAATAGCATATATAAATAGTCAATTGGTTCTTTTATGGATCTTATTAATAAACAACCAGCATCGTTAAGTTTTTACTTTTTCTCTACACACAGACATATTATGTTTTAACAACAAGCACAAATATTTCATGATAAGTTTAAATTCTAACACACAGGACGAAATTTTCAGAGCTCACACTTGTGACAACGAGCTAACGAAATTGCTGCTTTGTTTCGTGACAAGTTTGTCTGGCAAGTAGCTTGCAAAGTTGTCACAGTGTGAGATAACAAGCAACGTAACATATTTCTTAAGACAAGGGAAATTACCTCTAACAAATTCTCTCATCTTAATCAGGCTCAAACACGTTCTTAAGATGCACTTTGTAATTATACATAATGATCATAGCAGTTGTGAAATCTAATTATTTTTCCTGCTAATTAGAGGGAGGGTTATATTTTAATGCAATTAATATAAGCTAAATTGATATAAAAATGTATAATAATAATAATAATAATAACAAAAAAAATAACAATGAAAAGACAAGCAGGAAACAGTGTTTGCAAAAGTATCACAAGCATGCATTAGTATTTGATAACTTCGTGGTAAAAACAGGTATCAGAATATACTGTATTTCAGCATGCTCAGCATAGTACGGCTTAACTTAATCAAAAATAAGAGAGAGAGAGAGAGAGAGAGAGAGAGAGAGAGAGAGAGAGAGAGAGAGAGAGAGAGAGAGAGAGAGAGAGAGAGAAGAGAGAGATGGATCTCGGAGAAAGAGAGGTTGATGCTATGGTAGCATTATTAAAATACTGTCAATTTTTGTTTAAAATATAAGAAATATGATTTTTAGTTACATCATTCCCTCCCAAAAAAATTATTATCAATGTACTGTACATTATTATGATATTTCAACTATAAAATAATTTGAAGTGAAAACTAAATTTTAAAAGTTAATGAATGGGAGATAGTGAGCTTTGAGCAAGTTATTTCATCACATGCAGATAACGATTTTCATATTTGCGTGTACATAATGCATTATACTAAGGGAAAATTCTCAGTTGGCTGTAAAGTTTCTGTTTGATAATTTACTCTGGTTTCAGTGTGGTGGCTTGCTGACGCTGAGTTTGCCACGCGCCACCCGGTAGATAGCATGCCGGGTCCACAGGGTCGGTCTGGAACAAAAAGACCCGATAAGTAACCGGTCTCAATGGGCCTGGCACTCGAGAGGGCAAAGGAGGGGCTATAATTTACCATAGGTACGATTTTTTACGATTTGCTTCGGTTTGGGAGTCAGCAGGTAGGTAGTCTCAGTTAGCAATTACTTACCAACTGTGATGTCCAGATCGACCCCGTGGCTCGATCCCGACGTGCAGCCGCCCGCAGAGACAAAGGAAAGGCGGTGACGTGCCGTGGCCTCCACATGCGCTAATTGGTTCGCTTGCCTTCTGATCCATTCAAGCGGCAAAGATCACAAGCTGCGTGTACATTGATGTCAAGTTGTATCAAGTCAATCAAATTCAGAAAACGTGGAAATCATTTTAGCCAACAGTTGTTGTACAAGATTCACTTTTGATGTAAAAATGGCTTTCATTTCAATAAAAATGAATTAAATTTGACAGATTAAGCTATTCCTCATCAGATGTTTACATGTTATTTAGATAAAAAAAAAAAAAATTTGAACGCCTTGTTTTAATTAATGTTAAAATTATACGTAGTGTGTGTGAATTTTAACAATAGACTTTTTATAGGTGAGGTGTTGGAGAAGCTTAGTTTCTCAATGTGTCTCAGTCATCTATTCTTGCAACAAGAGTGTTTCTCAATCATAATGTAAATTTGCATGGTGACAAAAAAATTACTTGCAACATTGGATTTTTAAAAAGTTTCGTATTCTTCAAAGGAAGTTAATAATTTAATTTCATAGAAATTTCCTTCCTAATCTCTTCTGTGCCCCATCTATTGACGACAGAGTTTTAGTCTGAAATTTTAGAGGAACCATTAGCCCGTGATACCCTCCAATCTACTCAATGCACTGCTGCAATGCTCGCATCGTTTGTATCATTCTATGTAAAAGTAGCTAGTCGATCCCCTCTCTCATTAGCGTCATCGGGTCACCCGCACCTCGTACAGTACAGGCCAACTTTGTCTATCCTCAAGTCTATAGCTAGAAAATTTCATTACTTGGAATACTGAACCATGAAAATATGCTCTTGTAACGCTTTCCTCTCCGTCTTTTTCATATATATATTTTTTCCCCACAAGGGAAATACATAATATATATATGCCATGGAGCACACAAAAATGAACTATTTTATATTTATTAATAATTGCTTTACTCTATATATATCACTTTTATACTGAAATGGTTTTAAAATTCTTTTTGCTGCTCTTCCTAATAACATTAATAAAAGAAAATGAACAAAAAATTTATTAATTTATTAATACTGTTAATTATTAAGGCTGATTGTTCTAACTCTACTACATTTTTGGCTATCCTTTTGCGTTAAGCAGCACATTTTGTGCGAATAGTCTAAATTTTGTGATATTTCTTGGTAACATCTGTGTGGAAAATTGCCAATTTTTTACTTCATAAATATTTAAGTACTGTGTTTTTTTTTTATAATTTATCTTTTTATCTTTTTTGGCTACTCTTTTTGGTTCGGCGGAGCCTGGTCAATTTCCTCAGGAAATATGGTTCAACCCTCAAGTCTCTTTTTGAGACCCTCAGAGTCGTTAGAACATAAAATATATATACGAGGCTAAAGGAATGTTGCCTGTGATGTTAGTATGTGGAATATGTATGACGTCACAGTTGATGAATCAGTGATACCAACACATTTTTAACATTTATTTTTATTACTAAAAAATACATGTTTGACTTTTTAATTGCATTGAAGATTTTCAGGCTATGATTTTTTTTATTTGAGACTTTAATTTTTGAAACAGCCTGTAAACTAAGAGTTTGCATTTTTGTTAAAATTTTTATAATATTTGCTTGAGCCTTATTTATTATTTGCAAAGCTTCTATATTCCTACGTTTATACTTTATTGTTTGTTATAGATTAATTTTTGCAAATGGTTAAAATTAAAGTTCAGTTAATAAACAAATTAATAAGTGGCCACCTTGTAGCCCCGGCCATTGTCCTTCTCACCCTCAAGATTATGCTTCTTGTTAAAAATCTTCTTATTTAAGCATAATTAAAGTCTAGAAGACGTCACCTTGCCCCTACTGCATATGCAACCCGCTTCATTTAGATGCCAAACAAGTTGCCTAACCTCAAGGAGATATGACTTCTTGCAATAAATGAATGAATGAATGAATGAATGAATGAATGAATGAATGAATGAATGAATGAATGAATGAATGAATGAATGAATGAATGATTGAATGATTGAATGAATGAATGAATGAATGAATGAATGAATGAATGAATGAATGAATGAATGAATGAATGAATGAATGAATGAATGAATGAATGAATGAATGAATAAATAAATAAATAAATAAATAAAAATGAAACGATAAATTTTCTGAAACAGGTATAATTTAATTTAAACAAATTCAAATTATTATTTATTTAGCAACAGTTACAGAACCAAGACACTAAATACAATAAAATGGCCTGTCAAAATGGATACCATAACATTTATTTTTATCTCTTTGTGAAACATGTATCTTAAATCTTGTAATCTTCAGACAAAAATTAAAACCTTATATATATTATTTATGACAAGCCCATATAAATTTATACAGAATTCTATTGTATTTGTAATTCTGAGAAGGTACGTTTAAACATCTGTTTTTAGTAGCAAAAGGATCCCTCTGAAACCTTACTTGTATTCTACCCTCTCCCAATGTTAGGCTGATGATAATTACATGATTACTTAGAAGTGATAATTACGTAAAACACAATTGTTGTCTGTTATAGTCGTTATATAGTTCAGTGGTTATAGTACATTGTTATACAAGGAAGAGAAATACTCACTGTAAATAGTTTCAAATTGAAGGTAACACCTGTCAATCTCGTTGCTAAGATTTTCTGTTTTTGCAATTAATTAGCTAATTAGCAGGTATAGTGCCCCTACCTGTGTTTCAAAGGGACATAATGTAATCTCCTTAATCTTCTTACTAGCTGGAACCTGGAGGGAAACGCCGATCCTTTCAGAGAAATTGTAATTACCACTAGAGAGCCTAATAATTACGGTTGCTACCTAAAATTGTTCATTTGTTAAAAAAATAAATAACCATTTTTTGTCTGAAGTAGTTTCAAGAGTTTGTGCGTATTTTTTACGTCACTTTTTTTCAATAAATTTAAGCCAGTTGATGTTGTTTTTGAAATGTATCCGCTATATTTTCTGTAAAATTCTTTGCCTGTATTTCCCGTGTGCTCGATTACAATATACCTCATTACTCAGATTGGCCTTTGCCTTGGGGACAAAGTAAGGCAAGTGGCTTAATAACAGGGGGGGAAAAAGCATAATGGCGGCTGCAGAATAAAAATTTATTGAAAGCGTTTTTTTTTTTTTGCTGAATGCTTAGCTTAACTAATTCTCCATAGAAACATTAATGGTTGGTTATAATATTTGTTATCAAGACATGATTTTAACATCTTTACGTAGTCACCAAAAAGGTAAACATACATACTCGTAGTTACCGGGCAGGATTTAAACTTTCATGTTTGAAGCCACTAAATTTCATTGTAATAAACGTATTTTATCATACAGTTTTCTATATTATGATTTCTGATATGTATTCTATCAAACAAACATAGTCAAGTACAATAGTTGTCCTTGTATCACATGCGATGTATGAAACCTTTTGCTAGCTATCCAATGGTTCGTCCTGTATGTGTACAACATCACATGATATAACTTTCAAGTGTTGTTGAGAATTATTTATCATCATGCAAAACACTTGATATCATACAATTAATTACTCGTTAAATATAAAACAACAGAATATTTATTACTCTTTAATTTGATTTTAAATTATAAATCCACTATCAAAAAATGTAAATGAAGAGCATACAAAATTAATATTTTTATATAACAAAAAATAATAAAAGTAGTAAATGTTTACATTTATGAGTAATTAAATAACGTTAACTTTTTAACATGTTGAATTGAAATTACATTCCATATAAAAAAATGTTCCAACTAATTTCCGATTCTCGATAAATCTCAATATAAATTTTTTACTATATATATTTAACAAGCAAAATAGTGATGATAGTTTAGTATAATAAATAGAACAGAAATTCTATTGGACAATTCAATATCTTATTGACTTTTTATGTAATAATATCACGTTAAATATTTTTTATTTCCTCAATCCATCCATAAAACGCAGTCATATATATAAAATAATATAATACAACTGTAAACGGTTTTATCTACTGGCGTAAATTTCTCCCAGTTATATATAGATCCAATGTAAAACTCGGAAAAGAGTGCTTAAAATATCAACGTTATTTTTGAAATAAATTTATTCAATAAAATGGTTGGAGGTAATTTTAAAAGCGGTAAAAAAAAAAAAAACAAAAAAAAAAAAAAAAAAAAAAAAAAAAAAAACATGCAACGTTTGTACCACCAGAAGTGGATTTCCATGAGCAAAAGTCGCGGTACGACGCACACAAGCTGTGTGGCTTGTATTCTTCAAGTGAATTCAAAGAGTTGCAATATCGTGCATATTATATAATTGTAATCACCAGTGAATGTTACAGTACAAGTTTCGCGCCATGTGCTGAAAATCTCCCATGTAAATCCACCTTAACATTTTTTTATGATAGCAGCCCCAAATTTAAGGTGAGTATATAGTTGTAGGGCTGTTATATCAGAAAAAATGGAATGGCAACTATTTGACGCAAATTTGTCTCAGGTGTCGTGAAATCCACTGCATTAACAACGAAGAACTCTCGACGCAATATTTGCTTCTTTTCAGTAAAAAATAATATGTACCTTTGATAACAATTATAATATATAGATTATATAGTAATAATTTTTAAGTATATTTTTAAATTAATTATTATTGATATAAAATTAATATAATTGTACATATTATAGCAATAAATTAATTTCTCATTGACTAAATTTAAAATACATTTTACGTAACAAATTTCTAGTAAAGTTTAATGTTACTTTTATTAAAACTATCTAATATTATCACATATTCTCTCTCAGATGGAGTTGAAGCGAAAGTAGTTGGAAAGTAGTTGAATGCTGTCACCGCCGCGACATGAAGATCCCCCTCTTGTTATGATGGTCTGAATTTATAACTTATCTCCCGTGACAGGTTGTAACACCCTCCTCTTCCCCAACCGGATGAAATTCATCTGCTGCTCTTGGCGGTCATCACATTGTGGAAGCAAGAATCATTTCTAGGACAACCATTTCAATCTTCAGATCAAACTTTATAAATACTTTGAAAACAATTTTTTACTGAAGATGCCTGTAAAAAGAACCCTCAATTTTGGAATTAATTTAAAGGGGTAGGATCACGTAGAGAAATTCCTGTTCAAATTTCCATTTAAAATTTTTCTGTAAGCTTCCATATCGAGTTGTAAATAGTGGCTGTTGGTGAAACAAAAATCTCATTAATTAGGTTTTCAGAGTGGTTACATTATATTAAACTTATGCTGATTAAATTACCATGATTAGAAAATTGATAGATAGTGTAAATGCAGACAAAAGCATGTATTATAGTGTATGGAGTCTAAAAACTGATGATGTTTTGCGGTTGACAGTCATTACTACTTAATTATTGTAGAACTCGATGGAAGCTTACACAGAAAAATGTATTGCAAATTTTGAGTCAAATTTTGCTTTAAAAAAATGCCCCCTTTTGATCTAATGTTTTATGCACATGCAAGCTTTGTTTTCCTGGTTTTACTAAGTTTTATATAATATAAGAGAAGTATACTTTAATTAAATATATCTACATGCATCTTAATGCCAAAGACATTACCCTGCATGGCAGGGGAGGGTGCTTTAATGCTCCTAGAAGATTAAAAATGTGAAAATGCTTGTGTTTATCACCCGTTATGTTGTTGCCTAAATAAAATTAAGGAATGTCCTTAGTTTTGGGAACTTTTTTTTTAATGAAAAATTTTAATGGCATTTTCATTTTATACTTTTTTATGCTTAATAACAAAAGTTGAAAATAACATAAGAAGAAACCACTTTAAATTATCAAAATAATTAAATTTGCGTAACAATAACCTCCCTTCCTTGAAATGACAGGGGGGGGGGAGGAGTTATCGATTTTGTGTTTTCGAGTTATATATTTCAATAATAACCGAAGCGCTAATTTTCCCTAAATTTTTTTAAAGTTCATCAAGGTAGGAACATTAGCGCTCATATTAACTATGAAAAACATGAAAGCTTGAAGTTTGAGCTTCTTCCAAACTGTTAAGTTCAATTAATAATGTAATGTATATAACATCGTAAAATTTAATATAATGAATTATAGAAGCTGTGGTATGAAAATTAAATATTATTTAGTTTGGGAGAATAACGGGATTCAAAAGGGAATTAGTGGGACTCCCCCCCTCCCTCCCCCCATCTCTTGAAACGGCGCTTGGGCGTTTGAAATCGGTGTCGAGATCATTTCATCATGCATGATATTACATTGACCAATAAGTTTTAGATCATAAGTATCCACTGTCAGTAAAAACACAAAGTCTTTTCTGAAAATAATTCTTAATATAAAATTTCTTGATGGATGAAATTATTTCAGTACTTATTTTGTCAATTTTCCATGCCACTTAATTTCAAATAAAAAATTATGTGGAGGTTAAAATAAAAGAAAACAATTTATTTTGGTACATTTTTGTATTGAATCATAAATACAATTTAAATAGGAATAAAATAAACTTAAGCATTTTATGAAAAAAAAAATATATATATATATATTCATATTATATCATTTTTTTTAATAATTCAGAGTATTTTTTTTATATAGCATCTACAGTAAAAAGCCATTATATTTATCTGAAAAATAAACATCGCAAATTTACTTTTAGTTAAATTAAATTTTCACTAAAGGCTGGAACTGCATGGTTTTGCTTGTGGAACGAACATTTCTACAACTCTACACACAGCGTTGTCTTTTTTGTCTCTAAGCTTTAAAATACATCCTTAATTCTCTATTCATCACACACAATTTCTATATGATGAAGTCACATGGATCAATTTTAAACACAAAAGGATAAGAATTTTGTCTTTACGTATCCAAAACGTCTAAGAACAATAACTGTAGCACTTCACTGAATATAATCTTCATGATAATTAGTGAGAAAATTACACTGTTGCAATTAATAATCACTAATGAAGAAGCACTGATTGAGAGATTGAACATCATTATTTACATATAATTAATAATGATAACATATAGAACGTTTATATTACTTTTAATTATATAATTAACACCATTAAATCAATTTGGCACATAGTTAAATTGTTTATAATTATTTTTCTTAATTAGGAAGCACAAATAATTGAAATAGGCCTATTAAATAATTTAGGCCTTTATATATATTTATATAGTCGATTCATCTTCTTTATCTTTCTTTTTTTTTACACAAATACGTTGTTTTATTTACAATAAATAAAATGTGTATGCAACTACAATTAAGAGCGAACAATAAAATATTACAATTACGCAAATAGACAATTATTTTTCAAGGTTATAATATAATATCAATATTACTATTAACAATTACAATAACAACAATTAATAATTTTTAAGTTAATAACACGTATAAATACTTTTTATATATATATAATAACATCACAGCAATTTTATTCTAAATTATTCCTTAGGCTCAAAAAGAAATAATTTAGCATAATTATAAATCATAATTAAAAAACAGCAATAAATAAAATTACATACATGTAGTATAACACCACAAAATATTTAGAACAATTAATATTGCGATACATATAAAACATAAAACAGTTTTTTTTTTACAATTTTTTTAATTCAACGTCTTGTTTAATATGAGTTTGATATAATGTTTTTTTTTTTTTGGGGGGGGGAGAGAAAACAGTGACATAAAATTTGATGAGTCTTTTTTAAGAGTAAATTCAACATTTATTCGATCAGTAGTCTATGTGCGTTTGTTTCTTCTTCATAAATCGACTTAAAATATCAAAATAGAATTGGCGACGCTTTTAGGAGCTTCCATCTGAAACAAAAGAACAAAGAAATTGTTTTTAGTTCAATACTTTGTTGTTGCTAAAATTTTACCTTTTTTCCTTTTTGTTTCAAAATAGATTTATTTTATTTTATCAGTTCCAATTCATCTCAAATTGAGACTAAAATTTAACTATAATTTTTAACAAAATGGTTTAATTTAAAATAAAATTGCAACGATCTATATACTTATAGTGGAACATACAACTTTTTATCAGAGAGAGAAAAAAACAAAACAAAAACATTATACACAGTGTATTTTACATGAAATGTTATCTGTAACTGATTTACCAGTGTTGATATTTTGAGACAAAATAACTCAAAATTTCTAGAAGCAAGGACTAACTGTAAGTTCAAACCAGCTTTTCACTTGATTTTATCAATAGTTTAATGCTACAATATTAAACTTGTTAAATATTTTTATCAACTTCTAAAGAATGAAAAAGGGTAAATTAAACTGAACATACTGAATTCATAATGTTACTTTTTTCACAATATCAATTTTTTCAAACATTTCATGCAGAGTATATAAAATTTGAATATACAAACATACAGAATGTTATCAGAAGTGCTCTTAATTTTTTACTATAAACGTTGATTTTAAACTTCCAATTGTTAGTATACTTTTTGTCTATCTGCCATTTTATAAAGAACTATAATTATTCTAGCATGGTGTCTAAAACTTTGTAGACAAACAAACAGCCATTAGCGACGTCTCGAGCACTTGCCTCGTTAAAGCAGCCCTCTTTTGTTTTTACAAAGGAATTTATATGTTTTAATTTTATAATTGTTTTACAAAGAGAAAATGTTGTACTTGATGTTCAAAGGTATATGAAATAAAACTATGTAAAACATAAATAATATACAACAGACGAGTACGCAAAGCAATGTTTGTGATTTTACATTAAGTCTAATTTAGTGTAAACAAATCTAAAATAACGTATTACAGCCACTATAATAATTATATATAATATAGTAGTATAGAACACGTATATGTAATAATAATTTTTATATATGCTAAAATAAAACAAAGCTGTTATTAAAAATATGCATAAAACAAACAAATAATTGTTGGTAAACAAGTAAGTTTTATTATTCGCATAAATTTTCTGGTTACCTTAACAATTTTGAAATGGAATATAAAATGAATGAGAGCAATTGTTTTAAAAGTGATATTTGAAATTAAATTAAGGCAAGTTTCACTTCAATATTCTGCTGATGACCGCAAATTAAAAACCGTCCTTTAGTAGAGCTTTATCCAAGCGAAATGTGGTGGCAACTTGTGCTAGCCAACTGAGCCTGTATAGCTGCTTAATTTTTGGCTAGAAAATGGGTTAAAAATTGACTAAAGGTCAACTTTTACCAAAAAAGTTAAGTTTTTTAAACTAATGTCCATATATCGACTGTGATTTTTAGAAAATTCAGTAGCTTACAAAAATAAAACTTGTCGAATACCAACTTATAGCTTGTTAGTCTCACCAATTTTATGTATTATTCCTATACTTGTGTTACTGCTAATTACATTTATTTGATTTATTACATTTAATTGTCATCTTGCCACCAAATTATAATGGACAACCTTTCATGATTTTTTTTTTGCATATTTGGATAGAGGACCTAGAGTTATATATTGTCAATTTTTTTTCAGATTTTTGAACCCTCTAACACCCTCAAAATCAAGGAGAAAGACAGTGTGACGTCATAGTCATGCAACGCATTTCCCTGTGCTTGCGTGTTAAATAATTGCATGACTCTGACGTCACAGCGTTTTGAAGCATGATTTTAAGGGTGTTTGAGGGTTCAACAAAATATGAAAAAAATACTGATAACACATAACTCGAGGTCCTCTATCCAAGTATGAAAAAAAAAAAAAATCATTAAGATTGTCCATTGATAAAATTGACGTTCCCCGGTATGAATTTTTCAAACTCTTGGGGTTTACAACTTTACACTGTATTTTTTTATGCAATGTCTTACGTCGAATTCTGTGAATAATAAAAAAAAAGTTGAATAGCCTCAAAGTCAAACTTTAACACCATACAATTTTCCTAATTATTGCATACAATTTTTCCTTACAAAAAAACGTCAACTACATTTGATTGCATGGAACAAAAATTTTCTTAATTGAATGCAAAATTGTACCGTGCAATACTGGCTTAAAAGCTCATTTACATCATCCACGAATTATATTTGAAAAAGGTTAAGTATTTATGAATAAGGAAAGAGAGAAAATCTACATTAATTAAGAGATGTACTGTGAATTTATCTAAAATATTGGTAAATCTTTGTAACATAGGGAGTTTAATTACAAAGTAGGTAAATAGATTTGATTCAATACACACAAAGTTGTAATAGTAAAAGGATTGTTATATAGTGTTTACTTTAGTTCCAGACAAAGACATTAATTTCCACTATTTCCAGTATGTGAATTCTCTTTCATTTTCTCTTGGTTAAATGCATGCAGTAATAGACATATGGTATGGATTTCAATAAGTTACGTCATATAAAATATAACGAGGAATATACTGATGGCGAAACAACAATACTCTTTTTGAAACGTGATATTATTTTATATAATAATGACGTTGTTCCTTTGTCCCTATATAAGTTAATGTGATTTGCCCTATATTATAGACGTATCACATTCACAAAAAACTAACTGGCTCAACGTAGGAGGATAATATTAAATACGTCGTTATACACGTGCTCAAGAATGAAGCGTATTTATATTTGTAATTAACAATCAAGGTGATATCTTATATAATAATATGGCAATAAACTACTGAAATATGATAAATATGTGCTATGTTTAATATCGTATTCATTATGGTAAACATTTATTTATTAAAGTCAAAATGACACTGTTGATATCACCTTGAAAATAAATTTGATTTTATTATATTTCATTGATGTAATATATAAAATATTTGTCCAGATTTAAAGCTGTTTCATACAAATAGTATATCTTCTAAAGATTAAAAACTAATATAAGCTTCATTGTCTCTAATTATTTTTACTATAAATAATATTGATTAAGATTCTATTTAAAACAAAGAATAAAACCTTTTTTATATAAAATAAATTTTTATATAAAAATATTTTATATAAATTTGTTGCATTTTATTTACGAAGAAACAAAAACAAAAAATGTGATTAATGTTACACTTGTAACGCTTGTAAAAGACATTATTTTCTTAACCTCACCATTAGTAAATAACTTAATTTGTTTTCGTGCTATGCATGTTGCCTAATCTCAAGGGGAAGTGATGTTATTTCAGAGAATTCTCAATTCATTGGGTGAATGTTAATACATGTATTAAAATTTATTGCCAGTGAAATAAAATTTGTTAAAAAAACAATCACAATTTACATGAGATTAAAGTATTGTGTAGTCGATTGATACATCTCTGTTCTTCTTTGTGCCCTCACCCAGGGGAAATAAGAGTTTTCACCTTCGTTTTACAGTTGCCAGCAAACAATAAATAAATGACAATAACTTATAACGCTCTCAAGAAGTCCCATCTTATCAATATCATTTCTAAAATAATCATTTGTGAATGTGTTAATTAGTACTGTAGCATAATATAAGTTTTCATCCTCTTAGAATTTCAGTTGAATAAATTGGTAATTTCAAACTTCTAGAGTATTAAAGCTTCATTAATTTTATTGAAAATTTATAATTTACTTTCTGCACATATAACTAATAGAAAAGTTTCAAAACAAATTTCCCAGGCCTTTCATGATAAATTCTAGCCCTATGTTATTGAAATTAACTCCATGCTGAGGAAAATATGAGCGACTAAAAGGAATCCTTAGATGTACAAGAGGCACCTGCGGCTCTATTATAAGCCACTGGCGCCTCCCATGCCTGAATTACCAATCGAAAAAAGGTTACGATCCCATTTTACTTGACAAGCGAACCAATTTGTCGGTAAGGGAGAAGTTAATATTGCTGATGCGAGTATTTTTTACTATAGCGCTTTGGGACTGTGATAGTGAATTTTACAATTCATTTAACGTTAATTGTTATTACTTTTAAGTTTAAAAATAAAATTTTACACGTTTTTATAATACTGTAAATTTCATGGCTATATAATTTATGGATATATTTTATATTTAATTTAAAAGGGACCGGGTAGTAATTTAATTGATTTTAAATGAACATTTTATTATCTTATTTTGATGATTAGACTTTCTTGAATTTTTACAATTATAAACTGATGAATGTTATATTTAAATTATATATTTTTTAGAATTAGAAGAAACAATGAGAGGTTCAGAGGAGAGAGAGAGGCGGGGGGAGGGGGGGGGAAAGGTTGAGATTTAAACTTGTGACGTCAATTCATTCATATTAAAAACGTAGTGAGTGTTGTTGAAAACTTGCGAAAGTAAGAAATTAAAGTTGAAAGACCTCTTGGCAGCTGGCAAGAAAATTGTATTATATATCTCCCAGCTGCTGCACTATCGCATCTTCTCGCGCTTATCAAATTGTATTTTTTTTTATATATAAAACATTTGTGTGAGAGCTTATCTGCCTAACCACCAGAAAATCAATAGTGTAATGTGAGACTTGGCATCAACTTCTCTCGGCTTAATTCACATTTAAATTCATGGCTGGAATTCAATATTGGCAATCTCACATACGAGTTGATTGATGGACTTGCTAACTCTATATTTGCGTTATACACCTCATGACAGCACGAACGTCACCTCTGACTCATTTCTAGATCTGTAGTTCCCTCGAACAAAGAAATAAAATCTGTATTCTGTTTAGAAGATAAAAATAACAAGTAATTTAAGGGAAAGACCGATCAGCTGTTTTTTTTTAATTCCATTTGATTAACATGTAAACCTTAGCAGATACACTAAAATTCTGATTTTTTTTTAGAGAAAGATTTCATCACCATAAAGACCTGTAGTTTGGCTCTCCATGTGAGAAAGTTCTACTATACTGAAAATTAAAAAAGTTAATTAAAAAAATCGGCTCGAATAAATGCTTTGAAATTTTTTCTGTGGCTAAAATTTAGCCACAGATTTTAGGTACTAAAATCTATCTCTAATTTTTTTTTCAGAATATCTGTGTCTGCTAAGGTTTACGTGTTAATCAAATGGAACTAAAAAAACAGCTACTCGGTATTCTCTTGCTCTTAACCAATCCAAAAAAGTTTTAGTTTACCACGCCCTCATATATGCTATGCTATATAACAACGACGCCAAACAGAGCCGGGGTAAAATTCATGGAATCCTCAACTGGCTACTTGGCTGCTGATGTTGGAAGAATTTGAATTGTTTGAATAATTAAAGATAAAATCATAATGTCTTAATTATAAAATTTTATCTATAAGAAAGTGCCTGATTTTATTTTAAATATTTCTGGCACAGAAATTAAAAATGCTTCAGTTTAATCTGGCAGGCGGATAGTATAGTTTTGAATACAAAATTGCTTTTACATTTTGTGTCAAAATATATGCCAAGCATTTTTTTTTTTTATATATAAAGAAAATTTATCTTACATTAAGTGTGTAAAAACACCTTTTGTAGTTATGAGTACATTTAGACCTAGTACATATGCAAATTAAATGAAATGGATTTAAAAAAAGAAAAATCCGATATGTAAATTGGTCATAAAAGGATCCACAAGCTTTCTGGAGTGTAATAGTAGGATTATATAGGGATTTTCTGTCATAAAATATGCTGTTAATTTAAATTTATTTTTAAAAAATAAAAATAAACTTTTAAGATTATTTTATGGGTGGTTTAAAACTAAGAAGACAGGGTTTTAAATAATCTAATATATAAATTTATATTTATAGTTTTGAAACTTTATATATTAAAATTCCTCATTTTATTCCATAATCATATCAAAATTGAAAGCATTCAAAGCTTCATTTCAAAGTGTAGAGCTTGTGGCATTGAACCCTAAAAAATATACCCATTTTTCAATACAACTCACTCTTTTTCTAAGACCACTTACTACTTAAGTGCTTTTTCTTTTTTTATATATTATTAAAGTACAATAAATAAGGAAAATTTAGAATTTTTTATCTTTATATTTTTTGAAGTACAAGAAATGAGAACATTTTTTTTCTATTATAAGGACGTGAATTAAATTTCATTATAGTCGTAAAATCGGTAAAATGTATCTCTAGAGGTTACGATGTCGAAATAAAATGATATAATATTTTAGCAGGGTAAAAGGATTTTAAAAGCTAAACGTACGTATTTCGGTTAAAAATATCTACCATATTTTTTAATTTATTTATTTATTTTTAGTTCCTCTGAGCCCTATTTTATTTAAAATTTAAATAAATCATATCCACTCTATGAAATAAAAAAAAAATAATTAAAAATAATTTTTTAATATAATTAAAAAGAAAATAATTAATATGATGTTAAATATTATATAATATACATGTAATGTGTTTCAAAGGTAGGGTTTTATGCTATGATAAATTGTGTCATTGTATTAGTAAATGTATATATACAACATAATACAACTCAGCTGTCGCTGATATATTTGCATAGACCGCATTTCATGATGGTTGATATCACACGTTTCATGTAGAAAATAAATAATGCAACGCACCAGAGAATTAGTAAACGAATAAACAACGAATCACACACACAGCAAGGGAGAAAACACCGCAGTATGATGAAACACGTGTTTCGGGTCTTTGAAATTAATTAGCGTTAATGATTTTTCATAATTAAGATTATATAACAAGATTTTTTGTTGCTATACAATATGTTAAATTTTTAATTAAAATTTAAGAGAAATAATGAGAAAATTTTAATTTAAGTATTTAGAAAAAAATTGATAAAAAAAATGCTGTTGAAAAACAAACAAAAAGCATCATCAGGGAAGCGCAATTTACTGTTACTTATCGTGATGTTGTACAGTTTTAAAAGTAAATGATGATACTACTTGGCAATAAAAGTCAAAAGTAATTAAGGATAAGATTATAAATATTTTGAAACATAACAAATAGTTGACATAAAACAAAAGTTCGAACAACAATTCTCTAGTTCAACACAAGAGAAGTTTCTTTTAATGACTATATTCTAGTTCTTGCAAACAAAATAAAGGTAAATAAATATCAGCAGGTTGCATAACAAAACATTACATTTTTTTTACTATAGAATGGGTCTCTAAACAAAAGCAAACATAGAGAATTACATTGTTGGCTTACTTTTCAGAACAATATTGTTTACATTTGTAGAAATGTTTTTGTTTTAAAATGGAAAAAAGTGTAAAACTTAAAAATAACCGCACAGAATATATTTGTTTGTATTAACTTGCTCTAAAAATATGAATAATATTAATAGGCCTGTTCGTAAACCCTGCTCGGTGTACACTTTCTACACCCAATCGACCTTATGTCCATGTGCATAAGGTTGATTGGGTGCAACTGCAGAAAGTGTATGCATATACCGAGCAGGGTTTACGAACATGCCTATTAACCGTTCCCGTAAAAGATTCAAAGGTGCTTTTTTTTATCATTTTACAAGGAGGAGAGAGGGAGGGGTAACATGAAAAATCGATGGGAAAAAAACACCCATGTAGTTTCCTTATTTTGGGGAGGGCCCTAGCAAACCCCAAAACTCTCCTGGCTACGCCAATCCAATAATATTTACTCATAATTTTACTCAAAAATTAAAGGTAATAATAATTATTTATATTATTATTGATTTCTGAATCTACAATGGGGGCCCGTGCGCCGTAGGTGATATTTTATCAAACTTTAACTGGTATTCAGCTTGTCACTGATAACTATTCGCTATGCTCTTGCGGTGTCCCTTTAATTCTCTCAATAGCTATAACACGTACTAACATTCCCTGACATTTCTGGAAAGCTGCCCACTTCATGACATTTCTTGTCTTAGAAATCGTCTCCCGTGATTTTTAACATTACATTTTCTTTTATAATTATGTGTAATTTATAATGTGCTTAAGTTTCTGTGCGCTGATAATGCTGTGAGGTTTACTTAAGAATTTCTACAGTGTAAAACTTTTTGCGCTTAAATTTCAAGGATATTTGAAATAAAGGATGATATCAATGAGAAAATAAGTGCTAGGTAAAAAAATATATCAATACTTTATTTGATCATCTGGCTCAAAACATTTGCAATAAAGGCTATTATTTATAGTAATGTGATATAACTATAGCTCTTATCTTATACGAAAATACTAGGTACAATGATAAAATATTTTTATAAACGTAAAATTCTAACAAATTATTGAAATTTATGGTAGTTAATAATTATATATAAATTAATTGAAACAATATATAACAATAATAAATAATAAACTTAAAATGTTCAGCATTAAATTCTTAATTATTGAAAAAATATACTTTTATTAATATTTTTTTATATCTGGATGTATTTAAATTTCCAATATACATTAAATTTAAGCACTTAAATTGCACAGTAATTTCCCTAGCATTTAATGCCAATAAACGATGATTGCATGTGGAGCGTAGTACATGTCATTTCCTCCGTACAAACGTTATTGCATTACCATCATTACCATCATCCATGACTGAGATAATATAAAACCAATATAAAATAACGTGGGGCTGTTGTGGACAGAGTTATGAAACTGCACGAGTCTAACTGTCTCCATGGTTCGTTCTCGTGGGAACAATGAAACCGGTTGTTGTGTACGCCTGACGTGACATTAAATTACCTGCCACGTCACCCACACAGGCATGCCACGTCCAGACAGGTGACACGTGACAAAAAAAATGGTATACTGGAGTCTACCTGGGTTACAGTGACGTCATAGGACTGACGTGTCACTAAATTACCTGCCACGTCACCCACACAGGCATGCCACGTCCAGACAGGTGACACGTGACAAAAAAAATGTTACACTGGAGTTTACCTGTGCTATATTTTCAGTGACGTCATAGATTTTACGTGGTAAGAGTTAAGAGTGGTAAGTGTGCAAGAGTTTGAGTGATGTCATAGGCTTAATATATGAATAATATATTGGAGTGTGTCATAGTTTCAGTGACGTGATTACATGCCATTTCTGTAATGTAGCCTTGCAAAATAATATTATAATGAACCTATATGGGTTTTCCACAATACGTTATTAAATATGGCGTCACGATTTTGTATGCAAAATATTGTCAGAGGTTTAATAACAGATATGTGCTAAATTTGGTCTCGTTATTAATTTGTCCTGGCTATTAGTATGAATTTTCTTAGAATTTTCTTTCATAAATGGTGACAAGAAGAACTAATTCTATTGAAAAAACAATTGGCGACCAAAACTATTGTTAAAAAAGAAATGTTGTGAGTTACGTTAACCCGCACAACATATAGAATTTTAGGGTTTTCTGCCTACATCCCGAAGATCTTCCGGGCGACTTCGGGCATAACCGTGTTATCCAAAACGTAAATGGGAAACTCCCGTATATTGCAATAACAGCATATGCAGACGGGAGGATCCAATCATTGTTTCCAAACTCCTACACCCCACGGTTACCCTAGCTGAGATCACACACATGTAGTCCAGTATATTTACCACAGAGGGCACAGAGTAATAAAAGACTGTCCGAACAAGCCTTTGTACAAGAATCGCTTAAAAGAAGAAATAACGTTTCTGAATAAAATATGATGCTTAAAAGCTTTAGAAGACAACGTTATCGAAAACGGTCAATGAACACCATGTATATTCATGGCATTACATGAAGAAACCGCTTAAAAGTACATAAGTTTTTTTATACAAATTTACTTACATTACTTATTAAATAGTAAATCAATATAGCAGTACCTTTTTCTCCTTGTTATTTTTGCACACGTTGTATAATATAGATATTATAATTTACGCTGAAATCGTATGTGCTCACAATTTGTTTCATAAAAAGTACTGCAGTTAATAGGCAGGGATAATATATTAAATATTTTACATTATAATAAAATCAAGTAAAGCAAAGTCTTCTACTCGCAATGGTTGTAACAAACACAACACTACTTTGTTCACTAACAACGAGCAGAAGACTTTGGAGTAAATACATAATTAGTAAAACTGAAGAAAAAAATATGATATTTAAATTTCTTATTTTTACAAGCATGTTAGAAATACAAAGTACAAAAATGGTTTATTTAGAATTTTAATTGTACTCAGAATTGTAGTATATATAGGGAATGGTTGCCTGAAGAGACGAAACTTTATGTACTTTGCTGAGTATATTATGTAAATAATATTCAAGCTTCCTTGGCTAATGTAGATGATGTATTTTCGATGTGCTGATGTATTCTGTCTGCGTATGAGTTTTATTCCCCTAGAGCTCTCTTTATGGTGCTATATTCCACTTTTTTTTTTCTGCTGCCTTTTTTTTATTTGATGTCCTCAGGCGTTTTCACATATTTTGTCCTTCAGCTATATCTCCGCCAACATCCTTTTCAAATTGAATTTACTTTCTTTTTATATAAACGAACGCGCGGTGAGGTTGCGTTCTTCGCTTCCACCCACCAACCTTTTTTTCATATCTTTTTAGCTCATTCTCTCATTTATCTTTCTCTGTTTTCATATTTTATCTCCCTTATTTTTCTCAACTTTCTTTTCTCATCCTACTATTTCATTCACTTATCTCTGTCTCGTACCATCCTTCTTCGTTAACCACCAGCAACATTATTTAGTCCCCCCCCCCTCTTCTATAATAATTGACCCAGCAAACGACAAAACACTTCAACTCCCTGTGGTAAAAAAACAGACTGAAAATTATGACTGCATTATGAATGACCAACTTATTATTAAGAGCATGATCTATTCGTCAAATTTTTACCATGTACTGTCAAGAGACGTATTGTGACATGTACGAGACACACGATACGTACGTCATTTGAATACAGAGTAAATTTCACACACATGCCCTCTACTATATATGCTAACGTACATGGCATCATATTTGACAGTTCCTGTAAATATACCAAAAATATAGGTTTATTTATATTGATTTTCATATTCACAAAATTGGTTATTGTAATTTTCAGTTTAAAAATTTTATCTCTATTTTTTAGAATTATATTCAAAATTTAAAATATATAGATAAAATGTTTACTTTCATTTTTTGTTTTGTTTAGTTTTGTTTTTTTTTTTGTTTTTTTTTTGTAAATTTACAATATATATATATTTATATATATATTATATATATACGTTATTTTTATTGAACATCATGAATTTTAAGAAATACAAATCGATGGATTGCAGTTTTGCTTTGAGGTTATAGTGGGTTTGCAACGCTGTGAAAAGGAAATTCTCGTTCAAGGCTGGATTGTGTTTATAAATTTTTGTTGAAGTATACACACATAATATATATGTCATATATTTAATATGTACACATTATTTATTGCAACTGCCTATGAAGAAAATGATATAATATAATAAACGTATTTAAAATCTAATCAATTGTAATTATCTCTATAATTTTTATTTTCGTTTATACGTATACAACCATTAGTCTTAATTTCCGTCATGATACAAATTGTTTCTCGATCAAATATTATTTTCCAATCGCTTGATAAACTGAAGCATTTGATTTTTTCCCTCTCTTTAAAAACACTATATATGATATATCTCACTGCTTCAGTGTTATATCCTCTAGAGTAAAGCTCTCAGACTGGATTTTCTCCACTCAGCAAAACAATTTTATTATTATTGTTATTAATGAGCTTGAATTTCACTTTAAAGTTTCCAGCTGAAAACTTTTGTTTGATAATATTTGCGATGACGTCATTATCAAACTATTTCATTTTTGTATTATTTTTATTAATGCAGAGGTGGTGGTAAGAGTTCGTAATTTTTGATGAAGCGTTCGTAAGAAACTTCTGGGCTATATAAACTATACTGGAGTTTCACATTATCAGTGGCGTGATAGTTGCCAAGCAACCTTCTCCCAGGGGTCTCTGGCCACCCCCCTCTCTCTCTCTCTCTCTCTCTCTCTCTCTCTCTCTCTCTCTCTCTCTCTCTCTCTCTCTCTCTCTCTCTCTCTCGCACTCGCGCCACGCCGCCGCCAGCCCGCAGCAATTCATTGCAAGCGTTTGCTGCGAGTTCCTCCTTTTTTTTTTTAATAATTAACGCTGTTGTACAGATGATAATCCTAATGGCTTTTTGTAATCCGTGCACAATACACTATTCATATTAAATCGAAATTTCTGTCTATATACGTGCTTCATATTTCAATCTAAATAATTCAACATAAAAAAACAACAATATAATTATGCTGTAATAATTGTGGTTAGCTTTTTATTTTTATGATTTATTATTTAAAAGCTTTTTTTATATTATAATGTATAAATTATTCATTTATTCATCAAATATATATAAATATTTTTTATGCACTTGAAACATATTGAGCGTGATGGATGAGCTAATGTTAATTATGCTGCTTTGATTGAATGAATCATTAATAGAAGTCATTTATACCTCATTTCACATTGATTGATATTGCAATATGCTAATTATTATCACTAATAATTCTAGCATTAGGTTCTACTCTCTCTGGTTTAGACATGACATTTGAAATTCATTTCACCGGACAGTAATTTTGTCCTCCACTTCACAGAAAAAAATAATTTTAATTGTAAAAATTCAAATGCACGTCAGCGTCAGTATAATAAAAAAAAAGTGTCAGCTGGAAATATTACAGTTTGTTGAAACGCTGCAGGGTTTTACATACGAGTGTGTAGTACATTTAAATTGAGCTGACGGTTTCATTGTCACAAAATTATTATGTTATACCCTGTAAAAATATTATTTTCTCCTTTTGCTGGAGAATACAATTTGCATGTGTTTTTTTCTATATACAGTATATATACATAATATATAACAATATATCGATGACTTCATATTGTACGTCAAAAAGGTGAAATCGTGATAATTTACTTTGAAATTTTATGTAAGGTGATAATTTAGAATTTGAATTATTATTATACAAATTCTGCATTAAATTAGCTTTAATTTTTTAATCCCAAGCAAATTGCATGCATATATTGTGCATATAAAATAATAGTATTTAATGACGTACATAAATGATGTATTAAAAAAAAAGTTTTTTTATAAAAATACTCTGTAACTATATTAACTATATAATGGAGTATCGACCTCAATTTTTTTATTGCAGAAATAGATAGAGCGTGCAAAGTTATGCTACCTTGATTTTTTTCATATTTTTAGAGCCCGGGAACCATTTTTAAAAAATTATTGAAAATCCATTTTGTGAAGTCACGAGGCGGCAAGTCCTATCTTTTTCTTAAAGAGCGGCGCCTCGTGACGTCACAAAAAAAATTTCAAACAATTTTTAAAAATGCTTCACGAGCTCTAAGTAATCTGAAAAAAATTAGGATAGCATAACTTTGCACGCTTAATCCATTTCTGCAATTAAAAAAAAAAAAAAATGAGGTCGATACTCCATTATATATACTACAAAGAATTAAACATAAAAAATAAAGAAACTGTATGCTCATGATATTTTTCACCTGCAGCACCTGCAGTGCATACAATAATATATAGAAAATCAAAGTATGATTACGGTCAAAAAGGGGGGGGGGGCATTTGCATGGAAAAAAAAGGGAAAAGGGCATATTTAATTAAAGTAAAATGTATTGAAGGCAAGTAATAAAAATCAAAGTGCTTTATAAAAAAAAAAAAAACTAAAATAAGTACTGCCTTTAATTATCACATGGAATTAATTTGCATGCGTTAATTATTCATGCTGTCAATACAGAGCTAAACTTAATTGTCTGTGTTTTTTACTCATGTATATTCAAGGCCTGTGTATTCAAACGGCGATGCTTTGACAGAAAGAAGGCAATTGATGAATACGAACTTACAAAGGACTGGAGAGAAATAACAAAAAGAGTTCCCCCACAAAATTCAATACCAGTTTTGAACTTTGCTTTTAACATTTTTATATAATAATTAATGAAGAATTCGAAGAGTGGAATTTAATATTTCTTTATAGATTCTTTCATTTGTTGATTAATATTGACGATTCCATTCATTCCCTTACATCTTCGGTTTTATTATTATACTGCAATTTTTGAAGTATAACATTACTCAGACCAAGATAAAATTCCTTATTATTATTTCTTTATCTGAGAGAAATGTTTGCTTTTTTCAAAGGGCAAGTGGAAGGTCTGAAGTTCAATATTTTTCAAAATAATCAGGATATTAATAACAATATAATGATACATGTCATTTCATGGTATATACACCCAAACCATGCATGATAATGTTTTCAGTTGCAAATGTAAGGATATTCTAGAAAACATTCAGACACATTTTATGATTGCCTCAGTATACCTTCAATGTATGGTCATGGCCATAATATACATCTTTGATTTTCGACCATCCTAAGTATTCTAACTAAAGTTTCCATGGTTATTTTAGTTTAAAAATAAATAAATTGCAACGAAAATGTAAACTAATCCAGCTCTTTGTCAGTGATGTTTATTTTTAAAAATCCACTCCCCTTAAGAAAAGTTTGTTTTTCATATTTTGTTAACTATAATATCAATATGGGAAACGTGCCAGAGGATGCATCACACATTAAATAAAACATGACTGTTGTTTATAAAATTTTTGAAATGTGACATAGTTTCCACTAACATAAATTTTAAAACGCTGCCAAATTATGTATATCTTATGATCAATAACAGAATTTAATTACTTCTAATTTTTTTATACATATTTTAAGTCACAGTTTTATTTTAATAAAGCATGTAAAAAACTTTTTAAGATACGTAGATTAGTCCAATTTTCATAAGAGCGTAAGTTTAGAGAGTGCTATTGACATAAGTAAGATAACATAAGCAAGGTACTTCCGCTTGCCCTCATCTCTGGTCCATTAGGCTCTACACGAAGGGTCGTGAAAACCCTCGCCATCTAAACCCAGCAGGCCAGAAATAAACTTGCAGCTTGATGGTGAGATTTAGCATGTACAAAACTTACGCAGACTAGAATTAGAAACATAGAAATTATCTTCACAGCAAGCATAAAAGTATGTGATTTAGTTAAATGTATAATATAGTTTATTTTTACGTGGAATGTGGTGAAATGATTCATTTTTTTTTACATGGGAATTTATATTACACTACAGCCAAAATAGCTACAGTAACTCACATGTACGCAAAATAAGAGCCATGTTGTCAATCTAAGCTACTAGCTTTTTAAAATATTAATGTAAAAATGACAAGCGCCTGAGAGTGAACGTATAAACTCAAAATTCCCAAGTGACGACAAAGTGCGTATAATATTCTGTTTCACGGATCAGTTTACATGGTTTGCAGTTTTCTTGCTTGTTTACTTTTTAAAATAATTAAATAATATAACTTACAAAATTTAAACAAGACCAGATTACTGTGAGTAAATAAAAATTAAGTAAATATAATAAAGAGAGTATTCTCGTACTTTAACGTAATAACACCGGTTGATAACTTTAATGTTTGTATATTTGCTTACTGATTTTTTGTTTGTTTGCTTGGAGTATTATAAAATGTTCAATTTAGTTTAATTAAAAACAAACATTTTTTATTGCTAAATATGTTACAAAATTTGCTGATATGAGTCTTTATTTTATAAAATACGTGGAATATAAAAGTATAATATATTTTTATAATAACATTTGAATTTTTGTTTAAGAATTACTTCAAAAATACCATGATATTTTTTGTTTTGTTTTATATTAATTCTTATAAAGGAAAAATATGTATAACAATAATTAAATATCCGTATTATGGAGGCCAAAATGATGAATAAGATGGCCTTGACACAATATATTGATTATTTTTTAAATCACTTCCTTTATAGCAGTTGAGGTTGGGAATCTGTTGCTTGATGAGAATGGCTGAACGAACCACGACAATCCAACATCTTGTAAATCGTTCTTTTATATTGCCAAAATGAACATTTTTCTGTATAGAAATGTCAGAAATAGCATGACAGCTCAATGAGATCATTCAGATTCAATGATTACAAAAAAAAAAAAGAATGTTATTTTGGGAAGAAGGGGAGGGGGAAAAAATAAAGTAATAAAAAAATGCAACCATTCTTACAGAAGTACCTAACTGGTTGCATAAATCTATACATTACAGGTGCACAAACATTTCCAATATACTTTTTTTTTCTGTTATTTTTCAAACGTACAAGAAAAGTAGGAGGTTTTTGAGAGGTTTAGATGACCTCTGGGACTCTCGCGTGGCAATAAAGCGCGGTTGGGAGACGTCGCCATGGCAATATATCGTACTGGGAATTGAGGCTGATCTCGCGGGCTCTTAAAAGCGATGAGACCACAATCACAGCCGGCCTGCAGCTGAATGTGACTATTGTTCGTGAAGATATACGACATGAAGTTCTCATTATTTTTATTCTAAATTATCTTTACTCAATATTTTTTACGTAAGATTTTTTTTTTTTTTTTTTTTTAAGTTTAAATAATAATGTGTGCAATAATAATAATAATAAGATCTCATCGCGGTATATATCAAAACCTATATGTCATTTTGCAATTTCTTCATTGAATGCTATAACTGATAATATATTTTTTTTTAAGACATGTGTAGGATTTGGATCAAGAAGTTACAACGGTTCAGCGATTCGTAATTTTATACGTTTTTCATCGTGTTTGTAATGTTCTTCGTCATTGGTTGACACTTTGCAATGAAAGACCCCAATGGCCGAAGATGAGCTGAATTACTCCCGAACATTTACGATGTTGTTCATTTTTATTGGTATAATCAATTATTAATTGCATGGCATTGCTAGAATTATATAACTACGAATTATTTTAGTTCATATCAATCTAATATACAATTTAATCCCTTAAAAATGAGAATTGCACGATGCAGAATATGAATTCTCCATTTAATTAAAAGCATTCTCTATATTATCATGGATTCTATGGAATGAATACTATTTTCTTAATAAATAATCATATTAGCATATCAATACACATATCTTCTACAATACAGTATAAACAATAAATGTATTGTTGAACTTTGAAATAGGACAAAGCTTGAACTATATAAAACAATGTCTTGAAACATGCGGCTTCACATTCGATATTCCTCGAGGCATGCCGACGAGATGGCTGATTTTTCTTCTCGGTATCTTAGCGACAGACCCGCAGCGTTGTTTCGCTGACAATGCTGCACCCGTCTGCCAATATTATTAATATATGTGCCACTTTCAACCCGACTAGTTAGATAGTTTATTGAGGAGGAATGGAGGTTAAGAGAGAGAGAGAGAGAGAGAGAGAGAGAGAGAGAGAGAGAGAGAGAGAGAGAGAGAGAGAGAAGAGGGGGGGTGAGGGAGTAGATAGGAAAAAGAAATATCTTGTAATAACTGAGAAGGGAAAGAAAAGGAATCGAAGAACAATAAATTTTAAGAAAGGAATGCTGTTTTACATTCAATATTGATGGTTCTTTTTTATTTTTTTATTTCCATTTGCTAGAACGCCCCAGAGATAATATTCAGTCTCACGTTTTGCATCTGAAGTGACAAAAGCTTGCGAATCGTTCTTGTTTCTCCCACTATCTGCTGAGAGTATATATACAGACTTTGAGTTTTAGTACACCATATATAGTAATCACATTAGCATGGCGTCATTGCAATTACTTATTTACTTTTTTTTAGATTAAAAAAGTCAACAGATTAGTCTTTTTCAATTTACTTAAGTATTTCCATTTTATAAATAAATAAAACTCATTAAATTAATTGTAGCAAATAGTGCTTGCTTACGTGACATATTTTTTATCACGCTGAAAGAAGTTTCATATATAGACTGACCAGTAAATAAATCAAACTAAGCTTAAGCAAAGAAAAAATGTTCAAAGCTGAAAAAAAAAAAGTTTGACATTTTTGATTTAACATTATAACCTTTTCCTGTAAAAATAAATTAACGTTCTCCAAATCTCATGATGTGTTTTATTCGATTTTTTTTTTTATTTCAATAAACTTAATATAATCAGAAAGTCTCGCTACCAGTTTTTATTCAACTGTTTTTTACGTTATTTAAAGAGAGAGAGAGAGAGAGAGAGAGAGAGAGAGAGAGAGAGAGAGAGAGAGAGAGAGAGAGAGAGAGAGAGAGAGAAAATCTGAATAATGTATGAAACATACGTAATAATATGCAAGATCACGGTGTCATTTTTCTTTCAAATTAATTAAATTTTTCGAGTATGAATTTGTTCATTGAAAATTATTAAATTATATAATATATAATTTAGTACATGTTTGATATGTACATAAACAAATTATTGTATACCTCTTTCACTTTGTTTCAAATATAATATATTTTGGAAGGCAATGCTAACGCAGAGTAAAATTAAATTATCCAATATACAACATTTCATTACGTTTAATTTTTAAATCGTTTAATGGACAACATACATGAAAAAATTTTATTGCAGAAATGAATAGATGGTACGAAATTATGCTACTCTGAATTTTTTCAGATTTTTTTGAAACCCGGAACTATTTTTAAATAATTATTGAAAGTCCTGTGATTTCAGTTGGCACTCCTGCAGCCTTAATAAAAAGGATAGAGACTGGACGCCTATTGACGCCTCCAGGGGGCGTGGCCGCACTTTCAATAATTATTTAAAAATAGTTCTGGGTTTCAAAAAAATGTAAAAGAATTCAGAGTGGCATAATTTGGTACCCTCTATTCATTTCTGCAATAAAAAAATTTCATGTATGTTGTCCATTGATGGAAATATAGAAATGTCAAAGTATTATCCATTCAAGTTATATGTGTGATATTAAGCTTGAATATTTACGTAATTAAATTTGTATATACATCAAAGTTTGTATTGCTTAATTTCATTAAATTTTTATTTGATCTTGGTGTAACCCCAAAAAGTTTGGTACAGTAGGTTTCGTGTTGAACTTTTAATTTAGATTGTCTCCGAAGCTTTAGTATATTTTTCTTAACACTGTATTTGGGAAGTGATAAAGTTCACTTTGGTGCCGAATGCTTTAATGATTTTTTTTTTCGTGTGATTTCACATTGTCTAGACCAGGCAAATACCGGGGCAGCACCTAAAATATATTCGCCTCCTTACTTGTCCTTAGTAAATTCGTAATCCGGTCTCTTTATTGACTTAATTCATGTCATCCTAAAAGCACCCTATACATTAACTCAGGCTTTACCTGACTTTAGTCGTCCCTGACTTCTTGAGTAGGCAGCAGGTTAGACATTATTAAATTGACGAATAAAATTTGTTTAGACATATAGAGAAGTGTAGATAGAAGTGTGTAGTGGAGTAGCTATAAAAAGAACTTTTCAATTAAAAAAAATAATAAAACTTATAATTATTTTTAACAAAAACCTAATTGTTTATGAATATCCTATGCCATAATTTGTTTTATAGGACCGAGATTTTCCTTTATATTTTTTTAGTTTATTTTATATTGTAAATAACTGGTTTCATACGAGTGGAATAGATACTCGGTTTCTATATCATATGCAGAAAATAAACTTTTCTGTATCGAAGTTCTGTGGCTTGCGGCGGCATGTAATATGTAAAACGATGTACTTCACGTTCAATAATTCAAACAAAATAAATATTATATTTTCATTCAAACCATGTAATGAAAACGAATTTTTTCAATTTAATTTTTTTTTCTCTCTCTCTGTTTCAATTATTATTTCTCACGTTACTTTGTTTTAGTTATAGAATTTTAATAATTCAATTTAGTTTATTTCTATTACAGAAATAAACTAAATTGAATTATTTTTAGTTTGATATATTAATAAATATTTAATTTATTTCAGTAGAAATAAGATTTAAATTTAGTTTCTGTCCCGATAAATGCCCGGGGTTTTATCATGCGCACTATAAACACTCAATAAGTATTAATAAACTGCAATAAATGCAGAAAAAGTACATAAAGTACCATATATACATATATATAAAAGTAGTTCACAAGTTTCGTTGCAAACTTGATACATTCATTGCTATAATTGCTTATACTTTACAACAACTCTTAAAACTAAACTTCTATATCGTTATTGAAGTATAAACTATTTGACATTTCAATTACAGAACTTTTCTCTATCAAGTAATTTTTTTCCGTCAAGAAAAGCATTCATATGTTATAGAAATTGGATCACATTAGTGCAAGCTTGTGTAAACAAACTCTGTCAGGACGAACAAAAGTACACTAATTCCCTTCTCAAGCAGAGCTGCCAACTTTCCCGTGCTGAGCAAACTGGTCAGTGAATGAGTGTGGCATCCACTTAACTTGGGGGGGGGAGGAGAGAGTGGGTGGATGACATCGTGAGTGAGAGAGGCAGAGAGAAGAGGAATTATAGAGTGTACTAGCCCACTGAAGTGCGTGTGAGTGAGAGAGAGAGAGAGAGAGAGAGAGAGAGAGAGAGAGAGAGAGAGAGAGAGAGAGAGAGAGAGAGAGAGAGAGAGAGAGAGGGGGGGAGGAGAGAGAGATTGAGATAGAAGGTAAATCTCGGTCGGTTTACACTGCATCTTAGACCAGATAATATCAAATAGATCACATTATAATTTTTTTACTTGGTGAAAAGTCAAGTACTTGAATCTCCCATTTATAAGCCCCCACATGACAATGGCATGTAATCAATATTACATGTTGGTATTCATTAGGTCGTGAAATTCCTGTACGTTCAGTGCATGCGTACACGTCAAGATTTCAATACAGAAGGTTGAGATATCTCAGAGCTTTACGTGGATTGTGGTTTAACCCCCCTTTGATGCGTGTAAATAGCTGAAAGTTAGATCTCCCAAGAGTATGGGAAACTAACTCTTAAAAACAACGTAATAATCTGCTGCTGTAGTATATATTAATCCATCCTCTTTTTAACCACAGAAGATAATTATAAGATAAAACCAAGAGTTGAGTTACTGAAGTTAATTTATTCTCACTTTTTTAAAATTGTTTTCAAACTTAAAATTTATTAGCTTTTTTTCTCTACAATTTTAAATCATTTGCAATTAAAATGTTTAAAATCAGAATTATCCACCTAATTAATGTATATAAGCATTTCTGGGCATATTCAAAAAAGGAAAGATTAATTTTTAAAAAAATATCTGTTCATGTTAACTACTTTATCAACTTTATTTGTATTTTTGGGACTGTTTTGTAAACTAAATGTAAACAAAAATTAAAGTAAAAACACAAATCTTAGTACTCAATTTTGCATAAAAGAGGATAACAAATATTTCCACTAGATATTTAAATTTCACGTCTATGTTTTGCACAGATAATTTTAATATTTTGAAATTACCTTTTTTTTAATAAATATATTTTTTTATATCATGTTACATAAAAAAGGGTATTTAATATAGAAATAATATAAGCTTTAAACTTTTCCTATTACATTTTCTAACCGAATTAAAGTTTATTCAAAACTTCAATAACAAGTTTGAAGAAACAATGGATTTAATTTATGGGCATATTTGTTTTTGCTCCATTATGTAAATTGAGACGAGAAAATGCAATTTTTTTTAAAAAAAAAAGAAGGTTGAAAATGCTGTCGAACTATTAATCATTCAAATTCAATGTAATTTAATGGGAATCAACAATTCGTTTTTGTTGCTGGGCTGCTGAGATTAATCGTTACTTCCAAATTACATTACGTGCATTATTAGCTTTTAAAGTCGAAAGACTGATGTTTATGTCTGTTTTTATGTACACTGGAGAATACTGCACTAATCCAAATTGAGAATATTGCATTATTAATGTAATTTATTAATTAATTAGACTTTATGTAAATTCCCAAGTTATAACTGTATATGGTGTGTCATATATATTATATTCAAATTCTGCTTTTTGACATTTAAGATATTTAATATTTATAACAATGGTATATACGTTATATAACGTTATGTTACATTTTGTTGAATATTCAGTGAATTATTTAATTTTAATTTAGTTAAAATGAATCTTCTAAGTAATATGTACACCACAGAAATATAATAAAGATGAAAAACACCACATTTTTTGTTTAATTTCATAAATATTCATAAAAATGCTGACTTAATTGTCAACCTTAAAGGAGAATTTATAACATTTATATATTTTATAGTTAACAGTGAGATTTCAGATGTAGTAGCAACTAAAAAAGAAAAATAATAAAATAAAATAAGTAGTTATATCAGATTTAATAATAATAGGAAATTGTAAACAAAAAGGATTGAAAAATTATCCATCATCTTTTGACTTCAAAACGAGAATTTTTTTATAATAGTTTCAAAATAAATAAATAATGTTTTGAAATTTGAAAGCAAAATTACAGGATTAAAAAATATTATATTTAAAAAAAAAAAAAAGATCACAGATATACTATAGAAATATCTAAATAATACAAGAAGGTTTTGCAACATCCATTTCCACAATATAATAATATAAAAGTTCTCTGTTTAGCTCTTTCCCGGAATTTTAAATAAATTTACAGATCAGATAAAATGCAGGCTGATATTTGTTTACAAACCCTTAATTTCTTTATGATTTGAGATAATATATGAAAGATATAAAAAAAATAGTGTAATAAGATGAAAATTGCACACTGTTATTTCAAAATGTCTTAGCATAAGATATTTTAGTGTCTTATTTGTTGCCCCCTTAAATAAGACATGAAAATTGGGTCTTAAAGTGATAAGATGTCTCAAAGATCTCATAATAAGACATTATAATGTCTTATTATGAGACCTAACTATGACGTCATAAGACTACTCCTACAAACCTGCAACCAGCAATTCTTTTTTTCTGTATGAGGCTGCATAACTAAAAAGGTTGCATAATTTTGCACTGAAAAACATTTATAATTTATAATACAGCTTTCATTTTTATTCAATATTCCTTTTGTACATTTGAAATAAATTTTTTGGATCCGCGCTTGAGTCCCAACCTGCATAGTCCTCAGTAGCATGTTTTGGGGATGTTTGGGGATGACACTCATCTACCTGGGAGCAACACACTGCAATGAAAGAAAATACACAATATTACTTTATGTCCATCACTTTATGTTAACCAGGAATGTGTAGATAATTATAATTCTTTTAATTGAAGTTTGCCGGTTCCACATTAAATAGCATATATAAGCTAGAAAAGACAAATATCATCCTCATTACCTGGAATAAATTATAATAATAAATTAATGTTTTTATCATCAAGTTTGCCGGTAAATTAATATAAAAATATCTAAAGTATAAAATTTTATAAAATGTTTAACAGAGTGTACAACCTGCGAAGAAAATATTTATATCCTGTAGTGAAAACTCCCATTTTGAATTAATAATCTGCCAGTAATTACCGGTAAATATTGTGCTCTCAGCATTATCTAAACATGCAGATGCCGTACAATTATATAATGATTATATTCGTAACTCCATACCCAATCTGGACATGAAGCTATTAAAAAAAATATATACGTTTCTTCACAAAATTGTGGGTTATAATTGGTTTAGATATGCTGATGGCTGATATTTATGTTATACCGGTAATTTACCGGACACCTCTTGAATTAATATTTTCTCCAATCAGGACAAAAAGCTATTATTATTTTTCTACGCACTACTAAATGTTATCTGTGTATTTAGATACTGCTGAGGACTGATAATATTTTACCGGTAATTTACCGGACACTGTAAATCAATTTTTTTTCAGACATGGATTGGAAGCTAATAATTAATACGTTTTTTCACAAAATCGTGTTATTTGTGTGTTTAGATAGTGTTGAGGGCTGATATATATGTTATACCGGTAATTTACCGGACACCTCTTGAATTAATATTTTTCCCAACTCAGGACAAAAAGCTATTATTGTTTTTCTTCGTACAATTGTACGTTATCTCTATATTCAAATAATCTTGAGGGCTGATAATATTTTACCGGTAATTTACCGGACACTGTAAATCAATGTTTTCTGTCAGACATGGATTGGAAGCTATTAAAATAATACGTTTCTTCACAAAATTGTGTTATGTGTGTGCTTAGATAGTGCTGAGGGCTGATAGATATGTTATACCGGTAATTTACCGGACACCTCTTGAATTAATATTTTTTCCAACTCAGGACAAAAAGCTTTTATTGTTTTTCTTCGTACAATTGTACGTTATCTCTATATTCAAATAATGTTGAGGGCTGATAATATTTTACCGGTAATTTACCGGACACTGTAAATCAATGTTTTCTGTCAGACATGGATTGGAAGCTATTAAAATAATACGTTTTTTCACAAAATTGTGTTATATGTGTGTTTAGATAGTGCTGAGGGCTGATATTTATGTTATACCGGTAATTTACCGGACACTTCTTGAATTAATATTTTTTCCTAACTCAGGACAAAAAGCTATTATTATTTTTCTTCGTACAATTGTATACGTTATCTCTATATTTAAATACTGCTAAAGGCTGATAATATTTTACCGGTAATTTAACGTAAATTTTAAATCAATGTTTTCTTTTAGATATGGATTGGAAGCTATTAATTAATACGTTTTTTCACAAAATTGTGTTATGTGTGTGTTTAGATATGCTGATGTCTGATATTTTTATGTTATACCGGTAATTTACCGAAGACCTTGAATTATTATTTTTTCCAATCTCGATCAGGACAAAAAGCTATTATTATTTTTCTTCGTACAATTGTACGTTATCTGTTTATTTAAATATTGCTGAGGGCTGATAATATTTTACCGGTAATAGCGATCTGAAAGAAATTAAGTATTGGTTCACATTTACCGGTAAATTACTGGTATAACATAATTATCGATCAGCCCTCAGCAGTATCTAAACACACACATAACACAATTTTGTGAAGAAATGTTTTTTAATAGCTTATTCCAATCCATGTCTGAATGAAAACATTGATTTACAGTTTCCGGTAAATTACCGGTAAAATATTATCAGTCATCAGCAGTATCTAAATACACAGATAACATACAATTGTACAAAAAAAAAATGATAACTTTTTGTTCTGAGTTGGGAAAAATATGAATTCAAGGTCTCCGGTAAATTACCGGTATAACATAAATATCAGCCATCAGCATATCTAAACAAACTTTAATCCACAGATAACACACAATTTTATGAAGAAACAATTTTTGTAATCGTTAAATTTCGATAAGAAAGAAAATATTGGTTCATATTTTCCGGTAAATTACCGGTGAAATATATTATCAGCTCTCAGCAGTATCATATAAATACACACTTTTGCGTTGCAATTTTTTTTTAATAGCTTCATGTTCAGGTATGAAAGAAAATATTGATTCACAGTTTCCGGTAAATTACCGGTAAAACAAATTATCATCACTGATAAAGCTATCTCTGAATTCAAGTATAAAACAATTTTAACTCTGCATGTGATGAATAGCCTGCTGCAAGATGTAAAAATCTAATATCGATTGTGCCCTGGTAATTGTTACCGGTAAAATATTATCAGCTCTTACCGGTATTATCAATGAATATTACACAGATAACAAAAATAATACGATAAAAAAAAGCAAAATATATATAGTTTTTTGTCCGAAGGTGAGATATTGATTCACAATTTCCGGTAAATTACCGGTAAAAATTATTCGCCCTCAACAGTATATGCATACCTAAACCCAGAGACAGCATATAATTATATATATGAATACATGATTATTTTAATAGCTTCATGTTCATGTGAAAACGAGTTAAAGCTTCAAAGATTCTGGTAAATTCTTACCTTTATTAATTTCTGTATGTACGTATCATGGTGAGATCCAAACTATTTTCCCTCGGTCTTGGGTCGGCATCATATTCTGTAGAGTAAACACATTTATTTTTAACAAAATTTCTCAACAAATGTTCACTTATTTGTTATTGACTTAAGTTCGTGAGAATTTAATTTTTTTAACATTAATTAAAATTCAAATAAAATTTTTAGCGGCCATGATGCGCCGTTCGTTCATATGCATCTACAGTAGGTCGGTGGCACAATGGCTTGGCAAATTTTGCGCTTTTAATAATATAAAGTTTAGTGAAATAAGCCTGCTTGTTCATATACAATCAGTATTATGGTGATGCAATTCAAAATCTTGTAGCATTGTGGGCCACTTTACTCACCTAATTGCACTGATATTTCACTTTTTCTTCAGCAACCTCCATCACACGTACACCCAACGTTTACCTCAGATTTTTCTTTCGTATATTGCGACCTCTGTGAGAAGAAGGCGATACTACTAAAATAAGACCCTCACATGTCTTATTATAAAACATATGTCTTATGTCTTGCTGGTAGAACATGTCTTACCGAGGAAGGGTCTTATAATACGATAAATACTGTCTTATAGTAAGATGCTTATGTCTTACATTAATAATAATAATAATAATAATAATAATAATTTTATTTCGATACTGGTTGTACAATACAACATTGATCACGTCACAAATAAACATATGAACCTTAAAATACACAATAAAATTCATTATCAACATAAGAAATGTCTTATATCACTATAAAATACTTGCACATTTTTTAACCATCTTGAAGACACTGTTCTGAGAGTTTATTTGCAAAAAACATTTTAACTGAATAGAATTCTTTCTTAATAAGTACATCTTTACGCTTCGTTTTAAACAGAATATCACTCTCAATATTTCTTATACATGCTGGCAAAAAATCATAAATTTTTGCCGATTGGTAGAGTGGACTTTTTTCTAATAATGCAGATTTATGACTTACAATAACAGTTTTCTCCTTATTTCTAGTTTGGTATACATGGTTTTGATGTTCATACAATTCGAAATGTTTTCTTTTAAATAATGCACAGCTTAATACATACATACATGGTAATGTGAGCATATTATTATTTTTAAAATGAGTAACACATGAGTCTCTCTTTTTAAACCTTAACATTGTTCTCAGTGCTCGTTTTTGAGCTATAAATAACCTTGAAATAGATTGCTCATTTGATCCATAAAAAATTAAGCCATATGATAGGTGCGAGTAAACGTACGCATAATAAATCGAAAATAATGCTTCTAATGATACATGGTCCCTTATTGAGTATAGAACAAAATTGCCTGAGTTTATTTTTTTTATTACATCTTCCATGTGGAATTTCCAATCCAAATTTTCGTGTATAGTAAAACCTAAAAATTTTGTTTTTACTACTCTTTTAATGGCTTTATTTTTTATTTTAAGTAGATAACTATGACATTGAATATTTCTAGCTGTGTGAAATTGCATAAACACTGTCTTCTTATCATTTAATATTAATTCGTTGTGGTTACACCAATTTTTCATATCAATTAATGTTTTATTTGCTTTCTGTATTACATCATCCTCCGAATCACCAGTAATAATGGCTGTAGTGTCATCTGCATATTTTATTATTGTAGCATCGGGGATGCTTTTCGGCAATTCATTCGTCCCAATTCCAAACAAAGTCGGGGAAATTTTTCCACCCTGGGGAACCCCTACTGACAGCGTTAGGGTGTCTGATTTAACACTATGCTTTTGACCCTCTGACGTTTTATTTATTTCTACGTACTGTTGACGGGAAGACAGATAAGAATCTATTAATTTTACGCTTTTAGTGTCACAACCAATATTTTTAAGTTGACCAGTTACAATTTCTTTATTTAGTGTATCGAACGCTTTTGACAGATCAAAAAAAATTACCACACAAAACTTTTTTTTATCGATTGCTGAATAAATAGTGTTTAACAGATCAAAAGCTGCCGTTGTCGTGGACCTGTTTTTAACGAAACCATGTTCATTTTTAGATATAAGATTATTTTCTATTCTATACTCAGTCAATTGCTCATCCAGTATACTCTCAAACAATTTTGCAAAAACTGATGGTTTCGATATGCCCCTATAATTATCAATTACTTGTTTATCCCCCTCTTTTAAAAACGGGAGGACACAAGACAGTTTCAAAATACGAGGAAAGACACATTCTGCGATTGAATCGTTTATAAGAGATGTTAGCGGTACCGCAAGCAAATTCTTACAATACTTAACTACTGTATACGGCACTTCGTCCGGACCTGCAGCGTTTTTGTTGGGGAGTGCGTTTATATGTTCAATTAGTTTTAAATAATGAATTTTTTTAAATTGAAAATTAGCTACTACTTCTTTTTGGTCAACAATTTCATTTAATCCGTAATTTTCTTTTTTGTTAATACTATCAATATTACTGTTAATTAAATTTTCTATTGTTTTAACAAAAAAATTATTGTATATATTGCTTATTTCTATTGGGGACGATATTATATTCCCATTAAATTTTATGTCTGATATACACTTTGAATTTTTTGATGATGACATGTTACAACCACTTTTAATTATTTCCCAACTGGCTTTAATTTTATTGTCCGCATTTTTAATTTTAGCGCTATTATCATCAAGTTTAGCAACACAAATTTTCTGTTTATGAACTTTTAGTAAATTTTTATATTCCGGCAGCAACTCAGAATTTATATATTTAGCCTGAATAAAAAGTTCTTTCAATTCATGTCCTTCAGATATTAGCTGCGGATTTTTTGTTATCCAGCTGGGTTTTTTTATACTGTTCTTAATTTTCCTTTTAATTTTTGGGAATGCTTCATTAAAATAAAAAATAAATATTTCAAAAAACAGTTCCCATTTTCTTTCTAAATCCACTCCAGGTATTAAAAGTGAGTCCCAGTTTTCTCTTATTAACATCCTAAATAAATATTCAAAATTCTCTTTACTAAACTGTCTTGATGAGAAAGTTAAAATATTATTAAATAGTGTATTGTTCTTTTTGTCTAGTTCAAACTTTACAATTGTATACTTATGATCTGACAAAATTGTGTCTTTACTGACACATAATGTCTTTAGATCAAAATTTTTTACTATTGTATGATCGATTAGAGTAGCAGTTTTATTATTGGATTTATTACAGGCCACTCTAGTTGGTTGTTGATTTAAAATATGCAGACCAAATGATTGCAATAAATCTGTGTAAGAAGTAACATTTTTATTTACTTTTAAAATATTAATATTTATATCACCAGCTAATAAAATTTTATCATTTGGTTTGCATAAATTTATAATTTTTATGCACATATTTTCAAAATTTTCTAAAAATTTATTTATACCTTTATCGTCTACATGATTCATATTCTTTTTATTAGTTGGAGACCTGTAAATTGACGCAAGAAAAATATTTTGCGACTGATTTACTTTAAATTTAGCAAGGCAGCATTCAAAATTTAATTCTATAGATGTCACATGAACTTTCACAATATTTAATAAATTTTTAGAAAATATTGCCACGCCCCCTTTTGCATGTTGAGTTCTACAAAAGGAAGCTGTTAATTTATAATTGGTAAATTTAATAGTATTTATCTCTTCCTCTTTAAGACCATGCTCACATATAATAGCAATATCTATATTTTCTAATTCCAGGAGAGACTCAAATAAACTTAATTTTGACTTAAGACCTGGAATGTTTAATTGTAAAATAATGTATGAATTATTATTATTATTCAAGATTTTTTGAACTGCACCTTTGTTGTTTGAAAATTTTGTGACAAATTTCTCGGTCTCAGTTGTCTTGGACTAATTATAACATTTGAATCACATTTTAAATTGGTTTGAGGTTCATTCTGCTCGTATACGTTATCTTCCATTAAGGTTTCCTCACAAAATTTATTAAAACTATCTGACACAGATTCATTTAAATCCCCTGCTTTTACTACTTTTTCATACCTTTCAAGTTCACTAGCTTGCACTGCGGGAAATAAGCTGGGTGAGGCTGACACGACACTACTATTATCTTGGGTGAACTGGGAGAGCGTGGGAGCACTAGGGGCGGAATCTAGATTCACACCATGAAGTTGGTTATGTGGGGGAGCGTTGGGGGATGTAGAGTGCTCACCAGACGCCGGGGTGTCCGACTTCACTACTACTTCACCATCCGGCGACCCCGAGGTCGTGAGAGACACCAAACTGGTCGTCGACGACAATGAGGGGATGTCCATGGCAGCCTGCCTGCTCCTCTCTACCTCGCGCTCCATCGTACTGGTAGTGAGGACTATCGCATCCCGCCCGCTGTTTTTCTTGGCCTCCTCGTGCATCTCAGCGTCGGGAGAGCAGACCAAGAGAGCCCGCTTAGGGGTTACCGACGTGGTCCTCCCAGAGCGAGGAGGAGATGTGAGCCCTTGAGATACACTGCTTGGAGATCCATTTTGTTGTGGACCTGACGATGGGTTTGTCTGCCGAGTAGCTTGCGCAGCACGGGAGAATGATTTTACGTCACTTCTCGTGGCAGTGTAAATAGTGACGTCTATTCCAGTGTCGCCAAAGATGGAGTTTATCTCCTGCAAAATACACTCCCATTTCATGTGATCTCTTCCGCATGCAATTTTTGGCAATGCAATCTTCTTAATTTTAAGAATGTGACAGCATTGCCGAAGCTCACAGAGGCTCGAAATTATGTCCTTCAACTCTGGCTTTTGTGTAGACATTTCTTTTGTGACAAGATGGAATATATATTTCCATTCATCACTGCTCCTTGTGTCCACCGCGACTTGGCCTGGTCGACGTAGCTGATTTATCATATTCTCTAAGTTGCCAAATAATTTTTTAAATTGTGTGGCAATGCCACGCCCACATAAAAAGTCCGCTGCAACACAGTGAACTAGGGCACAATCAAAAGGAGCAGAAAAAAGGTTTCCTCTAATTATCTTAATATTGGATGCAAGTTGTATTCTTTGTGAAGTGTTAATTCGTGGAAATTCATCCCTAAATGTTTGCTCCTTGAAAATCTCAAAACGATTTCTCGTAGACACTGGTGGTTTGTTGAAGGTCAAGGTTTGTTTACTTCTTTTACCATGACTGGCCGGCTTCATGCGCCACCCGTCGTCATGCTCAGGAACTCGATCTCTACGTATCTCGTCTACCACTGAAGAATTTTGCATGTTGAAACGGCGATCTTGTAAAGTCTGAGTCAGTGGTACAGTCGATTTATATGACGTCATTTCATAATTTCTAGCATTATTAGTTCTATTTTCATTGTTTCTATCTTGTAAATTATTTTGTGTGTGAGTTTGTTGCGATGGATTATTATTATTATTCATTACACATAAATAATATAAATTATGATAAAGATTGACTAATTCAGCTAATTGTTTTTCCATAGATTCTATTTTTGAATAAGTGTAATAGTTTAAATTTGGATTACCTTGTTTACTATTAATTGACTGTTGATATTCACTGTTAGGAACCACATTATTTTCGTGATTTCTTGGTTGACTGAAGAGTTGTTGTAAGCTTGGGCGAAACATGGCAGTACCACCACCATGCGGATGCGGTAACTGAATGCCCTTTGAAAACACTTGATTATTCATTTCACAACAAGTTATCTCAATTCACACAGTTATAATGTTATTACCCTAAGGTTCACAAGTATTTTTATATATCACAATAGTTGTAAGTACACGTATAACAGTCAGAAACTAACTTTCTTCACGAGCACGATGTGTTACACAACATGCTCGCTCGCCGCTCAAACTCTCGCTTTCTGTATTGTTTTAAGACTGTCTTATAATGCTGGAAAATAACAGTGCATATTGCGATGGTAAAATATTTTTGTATTATATTTTATGAGCTACACATCAAGTTGAGGTGATTCGTACAAATGTGTTTGGTGCCAAGCCAAGCGGAAACTAGATCTTTAGAGCACGCTGCCTCGCACTTGTAGCTGAGCATATAAAAGCTCGATACTAGATTTTGTATTCCTGCCGGGGACATCTCATATCTCTCAAAAGTAAATAAAATTCCTTTGCCAAAATGTTGAGTAGAAAAATACAAATTCTTGAAGATCATATTTGAACAATATTAGAATTTGATTTTTTTATTAAAAAAAATATATATATATATACTTCCTCTTTATACTGTTAGTACAGAAGATTGAATATAATACATATATTCAGCGTTTCCTTTTAAATTTTTTTGGCAAAAAAAAAAAAAAAAAAAAAAATTGTTTTGTGATAGAAGAATAGTACACATTCTATAGTGAGAAGCATGTCTATTTGAAAAATCTTCTTCCTTCCTTGAAATTCCTTGCATGATCATTTTTTTTCCAGTATTTTGAGCACGTACCGTATAATTATGTATAATAATAAGTTAATAAAGGAGCCTGCATCTAATTAGAAGTTTTTGAAAAAAAAAAAAAAAATTGCACAAAAGAATTATGTATATTTTTATATTATTCCTTTTAAACGATACAATTTTGTATAAATTTTGCCTTAAATCATTCTTCTCCATATACAAACAAAAGGTTTTCTTGTGGGAAATTTTATGCAATAATTAGAAAAATTTGTATATAATGTGAAACTGGCTTTATATACATAATATGCATGCAAGGAGACTTTCCTTCATTATTGGTAAATTTTATAAGGATAAAGTATTTTTATATTTTTATTTTCGTCTATCATTTGGAAGAAAAAATAAACTCGACTCACGGAAAGAAGTATATCATGTTGTGATGGTACTCAAAATTTCTTTGTATTTCCATTAAAATCGCAACTTTTTGCTTGCAGTTGTCCCCTTGGTGACCTTTTCAGTAGGAATGTTTACTGAGAACACCACACTGAAGTGTTATTGAAAACAAGTAAACAATATTACTGAATATTGACTACGTTGAGAATTCCTGAAGCGATGAGGGTTTTTATGTTGTAGAATGAAGAGGAAAACTACCATCAGAGTTTCACTTTCATGTCACATGGATATTGCGGTGGTGGCTGCTTCTATATACGCTTGACGGCAGATTGGTCGCCTGTGATGTGGTCACCATAGATCCTTACATATTGAATCAAACCTTATAGTCCTCTACAGATGAGTATGAGGTAAATTAGAGCTGCTAGATTAGCTATAGATAGTGTACCATGTCGTAGATAAACAAGAGAAGAGATAGGTTTTTGTTGATGGAGAGAAGATTTAATTTATTGCTCCTACTGGAATGTTTAATTTTGCGATAAAAAAATTCAAGCTGTCTACTACATATGAAAATGGATTTTTAATATTATTAATTTCAACCTTTTTAAAAAGAAATAAAGACGAAATATTAGACCCAAAAAAAATATTGATTTATTATAACAAGATTAGCAAGACATTGAAGGGATATTAACAAAGAAATTTATCATTGAAATATTTAGTACTAAAATTAGTACTATATCTGGTACTAAATATAATATTTCTATGCTAAAATCTTCCTTTGTTAATATCCCCTTATATAAATACTAAGAAAACAATATCATTCATTAGGAGAAATAATCAAGAGAAAATTTTGATTTTGGTTTGATAATATCATTATATTTTAACCTAATTATATTCAAAGCAAAGCACAGAACTAGAAAAAAAATCCTTCAGTGTTTTCTATACAAGGAAAAACGTATAGGTTCAAACATAGGACTTTCTGTTAAAAATACTCGACAAAAATCTAGTGCAGTGGGGGAAAATTCCCTAAAGTGCTTCTTTGTTTTCACTATACTTGAGTCTACATATAAAAATATTTAAAAGTATAGAAGACGTCACCTCCTTTTGAGCTTATACCAAAGAAAAATAATAACACTCACAAATTGGCAGCACTATTTTAATATTTCAAAGAATCTCCTTGGCAATAAGAAATATATTTTCAATATTTTGTGAAAACTGGAAACCTTTTTTTTAAGTTTCTGTTCATACCACGCCAGTCTCTGATGTGATTTGTCGTCGGAGCACGTGCATTATTGAGGAAATATGATTTTTTGATGTAAGGAAAATAGCAAGATAGAAAAAGAGAACCAAGTACAAAAAAAAAAGGATATGCGAGTGTACTGTACAAATTTTTGAACGTAAAACGTTCTTGCCTTAAGCTATATTATATACAATATATACACAATATTGACACAGTACGACAGATCTGTCACGTCTGTTTGACTGCATTTCCAAGATAAAGTGAAATTGCCAAGAAAACCAATAATAAAATTTCCTTTCAATAGACGTCATAGTTGCTATATCTGTTTCTCATTCAACTTTGTTCAATAAAATAGTATTATAGTGTCAATTATAGCAAACCGTACACAAGCAACAATTCACATGATTCTTTGCTATGTAGGAAAATTTATCATAAATATTAAGCTTCATAAACCTCACTGTAATATAATACTATTATTTTAATAGTAAAAAAATGTACGGTCTTCACGTTAGAAAATTTCTCTTTTCAATTATAAATGGCAATTTATTGTATAGATAAATTTATAATATAAAAGGGTAAATCTAAATTCTTTCTGTAAATTTGTATCTGATATAAATTACTGTCGTTTACACTCATTGTATTGTATGAAATTTCTGTATTGGATCCAATAAAAAAATCAAACTGTCAATAACCACACATTTTCATACAATATACATAAATACGTACTACTGTGTACAGTCCTTCATTGTACTTCATTTTGTGGCATTCAGCGAGTACTGTTATTTGCTCATTTCAGGTTAGTGTTTTGCACTGTTTTCTGATTATAATTATGAATATAATACTATTTTATAGCTGTACTATTTTTTTTATAAAAAAATGACTATTAATCCTCAAAATTCTGCAAGTTTGTTATATTTATTTGTCTTTTTTTAGTGACGTACTTTCAACTTTTCAGCGATTAATATAATTCTGAAGTGCTTATATTGTTGTTCAAACGAAAAGTATGAATAAAATAATTATTAATTGTTATATTTAAATTTTCTGTGATTCTTATTAATACATTGATGCTACTGATATCTCTTGGCAAAGGAAAATTTCTGGGGTGATGACACTACAAAAATATTTATATATAATATACATTTTATTGTATATTATTACTCTACATATTTACATATAACCATAAAGAACATGCTCTTGAAAACTACCCTAAAAGCAAAAAACGTCAATATATTGTTCCAACAATACCTTGAAAATACTAGCATCTGTTTGCATTCAAATTTTTATGACTATATAGTGCTAAATTCTCACAGAAACATTTATTTGCGTTGACAATGGAAAATATTACTTTAGAAGAGAGAAAAAAATAATAAGAAGGAGATTGACATCTGCAGACTATAATAGTTATAAATAAATTTTAAGAAACATTTTAGTTAGGTAAAAAAAAAATAATAATAAAAAATGTTTCTGTCTCGCTCATCTCTTTAAAGCAGGCTGTATAAGGGCTCGGCCTACACGACATGATGGCTGTGTCAACAGCACGCAACTCCTCCACGTATGTACTCGCCGGACTGTTGTAAAAGTCGAGATTTTCTTTGCTTATACCGTCTGCTAAGTTGACAAACTCGCCGGTGGTTCGCGAGCTTTTACTCAAGAGACAATACACAAAAGCAGCAGCCACAAAGAAAGTAAATCCACCACGCAGTAGGAAATGAAACTAGATCTTAAATGTATAGATAAAATTACAGTAGTTGTAAACAAGAGTGGTTTAAATTACTTTCAGTTTTCGGTGTGTATGTTCAAAAAAAAAATATATATATATATATAGTCTTAACAATTGATCACTACTCTATCATATGAAACTTTGTAGTAGATCAGAGTTTAAGTTTACGGTAAGATTAATGGGTTTTTTATCTCTTTGAAGGCCTGAGAGAGAGAGAGAGAGATGTTAAAACTTGTTTTATATATTTTTTAACATGCACTCGTATGCCGTAATTTACTTTGTGCATGAAAAAATGACGCCAAACTTCATCGCTCATTCCGGCTATAATTCAAAAGTTCTAAACCACAAGAACAAAAATGTCAAGTGGTGGATTATATATTATAATTAGTTATACAAATTCATTACTCGCGTTATTGGCTGTGTTGCTCATTGATTAAGCAAGTATAAATTAACAAAATTTTAATTTTTACTTAAGGTAGAGATAACACGGATCAGCTGTTCAAAGTAGTCTTCATTGATTAACATGTAAACCATAGCAAATTCACATTTTTTTTTAGAGGCAGATTTTAGTGCCTAAAAGCCATAGGAAAAATTTCAAATCAAACGAGCCGATTTTTTTAAATTATTTATTTTATTTTTTTATTTTCAGTACAGGAATTTCCCAAAACTTAATTTAAAAAAATCGGCTCGTTTAGTTGTTTAGATTTTTGTATAGCTTATCGGCACTAAAATCTGCCTCTCAAAAAAATTTCAACATTTTGGTGACTTTGCTAAGGTTTATATGTTAATCAAAGGGGACTACGTCGAACAGCTTATCTGTGTTATCTCTACCTTAAAATTATTTCTTTGCAATCTAAAACAAAAATCTTTCAATATTTACCACAACACAAAAGATAGTATGAAACTCCCAACGTGTTGTTTTAATTTCTTATAACAAATTAATTAAAAGTTTTAATTAAAAAAATATATAATGAAGCGTTTTATTTTAAATCCCAAAACAACTATTATTATTTTCAGTTGTAATATGAAGAGTCCATGTAATGAGAGTTGTTGGAGACTAAGCTGCCAACAAACAGACTAGATTAACTCGGTCATGAGATTAAAAAGAAAACACCATATTGACCTGTCTCACCTAGAATTTGTCCCCTTATATCTTTGTTCGAACAAAGGACAAAGGAGCTTTAACAACGAGTTTTTTTTTTGTTATATTATATTCTTACAACGTCTGGCTGCCTGAAAACGCACCAACACAACCCATCCACTCCAATTTTGTCATTTTACTTCTCGAATATCTCGCGCGACAATGAGGAGTCGGGGAGGGATAGAAGCAAGATTTTTTTTATAATACCTCCGTTGCTTGACGACACTGCGTCAGAAATTTAATGTACTTTAACATTTTTTAAGCGATGTGAAATTGCGCACTTGCTGTAAAATCCTATGATTGATCATTGATTGAACACTTTATTTTACAAAAAGTGATATCAAAGTGGTGAATTTGCTCAGAAACACGAATTTCACCAAAATAGCATTGTACCATTTTCTTTGTACATTTATCTAATTGATTCATACGTATGACAAGAACTTGAAAATACCAGCAGAGAGAATAGAAACCTTAAACCTTAAAACAGAGAGAAAACTTTTCAAATATAGTTTCATTTTCTCCACAGGGTTTTATTTTCAGTTGAGAAAAGCTGGTATTATACGATGTGATTTTACTCACGAATTCACTCAACAATCTTTCTCGTGTAACAAAAAAATAAAACTTGAAAACGTGGGCTCTTTCTGGTAGAAGAAATTTTTTATAAAAACGAATTCAAATAATGAATTCATGCGAGTGAATCCAAATTTAATATCGGCTTATAAGATTGTTTTCAAATAAGTTTGGCAGACTTGTGCATTTGTGAGCGTGTAATAATGAAATATTGATATTGAAATATTTTCGTTGCAGGCTTAAAATTTGTAAGGTTATCAAACATCATGAATCTCACCCCTACTTTGTTTGTAAGCGTCTGAACGCAGTCCGTGAACTCAAATTTCTTGTTACAGGTCCTCCTCAACTTCCTTAATATTGAAAATCTGCATATATTTATCTCTGCAGCTTCTACAAAAAATATCGGGATAACGTTTGAGCTGTCCCGAGGTGTACACCATGTCTTCAAATAACACCACTTAATTTAAATTGTCCTAAGATTGTCTTAGTTTTAGTTTATTTGAAGACTCCTCTGGAAATTTGACCATCATTGTTTATAATTCGAAAGGTAACATATAAAATAAAAGCCACATATTGTATTTCCAACCCCTAATATTATCAGAGACAGGGGAGGGAGGGAGGGGGAAGGTCGAGACGACCCGTAACAGTTTTAAAGCGTAAAAAAGTGTAAAATACTGCTGTAAAAATTCTTAAAAAATTTGTAATCCTTAATTAGCTACCCAGCAATGTATTTCTGTATTTCCGCAAAAAAAAAAAAAAATGAGGAAGAAAGTACTTAAGGAAAAAAGTTTTAACTTTTTTTATTTAAGTAGCGAATCATTTTGACCCCCCCTCCCCTTCGTATTGCGTGTGAAAAAAAATCCCTTGATAAAATGCTAGGGTCAAGTTGAAAGTGCAGTCTTGAACTCATTTTTAGAAATTGAAAATTATTGATTCTTTTTATGACAGGTTTAATCAAGGTACATTGGTTCTTTCAACCCAATTTCCTTCTGGTCAAAACATGAAGTCATCATCACTTCAATTATATATATATACAGTATATATAAAAGATTGCTCGTTCGTCTTGACTGACTTCGTTCTATTATTAAAGTTGTTATTAGTGGTATACGCAGGATGCTATGCACTTTTTTTGTGTTAGGTTTTTCATATATTATAGACTGTTTGGTACTCCTGCCTCTGAATTCTTAATTGTTTATTTATTCAATGAGGAAAATATAATGTATAAATAAATATAATTATAATGTTAAAAAAGAAGTATCTAAAACAAAAATCCAACAAGATTGTATGCTCTATTATATATTGTTCATAAACAAAAACATTTCAAAGTCTGTGTTTCTCCGTACACAATATTATTAATAATAATCCTTTTGAAGTACATGCTGTACAATACTTGTATGAGGTTTATAATATCTGTACGTAAATACCTGGTTTGGTTAAAATAATTTTCGAACAAAGAGAATACTCGTGTGGGTGGATATTCACGTACGGTGCAAATACTTTCTAAAGTGCATGAAGTAAGTCATATCGTTTCTACCTACTCAGAATACAAAAAAAAGGCATTTATTCAGATAACCTTTTCAAAAATAAACTCAAATGTTTGCATTCGTTGTTATTAATAGAAATTTAATAATAATCAAACCACATCGAGTTATTTTACGTGAAACCTTAAATAATGCAAAAGTTTCATTTTTCCAAGAATATGACGAATCTTTTTTATAAAAATATATTTTATTGTGTTTTATATTAATTTTCTAGGAAAATAAAATAAAATTGTGTGTGTGTAAAATTAATAATAAAATTAAATTATGTAATTTAATATTCAATGTAGCGGTAATTGAAAATTTTGATATTATATTATTAAATTAAATTCCAAAGCATTTTTTTTTTATTGTTCAAGTTTGCTGAAAACGTTTATTGAACTTTGAAAAGTTTTTAGATTACAACTACGCTACTTTAATAAATGAGGGTGAAAGTATAAAATTTTACATTGATTGCTCGCATTAGAAACACATGCTTACCTAAAGCATTTCCGCTGAGGTTCCAGCCAATTGCCCATCTCTACTTTTCTCGAGGGCCGACTCGGGGGGTGTCTTCAGCTCTTCCAGTGGCTCCTCCTTTGTGGTGACGAACGTCGCTACCTTATCGGCGATCGCGGCCTCATTGTCCGCCAAGTGCAACTGCACTTCCTCGCACTCCTTAGAGTACGTGGCGGAGGGCAGCAGCGAGTCTTGTACGTCGTTACTACCATTGCAGGCCGGGGCGCGGAAACTTCCTCCGCCGTGTCTGCTACCCTTGGACCCCAAACTTCCAGCACCCCCAAGCGAGCGACGGTGTCCCGAGGTGAGAGCCATAGAGGCTGTAGCAGGACCAAGACCAGAGCCGCTTAGTGGAGTGTCGAAACATGGCAGAACCTGTTTGAACTCCTTGCGGAAATTCTCATTCAACCAAGCATACAAGAATGGATTGTAACAAGTAGAGCTCATTGCTATAGCATGTACCATGAAGAAACATAAATTGTAGTAGGGCCAGCTTCCAGTATCAATATAAACATCATTAAGTAGGTTTACGGTATTTAATGGTAGCCATGATACTCCAAATATGGTCACCATTGCAATTAGCATACGGTTGGTCCTCCTTTTACGCTCGCGGTCTGCTTCTTCTCGGCGAGAGTTTTTAGCGCCTGGTTTACATCGAGCGCGATCATTCAACTTGAGAGAAACTCGTACGTAACAGAAGGTTATGACACAGAATGGTAGCACAAACTGTGCGCTTGCTGTGAAAGCTCCGAAAACCTTACGATAGTCCTCCGTATACCAAGCTTCTTCACAGTAGAAATATGCTCCATTGCTCTTGTGGCTCATAAAGATTCCATATGGTAAAGTGACTAGAAGAGAAAACACCCAGATACTCACGATGATGGTTACGCATGTAGTTAGCTTCATTCGTGGGTGAAAAGGATAAATAATAACAAAAAATCTATCAATTGCAATAGATGTTAAAGTCAAGGTCGAAATGTAGACACTGGTTCCTTGAGCATACGCAACAAGGTGACAAAGCACGGGACCAAATATCCATTGTCCGAGAAATGAGTAGAGAGGAGTGAAAGGTACGGCGAGGGCGCACAGAAGAATATCGGACAGCGCAAGGTTCGTGATGAAGAAGTTTGTGACGGTCTGCATGGCTTTGTTGCGACCCACCACGAAACAAACCAAGACGTTACCAAAGATCCCCAGTACGAAGATGGTGGTGTAGAGGATGCAGAAGAGTGCCTGGACACCGCGGTTCTGGATGATGTCATACCGATGCTCGAGAAAGTCTGTCTCGTTACCACCACCCTCCAGAGTCGCGTTGGTTGCGCTCAGGTTACCGCTTGACATCGTGACAGTTCAGAGGGATGGGACCATGTATACGATCACTATTTTGTAAATCACTTTGAATATTTACAATTAACATACACTAAATTTAAAAATACTAATTATTTTTAACAATTATTTTCTTTTTATGACAAAAAAAATAATCACTTTATATATATAAAGTTTATTATTATAAAGTACTACATACACTAAATTATTATTACAAGTGTTATTAAAGTGCGTGTTGCGAGCTTAACAGGTGCTGTTCTTGTCGCACTTGTTGCTAGAGAGAAACAGAAGAGTAGCGGCAAGCGAGCGATGGTGAGAGCGCCGCGCTACAGCAGCCACTGACGCCTTGCCGAGTCGTTCTGCTGCCAGCCGTTTGGAGGGAGAGGGAGGAGGGAGAGGCGCCACATAGAGCGCCACACTCCCCTCCGCATCATCAAGACCATTGGTTATATAACCACCAATCAACCACCCACCCTTACACCCTCCTATATATAACCGTTATACTATCATTATTATTATTATTATTGTTTCCATAAACTTCATATATATATTATATTTTATTTCTTGAAAATTACATTTTTCCTGACCCCAAAAAGTTGATAATTGAAAAATATTATAAAATATATATTATAACTTTTTTTCATTTATTAAATTAATAAAGTTTTTATCAACTTTTTGTTGTAAAAAAAAAGGTTAAAAATAAAGCTCTCGATCGTAATCAATATTGTTTCTAATTTCTTCAAAGATAGTAAATTCTTATAATCTAATTCTGCTTGTCTTGTAAACTTGTTTTTTTTTTAATTATCTGAATTTATTCCATCAGATCTGTCGATACGAAAGCAATGGTAATTTAACACTCAGGACAAAGGGAGAAGCTTCTTTATATATAGCAGAGCTGTGGAATTTTGTAGTTAGAGAGTATAAAATTACATTACCACAGTCGCTACCAGTTTAACTCAAGGGAATATCATTGGAAATCTCCATTACAAGTATTTGATTTCATTTCTGTGACATGTTGACGGAAAATGTTTGTGTCTTAAACCCATGATATAAACTATAAACAAAGAGTTTACAAAATATCTTATATAAATATATCAATGAATAATACGCTGTAGGGTGTTGTATCAGAATATATTAGTGGAGAGAGAGAGAGAGAGAGAGAGAGAGAGAGAGAGAGAGAGAGAGAGAGAGAGATTTTAAGAGCATTTTTTTAATCCTGTTGATAGGAGAGTAAATAACATAGAAAAAATATAATATCATCATCGTGATAGAAGCAAAAGAGTATACGGATCATTTGTCAATGAAAATTAATGCCACATATACTCTTCGTCTTGGAAAATTTCTTTCACCATGCATCAATATACAGTACATCGACGTTATTAATACGATATCTTGCCGTAGAAAAGTTTTCAGAAAATTGAGTGTACTGTACATTCTTTAAGGGTACATTTTTAACGTTAACGTTGCAACTTCATTATAATGGTAAATAACTTGTGCTCTTTTGCTACAATGCCGTTATCATTTATGACCATTCTGCAAACTATCCCGTCCTTTAACATGTAAACATTTTCTTTTTTTTTTTGTATATAACATCGTAAGCTTTAATGTTGGTAAAACAAAAACACCATGTTTTTGTTCTGAGAGGATTTATGTTTAAAAATTGCCTTGCCAGGAATCATGTCAAAAACATTTTTACTCTCAGGAATTCCAACATTTTTTATGTTTAGTCTACTTAAATGCGAGTAAAGTTTTCCAACTATGGGAATTTTAAGCATAAAAAAGTTGAGCATAAGAGTACCATAAAAAACGTTATTTTGGCATCGTATATAAAACAGTTGATAACAGCGTGTGTGTATGCTGTTTCACAAATAAAGTTAACACCTCTTTTTGTTACAGGGTTCACTGGTAAGAATATACCATTACAAGTAATATTTATGTAACTTGTTCTATATGTTGTATGGCCCGCAGAATGTAATAAATATATTTACATTCAACAATAAATGAAATTATTTTCACAGAATTTGTTTGATTTTATCAAAATACTGCTATCATACAATAATATTTATTTTATCATTTACTAATGTACATATATGAAGATCGCGAGAGCTCGTGCTCTTTTTGTATACTATATATATATAAATGTAATTTGTGTTCCATTAAACATATCAAAATTCAATTGATAATTGATTTGAATATAATAATTATATAGCATTAATTTATTTGTCAATACTTATTTCTCATAATCAATACTGAGTTTTGCTTAATGTGAAATTTAAATTTTAAATTCATGCAAGTGCAATTGAAATTTACTCTTTGCTGTTGCTATACACAATTCATATAAAGAATTTTTGCTTGCAAAAAAATATACCTGGAAACATTAAAATTTGATTTATCCTGGTGAAAGAAGTTGTTGTGAAAGTTCGACAAAGTTGTGATTTTTCCCATCAACACAATCGAGTTCTATGCCGGATATTTGACTGCAACTGTGAACTATTGATTTCTACAGGCTGTATACACATTGACACATATAGAAAACTTGGCTGGGATACGATAAGGAGCAGGTTAAGTCAGGTTTGTGGTCCACATTTTATTTAGAATAAGTTGCTTTAATATTATATCAATGTTGTTATATATATATATTTTAATTTAAAAAAAATATTTTGAAATTATTTTATTCTGGATTTTTAATATTTTTGAAGTGCAGGAACTAATTTTATAATTATATATTGATGTTACAAATTTTTATCTAACGTAAGTTAAAAAAAAATAACTCCAATATTGTTAGTATTTTTACAAATAAAAATAAATTAACGCGTATAATTCTACTGTAAACATAAAGTTCAAATATTGAAGCAAAGATGTTGACAAAATTACATTAATTATAAATTAGAGAGAGTAAAGAAACTTTTAATTATTTTTCCCTCATTCAATTAAAGATAATATTAAATGTCAGGTGGTACCTAAACACAAAATTAACACTCAAGAGCTCTCTACATAATAGACAACTTGAAATGTAACCTCTTGATTTGCTCCACCACAACCACTGGACTGGTTCAGACTGGTTAAATTGGTGCTAATTTACATAAACATTGTAATAATTTATTAACATAATATAAATTTCAGTAATTTTTACATGCTTGTTCATTTATACTATTATTTCAGCTTATAATTTATAATATTATACAATTTTCTAGAGAAGCAACCACATGGTAAATTAATATTGACTTCTATATTACATTAATTTCTTATAAGAGGCTGGTTAAGGTGCTTTTATATAGAGCGATGTCGACCGGGGCTTGACTGGGCGAGAAAGGTGCTCTTGCTTCAATGTCATAATATATGGCGGCCATATTGTCCTGAAAAAATTTCTGCGAGATTTTATCACTGCGGAAAAGCGATTTTTCCACGCCAACATAGCTGTCATATGATACTGAAGCAAGTGCGCCTTTCTCGCTTCGCCAAGCCCCGCTCGCGTGACATCGCTCCATGGAAAAGTACCTTTACAGCTTAACTCATAACTGACGTTTTAACATTCCCCTCCTCTTTCTCTCTCACTTATTATTTATATACAGCTATTAAAGTACATCTTCATCATAACGCCATGTTGATTCACTAATACACTGCAGCAGAAGCAGCGAGGAGTAAATCTGGCGGCGGTAAATCTGCGCTTGTGAACATCACGGCAAGGTAAGCACAGTCAGAATTATTATTTACCTTGTGGTGGAGGCTTCACAAAATCAGAGAGGATTATTCTCCTCCTCTCGTTCCATCAAACGTTATGTCAAAGGGTTTATCATATACGAGAGAATTGCACACATTGATATATAAATAATACTAAGTGCCCAGGATTAGCTCCTACTGTGGTGCATTATATATACGAGTGTCTGTTTTTTTTTAATTATTTTATGTTTGTGTTCATATAATATGTAAATTTTGGTTTGTTATAAAAAATTATTAATAACTCCAGTTGTTTATTATGTTATAGAGTACTCCATGTATTCTAACAACTGTATATATTATTAAAAAAAAAGTTATAGCGTTATAATATACACTGTTTTTTAATTATTTATAATGGTATACATTGTGTGATACAATGAATTTATAATAACAATAATTATTTGGTTATATAAATAAACTGGATTAGTCTGGGAATATCAAGTTACTGAGATTTAGATTGATTATTTATTTATCAAACCTAGGTAATTACTGAAGCATTTTTTTTTCACTTTGCAAAAAATTTAATGCCATCATTAATCATGACTAAAGAAAATCAATACTGTATATAATAACATGCTTTATTTTTACATTATGTTTATTTATTGGCTGAAAATATAATAAAATAATAAAGGGTCAAGAAATATACATACATTAAACTTTGTTTGCCGGCTTAAGGTGAATTTACATAAGCGATTTCCAGCCTGCAACGCGACGCGAATAATGCGCACTTCCTGTAACATCAATTGGCGGCCATATTTGGAAATTAATAAAAAAATACCATCGTAATTAACGCGATAACCGGCGAATTCACTCACAGCTTTTACGTCAAAATCACATCGCATCGCCGTTGTCGCTCATGAAAATCCACCCTTTAGCTCCTCTTGAACTTAGCGTTACTTGGGATTCTTTCAAATTATATAAAAAGCAATTTATACCTGCATTTTCCTATATTGAGGGAACGGTAGAAACCTCAGTATGTCGGCATTCGATGAAGAACTCCATGACTCCGCAAGGATTGATTAAGCCGAAGGAAACATATCAAGTGTCTATACACAGGCTTAAAGGTGACATCATGAAAGACGTTTGGCATCAAGTAGTGATGAGAGGATTCACATCGACTGACTTTCACTTCACAAATTCAATACACATCGTTACCGATATTATGTAAACATAAAGGCACTTTCTACGTTCTTTTCGTTATGAGTGGGTGTTCGTTAGCTATATACCGTGGAAAATATAAAATAATATTAACATTTGTACTGCTTATTTTGTTTATTTTCAATTGTTCATTTCTTTACTTTACCTCTTTGAAAGAGAAAACGGAGTATCGACCTCAATTTTTTTTATTGCAGAAATGGATAGAGGGTGCAAAGTTATGCTACCCTGATATTTTTTTTCAGATTTTTTAGAGCCTGGGAACTATTTTTAAAAAATAATTGAAAGTTCTTTTTGTGACGTCACGAGACGCCGCTCTTTAAGAAAAAGATAGGACTTGCCGCCGCGTGACGTCACAAAAAGAACTTTCAATAATTTTTTAAAAATATTTCCAGTGCTCTAAAAAATCTGAAAAAAATCAGGTTAGCATAACTTTTTACCCTCTATCCATTTCTGCAATAAAAAAAAATTGAGGTCGATACTCCATTATCCAATTTTAGAAGGGATGTTAAATCTCCTGAAAGCAGGCAACTTATTTAGCACATTTGTAATGCGGGCAGCTTATCTTTAGGAGTACTTATAATATCTGCAATAACTTATAGTCTGCGTCAAAATTATTAATTCAAGTACAGTGCATTTAATTTTAAGTAGAACAACAATGATCCATTATATACATTACAAAGTTTATGACCCTACTTCTAGCTTATTACAGCTTTCTATGCATTTTCACTCTATCAACGATGCCCTCTCGATTGGTGAATTGCATGGCGGGCATCTTGTACCAAAATACTTAGTGTTAGTGAGCTGCGATAAAAGTTAGCGGTAGGAAATTGAAATTTATATCGTGACAACAAAGGATTATTGTTGTTTTAAATAAAATGAAACGCACTGTACTGTACATCATCCTTTCTTGTGTTTATTTTTTCTTTTACTGTGAATGTACAAGAAAGTCACTAACACCACAGGACTCAACTTCGAAGTGTATTTGATACTTTAGTATGTATGTCTGGTCTGAACTATATATTATATAAAAATAATTGTGATATTATATATTGAATAAAAAATTTGATGGTGTTGTTAGCGATAGTAGAACGAGCACATCATTATTTTGTACATATATTATACGTGTATTGAATATTCACAATTTTCCTATACCTTTAGATAGTGATTATGTTTAAGTGCATGAGTTTTCATCATAATAATAAATATTCTCACTAAAAAAAAATCCCATTAAATCATCAAAAACTATGTAATTACTTAAAAAAAGGTATGTTAAAATTGCTATTTTATCTGTAATAAAAATGTCCTCTTTTTTAATTAAATGTAAGCAGTTCAACTCTTTTTTTATTTAATAAAAAGGTTAAAGCTGAAACATCAACAAAGCAGTCACTGGCTTTGTATCAGTGACTAAAATGTTTACAAAGCACGCTTCAAGCTAAAGAGAATCTCACTGATGCATTATCACGCAAGAAAAACTGCTTTTCTATTGGTCAGAATCACATCAAAATCAAGGTGATAAAAAAAAGTGCTCCATCATTTGGATGCCTTTCATTCCCCGCTGTTCCAGTAATTAATTAGTGCGAGTGCCTGTTGACGTCAATCAAAAAATCTTAATTAACATTTCTGATAAAATTACAAATGCTGAATCATTCTTTAATAATTTAATAAAAAAATGTGAATAAAAAAATCAATTTATTATTAATTTTATACATAAAAGAGACTTAATAGTCTATCTCAACTGACAACAAATTGAAATCAAAATGTCTATGTAATTACGTTGTTATATTAAGTTAATATGTCAAACGAAAACGCATGTTTAATTAAATATTGTAACCTGGATGATACGTTTGATAGATAATAATATGCCCTTGAGATAATCAATTTGGGTGAGTAAAATGACATTATATATAGTTAGCTTTGAAGTTTCAATATTATATCATGTGTATAGAGACAAAATATTAATATGAATCACTTAAGTCTAGTTAGCAGCATATATATAGCTTTTAGCATAATTAGTGTTGTGGTTGAGGCAACACTCATTTGCATAAACAAACAAACAACGATGAATAATTATTGCATGTCTCACAAAATTGTTAATTATCAGTCACATGACCTTAATTGTGACATAAGTAATGCGACACGTACCATGGCAGTGGCCTCCAAATTTGCCATTGAAACATTAGCAGAAAGTTGTTTAAGGTTCAGGTATAAAAAAAAATGAGAACTCATAATTATTTTTAAACTTGCCTTTAAAATAAAAGTTGTTGTTCCAAAATTGACAGCCTGTATGACTTTTGTACTGGCAAAATGAAAGCTATAATCATTTTACTTTCCCCCTCCCCAACTTTGTTACCTAATTTTGTATACTATATACTTAAAATTGATTTATGACGTCACGAGCGTCACCACTGATCAAAATTCTTAAATTTTTATAATAAATGTCACCTGTGACGTCATGATTTTTTTCAACTAATACAATTCTGAAAAATAAAAATCGAAAATAAAACATAATTTTATAAATATAACATTTTCAAACTTTTCATGAAGACTGTTTAAAGCATACACTCATTAAAATATAATGATGTACGTATTATAAAAAAAATGACCTGATTTTTTTTTACAAGAATAATTTTTTTAGATAATATCGTAAATAATTTCCTCCTCATAAAATTTAGTCGAATATCTTTTTGCTATTAGCAGAGAAATTTTACTGGTGAGATTGACATTATAAGTTCTCAGAACTTGATATCAAATAACGAGCAAAGGTGTCAATAAATTCCTACAAGTTCACTTTGAATCGAGAATAATAAAATTTATGATTGGAGGAAAAGACAATTACGAGGTACTTTCAAAAGAATATAAATTAGTTTGAGATTTTACCAATTTTAGTACCACTTCTATACCGTCAGCCCCATGGCTTTGAGGTGGAGTCACATGAGTCAGTTTTAGAGCGACACGAATATTGCGCATTTGCTGTGAAAATGTATGGTGGCCATCTTTGCTTCTACTAAGCTTTCGTCGCCACAATCTAAGCTGCATGAATTTTTAATTGCATATTTGAATAGAGCACCTTGAATTGTCAATTTTTTCAATTCTTTTTAACTCTCTAACATCCTCAAATTCGGCTTTGTGACGTTATAGTCATGCAACGTCTCTCTCTATGCTTGCGTGTTAAATATTTACATGAATATGACGTCACATCATTTTTCAGTATGATTTTAAGGATGTTAAAGAGTTCAAAAAAATCTGAAAAAATTGATAATACATAACTCGAGATCTTTTATAAAAAAAAAATGCAATTAATACAACAAATTCATGCATGTTTAAGGGGGTCGCACACTGCCTTCGTATAGCATCCTATAGTATCGTATTACTTCGTATTATAAAAATTTAGAACCGTTTTTAAATGAGAAACATACGATCGTATGCGATGCGATATTATATACGAATCTGTGTTCGCGCGTATATTTGATAGCAAAGATTCTTAATTTTTTTTTTTTTATCATTCGGTTCGAAATCATGCGATTATGTGTGAAGATAGATATCGCCTTCGCAAGGTAGCAAATTGACTTGTGGGAACATGTACCACGGCAAAAATTGAGTCGCATGTAAACCCAAAAAAGAGTTGTCGGGGCTCATCAAAAGTGTTCTCTAACAATAAGTGCCACTTTTTTATGTGAATAAATATTAACTATCATGGGAAGTACCACTATACATTAGTTCATAATTTTATTGCAACTAAATAGCACTTGCTGCTGAAGGCGTAGAGATTGAAAACACAGATTAAGAGAGAAATATTTTCTCCCCTCGGCTTGAATTTAAGATTTAAACATGCGTGGTAAACCTCGCACTTATTACACCTTATCTTCTAAATCCCCTCTGCATGCATAGAATGTGAAATTTAATCACTCTGTTACACTTAATTATCTTCGCAATATAATTTTGATGCAGCTCTCTATATACATTAATATATATTTATATAATGTTGAAGCTACTTCAGTGTTTGTAATTAAATAAGACACTTTAAATATCACGTATACATGTTGTGGCTGTCTTGTGTCTTCTCCTCTCTCTCTCTCTCTCTCTCTCTCTCTCTCTCTCTCTCTCTCTCTCTCTCTCTCTCTCTCTCTCTCTCTCTCTCTCTCTCTCTCTCTCTCTCTCTCTCTCTCTCTCTCTCTCTCTCTCTCTCTCTCTCTCTCTCTCTCTCTCTCTCTTTCTCCCCCCAGAGGAGCGAGAAGTAAAATGACAGTACATTATGCAAATGAACAAATCCATTAGTTTATCATATCTCACTTGCACATTGTTGAAATATTATGGCATTACAATGATTGCAAAATTCAAATTATATTTGTACATTATCTTATTTGCATAATAATTTAATGTGAATCATTCATGTATGTATATATTTTGTATTTGCATAATTAAATTTTCACTATTCAGTATATGCTAATAATAAAATTGCATTACGTCTACTAACATTTTTACAACAGTTCTGTACACTTCAAATTATTAGTCAATGCAAATTATAATTTTAATGCACTATACTGTTTTCATTATCTATTCTATGAATTTATAGATAAGTATAAATTTTAATTCTTTGTTTGTTAATTGTTATCAAAAAGAAGTATCTACTATAACATTACAGCTATTATTATATATTTTTTTAAAATAAATATAATCACAATGGACTTCTTCATTTAATTCATTTTGATATTAACCAAAACAATTATATATTTCGATATATATTATAATGGACAACCTGCATGTATGAAAAAAATTTATTGCGTATTTGGATAGAGGACCTCGAGTTATGTGTTATCAATATTTTTTTTATATTTTTTGAACCCTCTAACACCCTTAAAATCATGCTGCAAAACGCTGTGACCTCATAGTCATGCAATTATTTAACACGCAAGTATAGGGAAAGACGTTCCATGACTATGACGTCACAGCGTCTTTCCCCTCGATTTTGAGGGTGTTAGAGGGTTAAAAAAAAATCTGAAAAATATTCACAATACATAACTCAAAGTCCAAAATATCCAAATATCCAAATATGCAATAAAATTTTTTCATGAAAGTTGTCTATTAATGTGATAAAAAAGTGGATTTATTAATTTTACAAGTTTTTCTCTAACTGCAAGTCTGTGAGAATATTCAAATAATATGTAAATAAAGTTTGTGCATACTATCCACAAATTTAGTTTCCGCACAGTATAATGATTTTGTATTTTCGAAAACTCATCTTGCTAACAAGATATAAAATCAGAAATATTTTGATATTTAAATTAAAATCGCTTTGTTTGGCGATGATAAGTAATGGGCTGCAATGCTAAGTGCAGTGATGATTGATTGAACCCTCAACGGGCACTCAGACGCTTGTATTGTTGTGGCATCAGCTGATTGTGTGCTAGAGCGTCTTGTAATTTGTCACCGATAACTCTGACATGTTAGAAAAATTATCTTCTTTTCCAGAAAGGGTTTAAGTCGATTGCTAAATGAACCAGAAAAAAAAATCTTAGGAAGTATACATGTAACACTATTTGCAATTTTTAATAAAATTTAATAAATTCAAATAATTTACTTCATTAAATTCCAGTTACATATACGACACATGGTAAGACAAGTCATTAAAAAACATAACACTAAACTGTATCAATTAAAATTTGGAATTAATATATTTAATTAAACTGATAAAAACAATGCTTAAAATGGAACAATTTTTCAACCGATTTGAAAACCTCACATTTATGTATATTTTTTAGTGATACTGGCAGCTTATTATACAATTTTATACAAGAGCACATAGGTCCTTTATCCATAAGTTTAAAAGTCTGCCTTTTGGAGGATGGAGGAAGTAATTCCTTTTAAATTTCTAGAATCATGATCATGTATTAATATCAAAATTACTCCTGACAAAACACACTCCAAAATATAAATACATGTTAATGTCAATATACAATGGGATTGAAAATAGTATTTACATTGTATTCTAAAAGTATTGAATACGAAAAGATGATGAGAAAATGGGCGTGTATTTACAATTTGAATTTTCCACTAACATTGTAACCATGTCATAATTCATATTTATAATATTTTATTGCTTTTTGATTGTACATAACAATATAAGCATGTCAAATTATATTATCACATATCAACAAAATTGTGTGTAATTAATAGCATTAACAAAAAAAATAATAATAAAAAGAAATATCAATACAGTGACATGAATAAAAACTTAACAAGACCTCAATTATAGAGCAATCCAATACAAAACACAATTATCAACATGCTATCATGAAAAAAACCAGATCATACCCATCAGAGAAACTTATTAGAAAGGCATTACATATTGATAAAAAAATGTGAAATATACAAGGATTAGTGAATGTCAAAAGAAGATAATAATGTGTGTTTGGAAATGGACGAATAAAAAGAAAGAATTTATAAACCTTGTTTGATAATATTGCTTTGTAACTTGTTCATAATCAAAACGGAGCCTCAAGGCTCGTAACGTCGATTTAATTGTTCTAGCTTACGTGTACTATTTGGATGTCAAACAATTTGCCTAGCCTTAAGGCGAAATGTTTTGAATATTATGTAAACAAAATACTATTTTTGTTTGAAAAATGCTTAGAAATATAAATAATTTGCATACATAATTTTATAAATTATACATATGCTACAATGCATTTTAATAATAATTAATGGAAAGCGCTATAGTTAAAAATTCTATATTAAAAAAAAAACATTAAAACGTTGCTTAATTATGTGTGAATTTTTTTATTTTCCATTTAAAAATTACTGTAACATATTTTGTAATTTTTATTATACTTCTTAATAGTAACAAGAAATAATGAGCTCGTATATACAAGCAAAGTGTTCCACTTTCATACACATAAACTGTACTACGTCTAATTCATTTTATCACAATACTATTGCATTACTTGTTGTAACTCTGGCAATAATGCTAGAAATTGTACCAGAAGCTTTTGAAACGAATGTTGCCTAATAACGCAAAGTTTCTCAATTGTATTCCTTTAGTAAAATAACAAGCTGCATACGTTGCTCCAGGATATACAGTATAATATTATTACTATACTGTACTAATTAATTTATAAGCTTTTATTATTAAAAAAAAATAACATGGTTATATTTGTTATTAAACTGTAAACTCCATTTATTTGTCAATGTAAAATCAATATGTATGTTTTAATCAACAGCTCAAAGTTCAGTTCTTACTTATATAAGACGTTTTTTCATAGAGTATAATGTTATGAGAACTTGGCGGCGTGAGAAAGGCGTGATGGACAACATACATGAAAAAAAAAATTATTGCAGAAATGAATAGAGGGTACCAAATTATGCTACTCTGAATTTTTTCAGATTTTTTTGAGGCGCAGAGCTATTTTTAAATAATTATTGAAAGTGCGGTCCCGCCCCCTAGAGGCGTCAATAGGCGTTCAGTCTCTATCCTTTTCATTAAGGATTCAGGGGTGCCAACTAAAATCACAGGACTTTCAATAATTATTTAAAAATGGTTCCGGGTCTCACAAAAATCTGAAAAAATTCAGAGTAGCATAATTTGGTACCCTCTATTCATTTCTGCAATAAATTTTTTTCATGTATGTTGTCCATTGCAAAAAAATCGTATGGATACCATTTTGGTGTGAAAATTCTCTTCCTAAGAGTGATGGAATCCTGCAGCGATTTTTGTCATACCAACATGACTGCCATACGGTTTTCTCACTTTATTTTACTGTAAGTGCGCTTTCTCGCGTCAGTAAGCCTTAATCTGCAGCACTTAAGAAAACCATCATTTAACCGTTTTTTTCACTGTATTAGCAAGGAAAAAATATGGGAACCACGAACCACCTTTTTTTCTTGGTATCTCGAGTTCCCTACACTCTCTCTGACCCAACTTCAAACTGCTACCTACTATATATTCATTTGTGTTACCACTTTTAGGCAAATAGAGAGTACGTACTGCGTAAAATTAAATTATTGTATAAGAACAAAGTGAAAAGAGATTAATCTTAATCTACAACTAGTAATGCAGTTTCAAGAAATAAATCTTTATATAATATTAGACCTCGCGAGACTACTTAATCATAAAGAACAGGAAATCTACGACATAAATATAAAATGCCAGCAGTAAAAAGAGATGGCAAAAGTTGGAAGCAAAGTTGTATGCGCAAAACTTGGGAGATTTTACATCCGGAGTGTTAGAGCTAAGAAACTTTTACTCCAACCGGAAGTGACCGGAAGTTGATCTTTTATGCTCTTCTTTATAGATTAAGAACTGAATGAAATTGTTTTCTTAAAAAAATGACATCTTTCTATATAGTATTTACAGAAAATATGAATAAATTTATTTAAATAAGTAAAAAATTAAATTAAAAATTGCTTATTTAAAAAAAATATCACGTTTTTATTTTCCCCCTTTTTTTTTTTAAACGTAATATTGTTTACTTCGGAAAAAGCTTGACAGTCGTTAATAATTACATCAGGAAAACGAAGCAACAAAAAATAACGTTGAAACTATTTTCTTTAAATTGCAATTTACATTGCAGCTGTTGCCTAGCTGAGACTCAGAGAATTAGTTTTTAATATAAAATGTGTAGCAGTACAAGTATGAGCTAATTTTCTTCGTAAAATATTTTTTTTTGTAATTATATGACGTATAAGAAAAAAGTAGATTCTCAGCAAAAACCTTATTTTATACCTCAAGCGAAGTGTAATTCAAGCACTCTAACTGCAATAAATAATTGCATCCTGGCTATCATGGAAACCGCAGAGTGCAACTTATTATTATTGCAGTTCCATGAAAGTACAAGATTCACAATTATGAAAACTTTGTAAATTTACATTTCTGTTATTAATTCCAATTACAAATTCTATTTCTATATCCTTGTATAATAATTAATTGTTAATTGCTTCAAGTGACTTCTTTGAGTACTTTGTTTTATACAAATCTAGTGCAATGGGTTATGAAGCATTGATGTTTTCTTCTATAAAATGCAAAGTATAATATAGAACTATTGTGGATAATTTAAAAAAAGTTAAAACATACGTGTACAAAGACTATCAATAAGTGTCTTATGGTCAATAATTGGATCAAAAATTTCGAGCTTCACGAGGTAAGTACGCACGTAAGTAATGGACAGTTAGAATCTTTTTTTTTAGCTCAATCGAACGAGGAGGTTCAAAAATAAAACTTTGAATTTTATGCTATTTTCGCTTGACAATGGGCCATTCAGTCCTCATGAAAATTTGAATTTTTGGGTCAAATTACTAACGATAAGACACAGAAAACTGTGACGGTCTTTAGTACATGTATGTCTAAAATGAATTGGAAATAGTGTAGGTTACATATTAATAATATGTTGTTCTATATTTATACTTTAAGATGCATGTGTGAACTACGAAGTGCAATTATTTTGGTGCAGTTACCTCAACCAGATCTGATATAATGTATAAAGGGTTCGACTTCAAAACTACTGCGTCAAAACTAAGATGGCTGCCATAAGATTTCACTGCAAGTGCGCAATATTTCTCCCACGATGCACTTCATTTATTTATTTATTTCACCAACTTATTTTTCAATTACAGGTGAAATATGACAGGCACTATTGAACACTGAGATGCATAATTTGTTTATTTAATCTCTTATATTTTGAAAATACAGAATATGAAAAAAAAAAAAAATAAAAAAAAAAAAAACATAATGAGAGCCTATAGTGCAAATACAAACAACCTTTTCAATTATTAAGTTCACATGATGGTTTTTCGTCGACATTAATGTTATTCCTATATGAAACGTCGTCAATGGATCCGTATTAAGCACCGTCATATGGAAGTAGTAGTATCTAACCATGATGTACAACCAGTTGTTCCAATAAAAAAATTAAAAAAATACACTTTTCATGATATACAGTATATAATATAGGACATGTAATGTTACGAGACATCTCAGCTTGTAGATTATTCCACAGAGTATTCTGCTTCAACCCGCTGAGCTAGACACTGCTTCTTTATGACGCCGACACTTGTATTTACTTACGAGAATCTCAACTCGATTGCTGAAATGGAGAAAACCTTCTACTCTCTTTTTTTTTACTGCTTTCATATTCTGATCATAAACGGTAAATTTTTATTCATGTCGTAAAGTAAAGTATTTTTTAAATTATGTCATTTAAAGGCAACGAAATAAAGATGAGCAGTACTTTATTTAAGTCTCTGAAGTCAGCAACAGTTGTTGTAACTCGGAATTTTATGAAAAAAGTAAATAACTTTATAGTTCTTCCACAAACATATCAAATTTTTTAAATTGACATTCAATTTTTAATGGTTAAATTCAATCTGAAAATAAAGTCGAATTTTCTAAATTTATTATATATAATATGGGTAAAAATAAAAAAATTTTATTCAGTAAAAAAATGTAGCGGTAAAGGTAACAAACTTAAACTGATAAAATGTTTTGCCATCAATCAATCGTTAATAATAAGGTTAAATATTTATAACTGTTACTTTTATATAAAATTCTAACTCAATCTGTGTTTATTTTATTTTTAAAATTTTATTATAAAGAATTTTTCTGTAATAGAGTCAGTATAATTTTAATTATAAAAAAACTTATAATAATTGCAGACTGAGTTTTTTTGTTGTCCTAACGATCGTCTATAAAAACAGTTTATCCAAGGAGAGGTTAAAAGGATGGAGGGTTGGGTGGCATAGCTGTAGCACCCAAACCCCATATAAATCTGAAATTGCTCTCTCTCTCCCTCTGTTTTGTTCTGATTTTATTGTGTAATAACGGCAGCCTTTGTGTTGAAAAAGAAGGCAAACAAAAGACGTTTTTCTCCTGACAACATTTTCTTTTTCTCAAACCCTTTTATAGAAAATATATGTAAATTTATTTGTCAAAGAAAAACATTAAAAATATTATTTTTGTGATGTATAAATTTTATTTTAAAAAAAGTTAAAAGGTTAAATCTGAACATTTATTCCTTCTTATAAGATATGAAGAGTATATTACATTTCATATATGAAAAGACATAGTTTATATTATGTTTTTTTACATCATGTTCTGAATAAAACATGTTTTGCTTTTGCAAAAACAGTTAAGTGGATTCCAGAATATAAGCGTTTTGTGTAGATAAAAAAATATTTTTTGTGACAAATTTCTTGTTGAATTTCTTAGTCAGAAATCATTGATCGTTTGTGCTGTGCATTCAAGAGATGTTAGAGAACTTCTTAAAGTCGTCATTACAAAGCTTCGTTTGAATATCAGGTGGGATTTTTTTTAAGGAGAAATTGTCATTATGATTTATCCGATAAAAAACGTCGTTTATAACTGACGTCAGATCACAGCGGCAGCCATTTTGGTGAGCTATACAACTGTTCTTCAATGTCTCAAGCATATATTATTATTTCTTATTTTCAACAACAACAAGTTTAAACAAAATAATAATAATAAAAAAAAACTATTACGTGCAAAAGACTGGAAAATATAATAATATTTTACTTATATACTTTGAGTTCTTTTTCCTCAGTTTTGTTATTTTTTTAGTTTTTTTAATGTTGCCCACATGCTAGCATACCAACAAGACAGAGTATTTGTCTTCATACACTTCAAAGTCTTTTAAGTCAAGTAAAATACAAGTGGCTGAAATATAAAAAGTCATATTTGTGTAGTTTTTGAGAGAAACCGTGGCTGTGATATAAATTATAGGTAAAATTTCAGAACGAATTGCCTAGAATTTACTTTCTCTATAAGAAATTGTACTGTTATTGTTCTTATTAGAATAGATTTTGAATCAATAATTAAACTTGATTAAAATTTAAAGAAATAATAATAAAATTTATAACTTTACAAATAAATCACGTCCATTTACAATAAGAGTCAGATTTATTAATTATTATCAAGTCGATAAGGAACCTTCTTGAAAATTTAAATATGATTATTATAATCCAAGACGCAAATGTATATAGTCTCTGTATTTTTCGTAGTATTGATTTTGAATAAAAAATGTTGCAATTATATTACATTATTTATTATTGTAGCAAAAAAAAAAAAAATAAGGAAATATATAAAATAAACTTTATTATATTATAGTAAATGATTTTATTAAATAACAATAAATTTTCACTCTGAGAATTCGATCGATCAATAAATGATAAAATTTCAAATACGCAATACAATTTTACTTCAATGATTGGCTTCTTTTGTTAAAATAAACAACTTTTGAAATGATTGAAAAAAAAATATAAAGTAACATCAATTTATGTAATATAATATTATACACTGCGTCATCACATGTATAGCAAAATAGGATTTTGAACAAAAGAATTGATTTTTCTACTTTAAACAATGAAAACAAACATGTATAACTCAGAAATTCATATTAAAGTGCCAGTGTGCTCTATAATAAGAACAGTATATAACAGCACTTTAGCAAACACGTCATAGAGAATAAAACACTGAAAGTGTAAATCTATTGAAACATTGTTCTTTTTATTACAAGAGAGAGAAACGTCGCCTGTGTCTTCATGCTTGAACAAGCTGCGCGAGTATCAATGTTAACCTGGGGCTTCTCGAGGGAGCAGAGAGTTCGAGGTTTGAGTTCTTGCGACAAGTTCCAAGGTGGGTGTGGCCCGCAGCTAGTTAACGAGTGTAATCCAATATCCGGCAACGCTTGTGGTTTGATGTCTTTGTAGGAGCTTCAAGCTACGACATAAATTTCACCTCGGTGGCGCATCTCATTGCATTGTTGGGAAATGGAAACTCAAAATTTCTCCTTCAAGAGAATTGAGTTCAAGAAGAAATTATTACAGGAAGTGAATTGGCAGGAGGTGAAGGAAATCACACACTTGGGCAATTTCCAAAATGATCATTTTATTATTTTAAAAAATATGTTTACATCACGAAATTTTATCATTTTTGATAAAGAAGAAGTCAGAATAAATATAATTATGTAAACATTTTAGGACAAGGTCTGTTCGTAAATACTTAAATTTTTAAATGATCCTTATGTTACCTGTACAGAAGGTTCATTTAATTATTGATTCATGAATCGATTGTGAACTTACGAACATCAATATTTTATTAAAGCAAACAGTTAATATAAAAATCATTACTTAAAGCATACTCGCTTAACTTAACTTTTGTGGAAGTACCTCTTTCTATTTTGAATATTTCAAGGAATTTCAATTTCTGCTCATTATTTATGCATGGATTTCTGTATGAAATATTACAACATGAAATGCAAATTTTGAAGTAAACTCATCACGCACGTAGTCGTATGATAAATATTTTAGAAATTTAGAAATTTTGTGAAGCGTTCTTAACTGCAACTCTATCATCATTTAGTTAGTATCCTTTCAAGTATATAACAGGAAGTAATATACATCAAATGTTACTTAATTAATACAGTAAAAGATGAAACGAATAACATTAATTTCTTCAGCTGGAAATTGCTGCCTTTTCTCATGGTAATAATTGTGCTAAAATTTTAGTTACAAATATTTAACAATTTGTTCGTAAAATGGCAAACTTTAACTTTATCTCGTATCAAACATTTATGTATTTTAAAAAGATCTCTATGATACGTACGTATTTACAGCCATGTCTACATGCAAATTCATTGTTTGCTTTGAAAATAAGATAATAGAAAAAAAAATACCAAGTCTGTAGTTTAAAACAGCATAATAATTACATTAATGTTTAAAAAAAGTGCAATGTTTTTTTTTTTCTTTAAATAAAAATATTACTATTACACATTAATTCCAATTTGATTTTTTGTCATCGGAAATAACTAATAAAACGTCAGTTCATGGAGATAACATCATGTCGATGGATTAAAAATAGTAATTAAAAATAAAAAATACATTTATGTCATATAATATAATTGTATAATATAGAAAAAAACTTTACTTTTTTTTTTTTTTTTTTTTTTGGAGATGTGAATTTTTTTCCTTTAGTATGTATCTTGTAATAATCCTTATTTCTATACCTTTTTGACCCAGAGATGAAATTTAACAGTTAAGTACAAGCAGAGATTTTATAGTGTAAGTTATATGTAAGCTCTTTGGTATAAAGAGAAATATTGTATTTGTATGCATTCTGTAATGGAGCTCCAACACGTCTCTTACTGAAATAGTGGTGAACTTGTCTTATAATGAGCTGTCAGAGTTTCAACATTATTAACGATTTTTTACTGTTCATCAATAGATCATAATTATACACCTCAATGCATCCCTAACGTTACTCGGATGCAGTTTAATGAGGCAAACGAAAACTCTTTTCATACACTGATATCTTTGATTTTCATACCCTCAATTAACATTGCAAAACCTGCGACTCAGTGTAACTTTTAGCTGCATGCCAGAAAATCAGACGTTCTGAATGTTCTGAGGTGTAAATTTTTATTAAATGATCAATATCGCCCGCATCTTGTGTTGTATCAAACTCCACCCATATGTTGTACGAGTCGGAGTTTTGTTTGCTAGGAGTATTCTTCATGCTGGGTAAGATAAAAGAGACGTTATATTCCATGTTTATTTTTGAACCCTTGCATTAAAAAGAGAGGGTAAAAATTACCTATAACTATTTTAGATTAAGAAACAAATATTGAAAAACTTATCAAAATGTTAAAAAAATAAAATAAAAATCCTTTGTTAGCCGCAAAAAAACAGTTAGGGGAAAAACTTTACAACTTTTCAGCATAAGGATTTAACTTGTGAGTCATTTGACCGTTTGACCGCCCCCACTCCCTTCCCCTTAGGGGTAAAAAAAATTGATAATGCTAGAGCCTTCGTAATAATAACAAATAAATAAAGAATAAAAAATATATCTCCATTATATTATATGTCAAGGTTAATTATTGGATGAAAATTTCATACTAACGAGGTTTGTAGCACCTACCTACAATATATTTATCTCCACCATTCTCCCCTTTATTTACCTTTACTGACAATCATATTACTAAACTTCAAACAAAATTTGTGTAGTTCATTGAGAAAAAGCGGAGGCAATATAATTAATCATTACAACAAACACGTGGAAGCTTCAGCCTGTAAGATATGCAACTGTTTCAAATTTTAAGTACAACAAATTGCATACAATACAGGGGACTTACTTGTGAGAATCGAAGCATGATACAAAATACACATTATATTTATCCTTATAAGCATTATTGTGGGCTTTGACTTGTGTTGCGTTACTTTGAATCTCAGGTATATTTCATGGCTCTTTCTAAACTAAAATCATACTGCATAAAAATAAATATGTTGTGTATAATACAGCACACAAAATATTGTTATTAATGTTTTTTCTTTGTTTACAATATTTAGTCATTATAAATTTTTGAAATTTGAAGCCATCACATTTTTATATAATTAATAAAGAACAGTTTATTTTACTTAACAATTTTACGTTGCTTTTAAAGATGAAAATATTTTAACTTTTTGGGTAAAATTTATAGTTTACACCATACTGAACAGGAATTACACCTTCTGATCGACATATAAGATTTGACATTCAAAATTATTACAGCAAAATAATTTTTTTATTTTTTAAAAGGCTTCAAGAATATGATACTACAACTATTGTACACCGGACACGCTTTAATTTCATTGAGAATAATTTTATTATCATTATATTATTTAGTATTGATTTTACTTAATATACTTATATATAATTAAGTTTAAGAAGCATTCAATCTTTGTTGTTTTAATTCATTGACTAAACCGTACTCATTGAATTTACTCTGTGGATTAACTTTATTAACTTGTCTATAGACAGAAAAGAAGATAGTTGTTTATTAAGTTAAGCTTTGATCTACTTCAAGAATTACTGAGGCGTTTTATAAAAATATCGACGATATAAAATCGTACCGTACCGCTATATAATTATATTATTATAATATTTTATATTATAGTAATTTATCATATTATTATAATAAAGTACATAAACAATTTACATGAAATTGTTTATTGTATCAATAAATAGAGATTAAAATTTAAAAAATATAAGTTTTTCTAACTTCAAATTATATCAGTTATTATTATTATTTTAATAATTTGATTTGTTAAAAAAATCTTAAAATGTAAAAAAAAATCTGAACAAAATCATGTAGCGTTCTTTCTTTTAAAAAATGCATTTTATGCAATAAATATTTTTATGTGAAAGATACCAAAATGATTGTTAATTTTTAAATTGAATTATCTATTTATCTATTAAATAAGAAGGCAACTTTATTAGTTAACCACAAAATGTAATACTAAAATTGTCAAGATTTTATGAACGAGAGAAAAAAAAGAAGAAGAATTAAGAGGAAAAAAAACGAAATAAAAGTAGTACTGCAAGAGTAAAAGCTTACGTGGCCGAAGATCTCGGAGCTACGTCGCAACACCAGATGTGACCTGGCGATGTTGCAGTGCGGCTCTAGTACATAATCTGGGGCTAGACTGGCTGCCAGGGGTTTAACAAGGAAACTTGGAGTTAACTTACGGTTCTCCGAGAGTTTGTACGATAGAATTGTACACAGCTGGCACAAAGAAATGTCTCAGTTCTCAGGTTGTACAATAACGTATAAAAATTGTAAATTGTATTTGATGCTTATTTGTTTTCCAATCAGCTGTTTTATTTTCCCATAAGCAAAAATTCCAAAGTCATACTGGAACATGTTTATGTAACCTGTGCAGCTCCTTAAAAATTCCCTATCTTCCTTTAATCTTAATATTTTATTCTTCAAATTAACTAACACCTTCCATTTAAGTCTATCATTTACATCGAAAAATTATCTGTCCAGGCAGTGGTACAATCCCTTAACCTTCTAATTTTCACTCGCCCTTTTGTTAAGGTTGAAAGTCGTTTGTCACCTTTGCAATCATCCTTTCCATTACCTTCATCTTACATCCGGAAAAGGTATCTTCGCAGATCAATTTAATTTGCATAGTTATTACGTTATTACATCGATCTGTGACTTGTTCTCATAAATTTAAAAAAGCTAATTGAAAAAAAAACGGACTTAATCTTAGATATTTAAGTATACTTCAGAAGTCTAGATTATATCTGTTTATGATACAATGATATGCTTATGGGTTTATCATGGTCTGAAAAATGCGCTTTTGTAACTAATTTTCGTTTTTGTTTTAAATATTTAATGAGCAAATTGAAGTGGAAAGAATTATAAACTGTAATAGGATTAGCCTCAAATTTGCTGCTTTTAAAAAACACCATTAAAAAAATATATCATAATTTTCCGATTTGTAAATAGTAAAGATAAATTCCCAACTATTTTCATGCAATGAATTTATTTCATGCCAATAGAATGATAATTATATTTAATAATAAATTTTTATGAAAAAAAAAAAAGTTTCTCTTCACGTGACTTCACCGTGTTTCTACAAAATCTAATATTATGTTAACATAACTAAACAAGTCATTCTGATACGAACCATTTAAGAAATTTATTATAAAGAAACCCATTCTCTATATACTATTATTAAATCTAAACAGAAAAAGTATATATAACTTTAATCTTCTTTTAAAACATTAAATAGTGCAGTTAACCTTTTTATTCCATGTCAGAAGTATTAAAAACAATAGGTTACATTGCAGTACAAACTTTATCATATATTTTCATATTATGTGTCGCGCAAAACTTGTACAGAACTGCTATATATTTAACCTAGATATAACATAAAACTAAGAACATTTCATAATATTACTTTATTTAATAACTATATACATGTAGACAATTTAATTGTCAACCTAAATCCACAAAGTAGGCAATTATGTTGTCAAGAAACTATTACTTCACTTACAAATTGATGAAGAAAAATATATTTAATAACAATCAACTGCAAGCAAGGTTTGTAATCTAACAGGATCGATGTAGAAATTCGAGGTAAGCAGAGCGAAAAATCAACAAAACTCGGTCATTTAAGTTGCGTTTATCAAACTTTTTTGTAAGCTTTCAGAAGAGAGAAGGGGGGGGGGGGCGGGGGGATAACTCATCGATCAAGTCGATAGAATGACAGGGGCAGACAAGACTTGAGGAGAAATCCAGTCATTGAAAAATGTACATGGAGTATAAGTATATACCCCAGCAGTGAATTCATTTTCAGTAAAGAAAAAAAAAAAAAAAAAAAAAAACATCTGAATATTATAACAATAAATAACACTGCAAGAGATATCAGCGAAGATTAATGAAATATTTACCCTCCAATTTCTGATATCTTATTTCATATTAATTAAAGGCGATCCGTGTCTTATATAATATATATGAAGAGAGAGAGAGGGATTATAACTTTTTCTTCCCTTAAACATCATGGCTTGCACAAAAATCGAAGCATCGTTAAGTATATATACACAAAGTGGTTATTATATAATTATAAAATAATAATAGAATCTTAAAAACTTTTCTTTTGGATTTAATATAGATCCAGAATTTTTAATTAAATAATCAATTATTACAAAACAATTAAGAAGTTTTTATTATTTACTGCTTTAATTTAAAATGTTATATTAAAGAAAAAGTTTTGAAATATTAATTACAGGAACATTGTAAAACATTGAACAAACTTAAAAAAAAAAATTGCATAAAAAATGGAAGATTAATATATACTTTTTTACATGACAGACAATTAACACTGCAAGGAAAGGAGATAGAAAAAATATTACAAAAAAATGAAGTCAAAATGTAAATAAGTTGTCAAAAATAAAGCACGGTAGTGAGGAATCCAAGAAGAAGAGGTCCCCACAAAACGTAGATATGCTTTTATTACGCAGTCATTATTTCTTCGAGTCCAAAAAATGAGCAGAAATATTAATATAACCCCCCCCCCCCTCATGTACGGAAGATTATTAAAACTTTTTTTAGTCCAATTAAGCTATGAAAATACTGAATAAAAAAATCTCTTCTCGAATCAATCTAGGGTCCCAAGAATGTAAATAAAGGATATATCGTATCGTATTTCATTGCTATGAAGCGATCAGGGAAGCACTTCACGTTTTACCGTTCTATACTTGCCATGGGGCAAAGCGTATCAAAGTCATAACGGGGTGCCTCTGTACAGCATGCCAAGGCTCAGTGAAATGTAATACGTTGACGAAAATGGTTCAATAGCTTCAAGTGCGTATAGGAGCTATACTAGTGTGTGCGAGATACAAATATTATTGGAAGGAATATTTTGAGAGGGAGTATTCTATATTTCTATATTTGCGAGAAATTACAAACTTGTTTTAAAATCCTGTGTTCAATTTTGAGGACATTTTTGTTGAAACTCCAATTTCGTTACTGCATCGCTGCACTGAATATATTTATCGATGAATTTACTTGAAAACAAAATTTATTTTATAATGATAAGTACGACCTCGGTTCGCATGGTTAAATCCAGCTTAAAATCTCTCTAGTTCTCTCTCTCTCTCTCTCTTTCTAAAAGCACATCGATTAATTAATTATTAATTTGACTCCCTATACAGAAATATAATATTTATACAATATTATATTTTAGAGTGTTATTTTTTTACTAAAATTACTAAGTTTAATGCTATAAACATTCATGAAATGAATAATTGAGAGACACACACAAAATATGGTACATCGCTTCTTCCTTTCTTCCCCGCTCTAACGTTGTAAAAAATACAAACACGATACTTCATCAATATCAACTACCGTGTATGTTTTGTTGACATATTGAGTCAAAATCAATGGCAACAAATTCAGTGTGGAGCTTGTTCATCATTGAGCAATAACTTTCTTTGCTTGCACTATATTACAGCTACACTATAAAACCAACACTATGAAACAAACGCCGGTCATGATACCTCTTTAATAGTGAGTTTGAAAATAAAAATAAAATATTGGAAAAAATATGTTACTAAAGACATGTTATTTAATTCATTAAAAATTGAAATTGTTAAAAACTTTTGATATAATAATCTCTTTATGTCTAAAAAAGCTTTTAAATTCAACGTCAATGTTCGTACAATAACACAATTTTTATAATAACTTTATCTACGTATATTTTTATACAATATGCCATTTAAAGGTCAAAATGTCAATGCTAAATAACTAAAACGAACTAATTAAGCTCTAGACATGATTAATACTTTAGGTAATATTTTTTTTCTGTTACTATTAATATTATTTTCTGTTTCATGGATCGCAATGCTATTATATCAATACAAGTGTATACTTTTATATGAACAATCATGGTACTTATTCGGTTCAAGCTTCCGTGATTTAACTAAATACCGGAAGTCCACTTTTTAATCTATTTCATGCACGGAAAAATACATATTAATGAAATTATAAATTTATTTCCAGCAGTAGCATACAAGTTTTATTACAAGTCAATGAAGCTTTTATAGGTTAATATCGCGGATCGTTTCATGTAAATTGGGGGGGGGAGGGGATTCCCTGAACTTTTCTCTGTATTTCATGCTTGCTTAAATCACCGTTTTTTAATTTTTTAAGTTAAAAAAATATATGATCGATATCTTTACAAACTTTTAAAAATCTTAAGAAAATATTAACTTTCCTAATTTGTGTGTTTGTTATTTTAATAGTATTAAAATAAATGGTTTTAACAAACGTTATAATAATATTTTATATAACGCATAAATAGTTTTAAAATATAACGAAATTGTTGTCTAGACGATATCAAATTTTCCATTATGATAGACCCAAGTTAATTCAATATTGGGTCTCCTTCGTCCTGATACATTTACTTGGACAATATAATAAGAGTCCCTCGAGCGACTTTTGTAATGAAAAAAAAAATTGTTTTCTTGTGACAAAGTTTCACGACAGTGACGTTTACTTGTCTGTTGGTCTTGGCGACCACTTGATGTAATAGATCAAGTTTGACTGCCAGCAAAAAAATGTCACAGAACTTCACTTTTAATTTACTTCTATATACTTAAGTTATTATGTCACAGATGTTACATATTTAATGCGATTGTTGTTATTTACTAAAAAACGTATAATACTCTCTAAGGCAATTAACCCTAGCATTACCAACAAAGGGGGGGGGGGGGCAAACTACCCGTAACACTTTTAAAGCGTAAAAATAATATAATAATTTTTTAATAATAATATAATATTATTGGACGCGATTCACGAATAAGTTAGCCAAGTTTTTAACCACGTTTAGCTTATCCACGTTTAAAACTAGGTGGTTTAACACGTAAAACAGATATTGTTAAACGTGGTTAAGCTAAACGTGGCTAGAAACCTGGCTAACTGCTTCGTGAATCGCACCCATTATTATTAAAGTGTGAAATACTTCTCCGAAAAATCTGAAAAAATTTGTAGTACCTAACAAGCCAACCAGCAATGGATTTCTGCAAAAAAAAAAAAAAAAAATAGAGAGAGAGAGAGAGAGAGAGAGAGAGAGAGAGAGAGAGAGAGAAACTTAAACTTTTTCTTTAGCATGTTACTTAAATAGTAGGTCGTCTCGACCCCCCCCCCCCCCCTTGGTACATCGTGGAACAAAAGAGGTTTTGGTAATTCTTCAGGAGGCGTTCAATGCTGTATCTGCCTATAATATGTATACTGTATATACCTATATATAGGAGAACCATGACTATATAATTTATTATTTATTTAAAAAAATATTAAAAATTATAAAACTTTGTTTATTGTATATATATATAAAAGCATTGCCAATTAATTGGCTACATTTCAGAGACGTTGATTGAATTTAAACTGTAATTTAACGGGCGTTTAACCTTCATATATTAATAACATGGGTTAGAGCGCGCTTTAAAGATAAACTATGTTTTTTTGCAATTGGGGGATTGATTTTAAGAAAGATCATACTGGTTTAAAGAAAATATATTACACACACACACTATATATATATATATATATATATATATATATATATATATATATATATATATATATTACTTTTTTAATTATTTTGGTAGCTTATCAATAAAAAATATTTCAATGAAATTAAATCACTCTATTTTACACATAAAATTTGAGCATTATTATTTATGGTAAATGTAGAGTATAACAATTTTTTTGTTATATATATTTATATGAAAAGTTAACAATTTTATTTTTAATCAATATTTAATGAAAATTAATTAATTCTATATTTACAAACAATTCCAAGTATAATAGACCGTAATTTAATATAAATGTATGATGTAATTATTGTGGTGGATTGGTGAACTTTTTCGAGATTCCCCTTGTATGGCATAGGCTAAAAATAGTCAATATTATAGATGAAATGAGTAAGCTGCTAGTGCGGGCAAAATTATTTTATAAGAAAGTTTGTGACGTAATAATTTCTTATGTTTAATTACAAAATGTATAGAAAAATCATCGCATAAATTACGTCGCCATCTTATGTTAATATATCAATTTAATTTTGTAACAAAACTTCTGTACACTTTTTTATTTTTTTTTTTTAATCAATTTTATCATATTTCTCATTTTTATGCCTTCAGGGGTGCCATCACAAATGACGTGGTGTCGTACTGTGAGTTCACAATCCATTAAAATAAATACCTTCTCCAAACACGGTTGCATATATTTTAGGTGATTGGATATTTTTTTTAAATGGATTCTACTGAATAAAGAAATAACTTTGTATGTACGTACTTTCCCTCTATCTTTCTGTTGACCCCCCACGTGTTGTATTATATGTATAGCGTAGTGCTTTTTCAATGGAGTTGAATATTAATTTTGTAAAAGGAAACTTGCATTGCAATATTCATTAAGTTTCAAAATATTTGCGTAATGTTGTTAATCTACTCCATAAGCGTACACTTATTTCATTGTTTACTTAACATGCCTTGCATTGTTAGCAAGTTGACCAGTCACCTTTTAATCTTAAATATTTATAGAGTACTTTGAAAGAAGAGTAAGATTATATTGAGAGGGATTGTTTGAAAAAGAAAATAGTGGGGGCATTCACAAGGCACTTTAACCCCCACTTTAGCCCCGATTTTTAACCCTGGTGCTAAACATGGTACTAAACCAGGGGCTAACCATGTTAAGCTCATAGTTTAGCACCATGTTTAGCACCAGGGTTAAAAATCGGAGCTAAAGTGGGGGTTAAAGTGCTTTGTGAATGTCCCCCAGTATTTCATGAAAATATTTATCATCATGACGAACTCATGAAATGAATTAAGTTAATCTGTCTTTCCGAGAGATGTTCAAGCAGTATTCCTAGTAAAATAAGTTTTAAACTCTTTGTTTTTATAATAAAACTATTTTATAATATAAAAGTCCTTAACACTAACGTATTTTCTATATTTACGAAAATCTGAATAACAAAACAATAAAAATAAAAATTCATTAATAAAAATAAACATGTTAAAGTTTAGCGCCATAACTTTTTTTTTTCATTTCATGTAAAATGTAAGCAAATACTGTATCGTATATTGCAGGGGTTTTACAATAAAATTAAAGCAAACTTATAGTTATAAATTTATAAAATATTAATTGGATCCAATATTTTAAGTCTCTAGAAATCAGTATAATTAAATATAAATATATTGATTTCTCTTTAAACTATAAAAGTATTATATTATTAACAAAAACTGTTTTTTTTTGTTGTTTTTTTTTTTTTTTTTGTTTAAATGATGTCTTGAGAGTGTATTAATTATGTAAATAAGATTATATTATTGGTGATTGGTAAACATAAATTGAAAAAAAAAAAAAATAGAAATGTTTTATTTATTTATTTTTTATTTTATTATTTTTTTTTTATTTTCATTCCTCATTTTTTTTTTTTCCAGTAAGAACATTTGGCAAAAGTTTTTCTTGTAATGCGAAAAGTCTCACTTAGAAATTCTCCATACACAAGTTATCTTTAAAAGTGTTATCTCTGTGGCAATTGAGGTCATGTGGGCAATATTTCTACCGACAGGAGGACATAAAGAAATGAAAGAAAGGAAGCACTTACTACAAAATGATAAATGCAATATTTCCCTACTGGGTAAACATTCTGTCTCGTGACGTAAAAAGCAATTAGTCATGTCACTCACTTCCTTTTGTGTTGACAAAACATTTCACCTCGTCTTGTAAAAATAAAATCGTAATTATATAAACAAATATTTCATTTATAAAAAATATAAAAATTATATAAAAATTACTTCTTACAAAAAATATAAACTTTAGATGTCAGTTACAAGAAAGTGCTTTTCTTTATTTTTAATGAATTTTACAATACACCAAAACATTTTATGATATTGCTGCAAGCATTCATAAATGAACACAGTATTTATGTAACAATTAAAGTTTTGTTATTATTGGATGAAAACTCCAAGTAAATGGAACGTTCAGCAATGTTTTTCATTTTTACCATGGGCAAATTCTTAGTTTTTTTTTTTTACTTGTATTGTGTATATATATATAATATATGTAGAGAGAGAGAGAGAGAGAGAGTGTTCATAAAATTAAAATAAATTTACTATCGACAATGTCTTAATTTCACACATTTAAAGTGTATGTTCCGAATGCTTGACGCATGACTCTTGTCTGAATTCTAGAAAATGATAAAAAATTATTTCACGCCTGAGCTGAATTCGAACTCCCTACGTTTCTTATGCAAGGCTTTTGCGTAACCACTGCTCGGTAATATTATATCTATATATCTATATATTTTTTACCAAAAAAATATTATTGTTTTCTATAAAGATTATGTTGCAAGCTAAAATGCTGCCTCCAGAAAAGTTCATTAAAAGGCAGTTGCTAGGGACTACGAGGCAGTCGAGTATGCAAAACAGTTAGTTGGCATTCACTTAGCGGCTCATTATGCTGCAAACATGGGATGTTAATGTTCACAAAGTTTTCCTTTTAAACATTCTCCTCTTCAATATAATCATAATGATTTGCCTTTTCAATTTGTAGTTTTCCTTTTGGGCTTTCAAGCTTTTCTGATATATTTTTAAATTTTAAACATGGTAATTGATTTTTATCCTTAGGATGAATATTTCATTAAAATATTTTCCCCCTTAAAAGAACCCATGCAATTATTGATCACTATATAGTGAGTATAAATTTGATGTTAGATCCACGGATTTTTCATGGGACCAATCAATACTTGTACGAACATTGCTTAGAAATTTGTACGTCCTTCCAAACTTAAGCGTTGATGGTTTATAATTATCATTCTACCCAACATTTGCCTAGTTGCAACCAAAAGAACAATGTAAACCTTTGTCAGGATGGTCGGTAATTGATGGCGAATCGTACATCGATCACCTTCCGAAAGCACCGGTGTTTTTTTTTCTATTCAGCAGCCTCCTTTTTAATAAACCCCGGTGGTGCCTGGGATCGAACTCACGACCATCCGACTACAAGTCAGATGCATTATTACTGTGCTCGCTGTAGTTTTTTTTTTTTTTTTTTTTTAGAAGAGATTAAATGGTCATTTGAATAGAAATTAATTATCAACAGTAATTTAATCTATAAATTCAACGATTTTATTCGCTACGTTAGTTTTTATTTACTCTTTTGTATCTATATCCAATACATCAGTTTATATAAATCTCTGTAAATGTTTTAAAAGTTTATATAAAAATTAAACAGAAATGATTTATTTATTTTTTTGCTTTATTTTAATATTTTCAATGAAAAAAATTGCAAAGTAGATTTAACAACAAAATAAACAAAAATATGTTTTATTTAAATTTATGTAAAAGTTCCTCAACGTTTGATACATAAATTTCAACTTTGTTTACGTAAATTAAGAAGGCATAAAATTTTGTTTAATAAAGCATTTTAAAATAGAATGACTACAAATATTTTGATGTTAAATTATGGATTAATTCATTCATGAACAAACAATACATTTCTATGTTTATTACCGTTGTCATATTTTATATTGAAATCATGAAATTTGTATATTATGCATGTGTATATGTACAGCTAAGTTGATAGCTTTACTTCAAGTTGTATTTCCTTATAGAGAGAGCAATTATTAAAGCGTAAATTAATGTGTAAGTTGTTAGCAGTTGATGCCGTCTTCATAAAGTTATAAAGCGAGAGAAGTTATTACCATGCGGGCTTCTCGACAAACTGGCTGGAAGTAAGAAGGCACGGGTTCTCAAACGTTTCTTGCTTTTTGAGGGTGCTGTCTCGCTAAGGGGTGGGATGTAGTTATGTACATTCCACATGATGTAAAACATATTTAGGGGGAAAGGGGTAACAGCAATCAACCTCTGTTAATGGATTTACGCTTCAGTAGTTCTTCATATTTTTGTAATTATGTGCCACACTATAAGTTCTCTTCCTCATTCTCATCTACTTCTAAATTCACAATATTAAAAATAATTTGTAAATTTAAACCCAATTAATTTTATTTATCTCAATCCAAAAACGTAGATCACAACATTAATGAGTGGGTAAGACGTATTAAAAAAACAAAGAAGCATGTATACAAAAATAACAACTACATCAGTCAAAATTTAGAGTTTAATATTTATTCTTAACTCTAATTTATAAATAAATTTTAATTAATTTTATCTGGTAAAAAAGCACAGTGCTTATCCTTTCAATCGTTTAATATACATATTATACAGTACTGTATAATATATAGGTTTTGTTCAACTTAATTGCCTTTCATCAATTTTATATAACTTTTAAATCTCTTATATTAAATTCACGCTGTTATACATTATCGAAAAAAGTATTAATTAGTTTAATCTAAAATACACAACTCTCTATAAATAATGAGTTGTTAAAATGAATTGATCTATATTATTATATTTCACTTCACTAATTCACACTCATATTTGTTATGTTAAAAATATTTGAAATTGAAGCATCACCTAAATAGCACAATTTAATTATTTAATTTCCGGGTTCCTATAATGGATTGTTTACTTCCGGTAATTTAATTAAATTTTATTATTAACTTCGTTAAATTTTTGTGTTATTAATAATTGATTTTGTTAGTTCATCAACATTTGTAATCAAATAAAATGAAGAAGCATCGTTCTACGCGTAAATAAAACACGCTTGCCTACTTTACAGAATATGACTGCAAACAATCTTAAATGCACTGGTCGTTTGAGTGCATAAAACCAGTTTGATGTCAGAAGTAGGTAATGTTGGAAATTAAATAGTTATAGAGGGAAAAAACTGAGAAAAAGTTATTTTTTAATTTGTAAACTTCTGCTTATTTGCTCATTTCAATTTTTTGGTTAACATTTTAATTAATTTTTAATTATTTTTGTTCTATGTTATAATTTGTAATTGGAAAAAAATGTTTATATCGTCAGATACACTTTGGTAAAACTACAGTTATATTATGACACACAAGGCGATAGTATAATCTATGCTGTTCACTGTAAAAAAATACTATTTTTTCTTTTCTCTTTTGAGCACCAATATATTATATATTACTATTAATATCATCCTTACTATAATAATAATTATACCAATTAAGCACTTCTATTTCAGTTGTGTAGGATGTTATATATATAATTATATATATATATATATATATATATATATATATATATATTATTGTTAATGCAATATTAGAACACAACAATTTTATTATTTTAATAATATACAGTATAAAATAACATCAATTATAGATGTTTTAACAAATGCATACATGTAAAAACTTGTGTTCTAGTAATTACAACAAAGCATTGAAAGGTGTAAAATTTTGCTTTTCTATTTTATAAAATTGCTAGACTACCAACCATTAAGGCTTAACCTGAGATATTCGGACGAAAAAAGTCGTATCGACAGATGTTCTTGAAATTAATTTGGTAGACTTACAACAATTGTCCAAATACTACTGATTTTTTTCAGATTTTTTTAACCGTTGGTTTAATTATAATTAATTTATTCAAATGTGTATTTTGTATCCATTCAATGTTAAATTTTTCATTCAACATTGCACAAAAACGGCTCGAGAATTATTTTTGAATTTTACATGGATTAAAAGCTAATTTTTTGGACTATTTTTCTGAATTGTTTTCATATATTTCGAACCGTGGCGATGATCGTTTCTGATATGTCCTAAGAAACTTGGCAACGCTCTCAAGGACTATAGTTACCACCCCCTCCTAATCTTTTATTCGCATTACTATTGCAACAGTGTTGTCAGATTTGCAGGTGTAGCCACGCCTCTTGACCTTGACAGACAAATTCTCAGGTTATACCTTAAGTTTCCTAATTTTCAGCACAGCCAAAACGTCGCACAGAGCAGCAGTTATAAATACCGACAGAGCACAACGAAGCCAAGCAAAAGTGAATGTCCCCACATAAATTTCATAACCAAGTTTTTATTTTTAATATAACTGACAAAACGAAGCTCTACAATATATAACTATAATGACAAGAAAAGAGCTATGTATATATTTTCAGTTTAATTAATTATTTTTATAAATTAACAACTGATGCCATATAAAATGAGAGTATATTATTTTATATAATATAAACCAACGACCACAAAACATTTCAAATGTCCTTTCAAAATGTAGGACATTATATTATAAATAAAATATAAAGGGTTTTTAAAAAAAACTCTAAAAGGCTAAATCTCTTTTATCAGTTGAAAGAAAAGGGAGACTGAAAGTTTTAAAACTGGTTCTTTTCAATTAATAGGAATTATAAAGATAAATTTATATAACTTTTGTATGAACTCTAAAACAGCTTCAAACTCCCGATGTATATTAAGGCTTAACCTGAGATATTTGGATGAAAAAAGTCGTATCGACAGATGTTCTTGAAATTAATTTGGTAGACTTACAACAATTGTCCAAATACTACTGATTTTTTTTAGATTTTTTTAACCGTTGGTTTAATTATAATTAATTTATTCAAGTGTGTATTTTGTATCCATTCAATGTTAAATTTTTCAATCAACATTGCACAAAAACGGCTCGAGAATTTTTTTAGAATTTTACATGGATAAAAGCTAATTTTTTGGACTATTTTTCTGAATTGTTTTCATATATTTCGAACCGTGGCGATGATCGTTTTTGATATGTCCTAAGAAACTTGGCAACGCTCTCAAGGACTGTAGTTACCACCCCCTCCTAATCTTTTATTCGCATTACTATTGCAACAGTGTTGTCAGATTTGCAGGTGTAGCCACGCCTCTTGACCTTGACAGACAAATTCTCAGGTTATACCTTAATAATATTGCGTTTTAATTTGGGGATCAAAAGAAGTTACTCAATAAATGTCATGAAACTCCCATTTTAATTATACATTCTCTCTTAGTTATGACATGATCTGGACTTCACAATACGTGGCTTATTATAAGCTTTCGCTTAAAAGACACTTTTAGTCTAATTTACAATGTTAAAGTTTTTTTGTCTTTTTTTTGGCCGAAATGCTGCTATAATAGAGTATTATATTATATATACACAATTTAAATTTAATAAAATATGTATAATTAATATAACAGACTAGTTCACAATTAAACATGTAAGTAGATAATATATATATAAAGTTAACAAAAATTGAAAAAAGTGGGTCTTTTAACTCCAGTCCGACCCTATCCCAAAGTTTGTGATAGTATGCACATATTAACATGTAAGAATATTCCTTTAGTTGTAAGTGGATGAATGAACAATGATGCCCTAAAATTTAGCAGAGATATTGAAATTCCTCACTACAAAGTTTTAGATTTAAAATATAAATAAAACTACCAGTTTTTTTTTCACTTCCGGCTACTTCCGGTAGTAATCTTATAATTTGTTGATCTGAAGCTTTGACTTGAAATTCTTGAAAGGCAAATATAGAGGTTTCATGCAAAGTGTTCAGGTTTTTCAGTGTTCGTTTTTCACTATTCACTACCTCCTAACATGAAATGATGATCATTAAATAATGGACATTAATTTAATGCAATCCATTCTGCATGAACCCAAAAATCTTTAGAAAAATTTATGATTGAAACATGGAAAACCCAATTTGCTGTATTTTACAAGCACTAGATGGACCTTACTCACACAAATGCACAGGAACTTGAAGGCTCCACATTTATTTACATATTTTTGGCGTTAAGGAAGCCACGCTGATTTTTACCCTGTGTTTCCTTTGACATGCGCCGGAACCAACCGTCTTTGTAAAGGAAGCAAGGAATATCAGCGAGAGGAAGGGAGCATCATTACTGCTACAAGTCAAATTTACATGATATTTCCTCCGAAAGTAGCCGGAAGTGTGAATTTTGTGACCATTCTATTTGTAATGAAGCATTGAATCTTTGCAAAAGGATTTGCAGTACAATTACTGACCTATGTGTGAAATTGCAATTCTGAAATACGAATAGGAAGACTAGAAACCTCTCACTTCCGGGTACTTCCGGTGGAAATGTGAAATTAATTTTACTATAGCATGCTTCAATCTAAAAGAAATATGAAATACCAAAGGAACTGCAAGGTGAATGCATGTATTTTATTCTCTCAGTCTCTCTCTATTAGATTTCTAATATCAAGGTTAAATAAAATTATAATATTAAATGATGATTTAATTGATACAAAATTTAGTTTATATATGACAATAAAAAAATTTAACTATTTTTTACCATGAGAATGAAAGCTTAAATTAAATTTAAGTAACACGTTAAAAAGAAGTTAAACCTGACTTAAAGAAAGTAAATATCTGTTAAAAAGAAAAGAGTGTAATCATGAACAAGCTTCGTTCTTTTTCTATCTCTCAATTGAGCCAGCTTGTGAGATGTTTTCAAGCGTGCTCAGCTTACTGTGAGCACCGAAGTTTCCACATCTTTGCCTGCAATAAGAAGAAACTCAAGGGGCAATGCCTGTTGTTGAAAAAGCGTTGCAGTCTCTCTTCTAATTGTTCTTTAAGAAAATATTTGAAGGACTCTTACACAATATACGTTTTCGTTTATTCGCTTTAACAAATTGCTTTTAGAAAACAAAAAAAGTAGAGTAGGGACCATAAGCTTATTAAAGAATATTTATTTATTTTCTCATGATTATGTTTATAAATAATATATTTTAATTAAGATTGACATTTTATTCTTGTTGTTTTGAAACAATATAAAATATGTGCTCCAAACTGCATGCAGTAAGACAATGAATGAGCTGAATTATGACTCACAAATTAAATTTTGTTTGCACAAACACATTCCATATAATATATAATAAATGAAATGTATCATGTTTATTTAAAATGAATAAAAAAAAAAGTATTGGTACTGGTGATAAAATATATTATAATGAATTCATTATTAAATTTGTGTATTTTTAAAGTATCTTAATAAAAACTGCATGAATATTTCGACTATGATGTACAAAACTGATCAAATGAAAGAAAAAAAATAGTTAACAATATTTTAATTCATTTTCGGACAATTTATTTACATGTAAATTTGATTAATAGTGAAAAGAAAGATCCAAAGAGGGACATCGAAAGATGATGCAATTATATCAAAGAATTGGAATTAGATAAAGTAAAATGCTAATATTAAATGAAATACTAACTGCATTAATATTCAAATTGATCAAATTCTTTGGATGATAATTATCTTCAGGTCCAGAACGATCTAAAGAAGTTAGTCCCTTGGGACTTTAAGAGCAACTTCACGACTGTCAATTAGTTTCATCAAAGAGACAACTTCACTCCCCTGGATACATTTAATTGCCTGATTATACTTCCTTCTATATTTAAATTCTTTTTTCATTTATTAAGTACAGAAAATTTCAACGAATGTTTTAACAGAACTATATTCCCTAGACCATTACATGGTTTAAGGATTAAATCTTATACTTGTTAGAAGCATGTAACCAAAGTTTAATTCAATTTTAAGTTATATTTAAATTATAAGACGGTAAATGTGTCATCTTAACTAACTGTCTTAATTAAGAACACATGCGCAGAAAAGTATGCGCAGAGTAACAACATTTTGCTAAGTTATTCTTCCTCCTAGTAACACTGAGAAGTTGTCAAGTGTAAATTAGCATAAATATGTTCCTGGTAAATTCATAAGCAAGCCCATTTATTACAGCTGTGTAGAAATTCGATGTATAAATTACCCCCTTCCCCTCACCAGCTTAAAGACGGAATAATAAGAATTATTTATCATGTTACTTAGACAACATTTCATTTTATATTTAACATAATGCATGTTTTCTTTTATAATTTTAAAAAATTATGTTTAATAAAAATTTGTTATTTTGTTTAATTTTTGTAAACAACTCACTCTCTTTGGACCTTACCAGAATTCACGCATGCAAATATTTTACTATATTTTACTTGCAATGAAAAATTCGAAGGATATAAAAATGAATTTATAAAAAGACTAGCGCAAAAAAAAAAGAATAAATACAGTATTTATAAAAAGTATTTGTATATTATACATATATTTTTTTTAATTATCATTTAAGTCTCTGGTTGGAAGTTTTCCAAATTGGATTTAAAGAGGAGCTATAACGTGTTTTAAGCCATTTTCATACTTTAAAAGTTTGCTTACTTTTAAAATATTTATGAAAAGTAGACTTAAAATAGCAATATGTATCTATTCTGCGACATTTTTTTTTTTTACCGTAGGTATAAAGTGCATTTGTTTCAAAACAAAAGAAATTTGAGGAATAAAAGCTTAAATTTCATAACATTTCATGATATAATTACTATACAAAACTATTACAGGAGGAAAAAAAAAATCAAAGAGTAACAAATGTTCTTAAAATACTTCAGTAAAAAAAAATACAAAAAAAATCGACCATAAATTAAGTACATAATTGCATTTTTATAATAATTATGTATTCTATAAAATTTGATTTAATGATGAGCTGTATTGAAATTATAAAATATCTCGTGAAAATATTGAAAATAATATTAGTTAATGTATTTATTGATTCTTAAAATTAATTTTTTATTCATTGCATATGAATATAAATCATAAATTTGTACTGTGCACGTCAAATAAGGTCAAGAACATGCATGACTTTGCTGTAAATACTCTATACCATTTTCTTGTTGTGGTAATTATTTTGATACTAAACTTGATACTGTACATAGCATGCATGGTGTTAACATCTAATTGTATGACGAGCAACATTACTTTGCAGAATTATTTTTACTATACTGCAGTCTGGTAAAAAAATATATTTTATAAATATTAATTCAATTATATATATATATTAAATACAGTCATTTAAAAAATATTTTAACTACTGTTTTTGTATATCAATACAGATTTTTTACTTACCATATATACAACTCTACGTAGGAATGCAATTTTCATAATTAATTTGATTGTTTATATATAATATTATTCAAGAAAGAGAGTTCTCTTAAGCAAAGTCTTCTGCTCATTGTTAGTAAACAAAGTATTGTTGTGTAATGTCTGTCGCGTGAAAGGAAAAACACGGGACAGTTGTTGATTTACATGTTAACTTATGGAAAATTACCGTTAATTATGAAAGTTGTTGTGTCTACTAACGCCAACAATGCCATTACGTTCTCTGCTCTGGTGGCAAAATCAGGCACTACGTCGTCCCATGTTTAACAATGAAAAAGGCTTCATGCGACAGACATTATAAACAATGGTTTGTTACAACCATTGCGAGTAGAAGACTTTGCTCTTAAGTGACTTAAGTTCACCCCCTTCAAGAATGAACACAAATTCAACTTGTTGGTAAAGATTGCACTCCCGAGAGGTGCATGTTATCAGCGAATTAACGATGTGATGACAGTAATCAAACTTGGCAGTAAATTTTTCAGATAATTTTCGCAGTTAATTAGTTTCCACTTGAAATACAGACCAATAAATTGTGGAAACTGATAAAATTTTGAAACTTAAGATTTTCAAAAGATTTTGAAAGTAGGGTCATTTCAAGTTTTGGTTCGTTTATTATGAAGTATTTTTGACTCTGAATTAAATACGATTACTTAATTTTTACTGAAATGAACGTATGTTTTTTAAAACCATTTTTGAAAATATGACATCAAAATATTATATAAATTAAAATTATTATTAAAGAACTTCCAACTTGGAATTTTTAGTATTAAATTTGATATCAATTACAGTACTAAATCTGTCACTAAAAATTTTCATCTGTGAATATCTTTTAAAAAATCAAGTTAAGAAAAAATTGAATTAACTACTAGTAAAAAAAAAAAAAAAAACATCTTTATCTTTTAAAAATAAATTCTTCTGTTAAACAATACAGCTTAAAGTTGAATATATTTTTTATGATATCAACAAATGAATAATAAATCAATTAGTTTAAATAAATATAAGAAAGGGTTCAATTCTGTTTTCTAAAAAATAGATCAGATTGCAATTTGATCCTGCCAACTTTATAAACTTACATTTCAAACTGAAATCTCACTCTTGGGATTATTATTATTATTAAGAAAGAAAAGAAATCGAATTATAATCTTTTTTTTTTTCTTTAAAAACTTTGATGAAATTTATCTGGAGGAGCGTGTTATTGTCACAAAGTTACTTAAAGAAATGCCTCGGCTAATTAGAAGTTTTTGTATCGAGTTGGAGAACAATACTTTCGCAAAGCAACGAGAATACGTGCAACGGAGGAAAAAAATAACTTTCAACCTTTTTTCACAAACAACTGAGAGAGAGAGAGAGAGAGAGAGAGAGAGAGAGAGAGAGAGAGAGAGAGAGAGAGAGAGAGAGAGAGAGAGAGAGAGAGAGAGAGAGATTCGTATGGATGTCTCTCTTCAGTAGTCAGTCTTTGGCACACCACAGCAGGGGTCTAGGGAGCCAAGTTTATGTGTTTTTTATTGGAAGAAAGTTGAAAGAGAATCGAATCGAAATCTGTCCTCTTCAGGGTATACTTATAGCACGTGACTTGAAACTTTATCAAAGTGACAGGGTCCAGATCAATATTAGCCCTCCATTGGAGTCAGCTGCTATAGCCATTCAATCTGATTTAGAGACAAAACGTTAGACTCACTCAATATACGAGATGATACAATAATATGACCCTTGACTGAAGTATGCAGTTTAAATCTTTAATAATTTTTATCCAGACTTGATAAAAAAGGGTTCACAAATATTATGGCACATGCAGATAATCTGTTTGCGACATGAAATTTTAGTTTATTTATTTTATTTTTTTTATTTCACTAAATATATCATGTACATATTCAAATATTACATAAACAAAAATAATATTTACTTCAGATATATAAAATCAACAATATTAAATCTTAATCGGAAAGTAAAAATCCCAAAGGAAATTTTCCGAAGTAAAATCTTGATACAGAAAGTGTTTTATTTGTAGTGTAAATATAATTTGTAAGATTTCTTTTTGTCTCTATATTATGGTGTGATTTATTATTTCCAAACTTACTATATAAAATAAAAACTTTTCTCGTACTAGAAAAATAAAAGTTTTTCCATGAAATCGTAAGCTCTTTATCAGATACGAGGATTGATTATTGATTTATGAACTCGTTTCATTGAAGTTCTATTGATTGTAATGATAAATGCCAAGTATACAATAGTGTGTTGAAACATTCTCAGCTAGAAAAAAATAATGAAGTTTTTTCACTGAGGACAGAATTGATAATATGCTACCAGATTGTAAATAAATGTGTAGCTTATACTGCTTAAGAATAAATCAAATAAATTGTGAAACTGGATTTGATATAGAGCAATAAAAAAATAAAATAACAGTTCCGTAAGAAGAAAGCATGATAAAGAGAAAAATAAACTTGTGCAACTACCAACAATAGTGCAAACAACTCAACATTTAAATCCATCCAACACATGCAAGCTTGCTAAGACTTGTCAAAGAAAAACGCTGTTTTTACTCTTTTCCAATAGAGTAGTTTGGTATCGGATTACAGACTTAGAATTGTCGTGACCCAAATCGACATTTTACATGTCAAAGATCAAGTTTTATGTATAAAAAAATATATATGTATAAAATCTGGAACTTTTGCTGCTGAACAGAGATTTAGTTGACATGAAAATTAATGAGTTACATTTTACTTTCATCAACTCGAATATTATTAATCAATATAGTTAGAAACATGTCATATTCAGTAATAACAAAGTAGATAATGGATGTTAGATTAAAGTCCTTGTAATTAGGTTGCATCAAGCTTCTTGTTTACTAACAGTAAATATGTTGACTGATGCAGCAAAGAGCAGCCGAGTGCTTATTAGACCCAACGTTGATGAGCTTCTTCAAACTAAGTGCCAATATACAAGCGAGTTTATATTAAATAAAAATATAAGTCGTAATTTATCTATGCATTTTTCACCATGGTGAGTTTAATTATGTTTGAAGTATGCATAGACAGTCTTTAATTATATTATGTATGGCTATGTACTGTAAGTACAAGCTTTTCCATTAACTCTTGTATGCAGCTGAAACTTTTCAACATTAAAGATTACTTTTAATGTTATGGAATACTTTGTATATACAAGAAAGTGTAATAGATTGTAAATTACAGTTTATGCACTGATTATTTTCATTTAATTATTTAAATTTCTATGTTAATTATTTTAACGTTGTTAATTGTTGTTAATTAAAATGTAACCGATAACTGAAATTGATTTATTGATTAATTTGTTGATTGATTTAGTGATTGTATTCAAAGCTAAACTTGACAACAAAACTGATATAAAAAATAAATACTATAATACTTATTTAATTCATATTTTTTTGTGTGTTAACTATTATTTACAGTCGTAAAGGACTAATAATGCGTTAAAATGTCGTATTGGACCTTTTAATAATAACTGCCTTCTCCTACAAGGAACACAACTCGAAGACAAGCTATCAACTCAGCTGTAATTAAGGCACACGCATACACAAGCTTGACCATTTCAATGTAAAATATGGTAATAAACGTAGAAAATATATTGTTTACTAGTTTACTCATGAATGAATTAATCCATAAAATAACAGCATCAAAATATTTGTATAGTCAGTTAAATTTAGTAAAAGCGTTTTCTAAAACAAAATTTTATGCCTTCTTAATTTACATAAACTTACAAGTTAAGATTTATTTTTCAAACGTTGAATAAATTTAATAGAAATTTAACAAACAACACGTTCTCTGTTTATTTTGTTGTTAAATCTACATTGTAGTGTGTTCATTCATCATAATAATATAAAGAAATATTAAATTTGTATATTCTATTCATTTAATTTAACATTATTTAACGCATTAATTTTGCAATTATATGAAGTATTTTAAAGTAAATATTAACTATCTCTACAAAACGTCTTATTGAATTTACACAAACAAATAAAAACGTAAAAATATTCTTATATTTTTTTTAAAATATATATATTATATTTATTGAGTGCAATAAATTTATTTTGTAATTATTTTTAGTTTATGTGGTTCACTCTCTGTCAGTGGTTTGATTAAAAACACATCGTTTTCACAAGGACTTTTACATGCACTGACATCTTTGACAAATTGAAGAAATGTCAAGGAGGATTCCATTAAATAAATTCATGACACTTTACTCTCCATATTATTAAATCATTATATTATGACTTCAAATGTTACTGTTGTTTTCTTCATCATACAGTGTTATGATAATTAAATTGAATACTTTATATAATTAAATCAAAACTATCAAAAATATTAATTTATAAAAAAATATTGCATATAAAATTTCTCTTTTAATGCCTTTAAAAATATACACCTTTGATAAGTAAGAACAAATAATGTTAAAAGTACAGTAGTTATAAAATTGGTACAGGTAAAGGCAAGCTCCAAGTCTAGCCAGTTTAACAAAGTGAAATCAACGCCCCAAATCAATCTCGTCACCAAAATTAAGTGACAAGGATATTACGTAGAATAGACAACGTTTGGGATGACCCGAAGTGTATGTACAATGTACAATGTTATAATAATAATTCTTTTGCATATTCTCACACTCATTTTCTTTTTAATTAAAATCATAATCAAATAATCATCTTATATACTACTTAACACCATTAAGTAAGTATTAACATTATTGGCTCTGTTACAAGTACTTTGAATTACATTAAGTGTAGCCTAAGCAAACAGAGCAGAAACTTGCTAGCAAGTTATCTTCACACTACTGTGAGCATCTGAACTTTGAACAGAAGGTCGAGAGTTCATCGCAACGTTTTCTTTTTACTTCTCGACTTCTACTTAACAGATTACTTTTTTGTCACTTGACAATGTTGACATTTTGTTCAGCTTTGATCAATAGCAATGGACAACATACATGAAAAAAATTTATTGCAGAAATGAATCATGTACCAAATTATGCTACTCTGAATTTTTTCAGATTTTTTTGAGAACTTGAACTATTTTTAAATAATTATTGAAAGTCCTGTGATTTCAGTTGGCACCCCTGCAGCCTTAATAAAAAGGATAGAGACTGGACGCCTATTGACGCCTCCAGGGGGCGTGGCCGAATTTTCAATAAATATTTAAAAGTAGTTCTGGGTTTCAAAAAAATCTGAAAAAATTCAGAGTAGCATAATTTGGTACCCTCTATTGATTTCTGCAGTAAATTTTTTTCGTGTATGTTGTCCATGCTCGGTAAAATTAAGCATTAATCATAAAACAATGAGAAAATCAACTGTCCCAAGCCAAAATATTTATTTATTAAGGGCTTATAGCTTATACTATTTATGAATTTAATTATAGAATAAACTGTTCATCTAAAGGTATATACATAGACATAAAATAATTATTATTGAAAATCGCAGGTTGAATCGTTTGTTTGCTCCAGCAACAGGATAAACTATTTAAGAGTAAAATTAATGTCCAACCTTCTATATAAATGTTTGTCAAATTTATAATCCACTATTGCAGACCACCGCATGCTTCACTTGGCGCTATTATATAGTCATTCCGAGATTTCCTTTTCCTTTGTTCTGTAATATGTACAATAATACTAATGACCAATGAGAGGATAAACGTGACGTCAAACCAACAGTAGCTCGGGGCGACTATATCCTCCTCTATCTCTAAAAATTATAAATTTTGGTACGTGGCAGATTTTTTATAAAATTATGTACTGTGATTTTCAGTCAGAACGCTGGATTTGTTTCTAGAGTCATAATTGTGGTGATTATCATTCTGTAAATAAATAAAAAAAATGCATTGAAGCTGCAGTAAGAGACAAAGAGGTGCAAATTTGTAAATTTGGGAGAGGTTAAAAAAAAAAAAAAACAGCCAGTTTATATAGACGTCCCAGAAATATTATTTATATTCCATATCTTGATAAATTACGTGATAAAAACTTTTTCTGCCATAGAGTAACGTGTATGATAAAAATATGTCAGTAAATATACGTAAATATAACTTAGAAACTATTAATTTAGTGAGAAGTAACAGAGGAAATTCTGTCTCACTGCAGTGTTTTTTGTTTTTGTGCGTGTGTGGAAGAGAGGGGAAGTTCGAGAAATTTGAGTCATTCAATTAATGACTGTACCCCCCCCCCCCCTACTACGATAGAGAAGGATATCATTGAGCGCTCTAACGAAGACGAAGATATTTGTGTCTGTCAGCACAAGCCGCAATCAGCGAGAGGATCTGCACGCTATCGGGCACCAGTCGACGAGAAATCCGACCAATCAGGAGTGACGTCACCGTCTGTAAAAACAAATGAATAAAATTACATCGCGCAAACAAACTTTTTATCTGATGTTTCCAATTTGAATACTTAAACAAAAGAAAATATGTAAATTATTTTAAAAACAAAATGCATAATTAAATCCAATCCACAAAGCTTTAATTGAAAAAAAAAATATATATATAAATAAAATAAATAAATAAAAAAGATAAATTTTCAACTGAATTATTTTTATTTTTCAATTTATATTTTAATTCAATACGATTATAATTTTAATTATATTATAGTATAATTATTATACATTTTATAAAGTATCATAATCTCTCTTGATATATAATGATGATCACTGTGACGCGACAGTGAAATTATTAATAAAGTAACATTGAAGCCTCGCATTACTAATGCAGTTTTCTTGTTTGTTCCTTCCATAAGACCGATTAGAGTTCTCATTCATATACTCTATAGGTTTTAGCAACCATTAATAGTATGTATTACATTGTTCATTATGTTTTCTATAATCAACATGAAGTAATTGGATTTTGCAATGCAGATCATTACAAACAGAAACAGTTGGAATTAGGTCATGAAATGCTAATATTGAAGTAACAAGAAATATTTCTGCCTGCAGCCAACTTTCTATCTTTTATATGCAAAATCTTTCCTTTTTGCTTATATTGCCAGAGGAATTTGCTAGATTTATTGAATGTACCTCTTAAGTAAAGCTCGCAATCAGACCTCTGCGTATCCGGTTTGTTGATTAGCATCTGGATACATCTCAATTTTGATGCCAAACAACTCGTGAATTCATTTTAATTAGAAGGAGGATTCACAGTTGTTAGGACGTGACTAGTGGTGAATAATTACGATTATTTTTGGTATTTAAACATCGGAATTCATTCATAAAAGAGCTAGAATAATCACAGAAAATGCTTTCATACTCTAGGACTGGTTTAGTTTAATAATAATATTCACTAATTAACCTATAATCTTGTGATAAAGAAAATTGGGTCCATTCATGACAACTGATTTTGCACCGTTGGATTATATTGTTTTGTTTAGTGCAATGTTAAATACAGAAACTCATTTTTTTTTTAATTAAAACGTGCTTTTCCTTCCAGTTTTTTATTTGTCATAAGAAATCTTTGAGCCGAGTTCTCTTTCCCTTATTCATTACATTTAGGTAAAAAGCGACGTGATGCATGGAAGTTTTCCAATTTTATAGAAAGGTCTATTACTCTATAGGACAATAATTATCCCTCCCTCTACCCCGTAGATTCATTGCACTCTTGATGCCTCTATAATACTCCAGACCTATACATCATTCTATATATATTTCTAAATTACTTGTAATATAATAATAAAAAAAATTAAATTATATCGTTTAAAAAAAAGTACACTATTTTAATCTATTATACAACATTTATTTTGACGTATGACTCAATTTATTTTTCATATTCAAAGCATTGAATAGTTTTAAAACAAAATGGTCTGGAAGCCATAAAAATCTTGAATGTATAATAATATATCACACTCTGTCAGAAAAACCTGTATGGAGTTCACACACAAAAAATTCAACATCAGATATAAAGTGACGTGCTCGCAAATTTAACTATCGCTGCTAAAGTTCTCACTCCGTTTATCGTCAACACTTGCAAACGAGTGCAGAGCGAACGTAAAAAACCGCATGCAAGGATTGGTGACAGCAGATAACTCATGGATTACAGTTTACATTATATAGAGTCATTGAAACCACCACTTGATAGCTTTGTGCAGTGAACACGTTGTAGAAAAAACAACTAGGTATAATGACGCAGAAGTAATTCATTAGTACACTCTGATAACTATCAGAGACATTCTTGCAAGAGCTTTAATGTAATTAAAGGAAGTATTAGATTTTTAAAGATCCATTTGTTTATTAAAAAAATATATATGCCTTTGATTTTCTATTTAATTAAAGCAATTGAATTAATATTCTTTCAGATATATATAAATGAATATATCTATAAAATACGTATAAAATATATATCAAATATTCCATTATGCCTTTGCTTCCTGTATTTTGAGTGTGTTTGTGGTCTTGTTATTATCAAATTATTACAGAAATAAATAAATATTTATTTTTAATTTAACATCTTTCCCTCCTCTCTCTCTCTCTCTCTCTCTCTCTCTCTCTCTCTCTCTCTCTCTCTCTAATTAGTTAGAAGTGTCTTACAATTTCATTATAAAGAATTAGCACCAATTTAAAATATCTTTCATCGACATTGAATTTATATTTTATATAATATTATTTTTCACACTCTCTTTTTTTTTGTATACTTAAAAATTTAAATAAAGTCCTCTCAATTACTATTCACAATAACTCACTTAACAGTCAAGAAGCTGTAAATAAAAAGCAATTAAAAATTAATTAAAAATTAATTAAAAATAAATATTTTAAGGAAAAAAACATACTTGAAAATTTCTAAATAGCTGCTATAAAATTAAAAATCATTTGCAGTCAAATAGCATGCAAAGCTCAAGGAAAACTCGACACTTTTTTGACATGCGATAGTATATAGTGTTGTAATTCACAAAGTAGCCAAATTAGACATTTTGAAATGGAGTGTCTGGAGTTGGTTATAAAGAGTGAAAGAGAGCCAAAATTATAATTTTATATTTCATACAGCACTTATGATTATAAATGTTATAATGTTCAAGTGGCACTTCGTAAAGATAGAAACTCCGAGGAAAGTTCAATGGGAAGAACGTTGAAGCAAGATTTGAGAAGAGGGTCTTTAATAAATTAACAAATTTATTTCATTCATAAAACATACAATAATAAAGGAGTTGACAGTAGCAGTTGCAATATTTCATAGAGTAGCCAATTTTTTTTAAAATTTAGCACTTGTGTCTTATAAAAAGTTCTCATTGATAAAAGATTAATACAGAGAATTCATATTAAATGCTATAACTCTGACATTGCCAAGATGGGGGGGGGGGGGGGAGAGTCGAAACGCATAAGCATGAAAAAAGTGCTTTTAAGACTACTCCAAAAAATTATAAAAACAAATTGTTCGTGACTTAGCCAACCAGTAATGTATTTCCGCAAAAAAATTAGTGAAAAAAAAACTTTAAAAAAAAAGTTTAGCATTATATATAGGGATTAAAAAAGTGATTCACTTAAACCCTTTCCCCCTTGGTACAGTGTGGGACAAAAAAGTCCGTTGAATATTCAATTCAATTCATTATTGGTCATTTTCAAAACATACAGACACAAATATAGGTTTAATTTTAAACAATGTGAAGAATATATTGATTGTAACGTAATAATAAATTATAATAATAAACTTTTAAAAACTTTATTATAAACAAATTAATAAAATCTGAAATGTTTAATCCTGGCTTTAAAATCTTAAACACACTCTTGGGATGAAACTTTGAAGGTCCATCGTGTCCAGAGAAGATGAAGTGACGTCCTAAGCTTGCGATCAATTTCCCCCCCCCCCCCCTGCCGCTCTCCTGCGCGTGGCATACACAAGTGGGGCTTGGCAAACTTAAACGTCGTCGTATGGTCAACGTGCAACTGAATATGATGTATAACAATTTGGTTAGATGAAAAATGACGATATTTTTGAACAAATATAAACTACGTGATAACAATATTTATATGTTAGTTTCTCTTTTCAAAGTTTATCAATACATTTTTATGTGTATAAAATTGCTGTGTGGAAAAATTTATACAAAAAATATTTGTATCAATTGAGTCCTTTGATGTCAATGATAATAAAGAAATTCAATATCGTATAATATACTCCATATAAAAAAATATCATGCTATATAGAGCATGGAATATTTTCATAACATGAAATTGCTTAATTTTACAACTTATATATATATATATATAATTTTTATTACATAAAGAGGCCATGATAATTATTACCGCCTGTATTTTAGGCAACTTGTTCTGCGTTTAAGCTTCAACAGTTGTTTAACTTACAGGCGCTTTCCGTCAATTAATTTTTTACTTCAACGAAGAAATTACAACTCAATTACGTTGTTTATAATAATAAAGCACAATTATTCAATATACTTAAATGCAGTAATGTTGAATTATATATATATGTACAATTCAATAAATTGCAATAATTTTTAAAAATAATATATAACTGTTTTAAAGAGTCATATTTATTAAAATAATATTTAATATAATTATAATAAAATATTGTTAATACAGAATATATATTTTGTTATAAATTATAATCAATTCTCTCTCTCTCTCTGATAAATTTATAGTATTATAAATTTAATTTAATAATTAAAAAAAATGATGCAAAAATTCATGAAAATCAAATCTCATTATATAAAAGATAGAAGAAGTGGAAGTATTTTTTATAGCTGAAATAAAATTTGAGGAAATTTTAAATATTAAATTTTTGTATGTGTATTTTTCAAACTCATCTTCAATCATAATTATATTTATGCTGATATCACAACATAAATATTTACAACTTTAAAACAAAACAAAATCAACAACAAGGAAGGAAACATATTTTCCGAACTGCCTAAAATTTTAATACATAATTTATTACACAAAAACACTCTAGAGCACGCATTAGCTGGAAGTTTTAAGAAATGTGATATTTTTTCTCTTTACATTCCAAGCACAAAAACCAAGTCGCATCTCAAATTGTGTTCTTAGAAGTTCTGTGTTCTTCCTGAAACCTAAGAGCATTATTAAGATTTTACTTTTCGTTTAAAATTCAAAATAATAAAACAGAGTTTCAGTTGCTTGTTTTCTTCTAAGAATACAATACTTGCAGTTTCTGCTAGTTCATATTTTAATGATTTTAGGACAACTCTCACTCAAGCTGAGATAAAGTGTCTGCCTATTTTGCTACATGATATGCATACCTACCTGACTTATAATCAAATGGTCTTGAGTTCGATCCCAGCACCACCATTTTTTCCCCCACACTGTAGTAGCTAAAAACCACCTACTCGTGCATATATTATGTGAGATGATTGATGAAATTTTCATCAATTAATGACAATCCTGAATAAGGTTTTCATTATTTCCTCAGCCATAAACAGGCAAATGCTAGACCATCTGCCCCATCAGTTTGAAAAGGTCACACAAATTCTTAATAACGCTAGATTGGGTTTAGACAATTAGTTAACGATAGAAAATTTTCCTGCTACTTATGTAACCCGCATTATTTTAGTGTTGAACAATTTGCCTAACCTCATAGGGTGAAATATTATGGCAAAGAGGATCTTGGCTTATTATAACATGAATATTTTGTATTTTTATCTTAATGCTAGAAGTAGTATAATAATTTTAAATGTTATAAATATAATTTATGTACACTCGTCACCTTGGAAAATTTCCCTTTGCAGTCTTGTTAATCACCATGTCCTGTGATATTCTTACAAGGCATGGGAATTAACAAGACTGCAAAGGGAAATTTTTCGAGGCGAAATCTAACTTGTAAAATTTCAAAGTAAAGGTATAATTTTATTAATTTTATTTACTAGCTTAGATATTTTGTTCAACTTTAAAAATATATATGTAAATTTGCTCTCATACACATCCAAAACTTTAACGTTCATAAATAAAAAAATAATTTTCTAGCAAGATGGTTTCCCATGCACCTTGGAAATTTCTGTAAGCAAAAAGAAAGTTAAAAATTTCTCTTACCCCGAGGACTTGAAGTGACAATGTCATTTCTTATTCAGCTGTTATCACTCTCAATTTTTCTTTGTGTCGTCAGACAGGACAGTGTTGCCACATGTAAATATTTTCGCATATCTTCTACATGTAGATTTTCTGTCTGCATCGCTGTACGGTACGTGCTGTTATAATATTGATTCAAATTCGATCTGCAATTATTCAAGCATCTTCTAAAGCCATAATATAATTTAATGTAATTAATATTGATTTTTTTTTAACTCCACTTGTTTTTGTGGAGATGATACTTTCTTGAAGGTAAAACTCCCATACAATAAATTTAATAATAAGTTATGTGAGATTATTCTTTATATAAATAAAAAAATAAAATGAAATAGGAAAACTACATTGAATAATGAGATACATAATATGACGTTAGTGTAAGACATTTTTTCCGTAAATGTTGTAATATCACATGGTGAGTGCCTCAAATGAATCCCTAGTTGGTAGTTTGGTTAAATTGCTGCTCTTGTATAGAGATAAATCTAAGTCTTAGGGGTTGAGGAAAAAAGTTTGTTATGAAAGTATTTGATACAACAATTTAGTGAGAGCATTTAAAAACAACACAGCATGCTTCACTGAAGTACGCTCTTTTATCTTGTTACTTATTAACGACATTTAATTCACCAAAGGAATAGTTTGTAAACCTGAAGGACAAATAATTAGACAAAATTAAATTATTAAACTCTGCAATCCAAAATAGACCCAGAGAGAGAGAGAGAGAGAAAGCACAAAACCAAATTAAGGGAACTGTAAAAATTAAATTAAATTTCTAATTAACTTATCAAGCTGAAAATATAAAACATTCTTGCTTTATAATATATAGGGAAAAGATTGGTATTCCCTGTTTATAATGTGTGATACTAAATATTTGCTTGGACAAAGTTAGCAAAAGTTAAGCTGCTTATAGACAACTTATAGTTAAGTTAGTAATTTTAAACTTTGTCCTTAGACTTTACGAAGTATATAAATAAATTATTTCAAATATTACATATTAAATAATATAAAAAAATAATCATTTTGGTCCTTTTTTACCTGGTTTACTGCAACAAATAATTCAATCCTCCTGAACGAGTCTTATTTAAGCTAAATGTTAAATAGTATAATACATTAACAAAAAAATAAAATAAAAAAATAAAATAAAAAAATAAAATAAAAAATAAATAAATAAATAAATAAATAAATAAATAAATAAATAAATAAATAAATAAATAAATAAATAAATAAATAAATAAATAAATAAATAAATAAATAAATAAATAAATAAATAAATAAATAAATAAATACATGTACTAAAAAATTAATAAGTCTTACCAGAACTATTTTTTGAAGCTTCAGTTTCTTTATCGTCCAAAAAAAGTAGCTTACATCTTAATTATTTATTATTATATAGGTACATGTTGCCTTCAGGCTCAGATTTTATATGTTGTAAAAAGTTACCTAATCCCAATGTGAAATAATCAGATGAATAGAATATACATATAATGAGTGCAGTACGAAACATTATTAATTAACCCTAGCATTATCAGGTAGGGAGGGGGGGGGGGGGGTCAAAATGACTCACAGAATTTTAAAGACGGAAAAGGTTTGAAAAACTGAAAAAAAATAACATAGATGCATGAGGAGCCTAGAATGAAAGTAGTTTATATACCCTTTCAACTAAAGGTCAGTTTCTTACTTTATTTTTGTATAGAACTTTCTATCTGAATAGTATTTATGCTGTTTTAATTTCTCAGTTAATCATCAAGCAACGTATTTGCGAAGAAAAAATATTGAGGAAATTGTCTTTAAATGCTTTTTTTTTTTAAATAGGGATTTTAACTAGTGATGACTAAGTCATTTTGACCCATGCCCCTTCGTTAATAAAATATAAATTGAACTATAATGGGGGCGATTCACGAAAGAGTTATCCAAATTTTTCGCTAAACACGGTTAGTACATTTAGTGAAAAACCTGGATAACTTCCTACGTGAATCGCTCCCATTTTCTTACAGCAAACTGTGCAGACGCGAGCGTTCCTCCCACGCTCCTTCACGTCAGACGCGTTGATCTCTCGTCACACGACAAATTTTAATTTCGTCAGAGGTTGTAATTAAAAACAATTAATTTCCAACAGCGAACGAACTAAAATTAATCACAATTAAAGTTTTAAAGTTAAATATGATGAAACCAGTTGACTGCATGTTATTCACAAGAAAATGCTAATTTAGTTTAATTTTTAACTCTGATATTAGATTCTACATCTTTTTTTAAAAATGGACCAATTCAGGAAAATGCTAACAAATTTAAAATTCATTTAATTCATGAAGTTAAAAATTTTAATTAGAATGTAAGTATTACTCGGGTATTCAGATGTTTTTTTTTTTTTTTTTTTTGGTCTATGTATAATATATTTCAATTTTCTTATTATACTCTAAGATTTTATTGCTGACAAAAGAAATGTATTAAAAATGGGATACTTGGCTATATTTCTATACTACATAATGTATTTCCTTTTCAACTTTATTCGGCTTAATATTATGAATAAATTTACTGTATATCATAGTTTATAAAGCAAATTTTCATGCTCTAATTCACTCAAAATAATATTACTTTTTATTGCATATTAAACAATCAGCATGATTCCATGATAGTATACAAAAAAGAAAAAACATACTAATAACAAAATATATATATATAAAATTGTACGCATAAATCATACATAAATAATATTTTTATATGCATAAGACTAAGAAAACACAGCAAAAACAATATCTTCTAATGACCAAGATGTTGATGGCCAGATGATGACTGCAATGCCTGGCTGTCTAGCCAAGACTTTGTCGCTTGGTCTTCAATTGGCCGGTAAGTGGCGGCGCCTTAAGTCGTAAAACCCAGCAGCGCTCGAACAACGATTTAACCTACAACCACTTTGTAAATGCCATGCTTCGTTGACGCCTTTTACTCGGTAGCTGCAGCTTAGGAAGGTAATGCAGTTATACAAAATACTGCAGAGAAAAAAAAAATGTTGGCACTTAACTTTAGTTTTATATCTAATTATAGATAATACTTTCTTTAAAAAAATATTATGCAATGCCTCGTTGACGCCTTTTACTTGGTAGCTGTAGCTTAGGAAGGTAATGTACGCGTAGTTATACAAAATACTGCAGAGAGAAAAAATATAGTCACTTAATTTTAGTTTTATATCTAATTAAAGATAATATATATTTTCTTTAAAAAATATTATGTGAAAAAGCAAATGGAATCCAGAGAAATTATGTCTGAATTTATTAATACTTTTTTTTTATTTAGGAAAATAGTACTGAAGAAAAACTCCCATTTTATGCGCCTTCAATTGTTGAAAACGCTTTAATTAAAAAATTGATTTCTCCATTACAAATTCCAAATTAATTGTATTCTTATTATTTCTGTCTCATAACCTGCTCGCTTCTTTTGCCTAATTTCTTTCATAACATGTTTATTTTAAAAACTTTAACAATTTGTAGAATATATTTTTTGTATTTGAAATTATTTTTTACATGTTCATTTGCTCAATACAGATGAATTATTAATAACTCACTGTGACATCTGCTCCGTCCGTGACCTTTCTTCATTATTAATATACCTGCTAGCAACATCAATATAATAGCACCACCACGCATTGTACCTGAAGAGAGTTAGGAAAAAGATGAAGAAATATTTATCGAGGCTAAAATAACTTTCTAAGTCTAATCTAAAATTAATAATCACGGTAGAATATTTTCAAAACTTCTTTTCATGCATGTTTATAATACATACAGATTAAATATTATTTTGAATATAATCCAAGTTAATTATAAAAAATTGCAGATTTTGATCAAAATATGTTAGTATTCAGTGAAATATTATATATAGATTAAATTTGTATTATATAATAATTATATTATATGTAATAAATTCTACGAAAACTTGTCCTAAAATATCAAATAACATTATGAAATTTTGTGACGAAAACCTTTCACACATTTTATTGTTGAATGTTATGAAATATAATATTTTTTCTCGACTTTTTCAATGTGAATATTATGTTTCAAATTATCATATAATATAAAAAATTTATAAAGCTTTCCCTGCGTAGGCATATAGAAAAGGTGCATGTGGTGAGAGATGGCATCTTTTATAGCAATTCTGAACTCTCATCTTGATATATTTTATGTTATCTAGAGATCGTACATAACTTTGAATATGAAACTGAATATTTTAAGTAAATTTCATGTGATGGGTATTATGCTGTTTTATGTATGGTATAAATTATACGATGTTGTTTGATAACATCATTGTTGCATTTAGTATGCTCTGTGTCACCGTCTCTCTCCCTGAATAAAAATAATGTGGAACACATTTTATTTATTTATTTTTTCAAATGCAGCTATTATGAGACTATAAAATTGAAAACAAATTCAGTTTCCGATAAGGTTCAATTTCTTATTACTTTACTTAAAAACTAAAACTTTATCGCATACTTGTCTCTCATCTGGAGCTGCTTCTTATCCTATAATATACTACATAATAATTTCATACTCTATTCTCCTTAATCCTTTCATCCTAAAGATGTAGGACACCCTAGGATCCTAAGATATATGGACTTTTTCCACTGTCTGAAAAGTCACAAAAATGTTCTGGTTTAAGTTTTTTGTACCACATTTTAGTTAACCTTTTATCCAAAAATTATTGTTATTTATATTTAAATATAATTTGTTGGTTTTTGTATTCTATAGTTCTGTATTAATAAAATTATAAAACAGTTCAAAGAGATTATTCTGTATCTGAAGGTCTTTAAAAACAAGGAGAAAATATTGTAAAGAGCTCTAGATAATTCCTTTGTACACCCCGGGACCCGGGGCAGTACAAGAACTTTAATTACCTGTCTTGTTTGGAGGCGTTGTCACGAAGTTAATAAAGGTGCACTTGAATGTTTTTGGGATTGCTAGACTGAGTGCTTTTCCCTCCCCGCCCTTCCTAAAAAAATAGAGTGTCGAACTCAAAATATTTTATTGCAAAAATGGATAGAGGGTGCAAAGTTATGATACTGATTTTTTCAGATTTTTAAGAACCCAAGAAGTATTGCTAAAAAGTTTTGCCGAGGTTGGATTTGAACCCACGTACCTTTTAGGTCATATCCTTTTATTACGAGAGGAGTCCAGAGGCATCACTTTCTCTATACTTTCAATAATTTAAATACATAAAAATATTTCCCGGTCTCTAAAAAATCTGAAAAAATCAGGATAGCATAACTTTGCACTCTCTATCCATTTCTGCAATACAAAATTTTTGAGGTCAATACTCCATTAATAATAATATAAATGTTTATTGAGCAGCAACACAAAATGCATATTTCTTTACATAAAATGCATAAAACTCCTGCCCAATTGGTGGTTAAAAAAGGATATCGCATTGACATGAAGTGTTCAGCCACCCAAATCCATTGCTAATCTACGTCTCTTTTTATTTTGGCGCTGCAACGCCAGCAAACGAAGTAGGGGTAAAATACCAAGGGTTAAATTGACACGGAATCGGTTCAAAGTTGAACTTGTATATTTTTTGGGAATGGTAGCACTGTTGTTTGCAAATTTTTAACTCGTGCAAAATTGCAAAAATCTTTACTCTCTTACAGGGTTATATGCAATGGGTGTATATATAATATTGACGTTTCTGAAATTATCTTGTGATTACAGAAGATTATTGAAATAAAACGTCTTGAATGTGAATTTAAATTTCATTAACATTACAGGAATTATTGTTTGAGATATTCTAAGATTTTTGTGTATGAAAATTGTAAAATATAGTTCCCTGAAATCACAAACTTTAATTAAATAGACCAACTTTTAAACACCATAAAAAACTACAGCAGAGTATTCGAAATTATTTCAAATTGCGAACACCACATTAACACATTTATTTAAAATATAATAACTGTAATAAAGTTAATATAGAATTAATTAGTGTCATCATCTCAGAAATAGAAACGCAAAATTAGACTTAATTAGTTTGAGCTCGTATAAAAAGTCATGTTTTACACGTGCCAAACTTGTTTTCTCTTTTTTTAAAAAAACATCCCTCTGACAGTAATCTGTAAATAGAATTAATTATAACAATCAACGTCGAGGTATAATTAGCCAACTTTTTAGTAAATTGCATAATAGGGAGGTAATTGCTAATTATCATCTATGTCACAAAGGATGTGAAACATGCTGAGAAAATTGCTCCTGCTTGTTTTAAATACAAAGCCGCCATGAGATGTTTTCCTTACATAAAATACGAGTAAGATTTACTCATCTTCATTACGTCATTAATTACGCATTGTTATACACGAAACTCATTAGAAACTTTCTAAAAAACTTAGTTCTTGTCACTTGTTAGATGAGGGTCTTCACAAATTTCTGTCGTTCATTTAACATTTATGTTTCTCCAAGTTTTACTTGAAAATTAACAAAAATAAAGTTCAATGTCACAGTCGTTTGTAATTTGAAAATTAATTGTTCTTAATTAGAAAATATATTATAAAATATGTTGATTATTATAACGTAATTTATGTATATTAATAAAATAAAACAACAAATCTTAAAATTTCCATTATGATTTCTTTTGTTGATTAATATTGAATTATATTTTTATACAATAAGAAAGTACATCACAGTAAGTAAATTAAAAAGTCTTTTTAAAGGTATACAGGCCTCAAATTACAAATTAGACAGACATTAAGTGTTGCTCAAGTTTATAATCAACATTCGTATTATTTTTACCTGCGCGCGGTGCGTCTGTGCGAAGTCGCGCTGTAAAGAAAGTCCTTGCTGACGTCACAACTCACAGCTAGCACCAATTAGCATTGAGTTGTGACGTCATCAAGGACTTCGTGATGTCATCAAGGACTAAATTTCTTACTTTGAACTGCGACTTCGCACGGATGCACCACGCGTGGAAAAAAATGATGCGAATGTTGATTATACACTCTAAACCCACTTGGTGACTGTCTAATTTGTAATTTGAGGCCTGTATGCCTTTAATGTTCAGGGTATGCATAAAATTATTTTAAATTATTTGGCACCCCTATCTAATATATTTTTTTACACCCCTAAGGGCTTTCAGCTCCTGCCGGGGTAATGGGTAGAGATTTTTATCTATATGATTTTTTATCCTCTCTTACATTATTAGGGGCTGGACATTGAGGACTTGCACATCCAAAGATGATCCTCCTCTGTTGAACATGTTCTGTACAACACCACCTCTGTGCAGGGCTGCACGGTCGGCGGCTCCAACGTCAGCTGAGAGTGATTTATCCCTCGCATTCCAGTGAGCTCAGTAATAAATTAACCATGACGTTCAAACTTACAAACTTTGAGACTTGATCAAGCATAATCACTTGCCAAGAACATCTAATGTAATTTAATTAATATTTTTAATGAACTTTCATTATTAAGTTTTTACGTTTTAATATTTTTTCCTCTACAAAGTGTTCTTTTTAAAAGAATAAAGAGAATACAATAATTTAGTGCTTGGAATTTTATATTTTTTTTAATTAAATTTTAAAGAGAATTTAAGCAAATTTGTTGAAAATGTTTTCTTTAACAACAAAGAGTAGTTTTCTTTAATGACAGAAAATAATCTTTAAATTGTATACAATACCCACATCAGAGTTCCACATATTATACTTAGTATGTGGAACTCCGTGACAATACCATACACACAATGAAATGCAAGTTAATGTAAAATTAATTCAATCGAAATTGAAACATTGGTAAAAACAAATAAAGATAACGTGTTTTTTCAAGCAATAAAAATTTAAAAAGAAACAAATGGTTTCCATCATTGATCTATTCATTATTTTGAGACATTACATAATCATAAAAAAACACCTTTAAAATTCTTTCTTACATTGAACATAATATTATAAATAAATAGTGTACAATTGAATATCGTAGTCTTTAAATTATGACATTAATAATAGATATTTCAAAGTTTCTTTTCACTGTAAATTACCGTACATTTTTATTTCCAAGTAACATCCTTTCAGTACAAAACTCAGTCTATGTATATTGAAAATCCAATAAATTGTTGTTTTTCTCCGTAAGTGCCTCTTAAAGTAACCACCCACTCACTAAAAGTCAATAATTAAACTCGAACTCACAAATTCGAATTAAATCAAGTTTCAGTAATAAAAGAATACCAGGGAGTGCTGGTAAAGATGGCTTAGAAAGACAAATTGAAGAATTACGGTTCTCGACAATTTCCATCAACCTTTGAAAAAAATCTTAATTAGAATAATTTCTTATTTCTAATTCACAAAACAAGCAGAAACCTACACTGAATTTAAAGCAGCTAGCCAATCAAATATTCTTCTAAAACAAGACTTATTGACGTCATCAAGTGACAACAGCAGCTGACTTCCAAAGTAAGCCATCCTCACCAATTCAATTATCATGGTAGCTGTAAGTGGATGCTAATTGTTGTTTACTATCCTCGCCTCAAGACGTCTTTGTATACATAAACTTAATGAGGCAATCATTGATACGGTTGACCGCACACAAATAGGCTCAGATTACTCCAGTCATCGTACAGCAGCATTGTAATTATAAAATATTTAATTATTATATGTACATGGCACAGAGCATTCATTTTAAAGTTTATTCTATTTTTATATCATTGTCAACCTTTCAGATTAAAATTAATAAACATAAATTCAAAGTATACATAATTATATTTGTAATATCATACTGCACTTACCGTTAATTGTTCATTAATTTGTTTAGTATAATTTATTATGATAGTAGTAGTTATAGCTAGAAGCATGTTGTATATCAAAGTGTTTGTTGGTGTTTGAACTTATGTGTATATTATAGCTAGCACATACACATTAAACTTTGATTTAATTTATAGTCTACAGTGTAACTTTACTGTTTGATTTTAATATAGAGCATTATAACAACATGTAATGCATTATGCATTATACATTAAATAATTTAAACATTAATAATAAATATTTTTGATGGCATTGAAATGGGAAGGCCGGAAGGATAGAGGTGGGAATTAAAAATAAAGAAGTAAAATTTGTTAAAAAAAATTAAGCGATTTTTAAAATTCATATATATGTGGAATTTATTTAACTCGCTTTATTTTTTCTTTTAAAGGAACTATGTCAAGCGAGGCTTGGCGGGGCGAGAAAGGCGCACTTGCTTATATTATGGCGGCCATCAAAAATCGCAACGGGATTTAATCGCTGCGGTAAAGCGATTTTTCAACGCCTACATGGACACCATATGATATTGAAGCAAGAGCGCCTTTCTCGCCCCGCCAAGCCACGCTCGACATCGCTCCATGGAAAAACAAAACTAGGACGTGCCCTCGCTCAGATTTCTTTGTTTTCCCGCTGCATCACGTAACTGAGAAGTGCAGTGCAACTCCCATTGCAAAACAAAAGACACACCCAACAAATTTACGAGTGGTGATTTTCATTCTAGCAATTCCCAATAGTCTCGTAAATAGAATTTACAGAGGTTTCGTAAATTCTTATTGTAAAGCCATTGCATAAAAAAAGGAATTGTTACTCACAAAAAATTTTAAATAGAAGTCATTGAACTTCGTAAATTCCATGCCTTGTGCTGTATAGCTTCTGAACTGTAAGAGTGCTTATCTGGAATAGACAAATAGAAACAGATATAAAATTTTAAACGATGATGTAATCAAATAAATCATTCACAGTATCTCCATGGATTTTATGACATACAATGACTTTGATAAGTATTGAGAGGTATAGCGTTCTGGGTATTAGTTAAGGTGTAATTTATACTATGTATAGTAACAGTAAACATTTTACGGATTAAATTTCTACATTGAGATAACAACTAATCTATAATTGTGTCGAGAAATATTAAGTGTTTAATTAATTAGGAATTAATATGCCCTATCAAACAATTAAAAATATAATAAAGTGTCCGCTTTGCCAGACATCTCTCCTTGAAGTCACGAAAGCATGAAAATAACGGAGCGAGATACATAATAAGATAATGACACCTTGGTCTAATTTTTGATGCTGAAAAAGTTGTCTAACCTCACGGCGAGATGACTAATTAACTGTTTGATCATACGATTTTCTCTGTAGCGTATTTCTATTTATTATTATATTATTATAAATTACTTAATTATATTAAATTCTGGCTATAAATTCTGTGTATATACACACATATCTAGTTTCACTCGTGTGAATAGTACTGCATAGAGCACTTTCTGGTGATGGTATTAAAAGAAAAAAAATTGAACCATCGCTTTTTTTGCATGTACAACTCAGGACATCACAAATTTTACCCTTCTCTGTTTGTGGACGTTGCCACGCTGTCTACGATGAACTTAAACTTTTTTGAGATGACTGGAAAGACTAGCTATTGTTCTAAATTTTCCAAAGTTGCAAATCTGTATCCGTAATCTGTTTTTCTCTTAAGTGTAGTCTCAGAAAATCGAGAGTATAGAATTCCTTCTTTCCGAAAGTGTACAGGCAATGCTTTTACTTGGTAAGTGTAATTGGATACAAAGAAGTCGTTAAAATGACGGCTAGACAGAGCTGAGACTGAAGATGGTGACCTCAAGATGGTAGCCATTAACACGAAAGAGACTCATAAATTCAACGTTATATCTTCCTGTGCGTGTTTTAGTGCTGCAAAGAAGCTTCATGATAAAAAGTTTCATAATAATAGTCGTCGGTGGGAACAGTTGTTCTTATCATGACTTATGAGGTTGTTACACTTGTGATTACCGTGTGATCTGACTGATGTGTCTGCTTATCTGTTAACACTACAGTACAATATTGATAATATAGCACTTACTTGCTATCAGTGCAATGAAAAATTCAATATTATAATGACTTTATTCTTTACTTTTATGAAATATGTTGTTTTCCATTACGATTTAATTTCAAATTGAATAAACAACTTATTTTTTTTTATTGCAAATATGGATCTCATTGCATTGTATTTTTTGTGGCCATTTTTGGCGATTAAAAAGAAATCTCTGCCACAACGTGGTGAATTCGCCTGGGAGAGTCGCACCGCAACCGTCGCGCAATTCGACTTAACACCCTTCAAATCACGCTACAAAACGCTAGACGCTGCTTGGCACGCAAACATCAGGAACAGCATTGCATGATTATTGCTTAGCATCAGTGTATTTTCCCCTCGATTTTAAGGGTATCAAAAAATAAAAATATAAAACTCGAGGTCCTCTACTTTTAAATGTAAGAAACAAAAAAAAAAAAAAAAAAAAAAAAAAAACTTGCATTCCGTCTTTCTAATATTTATTATTTTTATAAATAACCTGCTGTTTTGTTTCATTCAAATATATTTTTCATGACATACTTTTTACGCTCCTCTAATGTCACTCCCCGCCACTGAAGTTAACTCGTCAATGGGCTGTAGCACATTTAATGGAATTTGCCTGTTGAAGCGACTTGATCCCATCACTGCTTCTGAAACCACACACTAGAAGGTCTAAAAATCCATTTGACAACACTTAAGCTCATTCAGAAATAGACCATCAATGTATATTGGATTTCATGACTTACTCTGCTATGAACTTTGTAAATAGCTTCATTTTTCACAGAAGTAAATAATGATATTTATTATTTTTTTGTTCCTAGAAAATATCTCTGTGGCTTAGAGAATTTTTCTTGTTGCTCGGTACAAAGCTCAGGTATTACAGTCGTGACAGACGCATAATTCGTGTTGGTCTAGTAAAGCCGGGCCAGCTAAGCAGGCTGGATCTCCGTAGAATTCTTCATAAACCGACTTGCACCTTCCTACTTACTGTTAGAGTAGTCCCATTTCTTAACAATTGCAATTATGTTAAACAATTTTTTTTATATTACAGTCGTAGCCTTATTGATTTTTAGTTTCATCTCGTCGTGGGGTTAGGCAACAAGTTCAGCATAAAAAGTATATACGTTACATATTATTTATTAAACCTTATTTTTTTCTGTATAATGTTTTATGTAATTACTTTTTTATCTATGTTCTTGTTAAATTAAGTGAATAGACACTGAATTCTTCATATACTATTTAGGTTGTTTTTGCAGTCGTTTCTATTTGTATCATAGGCTATAATATATTTTTATGTTTCTACCATTGTACTTTTTAGCCTATGAAAATTTTATAAAAATAAATAAAATTATATTAACTACATAATATATGTAAGTTGCGATGGTCTTATAAAAGACCATTAATTATTATGCCTATGCAACTCTGCCAAACCTATAAGGCGACACGAGCCAACTTTTATTGCATGTCATTGCAAAACAAAAACAGACTCATATTTTTTACTTTGACAATACAATAAATTCCTATAGGTATTTGCTGAGCTCAAATTTTAAAAAACATCGCCTGAACCTATTTGACAAAGAAATTAATTTTCTTCTGTCGCAAAAAAAGAGTGGAGGCAGCGAGGACTGTCTACTTTCTCACGAGATAAGCTACAGTACAGCCAGTTGGCAACTGCACAACAAAATGAGCTCTACACCGCGCAGCTTAACGTATATCTACTATAATCATGCACTGGGTAAACAACATTCAAAACATATGAAAAGCTGCTATTGACACAAAACACTCATTTTTTGCTATCTTGACAAAAAATAAACATTACTTTTATAAAATTCTAAATCTGCAAAATTAATTAAAAAAAAAACATTTAAAATTAGCTTAGTAAACAATTTAACATTTATTTTATTTGTTTTGATTAAAAATATAATAACTTTGTGAATATAAATTTTATTACTTTTTATGCTTGCAAAGTAGTATGTTATATGATGGCACTTTGAATTCTACACGTATGAACTAAAAAAAAAAAAATACTGTCATTTGTATAATAATTAATATAGTAAAATATTTTAATCATTTTTTTTAAACATTATATATGCAGCTTTTAATTTTTCATGATGTTTTTTGCTGTCTCTCTTGCACAAAAACATTGCATGCTGAAAAAGTATACAGCTCCCAATTTCACTGAGGTCTTCATTTTAGCTGTAATTAATACTTACAGTATTTATTTTAATTTCTTACAACAATGGATAATTATGTAGTCAACTGTTCAAAGGTCCAAGCAGGTAAAGTAGGGGGACCATCAAGTAAGAGAGGGTATCAGAAGTCGATAAATGACCAAAGCAGTGACGGTGATGACGAAAAGAAAAGCTTTGATTTATTGATAGTAATGTGTCGTAAAATTTTCTGTACAATCGTACATGCAGGGTTGATTTGAGAAAATATGAAAATATTTAGCAACATTTAAGCAATAGAGTATTGACCTCAAAAATTTTTATTGCCGAAATGAAAAGAGCGTGCAAAGTTATGCTACCCTGATTTTTTTCAGATTTTTTAGAGACCGGGAACCATTTTTAAAAAATTATTGAAAGTTCTTTTTGTGACGTCACGCGGCAGCAAGTTCTATCTTTTTCTTAAGGAGCGGCGTCTCGTGACGTCACAAAAAGAACTTTCAATAATTTTTTAAAAATAGTTCCCGGGCTCTATATAAAAAATCTGAAAAAAATCAGGGTAGCATAACTTTGCACGCTCTATCCATTTCTGCAATAAAAAAATTTTGAGGTCAATACTCTATTCAGTTAGTAATTTTTATTCCTGTTAAACTATGCTTATTTGAAATTAAAATATACAGTAATAATAAAATATTTTGAAACTCACATTCCCATATAAAAACAAAACATTTCGTGCATCTGAAATAAATTTACAAAGAGCATATTTTGGCATTTAAATTGGGGTGTCAAAACCCAGTATGAAAACCCCCAGTCTTAACAATCCTTCCTCCTGTCTACCTTGCCCCTCAGCAGTGCGTGGCGGGCCATTGTCCGTCGTCTCTCTCGCCTGAGCTCCTCGCCCTTTGTGAACACCTCACACAATGAAATGAGACCTTTTATCTTACCGCAGCACACGGTGGGAACAAATCCAACATTTCAACGCTGCTACCACAATTTCTCCATACCGCTTGGCTAACCTTCAAAAAATTATCATCTATTAACGTGTTAAATAAATCTTTTTATAATGAAAAGAGCTGAATGCAGACATTGTGAGTTCACGCCTTTGAAAATTTTTATCCCCATCATTTTATTTAAATAGAAGTTATACATTATTGTAGATAGATGTCCATCTAAAGGCTATAGCTGTAAAAATTAACATGCACAGAATACAAGATGCATGATAAAAGTGTGACTTAAGAGCCTATCCATTTTTTTTTTAGAGTTTTAGACAGGGCGCATGCTGATAATGCTATATATATAATATAGTTTGGGGGTGTTGCAAGTAATATAACGTAGCGCGCTCAAATATATATATAGCGTTGTAATCCTCCCATGTATAACTTCTCTATTAACATTAAAGCTTCTATAATATGTTAAGCCAGTACCGAGATGGAATCAGAAAATACCTTATTTATCTATGCAAGATTTGGCAACGCTCGCCTTACATAATTTATGTTATCGGTTATCGAACATTCCATTTTTTTTTTTTTTTAAATGTAAAAAATCTTTCGGCAAGCATGCAAGCACTGTTGCAATTTTAAAGAACTCGTTTTTTTTTTTGTATATATACATTTTTTTTTAATGTCATATCTTGCAAGCGAGTTTTAAGAAATTCAATTGCAAATTATATGGAACATTATAAGTATGTTGTAAGTAAATTTTATGTTACGTTGCAGTGACAAGGGAGGATTATTGAGTTTCATGAGACGCCATCTTGCCCCTGGTGCATATGTAACCCGCTCCGTTCTGATGCTGAACAAGTTGCCTAACAAAAAAGTAAAAAAAAAAAAAAAAATAGAATATCTGAGTGCTGAGTGTGCAATAATTAATATTAAATTTAATCAAATTGGTTAATATCATATCTTTTTATTACTGAGAGAGAAATATTTTTTATAGCAATATATATTGTTAATTATTTGTTTTATATTTTTTTTATTTTATTTTTCATGCATATTTTCTTTTAACAATTAAAATAATCAAGGTTGATTTGAGTGTAGCTATTATTTTATCTTACTCGACTATGTGTATTTTTTTGTGTATTATCTATTAAACGTTGTCTTTTTAATACAGTAAAACCTTTTAAACTGAACTAAAAAACATGCAGTGCACCAATTTCAAACATTTTGTTTGTTTTACAAATTAATGTAAATAAACAAACTGCACTGTAATATATTTTTAAGATACATTTTTACTATCTTTAAACAGTGAAGTATAACAAATAATGTCAATGATAAGCTTTTCAGCATCTGCATAGTTGTTTTCCTAATTAGAGAGAATTTATTAATGTATACTAAGTTCATAAAATTTATAATTTTATTCATAAATATAATAATCTAAAAATTAATTTCAGTCAATTATAATTATGAGAATAATATTTTTATATATATTAAAAATTAATTTAAAAAGTAAAACAAACTTTTATAATAAAATATTACAAATTTGAAATCAATATAATTAAATATTAATTTACTTTCAAGTATAAATTAATTTATAAATAATTACAACACTAATAAAAAGTTAATTCAGTATTCCAATTAACTTTTTTATATTAATTAAACTAATTGAATATGAAAATTTATTTCTTGAAGACTTGATTTACATTATTTTTTATAAAATATGAGAATTTTTAAGACTTAATGAAAATTCTGTCATTTTTGTCTTAATTATTCTCTGTTGAAAATAATTGTAAAAAACGTCGTCGTCGTCAGCGGCGTACCTCCGGCAAAGTAATGACTTTTGTAGTTCAGCAGGCAGCTAGGAAATTCAGCTCGAGATTGTGCTCAGTCGCTGCTAATTGGCAACAGCCGAGCAACAGCGCCACCCACGCGGGAACAGGATATTAACACAAAGACTAATATCTTTCAGGAAGTAACTTGAACGCTTTTCAATGTTTACATATATTAAACCCTAAGATCTCGCATAAATATCAGACTAAGAATCTTCAGTTAAATCTACATATATAGTTAATGACTCAAATTTAAGATTGAATTTATAGATATTATATGTTTATATTAATAACAGGATTTTTTTCCTTAAAGTTATATACGATAAATTGCTTGGAAGTAATTTTATTTCCCTTATGAATACATAAATAACAAGTCAGAGGCAGTATAGATTTAGTAATATTAATAAAAAAATATTAATCATTTTTTTAAATAAAAGTTTTCATATTTTTTGTACGTACACGAATGCGCTTTTTGCTTAATATTTTTTATTCGCAATGTATAAATATGTTATGTTTTATTAAAATGATATCGCCGCAATCACGCTTAATTAGTTACATCATATATGATGTACCTGCAGGTATATTATATACACAGTTAGGTAATGAAATGTCAATACCAATGTATATGCAAGTTATAAAAAAAAATAAACCGTTTTCTTGTTAGTAAATGAACAAGCAACAAAAAATAAATAAAAATATTGGTTTCAAATCAATAACGAATTGGACTCTAATTGGTTCGTTTGAAACGATCGAAAGGAAAAAATGTTTATAATTTGTATATATTATATATATATATATATATAATGATTATATAGAAGAGTGATTCACAATGGAATAAAAGTTAAAATTTCTTTTATTTTCAAAATAAAAATTATCTAACTAGTTATTATATATATATCTCCAAACTCTTTTTTTTTTATATAATTACTAACGAAAATTGTGTTATTATATAATGCTCGAGGTGAAATTTAAAATTTAAAAGTTTATTATCAAAATTATATTCTACAATCATTTTACTTTTTTATTAAAATGAGAAATCGACAAAGGAATACAAACTATCCTTAGAGTGTATAATATGTTATAGTTTGGGCTCTATAAGAATTGATTATATAGTGATTATACACATTACGTGGCATCTGAAACAATTTAATGATAAATTTTTGACCAAGATCAAAGCAAATACCGAAACAATGAAACATTATTATTTCGGTCTCATGGTCTCAACTATTTGTTGTTTATTAATTCTTCCGATTATTTGCATTTTTTTCCCGAGCTCTACATGATATACCAACATTTATTAAAAATATAATTATAGAACAAATTATGTTGTTAATCCACCATCATTTGCAATACTCTTGCATCATTTAATTGCAATTGAATTTCCATGCTGTCATGCAACTATAGTAATATGAATTTTAAGACGATATGCTATTTATTATATTCCAATTATTTTATTACAGAAATCAAAGAAATGTTTAAACTTCCAACGACAGATCAATATTCCAATTTTATAGCTGTCAGGAATCAAAAAGCTCAGGATATTAATCCTGAGTTTTACAGCACTGATGCTATGACATGTAAACATTGGTGTCTGCCCCAATTGGATAGATCCAATGTTAGAAATGTTTTAACTCGCCAGGCTGTTCACGGCTTTCACCATCTAATTTGTAAATCTTCTGGTTATCATAAAGCTGAACAATCTTGTGTATGTAAATTATGTAATGAATATTGTAGCCAATATCATTTAAATATCTGTAAATCTAGAATTAAGCCTATTAGCGATTATGCCAGGGGAGATTTCATATAGTCTATAGATTTTGAATAGCAATGAAGCAATAAGTTTTTTATTCTATCTATTTTCTATGTCATATTTTGTTTTATATATGTGATTATATATATGATATATTATTATTATGATGTAACAGGCTGTTAGTATCATCTGTTATTTTATTTTATATTGTTTTATTATCATTTTCTATTGTTCTATTATTCTGTAACTATTATATATGTTTTGTATGTATGTTTTATGTGTTCTATTGTAATGTTTTTCTATAATGTATGTTTCTAGTGCTGTTAATATGTACACTTTCTGTGTTTAATAAAAGACTAATAATTTATTATATTTGTATAAATAGGTCTTGTGAATTGAACCTGAATAAACAAAGTTACTCATGATATTGAAATTTATAGCTGTCATGATTGCATTATATATTATCACAATATATCAAACTGTATATAAAATATAATATATTATATATGAAAAATAATATTTTTATCATTTTCTTATCCGTTTTTCAAACTCATCATGTGAATACGTTTTATGTATTGAATTCCCTCTTGATATATTTTCTTTCAAATTTTCAATCTTCTTCGTCGCTCGACACTAAATTTACATAAATGCGTTATATAGAGAGTGTGTTTGCGTCATTCGCTCTGTCCCGTAGCTAGCGAGGCTTGAAGCAGGCGTTGTGTGGCATATAATCATCGGCACACGAACCAGGAGACGAAAATAACAGAGAGAGGGTCGTGCGATAGCTTTTGCTTACACGGGAAAAAAATGTATATATATATATATATATAGAAAACCAATAATGAGTTAAAATTAAAATAAAACCAACGTAAATTTTGCATTATTATTAAAACTTTTTTATTTTTATTATTATTTTTTTTTAACACAATCCAGCACCTCAAACTCCGAACCTTATGAGACCCTAATTGGAGCGTTTCGCGAGCTCATTGGGAACGGAGAAAACGTAATTTTCACCGAACCATGCAATTAACTACAGCGCTCTCCGTATATAGACATGGTAAATGTTTATAAATTGATAATTGACGGTGTTACATAGGTATATTATTTCTTCCATTTATTTTTAAAACTGGTGCAATTATTAACCGAATTTTCAGCACATTTTGGTTTTTTCAGTGTATGCATGAAGAAGAACTTTTATTCATCGTATAGACCTTTTGTGATCAAGTTGTAAATTGCACCATAAAAGCTATATTGTATACATAATAAAACATGCACGATGTCTTAAGTGTTATTATGTTATGTAAATATAGACAATACGATTTAATACAGAAATTTACATAAAGTTCAAATATATCTTAATTCATTTTCAGTTAAAATAAATATGTTTTTTTATGTATGGTGTTATACTTTTCAGCTAATAATTATATAGTTAATCAGTGTGTTTTGTACCATATATCTATACATTTTTGTGAGTATCCGTACGTCATTTTCATCGAGAGTATAATATATATAATGTCAAATGTAAATATTTTCTTTAATATGCAGGGAACGTCAAGCTCGCCATCATTAGGTGTTTTTTTTTTAAAGTATATCTATTTAATCTATTTGACTATAATTTTGTGAAAATTGAGGTAGAAGTTTAACATATGGAGCCTTAATTAATAATATGGACGGAAACTGGAAATATTGCGTTGTATGTGTTAGAAAATTCTCGAAATTTATAAAGAAATGATATAGTGTACCCCTGTATATGGCAGATTAATCATCAAATCATATTTAAAATTAAAATATAATAAATGTATTATTTTTAATGTGCTAATCTCAATATGCAGGTGACTGACATCAAAATGCATGTATATATTTTACTCATTTTATACTTCTAGAGAATTTGAAACAAAATAATACACATTAATCATGGAGTATATTATTATTTTATTATGATAAAAAATTGCTGTCATGGAAATAATATGACTTAATACATTTTAAATAAAATATAATATATAATTTAACAAGATTAAAACACAATCCTCTCATATATACAACAAACTTGTAAGTAAAAAATTATTATTTGTTTGTAAACATACACATTTTGTACCATATAGTCTGATCATATGTATTAAGGTTAAGGAACAAAAAGTAACACACCAAATAAATAATGTTAAATGTAAATAGTCACATTTTTACACCCCCTACCCCCACAGAACAAAATTTGTCATTTTTTTTTTTTTTTTCAATTTTTCAATAGTTATTCATATTTTTTATTCACAATTCACATTAAAATACAGTATATATATATTATGTACACAATAACATAATGTATAATTATGTTACAGAGTTGTTCATAAAAATTATGCAACGACATGATCATAAAATTAGGTTGAGTGATCTACATTAGTCATCAAATTTAACATGGCTTCCGTATATGTATGGTCAGAAGTACTTTGGACCATGTTTAGCCAATGAGGTTCTTTGTTACAAACTTCAGTTTAGACATGTCTACCAATGACCGAGGACATAACAAAAATACATGATGAAAACTACATGTTAAAGTAGTATTAAAGTATAAACATTAAAGAGGTGTAAAGTGTAGGAGATATCAATATACTGTATAACCCAAAAAGAAAAATGTTCTTTTATATTAATTTCTCATAAATGAAGAAAAAAAAATGTGCCTGTTACTATAACAAATTCCATATGACATCACATAACTAGTACATTTATTTAATAATGATCTACAAGTAAAATACTCAGAATAACATATTTTCTCATAAGAGAAGTATCCCGTTGTTTGAATTTTTAAACATAAGTCTGAACATTCTGTAAGATATTATATTAGGCCACGAAAGTAAAACATGCAAGTAGCAAAATAAGAAAATATTTTAATTTAAAAATAACTTCTATTAAATTTTTTAAAATTATAATTACCATTTTATAGCAAATACTGTATATCACTGGTCTCAATGGACTCAACATGTTCAATTAACAGAAGACCCACCTTGTTTCTGTATTTGGTGTATATGTGATAACTTTGGTGTGGTTTATTATCATTTATTAGGGTGGTACTGCTGCAGCCATTTGCGAATGATGCTGTGTGCAAGGGCGCCAGGAGGGGGAAGCCAGATCTGACCCTCTGGAGGGGGCTTGTGGATCTCAGCCCTCTGCATGGCTTGCTGTAGTTGATCTGGTTTGAACCAGGCTGCCTCTTCAAGCTCTTCAGGGTCAATATTAACCTGTAAAAAAAGGGGAAAATATTGCATATTGAGGGAAGAGGGTTCTTGCAGGATATGCTTGAAGAAATCAAAGTTGAAATTTGCTAACTTTAAATGTAATAATGCCTGTTTTAACGGTACTTAGACAGTAAAAATATAAAATTATATTTAAATCAGCATGACACTACACATAATTTTAAAGATTCAACAAAATAAGTTAGCTATTAATCCAATATGATGCAACCACTACACTGTAGATAAAGTATTGTGTGGGGTTACTGACCTCTCCAGGCAGGGCTGTGGCCAAGCACCCCAGCATGAGTCGTCCAGCAGGGTAGGGCCAGTGCTGAGAGCAGAGGTAGCGGACCTCACTGACCTCAAGGCCAACCTCCTCCCCCACCTCTCGCACCACTGTCTGCTCCAGCGACTCTCCTACACACAGTTACATGTCAGACAAGTCGAGCAGAATTCTCAGTCTTAAACTATTAAAAATAAAAATATATGTGGGACAGAACAGCGTTTTCCTGAATTGATCGTGGGAATTGTCACTCATTGTGGAACCTGAACTTGTTTGGGGTAATTAGAGTTGGGTACATACTCTTTTTATCTCTCCCCCAAAATATCAAATCTTTGCATCTCTTTGTCTCAACTCTGGCAATTTAGGGAGGTAATGTTTACACTGTCTTGAGGTGTAAAAAGCCTTACTGATCAAAGTCATAGCAACCGATCTAGCATAAATCAGTTATTTCCTCTCAAGAATTTTATCTACTGGGACTTCTTAATTTGCAAAAAATACTTAGGCTCAGGATTTTAGGAATATAAATATTGGAAACCCCTACACAATTACAATAAAATGAAGAGTATAAAATTAAAATAGTTTGCTTTAAACATTAGGAAAGCATTGTTTATTTGTTTTTGTTTGTTCAATAACTTGGTTCAAATTAAGGAAAATAAACCATTTAGGTTGTGATAATCTTATTAAAAGAAAAGGATAGGAATAACCAGCAAGGCCTTACCGATCGAAAGAGTCACAGCAGGTGGAAATTCTTGCGGTCACAGAGGTTCACTCAAAAGTTTTTACATTTTTGAAACGTTTCGCATCGTGGAGATGCTTCTTCAGTCACAAGAAGAAGTAGAATCTGACCTACTTCTTCTTGTGACTTGTGACTGAAGAAGCATCTCCACGATGCGAAACGTTTCAAAAATGTAAAAACTTTCGAGTGAACCTCTGTGACCGCAAGAATTTCCACCTGCTGTGACTCTTTCGATCGGTAAGGCCTTGCTGGTTATTCCTATCCTTTTCTTTTAATAAGACAATAACTTGGTTCATACTGAATACATACTTAAATTATACTCCATATTACAAGATTAAAGTAGTTAAAGTAATTCCCGCTATTTTCTCACCAGGGTCCACGAAGCCTGCCAGACAGGAAAACATTCCCGGAGGATGCCTCGGCTGACGAACCAGCAGGGCGCGCGAGTGATCTGCGTCCTCCACTAAGGCGATGCCCACTGGCGAAGTCTGAGCGTACTGAGGTGTGTCACATGCCCCACACAACTTGTGACCCTCCTTGAGGTGCATTGGGCTACCACACTCCGGGCAAAAGTTACGACGTCTTCTCCATGTGAACAAGGACCTGCTCTGAAATATGAGGTTAATGTCAATGTTGTAGGTTCAGGAAGCAGTCAATGGAGTATTAGATTTTCATTTCTACATATCTGCAGAAGTAAATACAATTGTTACTACTTGATGATTGAAATTATACCTAACTCTTTGTAAAATACATATCAAACTGTCAGCTTCAAAACGGACTCTTTGCACTTTCTGATAAAGTATAATACTTTTTAGGTATTGTGACACAGCTCTTATCAGAAAGTGTAAAGAGATGGTTTTGGAGCCGGCGGATTCATACCGTATTTAGTGATGTAATTATTCATTTATATGAATATTAATAGCTTATAGGTTGGCCGGAACTGTAAGATTAAAATATTTTTATTGGAATTGCTTATAGAAGTAAAAAAAATAAATAAATAATAGAGAGGAGAGGGATGAGAAAATGAAGCATTATATACTGTACTGTAAATAATGAAGTGCTGCGTTGGATCTAAGCTCATGCATATATAGCCCCCTTTGTCTATATTTAATTATTTACATGTAAACAAACTGACTGCAAAATCCAACACACCTGAGACACAAGTGCAGACTGGTCTGCGGTCAGAAGAAAGAGAGACTGCCGCAGAGGGACAAAGATTCCCTGAAAATGTTCCTCCAAGCGTCCCTGCTCCTCACTGGATAGACTTGGCAGCTCGACGGCCAGCCTACACTTGTCTGCCTCGTCAATGTTCAGGAAGACGCTGTGTCGTTGTATGTCTGGCTGAAAGCCACGCAAACCTAGGGAAAAATTAAGTTGTCAGCTGGTGAGAAGTAATCTCAATTTTCTTCTTTTCTAACTCCTTGCAACAAGAGAAAGAGGAAGTGGGGTGTTTTCAGGACTATGAATTTTAATGCATGCGGCAATATGCATAGTTAGAGAATATACTGTACAGTAAATATATTATATAGCGTGCTGATCATTTTTGAGGAAACAATTAATTTATAAGGGAATCTCAAAATGAGTTATTGAGATTGAAATATTAAGAGTCCTAGTTAATTATAAAAGTATATAGAGAAAGCACTGACAAGTGAGAGTAACTTATTCAAATTTTAACTTCATTTATTAATTTTATTATGTTACTAAAAGATGTACAGAAATATGTTTGGTAATTTATCATAATTATTCTGTTTTGAGAGTTAAATTTTATTTATTGACATATACGTATAATGTATTTATTTATTTAGAAGTTTAGAAGAGTGTGTTCGTTACTGAAAACAATAAAAAATCTTCATGACAGCAGAAAGCTATGATAGAACTATAATCAAAGAGCAACGCAGTGCAACTGTTGTCGCTAAGGTCCAAAGATTTTTTGATTACATAATAATTTATTTTTAATGAAAAAGGGGCGTGGCAGTATACTTTACACTTGCTTTCAGACCTGCAATTGTTTAAAAAACATGTTTTACCATTGAAATCAGCAGTAACAAGGCTTCCTTTATTTTTGGATATCATCACTAAACCTCCTTTCCGAACAAATATCAAATAAAGACCAGTTGAATATTGTGATTCAGAAAGTTGATCAGAGGCTTTCAGTTTTTGTTGCAGCCTCAATCTATCCACAAATTTTGATGACATTAATCGTCTTTGATTATTTATCACTGCATCATATAAAATACTAGAGTTTCTTGTGGCTGTACTTATTTTAAAATGCGTAAAAAGCCTTGAAAGTAACATCTTATTAGCACCTTAAAAACTTCACTTTAAATGTCAATGACCCCGTTTTAAATTCAAGCTATCAGCTGACATTTTGCGCGAAAGATGAAAAATTTTCCCGTAAGGTGCTGCCTCTTTGCGGCAGACAATGGAAAGGTTTGCGAAAAAGAAGGGGAAATCCGGCTATTTCCGGTCTTCTACGGCACGGACTGCAGTGGGTGCGACGTGTTTCGGTTTTCTCCAGTAATTTTTAGTGATTTATTGGTCTTTTAACTATTTAAAAATGTTGCAATCACTATTTGAAGCATCTAGAAATAGCCCATTCAAGACTCCCGTTTGCGTAGCTCATTGCGAAGCGTCCACAGATGCACCAAAAGTCGAAGCTGGTAAGTTGGACAGGTTGGACTTGGCCCAATTGTTTCAGAGACGCCGGCGACTGGCCCTCCCGTCTCCCTTTTAATTTTAATATTGATTTCGATTGTGCTTCACTTTGTGTTTCAATTATAATTGTCCCTCTGTGCTAATTAAGTAGCCAACTTGAAAATATAATGGCAATAAACCTATGAAACTGGCGAACTGGAGTTCAGTCCTCCAGTGCTTCCGATGCGGGCATATGCATATCATTGACCATCATACAGTATCCTGACCTTTTTTCCTTCAGCCTCTTTCCCATTCTTGTAGCGTATGTAGTCGGTAGTATGCATATCATACTAATGCAGAGTGATGCATGTCCAGCATATTATATCAGACCAGTTAAAATTATAGGTTCCTCTTCCATTTTATGTATTGTACAATGTATGCATAATATGCATACTATTTGCAGATGTATGCATATCATATTACAAATATCAATCTATTAAATGCTATTATACATAATTAAGCTACTGTACAGTCTAACAGATCTTAGATTATCTGTAGACTCTATGGCGCGCCTAGCTTGGAGACATGTCTAGCCGTATGTCTGGATGGGATAAAGCAAAAGGCAATCGCCGCGTGCAGTCGAATCTACACGTAAACGAAGATCTGTAATACGATACTGTATGTACCTTCAAATGTAATAATTATATGCATACTATATAATGCATGCATACTGTACACATATAATTTTACTGTATGATATTGAATTGTGTCTGCATATAAGGTTGTTGACCTACCTACTATGTAGTTGAAATGTTCGATCTTCTTTTATTTTATAAAACCTTACTGTTAATGCAGTAATTTTAAATCTAATTGTAAAAATGCAGTTAAGAAACCTTATAACTGTAAATGAATGGGTCTTCATGATTCCATATATGAAAGTGTGTAAACCTAGTATGCATACACACACAGTATGAAACTACATACAGATGTTTGCTTAAAAGTTAAAAATTAACAACTTTATATAAGGATGGCAACAAGAAATTTTGCCAAAGTCAACTTGGCAGAGTTTAGACTGACATTGTGATTTTTTTGCTCAGCGCCCCTGGGGGACAGCTGTGAGTTTGGCAGCTCCAAATACTACGCCCTCTGTGGACTTGGAGGAATCCTCTCTTGTGGTATCACTCACACCGCAATGGTGCCCCTTGATCTGGTCAAATGCCGCATCCAAGTGGACCCTGCAAAGTACAAGTCCATCATCAGTGGCTTCAGGGTGAGTCCTCTCCATCAAGTTGTAGGAAATTCATTCAATTACAAATTTTCTTTTACCTCTTTTATATTAACTGCTATATATTAAGCTAGGCTATGGAAGCCTATTTTTGATCTGAATTAAAGTGTAGCCTTTAAATTTCAAGTAACTTCTTGTTTTGGCACACAAATTGCCAAAGAAAACAATTCAGCTATCATTTAACTGCACAGTAAGTTTTAGACTAACAATATACAATAATTTAAGCTTTAAATTCATTATTACTTTAGTTAAAGTTATTTGACTGTAAGAAAGTAAGCAAAAGGTAATTACAAGTAACAATATTTTTGTCTCCAGGTGACCATCAAAGAGGACGGTATGCGAGGACTTGGCAAGGGATGGGCACCAACCTTCTTCGGCTACTCCATGCAGGTAATTGTGTAATTGTGACACCTTTTAAATAATAAAAAAATATAGTGTATTTTCTAAAAGTAAATTAAATCTAAAGTTGTTTCTTTGGAAAAGACGGAAAACACTGAAGGTGTAGAGTATTGACTGTCTTTGTGATTGCAGGGTCTCTGCAAGTTCGGCTTCTACGAGGTGTTCAAAGTGCTTTACTCCGACATGCTTGGGGAGGAGAACACATACCTGTGGCGTACCTCACTCTACCTTGCTGCCTCAGCCTCTGCTGAGTTCTTCGCAGACATTGCCCTCAGCCCCATGGAGGCTGTAAAGGTGAGCTAATAAGGTTGCTTTCAGGGTGGAAAGCAGTTGGAATTTTTTTCCCCCTCTTCTTTTCTCAAGATTGAAATTTATAAATTTATAAATACATTTAATTTACCCCGTAAAGGGATATGGCGTCATGTTATATATGTATGAAATTTATAGAGAAAATACTCATGCTTCATGTTTTATCTTGTAGGTTCGCATCCAAACACAGCCAGGTTTCGTGAGCACCCTGCGTGAGGCCGTGCCCCTCATGTACAAGGCCGAGGGCCTGGGAGGTTTCTACAAGGGTCTGGTGCCCCTGTGGATGCGACAGATCCCTTACACCATGATGAAGTTTGCCTGCTTCGAAAGGACAGTCGAGATCCTCTATAAGTAAGTATACATTTACCAGCACAACACTTTCAACAAGTTTTTGTTTTTCCTTAGTCAACGGGAGATGACGAATCAGATTTTACATGGAGAACAATAATAATAAAAAAAATGTATAGAAAAATTACAAACATTTTTTTGTTTGTTGTATCAGACGTTAGTGTATTAAATATTATGATGGTTACTTTTTTTTTTTTTTCACAAGAGAACTTACGCTAAACACTGCTGTAAAGAAATCATTTCTGTCGCATACCATGCTGAGCTGTTTACCATGTCAACTGTTACGTCCCTAGTCTTATCCCGCTGTGTCCTGCAGGAACGTGGTTCCCAAGCCCCGTGCTGACTGCACCAAGGGTGAGCAGCTGGTGGTGACCTTCGCTGCTGGTTATATCGCCGGTGTGTTCTGTGCCATCGTCTCCCACCCTGCCGATACCGTGGTGTCCAAGCTGAACCAGGGTGCCGGCTCCAGTGCCATCGAGGCAGCCAAGAAGCTCGGCATGGCAGGTGGGTCATGAAATTCGAACTTCTACACTTTGTAGTGGTATCAATATTTAGATCACTCAAATATTATTATAATTAATAAAATAACAGTAAATGATTTTGACAATCTCTGTATTTGTCATACTATTGTGTAACTACTGGCCAGTAGCAAACCTCTGTACTGAAATTATTCACTTTTTAATCCACCTGTTGTTGCTTATTGAATTTGTTATTATTATTTTACTATTTTAATATGTATTGTTAAATTTAATTTGCTTGGATGAAAGATCAAATGCAATTTGAAAGTTTAAATTGCAGTCATATCGCTTGACCTTCTGAGGCCAAGTCCAAGCTGTTTGCAGGGTCTGACGTGCCGTTTGCTTGCAGGTCTGTGGAAGGGCCTGACTCCTCGTATCATCATGATCGGTACCCTGACGGCCCTGCAATGGTTCATCTATGACGCAGTCAAGGTGACCTTTAGGCTGCCACGGCCTCCTCCTCCAGAGATGCCCGAGAGCCTGAGGAAGAAGCTCGAGGCTGCCCAGAACTAGAGAGGGATTCCGTTAGGTGGCAGCACAATCACCCAGCGATCTCTTGCCTGCACGCTCTTTGTAAATATCACTTGTAACATTGGGAAAATTCAAATGGTGACTTCAGTGTAGGACACTTAAAAAAAAGATTCTAGACAACTTGCATGTTACCTAAATTATATTGTCTATTGAATCTGAAATATCATCACAACGGTGTGTATGTCAACATGTTAAACAAATATCATAGAAATGTGTAGCAATAATTGAAGTCACCTATCAAAAGTCTGAATTAACTTTAAATGTTATTATATCTTGCAGTTCGATAATTCTATATATGCAAAATTTCTTGCCTTCTTTTACATTCCTCTTATGATTCTATAGTCCACAGCATAACTTCAATTTCACAGTTATTGTTTGTCTGTCTGTGTTGCTGTATAATATGCCTGGTCGGCTTAGGTAGGTTTCTGCCAAGAGATTATTGTATTGAAATTGAAGTTTTGCCGTGCTCACTTTTCTAGTATAGGTGGTTGTGCTGTCCACACATGTAGAGCAATAATTGTTCGTAGCTGTATACATAGCATCTGGCTTTGATTTTATTTCTATCATTCCTAACCAAAATTTTCTGCTGCATTCCGTAATGCATTCCATGTTGAAAATAAAAAAAATGGAATTGCATTTCTCTTCTACACTTGGCTAGATGTCTAAATATTTTTTATAGATTTCATGGTTTTGAGAAATTATCATGTTATTCATGATTAATTGTGTGTTATGCAGTTACAAGTTAATAAAATATTATGATAACCTTCCTCTTAAGTTTTATTCATTGATTTTTTTAAGAGTAGTAAAAAAACAAAAACATAAAGATAAGGCTTTAGGTCGGTTTGTAAATACACAATTAATTCATGAATCAATAATCAGGTGAACCTTCTATAGAGGGGACATTTAAATATCATCATTAGTTTCTGATTGTGTATTTACAAAAAAACTTTTGACTTAAATTTTACAAATGGAGACGAGACCTTGACTTTTTTTACCATCCAGTGGATTTTAGTACGCTATATAATGCATATACCGTACATATTTAATTAAACATTCACATCAAATGTCTGAATATTATTTTGTAAAATTCAATATTCATATTTTGGCATTTTAATAAAAAATAATCACTACATTTTTAACTTGCTCTAAAACTTGTCAGTGTTAAGATAGCTTAGGGTTCTAAATAAATGAACCTTCTAATATATTATATTTTTAAATTTATATTCAACAAAACGGTTTACATAGAAGCATATAATTATATTATCACAGACCAAGGAAGTAATACAAAACAGGCATTTAATAAAGATCATGTAAGAACGTTTTGGGGCAAGCAACATTTCCCTCAGTAATTTCATGGCGGCAATGTCTTTTCTCCCTTTGTTGGTCACTAGCAAGGATAGAAGCCCGGTAGGATAGCTGCAGATTAGGCCTGGATGCCAGAATCAAGAGGAGAGATGTCGGCAGTGCCCGTCTCACAGAAAGTGTCCATGTAGTGTTTAACGTACACATCACAGTGTTCTCCTGCAACACAGAATGATTATTTACCTCTAATATTTCTACGTAATGGATAGAATGGAGACGATGCATGCACACAAACATACTTCAGTCTTAGAAATCACTACAATTTTGTTAGATTTTTTATTTTTTTTCTACTTTTGGGTTAAGCATAACAATCCGCTAGGGCATCGATATTAGGGTGGTTAAAAAAACTTTGTATAGATGGCGCTAGTTGCGGTCAACAATCTTATCTTGTTTTATTACAGGCCACGTACTAGTAGAGTGCGCTCCTGTCTTATTCCTCTATCCGTTCCCTACCTTATCCCTACCCAGTACCCCGCCGCGAGCTGTAAGCTCTTAGGGGTGTATCCTTGAAAAAAAAAAAAAAAAAAAAAAAAAAAAAAATGACTATTGAAGTAGTATTGAACAATAATAAATAATAAACAATAAATTCTTATTGAATAAAGATGATAATTTTTAAAATAACTTAAGTCAATTTAAGAAAGCAAACATAACTTTAAAAAAAAAAATGCTACAATAATGAGATGTTGTTTTTATCATTGTATGTTCTACATCACATTAGAGACCATATCACTCACCCCTGTTAAATGCAGGGCTGCCACGAAGTCTCAAGTTACGCTGCTCGAAGAATTTAAAGGTTGAGAAGAAAACATGATCATCACCAGAGTTGCGAGCAGCCTCAAGAAACTTGCGGGCTGATATCTGGTCCATCGTACCAGTGCTGCGAACAAACCTGCGCAAGAATGGGTCAGTCCATTAGTCAATCAGTACAAAATTAAGTACGTTGTATTAAAAAATAGGTAAATTAAGAATCTTTACATGACAATTGTTTAGTAATTCATAAATTAATTCACTGAATCAATATTGAATATTTACTTCATGCACATTTTGTTTTATTGAAATTACATTTGTACTGTACCCATTGTATTATGGTTCTTTTTTGACAATCTAAAAAAAAATAAAAAATAAAAAAAATACATAAATAAATAAATAAATAAATAAATAAATAAATAAATAAATAAATAAATAAAAAGAAATCCTATTTTAGCCCTATCTATATAATTACAAAATTACAGATAAGAGCATATTAAAAATGAAACTTAGAAGATCATGAATCTCCTCAGGTTATCATATTATAGGTTCAGGGTCTCGTACCTGAGGGCTGGCAGCACCTGCTGTTTGGAGAGCAGCACCTCCACAATCTCCTCGTTGGCGGTGGCGAGTCTCTTGAGCATGTCCAGGGCAAGCTGGTGAGCTGCGGGGTATAGGTTCTCCAGCGACAGCAGCAAACACGCCTGCAACGAGAGCCTCCAATGAGTGACGACAACCTGGTTGACTCCACTACACCTTGCAATTTTATTTATTTATTTCACATTAAATATCAGTTGATACGAAGCTTTCAATACAAAGATGCAGCAGATGAGACCTTATAAATAAGCACTTACAGCTGCTATAAATATTTTGTTGTTTATTTAAATATTATTTATCATAAAATTCGAAATGTATCCAAAAATGCTCTCAGCTCACGATACAGATAAAAATATGAATGCAGCATTCTAGGTGTCTCCAGAGTTAATAAAATTTTAATGAGATGAAACACATCATGCTCCTACAGTTTTAGGACGCAACTGTACTGAAACTACTGAACCGGTATAGTATTTAAATATAAAAAAATACAGCACAAATATAAGTTTTTAAAAATCACTTATCCTTTGTCATCAATAACATACAATATACACGTAATTCAAATAGAGTACTTCGTATCAGAACAGATTAACACCTGCTGTCCAAATCAGCATTATTTCCCTGTCATTACAGCATAATTAAACGATTGTATGAGCCTTGAATGTACACACCAGAGGTTTTGAGTCGCTCACGACGTGGTACTGTAGCAGCTGGTGCAGCTGGAAGAAAGCCCTCCGTCGCACCATGGCGTTGATCAGCAGCTCGTACAGGAAATGCTGGACGGGGATGCGACAGTCCCCCAGGGAGCGGATGTACTCGACCAGGACGGCCACCAAGCGAGCTTCACCCCCCACCAGGGGCGAGAACACCCCCGAGTACATGTCACTCTGGTCCAGCACCACAGCAGCTCGGGGGGCAGGCACACCTGGGCTTCGAGTAGTAGGTAATACTGAGGCAGGTGTCCCCATCTGTGAGCAGCACAACCTGTGTTAGCATTTTTCGGTACATTACAAAGAAAAGCAAAACATTGGACTGGTTAAATAACGTGGGGCTTCCAAAAAATGAGCAAATTGTTTTCATTTTCCTTTGTAATAATACAGTCGAGTACAAGTTTTGTATTAAATTTTTTCCCTTTAATTATGTAGTCTTTAATTACATACTTATTTTTACTTATCATAATGGGTGAGTATAAAGGAGACAACTAAATTTCTAATTGTTTTTTTAGAGAAAACGCTGGGTGTTTCTATTCCTGTATTCCTACCTGTATTCCAGCCAGTATGCGTTTATTGGTCTTAAATTTTAAATGACAATATTGAACCATGTAAAAATTTGTTAGATTTTTGGTTAGTAAACTGGATTTACCTCAATCAACCATTTACTTACTGCCTTTCACCTAGTTCCTTACCTGACTTTGCAGCTGACTCTCAAGGAGTGCTCGGTAGACGTCGTTCAGCAGGTCGAAGATATCTGCCACGGTGGCGAGAGGCGTCGCAGCTGCTGGTCCCAGGAGTGCCCTCAGCTGAGCCAGCAGCACGGGCTTGGCATTCTCTCGCTGCAACAGCAACGCCACCAGCGTACGAGGCTCTCTCACCAGACGAGCCAGGCGCTCCAAGTCCAAACCAACTCGCCAAAGGCAGCCCAGCTTGGCGTCTATCACAATGTCAGGCTGGAAAACCACCCAGTTGGGAGAGTCTGACCAGAGTCAAGGAAACAATGGCAAAAATTGTAGAACCCATGTTTATTTTTGTTACTTTTTGTGATCTTAATCTAAATAAACCAAATTAATTCCTCATGCTAATGTATGATTTAATTTCTTTCATTCATTGGGGGGAAATAACATCACATTTTTCATAATTGTTTTTTCTAATGTAACAGATGATTCCGTTTTATTTCCTCCTACGATTAACCAAAATTAGTGATGTGATAGTAGTGACGACGCTTGAGGTGAAGGATACAGAGCTCACAGTGCAGGCTGGCCAGCTCACTGGACATCTGGCCGGAAGGTACCCGTAGACTGAAGGGTCTGATCGGCAGAGGGGCCGTCACTGGCTGGTGGTACGTCAGAGTGCCGTCACTGTCGCCAGGCAGGCTGATGTCAAACACCAGCGACGTCTGTCGAGAAAATCAAAATAATTACAGTATATGCAAATGTTAAGACATAAAACATTGTAAAAAATTTTGTTGCTGTGTTGTAAAAATAATTTTAACAGTTTGTATTTTTACACTTTGTATATGTAATCAATTATATCATAGTTTTTTTTTTTTTTTTTTTATACCATGTTATGCATCAAGATAATTGCAGAGACACTACCAAAAGAAAGCTCCCCCTTCCCTCCAATTAATGTTAGTTTTTTATTTTTCAAGCCATTGTTTTCATTTCTTAATTTGTCCTCACATGCAGCTTCTCAGCTTCTCTCGATCAGCTTTGGTCAAATATGTCACAGTCTATAAGAACAAAAAATACCTTTGATGCCTGGTGGTGCACGATGATGAGGTTGTCAACAACGTTGACTGCAAACCTGCCGCTCATGTCCAGTCGAAGCACGTGGCTCTTGCGAGCAGTCAGCATCCTGTGCACCAGACGACAATGTTCACAAGTTGTTTGGAAATCATCAACAAAAATATATCTTGTAAGAAATGTTCCTAGCTATGCGTAAAACCTTTTGATTCAATTAAAGTGGAAAATGATACATTACAGAAGTTTTTTTTTTTTTTTTTTTTTTTTTTTTTTTTTAAAGGGACACATGAAATGCTTTAAAAAATTGCACTTATGTTTTGGGGTATCAAAACAAGGACTATTAAAACTCAATACCATTGTTGACATTTGTGGTAAAATTTAAGTGGCTTTGATTCCCAAGATTTCATGTTTTTATTTTTAACAAGAAAATAAATTAAAATACCTTACCATTACAAAACATAATACTGTACCAGCAGAAATACAGAATTTAATTCAATTATAATTATTAAGTTAGATAATGTAATTAGATTAGATACTGTTACAAGGAAGACTCACTTCTGCATGGTGTAGACAAGCACCTCGGCACCCGGCATGCTGGTACCGCGGGGCTGGTGCCGCAGGATGATGATGCAGGCCTGGCCATACACCACAGCTAATGTCACATCTCGCTCCAGCAGACACAGCTTTGCTGGCCTCGGAACAGAAGCCACCTCAACTGTATAGACACAAGACTTTAAGAGACAGTTATGATGGTGCTCTGCTAATTTTGAATTCAGTTCAGAATTTGGTACAGAAGAAACACTGAGAAGAAAATTGCAAAAGTATTTTAATTGACATTTTCTGATGATGAACTTTTTATCAGGTGATTTATAAACAACTGAAGGTCCATCACGTTAACTGTCTCTCTCACTCACTGTCAAACTTGTTGAGACGCACAAGGTTTCCTCTCTTGAACAGCAGAGGCTGGATGGAGTTGCCAAGCTGGCCCGATGAAAGAAGCAGCAGCTTGCTTTGAGGGCAGTACACAAACCAGTTGACCCCTGTGCTGAGGCTCTTGAGGGCCTTTAGTGAGCGGCGCTCTGGAATAACCTGTAAACATACTTAATGATCAAGACACATTTTAACTAAATACAGTATATGAAAATCGAAATTTAACCTTTTTTTTTGTTTAACTTTAAGGAGAAAACTTACAAAGTCTATAACATTTGGTTTACAGTATATAATTTATATTCTACGCCCATGCTGAAGTACACACCTGGAATAACTCTACACCGTGGTCGGTAACAAACACCACTTCGTTGACATTGGTCCAGATGAAGCCGATGATGACCGTGTTCTTGCCCTTGCAACTCTGGGAGTATTCGATGATGTCCATTCCGTTCAGGAAGTTGATGAACTCCTGACAATGAATGTTGTTATTAAGTCAGTGTGTCAGAAATAACAATTCAAATTATATATATTACACCAGCTTGATCTAGTACATGGTACATGCCTTAACAACTCCCCTAAGGAATATATTCTGTATTATACTGTGTACAGTAGTTGTTAATTATGCCTCTGCATTGCAGCCAGCTTACCACAGAGGTCTTAGATCGCTGGATGGCAAGAACTCTCTGATCTGGGGAGAACTTGATGGAGATCACTGGCCCCTTGTCCTCCATCCGAAAAGTTGTTGACGTCTCCTCGGTGGGCCCCTTTACTACCACACCTGTGACCCCACCTGAACGCACAGCAAATACCTGCAAGCAAGATCAGCTTAAAATTAGAAGCTAGTCTATACAGGTAATGTATATCCTACTGTAATGAATTATATTACACAGCTGAAAAATTGATATGCATACTATATATATAATATATGCATAACTGTACAGAGTATGCATATTTCTGCTATAGTTACTGTAGTTCTGCGCTGTGGATCTGCCAAATTCAATTAAGGATCGATACAATAAAATGGGGATGCACATTGCAAAAGAACAGAGTCTATAGCCACTTTTCTCCACCTGAATTAATTTTCTATGAGTATATCCGAGTGTTCATTATAACGGAGAATTGTCTTGTTATTATAATCATTTATGTTTTGGAGTGATTATTTGGATTCAATTGCAGGGAGTGTTACCATAATATAATTGTTTATACTGCTTTGATTTGCTTGTATGCAGGATTATTTGTTATGTTTTTTTTTTTTTTTTATTTACGTGTTTTTAAAGTGTTTGTGATTATTGTTTATGACGTGTTTATATTGTTGTACAATCAAAGAGCAATAAAATGATTATGAATTATGATTTATAAATAATAATTGTGGATGATACTGACCTGCTTGTTGGAGTCATCAAAAAACACATTTGTCACATGACTGACAGCCTCAAATCTGACTGGAGACGCTGAGAGTTCCAGAAAATAGTCTTCAGAAATCATCGTTCTAGCTCTTAAATATGTTGTCTTTGCTCAAACAGGCCATCAAACGAATATTTTTGATTTTTTAATGAAATGCACAACCAACCTCGTTGAAATTTTTTGACAGCTGATTTGTTGTGTCTCGCGCGCTTCCTTTGTTTTTGCTATCTTTATAGCGGCAAATTTGTTTTATTTTTTCACTCTTCTTCAGCAACAGAGACTTTAGGGTCTACTCTGCCAGGGCTATGCTATCACTCTCCTACAATAGATTGATAGCCCTGTGCTCTGCTTCAGCAAGTAAAAATAGTAAAATATTACAAAACTTTAGTATAAAATTTTATCATAAATCATAATTCTTATTAAGTGCATGACAAGCATTGATATAATTGTGACTCTCAAGCTAGTTGAAAGTTGTGAATTCAATTATAATATAATATATATAATAATTGTAAAATATCATCTTTCAAGATTTTTTACTTTACTTTATCTTGGAATAATTCTAATTTTTTCCTCCAAAGGAAATGATCAAAATCAAGCATATATATGGATCGAAATGTTTTGAATTCATTTCACTAAAAATAAGTATTACAATAACTATATATAAAGAGTAAAAAATTAAGTTAATTAAGGTAGAGATAACGCCGAACAGCTGATCGACGTAATGCCCTTTGATTAACATGTAAACCTTAGCAAATTGACAAAAATTCTGAATTTTTTTTTAGAGGCAGATATTAGTGCCTAAAAGCCATAGAAAAAGTTTCAAAAGCATTTAACGAGCCGATTTTTTTAAATTAATTTTTTAGTTTGGCTCTCCATGGGAAAGCCCTATGCTGAAAATTAAAAAAATTAATTAAAAAAAATCGGCTCGTTAAATTGTTTTGAAATTTTTTCTATGGCTTTTAGGCACTAATATCTGCCTCTCAAAAAAATTTCAGAATTTTTGTCAATTTGCTAAGGTTTACATGTTAATCAGAGGGAATTACGTCGATCAGCTGTTCGGCGTTATCTCTACCTTAAGGGACCCTGGATTTTTTTTTTTTTTTTGTATCGAGTATTATACCTTTTATACAAAGAGTTTTAATACTATATCATGCAACATATTATGCTACTGTAGTTATTTCTGACGGGACCATGATCTCCTCAAATTTACTCAATCGAGTTTTCCTAACAACAAGTTGCATAATAAAGTTTTTACTGTATACAGTTTTAAAATTAAGTAAACATTGCAAAATAAAGTACTTTTGAGCGCGGTAAGCATCATGGGTGCTAAAAGATAATACTAGAAAAAACATGCAGGCACGGCGACAGAGTGGTGGATCTGTTTTGACATTGTCCGAGATGTCTGAAGAACATAATACAGTATAATAATTAAGATAGCTATATAGGAAAAAAGAATGAAAATGTGTTAAAAATTACTATTTTAGTATTTTAAATAAAATCATTTATTATATTTAGAACATCAGTTTTTCTTTAAAACTGATAAAACAATTTTATTAAACAGAAGTTTAAATATCTAACCAGCAGCTTGATGTTTCACAGGGTGCAGATCACAATGGCTGTTTTATGAATATCCTTTTTCTTAATGTAACTACATCTGATAGTAATTAATATGGGTGATGCAGAATATAAAAATTCATGTCAAAATAGATTTGTAACTGACAAGTTTCATGCACAGTTACAAACCCATCACTATTAACATTGGGTACAGCAGTTCTATGTGACAATACACTGCATGGACAATGAATTACATTTTTATAAACAATACTTATGGATGAAAATGTACACTTACATTTTTATAATCGTTATTATTAAATTTAAATAATAATTTTCTTAATACATTACCAAGAAAGAAGAGAAAAGATGCCATCTCTATTGGCTTACTGGAAGTTCTTATTTTTGGTTAAAATACCAATAATAAAGATAAGAGAATTTTCCTTTTCTAAAACTGGTTTAGTATCTGTCTTTGTTATACAGTACTATCTCAGTATATCTCATAGCAATATATAATATATATATTTCTAAAAAAAAAAGTGGCATGTTGTTGTGGCAGTGCACATTTGTCTCATCTACCACTCATAATAGAAAGAGAAAAGGTAATTTTTAACACATGTGGAGCCCTCTTTTGTGTTATTTTTTTTTCTCAATCTATTACAAGTGATAGATCAGACAAATGTGCGCTGCATGTCAATATCCATAAGTAGAGTGTGTATAGTTGGTCGTAATGTTGCCCCAGTACATATTTTAGACAACAATAGAACCTAGAATATAACAGGGTTCTTGCAGACGTCATTGTGAGACAAACGCTTCTCGCCACTTTATCTCCTCTTACGTCCTTCCGCCTGGCCAGACTTCCTCGCCTTCTTGATGCTCACTTTGCCTGTGCGTGCCTTGCTGACTCGCCCGCCCTTGCGAGCCTTGCTGGGAATGCTTGAGCGTCGCCCCTTCTTTCCTCCCTTACCCTTGCCTGGTTTCTGCTTCTCCTCGGATCGCCTGCACAAAAAACGTCATATCAGTTACCCGTTTTTGTAGGACAACATGTGTCACAAATATGTGAGATCAAGACTTTGCAAGATACATATCTATATTTAAATTTGTTTAAGACATTAAGTTTATAAACTTTATAAGGACTAAAATACTTAAAACTGAGTTTATCTGATGTGTTTGACTAGGTTCATTAAATCTTATTACAAATATTGGGATTTATTTTCCTAGAGTAATTTAATGTATTAAAGAATGCACTTTGTAAGAACGTTTATAATGAGGGGATGCAGGATTCCTCAAGGTAGAAGACCTTGCAATGTGAACTAAGAACCTCTTCTCTTTAACAACTCACTCTCGCTGCTCGGTGTTGATCTCTCTGTTGACGGCCTTCTCCAGGTCCAGGCGAGGCTTCTTGCCCAGCAGAGAGTTGATGATCTCGAGGCTGGCGTTCTTCTCCGCGGCTGCGGTCATCAGAATGTGGTTCTTCCTCACGGGCTTGGCGGTCAGTTCAGCACCCTTGGGCGCCTTCTCCTTGGGCAGGCGGTGCTGGAAGCGGCCCAGCGAGGCAGTGGAGACTCGAGCCACCGTCACCGCTGCATTCAGCTGAGGGAATATCCAGATGGTTAATATGCTGTTGTTTTGTATTGCCAGAAAATAAACTTTTGCTACACAGTTCTAGGTTAGCATTACAATAGCACCGATTACAAAACAATCAATACTGTAATAGAAAAACAACTTTTTTTTTTATAAATTGAACATTAAGAATCTCAAACAAAATTTCTAATGTATTTATAAATTTACAGTATGTATACAGTCAATCATGTGAAAGGTAAATTCCCATGACTCTGAAAGTCTTCTACAGTATCTTTTTTTTTTTTACTGGAGTGGCAATTCCCATAAATTTTTAATTCTTAGTATTTTATACAGTATTTTAAGAATTTAGAGCTCCAGTCTTCTAGTTATAGACATTAGACATCAGTCTCTAATATTTTTATATTTTGTCGTTGTTGTTGTAATGTAATCATTGCAAGTAAAGGTCACTGCAGTGAGAACAATTTTCAATCCAGTTTGCAGGGCCTGTGAAGAGACATGTGGTTACCTGTGATGCGTTGGGCTGCTCAACGGGGGGCAGTCCCTCCCTGGGCAGCTTGATCTTCTTGGACGCGGCAAGGTTCCTCAGCCGCTGGTACTCGTTCTTCGCCACCTTCTCTTTCTTGCCCTCGGCCTTCTTTGCAAACTGGTCCTCCATGGGGTCAGCATGCTCGGGCACTTCCAGCACCCAGTCTTTCTGCTTCTCAGCCTCGGAGCGACGGTAGCCAAACCTCGGCACCCATTTCTGTCAAATAAGCATTGGCGTTAGTAGAAGATAGCGGTGTGTGACAAAAGCGTACAGTAAATCAAATTGTATGCCAGGCTTAGTATGAAAGTATGTACAATTCTCTACATACAATCTAACTAGCCAACAAGCGAGAGTTGATGCCTGAAATTTTTTCGATATGACGCATTTTCTACATTATCACTTCCGATTGTGAACTAAATAAGTAATTAATTATCGGAAGAAAGTATGTAATTTACATCACTTTTGGAAATTTTCAGGTATCAAATCTCACTTGTAAGACTGTAGTTTAGTTGGAAATAACGTTTTGAAGGAACCACTTGAAGTGAATGCAGTCAACTGCATAAATATGTAGATACTTATACTGTCTGGAATGCATACTGCCATGAAGAATTCTCCTGTAAACTGTACATATAACTTGCCTGCATAACATCGTCCCAGTTGACATTGGTCTTCTTCTTGTTCTTGATTCCCTTCTCGGTAGCGTATTGTTCCCACTTAGTGAGGGGCCTTGGTCTGGGCACCCTTTTCTCCCTGGGCGTGACGGTGCTGACGGGAGGCAGCTTCGCCACCACAATCTCCTCCACTCTCTCTGTCGGTAGTGCAAACAGCTGGTTCAGTAACAGCTGGGTGTTGTCACGGGCAAGCCCCAGCAAGTAGGCTTCTCGGTTTCCGCTCCTGCAAGTTACACCTCAGTCAGTGGAAGACTAGAAATATCTTTTACAAGCATAAAAAATGTTGAATGTTAAGTTACAGGGACACTTATTATGCATAATACTGTACTGTATGCATACTTTATTGTTATTAAGCTATCCACCCAGCACATATGCATATAACGGTCCAACAGGATGCATATGATATCAAACATCGAATGCATAAATATAACTTATTAATTAATGCAGTAAAATAGACCGTAAAATGTTTTTGAAAATGCATACTCACTTGATTGCTTGCAAATCTAAGTCATTTGAGTCGATTGCCATAAGGTTTCCCAGATCAAATTCTAGTTCAAGATGCTTCTCAACATCTGTAGTTTTATAATGCTCATTTTTCTTTGCTTCTTTTTCTAACACTTCAGCTAAAATATCCATAGCTAACTATTAAAAAGAAATATTTCTAATTTCTAATAGTTTATAAACACGTCTCTCTCCACGTGAGCTTTAAAAGATCATGGCGCTGGGCGCAAGCAAATAAGAAAACAGACATAGTTAAAATACTGCTCATAGATGGCGCTAGACACCCAAAATTGAAAAAAAATTTAGAAGGTAGCGCGATAATTATAAATTTAATAATCGAACTTTTATTTAATTTATTACCTGAAACCACAGAGACCGTCTTATCTTAACCTTACCATAATTTCATGTAAGAAGTAAATTTAATACAAAAAGTCCATATACGTATCTTACAGTTAGTACTCATGGACTTTGATATTTGTAGACAATTTAATTAATTTTTCAAGACTCGTCGATCTTCCATATCTTTCCCTTAATTATACTGTATGATAACTTACTGCATAAGTGCGTTATTATAATTATTAAAATGTTATGGATATAATTTAAATAGGGTAAGTCAGTGGCGTATGAATTTGAGCTAAATTATATTCAAAACAAATAATAATAAAAATTTGTAAATTTTAATTGCATGGCTATGCATGTGGAGTCATATGTCATATGTCACATGTAGTTATATGTATAATTAATGATATATGTCAGTAAAACATATAAATTAAATATAATATATATTTATTTATTTTTGTTTTATTTTTTTATTGAAACCACAATACATTGCAGTATTACAGTACGTACTATATTTCCAAAGCGCGTCGATATTATTAATAACTTTATAATTTATTTTTGTCTTTTTAAAGTTTTTAACGTATAATACATGTTCCTTAATTTTGCAAGATATACTATTAAAACAAAATAAATGTTTAAAAAATTATTTGCTGTAAATTAATATATATATTATATATAAGTCTTTTATTAAACACAAAAAGTGTACATATAAAATAATATTATAAATACACATTATAGAATAATACTGTAATAGAACATATAAAACACACATAAAAATTATATATAATAGTTACAGAATAATAGAAAATGATAAGCAATATAAAATAAAATAACAGGGGATATTGACAGCTTGTTACATCATATTATATCATATATATATATATATATATATATATGTATATAGGTACATATAAAACAAAATATGACATAGAAAATAAGTAGAATGAAAAACTTATTGCTTAATTGCTATTCAAAATATTATAGACTATATGAAGTCTCCCTTGGCATAATCGCTGATAGGTTTAATTCTAGATTTACAGATATTTAAATGCATATATGATATTGGCTACAATATTCATTACATAATTTACATAGATACACAAGATTGTTCAGCTTTCATAACTAAAATATATATCTAATTTGCAAAAAAAAAAAAAAATAAATGAAAGTATTAACTCTTGATTGTACGTGATTATATAGTTATTATTTAAAGTTAATGTCAAATAAATTATATATTTTACGTTCCTTATTAATATAATTATATACTATTATAATATGCATACTAAAAATAAATTATAAAGTGATATTAATATTTTTGTATAAATAACTAAAGTAAAATTGAAATACAATTATTTTGTATGATATTAAAAAAATCATTCATTTTATTAAATGTATTATAAAAATATTTATTTTCATATTTTATTACTCGAATTCTTAATTTCCCAGCTCTAAACTAAATAAAAGTAATAAAACATATCTTTAAAATCATATAATATATTACAGATCTATTAGATATCAACTCTAAACTATTTCATCTAAATAAAAACAATAAATTTCACCTGGCTGATACCAATCTGTGGCGTATATTTTTTACATCTTCTTTTTTAAAAGAATCATCCATATTTATTGTTTTCTCGGTCCTGCTGGCTATTGATTTTACTCGCGGGTGGTCGTCAGTCAGGGTGGGGATGAGATAAAGGTTGCAGGTCGCACGCGGGTGGCCCGGCGGTCACTCCAACTTAGGGTCAACCTTCCGTCGGCAGTGTCTCAATAAAATTAATTTACCGTGAAAAATGGAGTTCTTGGAGTAATTATGTTATAAATAATGTTTTTAGTGTACCGTTATTAAGTGAGTTAATAATTTCTTTATTTTAAAAAAAGGAAAAACTTTATGCACATGGTATTATATCATTATATCACATGTCATGTATAAACAAAATACTGAATCGATTGTTGCTATAAACATAATTATTATAAATTATTGTAAAGAGTTTTACAAATGCACTTAAAATAATTAATTAAGGATTATAGCTATATTTTTATTACGATAATTCATATAGGGTTAGTATAGGATATTTTATATATTATATTATATTATATTATATTATATTATATTATATTATATTATATTATATTATATTATATTATATTATATTATATTATATTATATTATATTATATTATATTATATTATATTATATTATATTATATTATATTATATTATATATACAAGTATCAAAGCAATTAAAAAGGGACAATTTGGTCAATTATATCATTTTTCAAACTTCCACCTCAGAGCTCAGAGCTAATAAAAAATAATTCACTTCTCACACCCAATTAATTTCTTACATTTAAAGTGCTATAATATCCTACTGCATGCATATATATATATAAACATAATTACATGACCCCATATATAAAAATTGTATCGTGTAATACCGGCTTTATTACCTAATAATTCTATTATTTTATAGATAATATAATGTACAATTAGCATTATAAATAATATTGTAGTTCAAGTCCTTGGAAAATGTGCAAGCTATTTAAAATAAATGTCAAACTATATAAGAAATTAAGTGACAAAAAATATAAGTTCGCCGTGCAATTACCAGGTTTTATTGAACAATGTAACGAAATATTTTAGGAAAAATAAATTCGTATGTATATATATATATATATATATATATATAGTTTTGATCTACCTTTCTGTTTGTGGAAACAATGTTTTTGGGTTCCCGAGATTTAAATGTTTGATTTTTCACAATCTTTATAGTCTTTTTTGGATTTTCCATCTTTGTTAAATTTTTATACCTTGTTCGAAGGAAAATTTAATAAATATATATAATTATAATAATAAGTAGTTTAGAACTTATATTCAATGATTTTTTTTTCTCTTAAATATTTCCATTCTCGGATTATATTCAGATCGTATTTACAATCATTTTGTTTTATAAATTATTTATCAAACGCGCCCCCATGCATTGGACTGTCCATAAAAGGCATGATGAAAGCATAAAAAGAAGCCAGTCAGAATCAATATTAAAATATAAACTTGTCAATGAAGGACTGAGAGATTTTTAATATTATATAACTATAATATAATATGTAATACATAATTAATTCTTTTTAGTAATGGAGCCAAAAAGCATGCACTCCAGGGGCGTAGACAAGGGGGGGGTTTTGGGTGTTATAACCCCCCCCTTGAGAGCTGAACCTTAGTAAATTTTAAGGGAAAAATAACAAAAAATGGTACTCGACGGATACGATTTAGCTAAAATTTTATGAAAAATTTTCTAAAAAAAAAAAAAAAAAAACTTTAAAAATTTATATCCCCGAAACACATTGTTAATACAACTTTAATTTATTTAAAATCGGTCATCGGTCTACAATATTATGATTATTTAAGTATGGTATAATTCTATTATGATAATTATATTATGTAGTATTCATTATTAAGTTATTTTTGTTTTTGTATACGAAAAGACACTATATATAAAGACAACAATTTAAAGTATAAAAAATGTTGAAAACATTCCCCGCATGATGTTCAGCATAACAATAAAAATTATATATAGTATTTTATTATTTTTTAATTAATTATATAGGTATATTACATCTTGAAATTGCTTGTTTCATTGTCTCATGTAAGTCATATGTATAATACTGTACGTATATATTTAAATTTATTATTGAAGTTAAAAAAATCCGATTTTTAAATGTATTAATTTTACAGTATACTTAATATAATGAATTGATTTTCCTGTTTTGAAAATTTAAATATAAATATATTTTCTTGCTCGTACATTAGTACATCGTCTTAAAATGTGGTCTATTTTTTTATAAGAAAAAGTACTGTAATGACAAAAATATTGTAACTGCATTAATTTACGATTTACAAATATAAGAAATTTGCTGCAACTTTTCATCGAAAAAAATTAAAGTCCACGTCCCTTTTTCAAAAAAATCGCGCACCATGAAACTAATAAAAATAATATAAAAGTGGTTATTAGATGAATTACTTGATTTAACTAAAATTATTTACTCAAAGCTTTATTTATTACGTTAGTGCACGTACAATATTGAAAAGAAATTAAAAAAATGGATGCAAAAAATATATAAAAATATTGCATCAGGCCATACATCCTCTATAATAGTATTTTTTAATAATTTTACCCTAAAAAAGGGGCGTGTCCTTAAAAAAAATCGCGCCTGCGGCGAGCTATTGGGGGGCTACGCCCCCCAAACCCCCCAGTGGGCTATTCTCAATCTTTATCTTCAAGAACACCCCCCTTGAACAAATCCTGGCTACGCCACTGATGCACTCACTGCAACTCAGCCATGCAATGAATTCAAGTAAAACATCAGACAATTCTTGCAGACATAATTATAAAAAAAATTTACTCTTTTTGAAGTATCGACTGATGTGTCGTGTCACTAAAAATAGATCACACAAATCATACAGGTAGCACACAATTAAATTAATATTAACGTTATCACTTTTATCATCAAGGACAAATTATTATAAGTGCTCTTTTCCAGCGACCACGATCGATATGTTATATAAATAATATATACTGTAATAAAATATTCTGTTCATAATCTCTCTATATATACTCCGAAACATTAATGTATATTATACTAATTGAGCTTCAGAACATAATTATATTGAAAAAGACAAAATAAAATATGAATCTCATATGTCATAATGATTCTGGAAAAGACAGAGAATTGACCATGAGATAGCATTCATTTGAGCACCAGGTATATAAAATAAAAAAAATCATAAGTAAATATTACGACTGGCATATTTCATTCATTATAATATATGAGGAGGATAATATTTTCAGAGGATGCTACGTCGTGTGCAGATATTGCGTCGTGGCGTGTTGGGTTCGATGCCGGGTTGTTGCTGGCAGGTGCGGCTGCCAGGTGGGCTCTCTCTCTCTGCCGGCTGACCTCTTGCCCTCCTCGCTCTCCGCGGTGGCGCGCTCAAGGCCAGCTCGGCCGCTCCCAGCAGCAGCGCAAATGGACACCAGAGTCCGCCGCCGCCGCCGCCGCAACGTCACAAGCCAAGCCTCTGGTGCTGGTGGACTGTGGGAAAAATTGCGACTGCGTTTCACGTTATTCATGTTATATGAGGGGTAGTTTTTGTAATACTGAGGGTGAGAAGTTACAAGGGCATTAAATATATTCAATTGATTTTGTTATGTAGTTAGTATGTCTTTTTTATATGGTGACCAAATGTTATTTTGCCTTGAGTCTACACATTATATATATTATATTGTATTACATAAATTTTACCAATTTAATTAGTATGCATTTACACGTTTCATAAATACATTATTGTAAAAAAACATCTGAATTTCGTATGCTGAATAATATATATTTTCCAAAGTAATTTTTTTGATGAGAAATATTAAGAGCAAGGAATGCAGCCTACTTTACAGGGTACGGACGCCATCTTGCTACTCTTACAATTATATTATAACATAACTATTTATGTATTATTACAACATGCATGCAGGAATACAAAGCATTTAAAATAATTGGAAGCAGAAATAAAAAATGTAAGGCGATAAAAACAAATCTTTTTTTTTTTTTTTTTTTTTTTTTTTTTACTTACAAACATTTGTTCACCACATTTTTAAGTCCATTTTTAATTAATTTTAAATTAAATATTATTTTATTTCTTTATGCTACAATAAAATCAGGGCAGTAGGAAGGCCCTCACTATGCAGGAATTTTAACTAATGCTATAATACCCATTGCAGTGCTTGCTGGATTCTAATAACTTGATGATTATTATTCTGTGAGAACATGATCTTGTAATTTGTAATAACTTAAAAAAGCAATAACAAAATTTGACATTTTAAATTCATCAAAGAAATTTATGAGCGTACTCAACCTATTGGCATATATATTACATCTTCTATATTACCATAATTATAATATATTTTATATAACATTTACTTATATTATATTTAAAACCTCCTTATTATAATTATGCATGAAATTTTCATTACTTTTGTATGTTATTAAATCTTTCATAGGGCTGAAAATGCAGTAGTAGAAATATAACAAAAACATGAAAGCATTGATGCGTCAAAAATTATTTCTAAGCTTTGTGAGGTGAAAGGGCTGCATACTCACAAGGCGTGGATATTAACATTTCTGATTGTTTGAGTGTATAAAAAGTTACCTTCTGAATCCTATATTGAATCAATCGAGATGGAATAAAGATTAATATATATATATATATATATATATATGTAATCACTTTCGCCTAATTACATAAATGGGGCCCAAGAGCCGGTCTAATTTTAAGCCAGAGGCTTAAGTTTATTGATTTTTATTATTGCAACAATCAAAATCAACAAAATTAATGTCAAAATCATCTATGCAATGGACAATTTGCATCAACTTTTTTTAGTAGCTCAATCGAAAGAGGAGGTCGAAAAATACACCTGTGAATTTTGTGCAATTTTTATTCGTACTGCATCATGGCTAAAAGAGAAGTCACGTGACCTGGAGCCGGCGCCCTTGTCGCCCGTGACGTCATTGAACTGTCTGGTCAAGCAAACGATTGTCTATATAACGCTTGTAAAAAATAAATTAATTGTTGCTTGTTTCCATAGCAACGTGGTTGTTTACAAGCGTTATAAAGTCGATCGTTTGTTTGACCTAACAGTTCAATGACGTCATAGGCGACGCGGGCGATGCCTCCAGGTCACGTGACCTCTCTTTTAGCCATAGTGCGATACGAATAAAAATCTCATAAAATTCACAGGTGTATTTTTCGACCTCCTCTTTCGATTGAGCTAGTAAAAAAAGTTGATGCAAATTGTCCATTGGGTGTATATCTCTCATGTGTTGCATTAATGTTTGGAATTTCAATGTAAGATGAAAGAAAATAAACTAATTATTTTTTTTAACAGGAATGACGTATGTACTATAGTTAAATAAGACTAAGAAGTAGGTACGTAATCTGCAAGTAATGTCACCTGCTTGCTGAGGTATTTGTGATCCAAATTCCTGATGGTGCACAGCTTATAGGGTTCATGTCGGCGGCTCTCTCTCACACACACGGCGGGTGGTGCTCCCTCGTGCTGATTGATGGAATGCCAGTGCTGCACGACCTGCCAGGTAGCTGCAGCCAGCCCTGATTGCCGCAACGTCCCTGGTGGTCGCGACTCATGCGGGCTCCACAAATATATTCATAACTTATTTGACATAAAGAAAAGTGCTCTTACATGTTCTAAATATGTTCGCCAAAAGTATTTGGTTCTCACTATATTTCCCACACATATGTATTATTATAATACAAAAGCTGCGGTGTTTTTTCCTTTCAAATATAATAATAGTAAAAAAATATATATATATTAAAAACTACTATATAGTTTGACCATCATGTTGATGTCTCTCATATAGCAATCTCTCTGGTTCCTCGCGCCTTGTTTGAAGTCCCCTTAGCTGCAGAGCCACTTTACCTGTGAAATATTATTAAGAGTAATCGGAGACTTCCGCTTGTTTTTCGCTTGTCAGAAGAATTCAGTAGGGGGGGGGGGTATAATACCTCCGACGTAAAATCTTCTTTATTCTACGCGGTAGATCGTTATCGTCAGAAATCACCGCCAAAAGGAAGAGGCGCGAGCTTGCAAATGCAGCACTAAAATTCACCAAGTACGATACCGTTTTAATTTAATTAAACATGTTTCTGAAAGTTATTTTTACAACCTTTATTTTAATTTTAAATTTTTATGAATGAAAAATTCATACAAGAAAAAATTTTTTTTTTGTTAAAAAGTTCAAAAACTGCAAGTATATGAAAATATATTATAATAATAATGAAACACAATATTTTAGTCATATTTTATGTTTTAAGTTCTGCGTATTTGCAGAGAGCTTTAATTTAAGATCATCTCCTCTATTACTTGGTTCTAAAATATGAATGGGTGGAAATTCATAAATTTTAAATATACAATTGTAAAAAGAACAGAAAAATGTTGAAAAAAAAAAAATCATAATTTTGTTAATTTAATTTAGAAGCATGCATTCGGGAGCAATTCAACAAGATAACGCTTGTTATGATTATGATTTTTATTTCAACTTTTTTCATTAAGTAGCAATTTAGGGAGCGTTATTTTAAAAAGCATTTTTTCATACCATGCAGGTAACAGGTAAGAAAAACGCTTAATTGTTGAATCTCTACCAATGTTTTTTTTTTTTTTTTTTTTTTTTTTTTTTTTTTTACGATGGCTTATTTTTAATTAAAAAAATAAATTTTACTCCACCCCTAATTGAAACACTATTTATTAAATCATTACCGATGGATGTTAAATTTCAGTTTTTAGATATAAAAATGCAACGTAAAAAAATGTATAATAAAATACAATTGCCGATTTCACAAAATTGTAGTGTGCCATCATCAAGTTTTACAGGCATGTAATGTGTTTATTCTGTGCCATATATTACCCTCGTTTCATTGTTTGTTGTCGTGACTAGTCGTGTCGGAGGGCTCGCACGATAAGAGCGTTGTTTGCATAAATAACTTCCCCTTCGTCTATTGTGTTCTTCTTTACATCATTCTTACTGAAGTGTAATATAATATTCTTATTTGAGACAGTTATGTGTGCTTGGCTTTCACAGTTTAATAATTATTTATTGATGTTATAAAAAAGCTTGAAAATAAACAATTTTTAATAAGACGAGAATAATATTATGAATGAGCCTTTAATTTGCATTCATTAGCAACTACCAATTAAAACTTAATGTACAACAGAGGGTTTACTGTATAAACAATATGTTAAATGATGATGGATACATTATGATACATATATAGAGACAAAATATTACGTCATTATCATGGTTGTATATTTTTTATATATACATACATATATAAGGAGAGTACATGAGTAATATATATATATATATATATATATATATATAGCTATTCCTATAGGTTATACTGTTTCGAGACGAATAATATAATTTTCTTTGTCTAGGTAATATTAGCATTAATTAATTTTACATCATCATCGTCATCATCAAAAAATTTATTTTCTGTATAATATAATTATTAGATAGGTGCTAATTAATATTATAGCTGACACAAAGTATTGATTATTTGTATATCCTGCTTATTTTATATGTGCATGCAAATTTTGCATTGCAATTAATTGGTAATTACAACATAGTGCGTGTTTACAATTATTTTATATCACAATAAATATTTCGTTCTCCTCCTAATTCATGCATGAATTAATAGCTTCATGAAATGCTCACGTTTTTAATTAAAAAATACAATTCAAAAAGTCACCATGCATGGAGTACTGTGACATTATTTTTATTTATCTTTCATACAATCTCTAATATGGTTTTAGGTTTAGGATCACAATTTTTCACATACAAATTCATTAAAATACAGATGAAGAAAATATTGCGATGATCGGCATGTATAAAAGATTATGTTAAAGTTGAGCGCCGGATGAGGCCGCCTCTTCATTAGACGTTATTCATGGTAGGCTGTTGACGTGGCATGCCACCCACGGTACAAAATGGAGCTGATGCTTGCTCAGGTAGGTTATAGCATCTGTGCTTCACAGCTTGACCCATACGTTAGAAATGAACCACTAAACAAAGATATGTAGTTTTTTTTTAATGTGGTATCTTCTTCCAGTATATACTTTTGTAGCTTTTTTCTTTCTCTTTAGCTATGTATGTATAAGGCCTTGCTTCTTCTACAACAAGGACTATCTATCCTCAGCTTTCATTCATACCTGTAAGATTGAAAATTGTGATAACACGCAAGGAGATTTTTCAAAGGCATGCCGGCCAAAACGCCGAAATGGTTGTGATGCTCGTTCGCTGCCCACCCTCTAACCACTCTAACCTGTGCCAGTAAACAGCTTCTAAGAGCATAGATGAGCTCAGCTAGTGTGTACTGGTGTGTTCTACCTTCTACCAATCGGTGATGGTGAAAAAAAAAAGAAAAAAAAAAACTTGATCAGACGCTAAAAAAAAAAAAAAAAAAAAATGAAAATAAATGTCTGAAGGCTATAAGTTATGAATGAAGGGCTAAATCTGATTGTTTAGAATTAACATTTATGTTTGCACGACTGTATGCTCGACCATACATGAGAATATTTCTTCTCGTCCTTTTTTAAAGTGTAGAACTGAGATATTTTTAATATTTATTCATTTAATATATGGTCAAATTTTTACAATAAGAAAAGAAAACAATTTTTTAAATTTCATAATGTCAACTCCGTTGGGGTATATCTCTATAACCTGAATTTCAATTTTTATCATTCAAATTCCTACTTTTAAATTTCTCTTGAAAAAAAATATGTATTTTTTTTTTTTTTTTAATATTACTGCATGCATATATACTAAGATAGATATATTTTTCGTGGAGAGAAAAAGGTGTGAGTGGAAAAGTGGTTCAAATTGAAAGAATGTTATAAAGAACTGCAAGAAGCGGTTATTTCCAGATCAACATCGCTATATCACATTATAAAAGTGTTGAGAAATAGTCTCGTATAAATTATACAAGACTCTATTTAATTGTGTAATATTTCTTTGCTTTTAATAAAATACTCTCTCACATTACCATGACAAGTTATATAATATTTATGGTTCAAGTATATTTAGATACAGTTATAGTGAGAAAAATTGTTGTGCAGCATGCACATTGTCTTTTCTTAAATTTTTGTTAAGATTACTTTAAAATTATACATTTTTGCAATTAAATTTACTATGAAATCTTATAATGCAATATTCACACCAAGTACATTCAGATATAAAAATACATATATATGCACTCAAAGTAAACTTTGTTTATTTAAAGCTAAATAAATTAAAAAAGATTAAAAATGCATTTTAATAAGATCACATTCAGTTTCAGTAGGCTATAACTGTATTAACAACACAGTACGATTGATACACATATTCAAGTCAGTTATAAAATAAACTAATATGTACACTCAAATCAACCTTGAATATTTTAAAATATTAAATTACAGAAAAATATTTGAATAAATGAAAACACACAAAATATAGACACAGACAATAAAATTATTCTCACTCTCTCCATATAGTAAAAATAGAGATGGCAATGCCATATATGGCATATATTTAAAAATAATATGTAAACTAGATGCTTTTATATTACAGCATCAAAAATAAGTAAATTTATACAATTTTGGAGAGGAGGGGGAACAGACGGAAGAATTTTTGAAGCAAATGTAATACAATTGTATTATTAAATAAGATATCGACTGTACTCATTTCATTATAATTTAGTAATAAATGTACTTCAATAATTTATTTGTATATCAATGAACACTGCACAATGATATTGAAAAAGGTTTATATATTATTAGAAAAATCAAGTTACGTCACACACAAAGTTTGGACTCCTCGCCTCTGAAAATTTCTCTTTGAATCGCCATTGAGATGTACTAATAATAATAATATGTAGGTGATTAACAAGGTTACAAACAGAACATTTCAGAGGTAAAAATTTTGTGAAGCGAGAAACTTCAAGCAACTTGTTTCCCCCCTGCGTAAAACAAGTTGCCTACAAAACAGGCGCTCAAGAAACATTCTTGCATTTTAAATTAAGTAAATTCTGAAAGAAAATTAAACGTAAAAATGATTGTTATCAGCAAAATATTCCTGAGGATTTATTTCTACTATGAATGAAAGGTAAATTTCAATGAAACCCAACAACCAATAATAGTTTATGGCAGCACACTTGATCAAACTTGAATGTTGTCCTTCTTTAAATCTCTTATGTGGCCTCGAGTCTGTTCATAAGAAAAAATTCATAGTGTTTAGTTAAACAAACTTTGCAAATTTTACGAATGCGTGAAATATTATCTTCAAAACAGAAATAAACAATAAAAAGATTTTGATCTTTAATATTTTATTTTTCTTTCATGCTTCATTAAAACTTACACGAACAAACACTTAACACTGAACAAAAGATTGAAAAAAACAAATTCTTGTCTCTTTTGCTAGCTATGCTTCATTCAAGACAGAGAAACATCGGCACAAGTAAAAGTACATAACTACATGTAAAAAAAATACCTGGATTTTTATGAAGGTTACCTTACGAGGCGCTATATATGCACTTTAAAAGTCAAACCATTGTTGGAAAAGACCAATATGAGAGTGAAGAAAAACAAGAAGCCCCTTAAAGAATGTGCAGAAGCAATCGTCATCACCTGAGATTCGTGTATGTTCTGTTTGCTTGTCTGTCAAGTGGCCGTGACAAACAAGAAGAATCAGAGGGGTTATTTGATAACCAAACACGCCAGGGTATAAAGAAGATAAAGTAGAGAGAGTCTATAATATTCAACTTAAAGGTTATCCAGGTAAGCTCAAGTTGTTACGCTACGTTGACAGTATAGTATATGAAAGAATAAAAGAACTTTATGTGTGTATGGAACCTTTATATATAATAATAAAGGCCCTCTTTTTTTTTTCTTCTTTATCCATTCTTTATTATTTTACTCGGTGGTTTAGTGTATGTCAATAATGTGCCGCCTTGCCATTGAGAAATAAACATATATACGAGGAAGAGGGCATGTTGCAGGTAAGGCTCGGTGCTATTATAACATTGCGCCGTGCATTCCTCGCGTTCTTGTGGTATCACTTCTACCGCATCTCCCAATAGCGCCGACTTAAGCGCCTCCACATAAAGGACACATGTAGCAACAACATTTTCAGAATATTTGACTAACACCTTATACGTGTTGCACAGAAAAAAAAAAGTACTTCAGCCTGGATATTGTTAAAAAGAATGCAAGATAGCATGTATTAACCGTGCCATAAAGCTAATTTTTCTTATCTAATTTACATATTTATAACCTTTATCACATATATGAATAATTTGCAATCTTATATGATAACATGGTAAGATACTGCAATAGCATAGTACAGAAAATTTGTAAAACAATAAATAAATACGTCTCATCAAATATCACGATAAGCTGTCCTCCTGTCCTTTAAATAATTTTAAATTGTAAATGTACTAAATGTGACGAACAAATATTCATAAGTAAAAATATGGAAAAAACATATTATAGTAATTAATTAATTCAATAGAAAATGGTGTCATTTTTTAAGTATAATAAAATTAATGTTTCAAATGCTCTTTTTTTCAAGCCATATAGTGGAGGTATAGTTATGCTAATTAATCTAATTACTGTTAAATTATTACTATTTACATACAAAATTTTACTATGATGATATTATTATGTTCTAAATGGAAAGAAAAAGTATGTGACAGATAAATATTTGCTTCGAGATGCAGCTCGAGAAAAAAGAAATTTGCGTGCGTTGAAGTCTCCACAGCTTGTGTAAGGGAAGTTGCATACTTTACGTCAATAATATTTATAATACTAAGGGACATTCACAAAGCACTTTAACCCCAACTTTAGCCCCAAGTTTTATCCCTGGTACTAAACATGATGCCAAACTAGGAGCTAGGCATGGTTAGCCCCTGGTTTAGCACCATGTTTAGCACCAGTGATAAAACTTGGGGCTAAAGTTGGGGTTAAAGTGCTTTGTGAATGCCCCCCATTAATATGTTTCATTTTATTTTATAGTTAACGTGTGTTAAAAAATTTGAATGTCAAAATTAAGTATTTTTTTTAATTGAATAATTATATAATATATATTTTTTGCGGCTGATTTGGCTATATTAAGTCTTATGTACTTAAGCCCAAAATTTATGTATGATGTACTATATGATATTTTCTAATAAAAGCCTTTTTGAAACATGAAAAAATACAGAATATAAGAGTGCATTGAACAGAATAAAAGTTAAATTTTGCATATTTTGAGAAGAGTATATATAAAAGTTTTTGACAATGTGTTTTTATTTTTCAATTTTAATGTCACCATGCCACAGTTAAAACTAAATCTATAAAGAAGTAAATCAAATATTCATATAAATAATAATTAATTTAAATTCAATTCATATTGTGATATGACTAAATAGTCTAAATACTCTATTTACTAAATAAATGTCCTTATTCATATTTTTTCTTCAGATAAATAATAAATGATGTCATTATCAACCTCTGTTTCAACAGCATAAACATAGTCCATATAGCAACGATAATTTCAATTATTCTTCTAATTGTAGGTCTAAGTGATCGGCTTGTGTTCGGGTCAATGAGTTGAGGTGTTTCAAAATTTCTGTCAATAATAAAATATTTTTTAACTTTTTTAGCGACGAAACTTTACACAAAAAAAGACGGTTGTGATATAGCCTCTTTTGATCATATTTATGTATACCGAAAAAAAAATTTTGAATGCCTCTTTAGCTGGGTTGCTACTGAACACACTTTGTTCCAAATTTCAATGAAATAAGTTCAACTAACTCCAAGCCATATGACGCTAAAGGATTTTTTTTTGTACTTTCTGGATAAATGAATAGAAATGTGTTTTTTCAAAGAGTATAAAAAATTGTTTTCTCTTTTGATTTTAAAAAATTTAGCCAAATAACATTGGGACATTTCTGCTAAATTGAATTAATGATGCTAGTTATTGGTGTGGTCTAACATTGAGACTAGTTTATAGTACGAAAAGTCTCAACATTATATACAGTAGCAGATGAGCTGATTGAGATTGAGGGTGGGGCTACTTGAAGTGCAATCAACCTCTTTCACCACGTACCTTAACTCATGTTTCTACATGCATACAGACTCCGCATTGTGTGTGTATAGTTATACAGTATAATGGCGATATTAACAACCCCATTAGACGATATACTTAACATGGACCAAAGGATTAGTGTTAAAAAAAGTAGTATTTTATTTAGCCAGGTGTATAAAAAACAAATAAAAATTATATATATAAAAAAAACAGTAAAGTTTTTGTTAAGAGAATTTCGAAGATAACATCTTTCTTCTTTCTCTCTTTTTCTCTCTCATGGTTGCTTGCTCAACACACATCAACTCTCATTTATTGCCAATTAAAATTCCTTGAGACTAACTTTTTTTTTTTCTTTTAAAGGTTGCAGCAGTAGTAGTAGTGATAATCATGTTGAAGCGTTTCACGGACAAGCCAACAAAAAGACTCATATGTGAGAGAGAGATAGTGCAAGAGAGAGAGAGAGAGAGAGAGAGAGAGAGAGAGAGAGAGAGAGAGAGAGAGAGAGAGGGAGGGAGTCTAAATTGAGGGAGGGATAGAGAGATACAGAGAAAAAAAATGGGAGGATAGAGAGAGACGATACAGAGGAAAAGATATGTAAAGAGAGTGAAATAGAGAGACTTATAAAGCTCAGGAGAGAGACGGAGAGTCAGAGAGACGCAAAGTATAAGAGAGGATATAGCTGACTAAGCCGATGGCTGTTGCCTGCGATGGAGTAGTCATGTCGGGGCACACACTGGAATGCTGTGAGACCGTGAGGCTTCGGCTATATTAGTTTTATCTCGCGGCTGCTGCCATCAGTGAATCCAGCCAGACAGGTGCTGTGGCGAGATAAAGCTCGCTCTAAATCCATCTTCATTCAGAATGTCACACAAACAGCATCATTAAGCCAACGCCCTAACTGGAAATTGCGTAATCAACTAAACAATAAAATATGTCACTTTATAACGTAAAACAAAAAGTCTTGTTACATCTACAAAATAATAAAACTTGTTTTTTATTGCCAACGAGGAGGTATTTCCACTTAAAAAAAAAAGAACCATCAGAGTTTCATCAGCACATAGCAATTGTTTAAACTGGAAGAATGTTAATGGGATTTTGAACCTTCAATGTTTGTTTTCTAAGCTTGATAAGGTTGAAAGTCCTCTCTTCAAGTTTTGTTATACTAATTAGCTCACATTAGACGTCAGGTACACAACGGCAGCCATGTTGGGGGAATATAATACAATTCTGTTAAAAAAACTTTGAAACAAAACTTCAGTTCTAAAGTGATAATTTGTAAATTTCTGAACTCATTTGACGCAAGTCACGAATGTATTCAGGTTTCATGACTAGAGTCACTGTGAGTTTAGTTGTCATTAACCGTGGAAATATAGTAAGAAACCTGCATGGATATCTCCCTTCGTGGATCACGTCTTATCAAGTTATCATTATATATAATGCTACCATTATAGAGAGCTAAATTTTCCTCATTTTGCCTTGGAAAATTTTCCACTTGCAGCCTTGTTAATCACCATGTCTTGTGTTATTCTTACGGAGCATGATGATTAACAAGGCTGCAAAGGAAAATTTTCCGAAAGCGACGACTGTACAAACTTGAAATAATAACTAAATGAATGGAAAACGTTATTGTCTGTGATGTTGTCTGCTTCGTTTTCTCTTAGAGTCAATATTGACGTACCCAGTCAAGGTGGGAGCAGCATATAGAACTTCTCAATATGATAAAGATATTTTGAGCTATACATGAGATTTTTTGAACTTATGTTCTATCGACGTTTTTTTTAGTGATCAGTTTCATATGTTTTAGTCAGAAACAATAAAAGTGATTAAATTCCTCTAAATTAAATTTCTTTGGAGATGTTTGAAGATGTATACCGTGGGTATATAATATACTGTACATAATTATGAATTATGTACGCGGCTCGAGATATCATAAACTTTTTACCCTTGTTCAGTTTGTAGATGTTGCCATACAGTCTATAGAGGCGTGGTGAACTTGAAATTTTTGGAATGGCTAGACTGAGTGCTCTTCTTACCACCTTTAAAATTGCAAATTTGAATCTTTTTGTCTCTTGACGTTGCAGCTCCAGCAAGTGAGGCAGAAGTGAAGTTGATGCTGTCCTGAGGTAAACAGCTAGAGCTTATATATTACACGATACAATTTTTCATCAAAAGAAAATGTCATTTCCATACAAACAAATGGAATTGAAGTTTTCTTGTAAGGGAAAATCGTACGTAATAATTAAATTAGAACCATTGTACCGTGCAATACCGGCTTAACATGCAACAAAGTGTTGGGAATCTCCGTGATTATTTGACGTTGGAAAGTAGGCTTTCTATGTTAAAATATAGAAATAAAAAACTTGAGAAAGCATTACGGATATGAAATTCATTAAATGAATTTTTATTAATTATTGTCCATATTAAAAATTATCTCATCTTCATTTAAATTTCCAGCCTGCATGATAAAGAATCTTCTGTAAGTTAAGTTGCATACAAATCAGGCGCCCCGGGGGAGGAACTAAGCGCCTGTAAGTATGCAACTCTTTCAGCAACAGGCCGATGACATTATCTAGCCTGAGTTAAGGGTAAGGTAACACGAATCAGCTGATTTTTTAGTCCCATTTGATTAACATGTAAACCTTAGCAAATTCACAAAAGTCTGAAAACAATTTGAGGGACAGATTTTAGTACCTAAAAGCCATAAAAAAAATTTCAACACAGTTATTTGAGCCGATTTTTTTAATTAATTTTTTAGTTTGGCTTTTTATGGGAAATGCTGAAAATTAAAAAAAAATATTAAAAAAAATCGGCTCGAATAATTGTATTAAATTTTTTTTATGCCTTTCAGGTACTAAAATCTGTCTCAAAATTTTTTCAGAATTTTTGTGAATTTGCTAAAAGGTTTATACATGTATTTTTTATTCAAATGGGACTACAAAATCAGCTGATTCGTGTTAATATATCATTAACTGTTGCAAAAACTTTCAGTATATAAACTATATAACATTATAGATATCAGACTGATATGACAAATAAAAAAGTTAACGTTGACAGTTTTTAATTTTAATGTTTTTTAAGTTCAAACTTAAAGTGTACAAATAATTATAAATAAGCAATTCAATTTATACAAAATATGCCTCCCTTTTACTAAAAAAAAAAAAAAATTGGTGACTATCCAGGGGACACCAATGCTGTAAGTTAAGTTAGATTAGTTTGTATTGTTTAAAAATAGTAGTGAACCATGGTAAAGATAAATTGTAATCATAATATAATTTACTTTCAGCAGTATGAACATTATCACCCGTTATAGTATAAAAAGTAAGTGAGATATGGGATATGGTGTAACCTGTAATAGATTAATTGCAATGCATTTTTGCATAAAAAAAAAAAAGAAAAAAAAAAACAATTTTCAACTGATTTTTAGTAGCACAAATTTGATGCTAATAAGTTATTATTTCTTTATATTATATAATATGTAAAATATAAAATTTAATATATTATCAATTTGAAAAATAATTATATAAAATTAATAAAATATATTTAATAAAAGTATGACGCAATTTCAATATATCACCTTTTTTTAGGCCTCATATTTAAAGTTGTATATATATAATATATATATATATATATATATATATATATATATATATATATAAAATAAAAATAGTATAACAATAAATTTACGAAGAATAAAAAAAAAATAAAAAAATGTTAGTTGTTTGGAATTCGATGTTATTTTTGCTGGTTTTTATGCTGTTAATTTATGCGCAAAAGAATGGTGTGGCATCCATGTTGATAGGTGGGCGGTGAGTTATTGCAGAGTGTCGGTGATAGGCCTACCTGTGCGGCGACTGCGGCAAGCAAGGCCAGCGGGACGGTGGAGTTGCAACCACCAGGTGTGCCGGCATCGCGCAACAATCACGTCACAGCTGCATAACCTTTAGCAGGGGTCACAAGGGTCAATTATTCCAGAAGTACTTTGTTAAATGCGCAACATAAAGAAGTGTCATGGAATTATTATTAAATTGCAAAATAACATAACTTTGTGATGTTTATTATATTATATTTTGATAAGTTATATTAAAAAATATACATTATATTTTAGATAAAGAAATGACTTAGAAAAATGAGTTTACCTTCATCAGATTTTTATTTTTAAAATGCAAAATAAAATAACAATACACACTCATCACTCATCATAAAAATGTCACATTCTGACCTATAACTTTAAGAGGATTCATGTTTCAGTATAACTTGTATCACATAAAGTTTCTCTCTCTTAGAATGATAGGTAAGCTATGCGCTAAAAATAAACGTGATATCATGTTCTATAAATAAAAGAATGTTTTTGTATCACGCAGATTTGGTCCTTTGTCTTCGGCTTTATTTATAGCATCAAAAACATTGTCATTTTTTTTATCGAGAGAGAATTTAAATCCTAAAGGAATGACAAGAACTTTAATGTGGGTTTTATTGTTGTTTATTTATTGTGTCCTGTAATATTTAGACTGGTAGAAGTGCGCATATCATGAAGAAAATGAAGTTTGAAAATGGTCAATGTATCAATTGAACCCGATAAAGATGCAAAACACTTCTTTTGCAGTTCCTGATATATATATATATATATATTTTTTTATTATTTATTTTGAAAGAACTAAATCTTTACCACAAATGCCAGTTATCTTGTTTTGCATATCACAGTTTCATATTATTATATTTTTTCATTTTTTTCTGAACAGTAATTTTGTCTTCGTGATTAATTGTTCACTGATTACTTATAGTGCAACTGTAACTATGTAAGAATTCTTTATACTATACTTGCGGATAATATGCCAATGATATGTAATATTTTTAAAAAATGAGACGAAATCGTTAATATTGTTTTTATTTGTTCAAGAAAAAAAAATATAACAATTATTTGAACTCTCTAATGCAGAAATTCTCTAGTATTTAATTACTACTGTCACTGTATTTTAATTCTTATATCTGCTTGCTTTTTTTTCCTTTGCTGAGAATCGTGGTATTCCAAAATACATTTTTTGGATATATGAATACGTATTAAACAGCTTCGTGTGAACGTAGTTATAGATGATTTTGCAGATCTATAATACATCCTAAATGTCTACATGTACTCGCAGCTCTACGCCGCGGTGTTTCGAGATTTATGGTACCGTGAGAAACTCATGTACGAAGGTGATTTTGTTAGTATAATACATCCTACATGTACCCGCAGCTCTACGCCACGGTGTTTCGAGGCTTATGTTGATCCCGCCGCCAGCGCTCAGGTGCGAGGGCGAGCCACACTGCAGACTGCTGGTCACCAGCCGCGGCTTATCTCCTTCTCCCGGCACGTCCCACACATGCAGCCAGGGTCACAAAGCTAAGCCGGGAGAGGTCAAGGAAACGTTCCTTACCTTGACGATTTTTACCTTCTTCTTCCCGTGTCACACCTTGATAACACGCGGTGTCCACGTGAGAGAAAGTGTCGCCACGCAGTCTGGCGGGGAGCCTCCAGGTGCAGCCTGACCTCAACCGTTCTTCCTCCATCTCATCGTCATGTGGAAATATAATATTATTGTAAAAAGCTTTAAGCAGATTTTATTGCAAGGAAACATGAGATTCATAATTTAAATACCGTATAAAAGTTCTTTCATATTTTTTTTTATAAGTATGTATTTTTTTACGTTAAGAGATTTATATAAAAAAATGTTTTTTTTTATAATTTATTATATAATAGACCTGTTCGTAAATGCATAATCAATTCATGAATCAATAATCAGATGAACCATCTGTGCAGGTAACATCAAAATATATATAACCGACTGTCATCTGATTGTGTATTTACTATTTACGAAAAGACTGAATGTAAACAGTATAACAAAATTATAAAATTGGATTATTATAGATTTTTATACTTCAAAATTTACAACATTTATATGTTCCAATTTATGAGCTTATTTTTTAAAAGATTTTTGTTTCTGCTCAATAAAATACACATTATTTTATTATTATTAAAGTCTGCCATATTGAACAAGCTGAACTTTGAAACATAGAATGTCCTACACTGCATGGATATATTGTCAAACACAAGTTAACCAAAAGGGAAAGTAGAAAAGCACACATAGATATATATAAGAAATGACATTATAAAAATATATGCACATAAAAAAAGAGAAAAGAAATGCATGCATATTTTAATGCATTAATTCATTATGTTATAATCTATGACAATTTCTATTTTATAGTTAAAATTTATTTAACAAATTTACATGCAATGATTTAAAATAAAAGTTGTAAGTCACACGTCAAGAGTATAAAATAAATTCTGATGCACGTACAGTGTACAATAATTCAAAGTAATTAAGCCTTTCATATTACATTTCTCTATATACTGTATAATGATATCTACAGACTTCATTACTCAAGGGTTTTATTATAATTATATTATATTTTTCACAATATGGGTTAAAAATTAACTTTTAATACCATATTAATTTTAAAGAAAATCAAGAAGGCTTTTATTATAAATTTAAAATTCCATTATATATACTTAAAGTTTGGGCTTATAAGTACACCCTTCACCTTGGAAAATCTCCCACTCGCAGCCTTGTTAATTATCATGCTTTATATGCCCGGTGTTATTCTTACAGGACATGGTGATTTAACGATTCAGAATAGGTTTTATTCAAATTCACATAATACAAATACAAAGTTAGGATTCAAAACAATTAAGTCTTATTACATCATCTACCTGAAATTTCAAGATTCAGAAAACACATATTACAATACAAGTTTGGATTTAAGTACAAGACTTTTTAACCAGATCAGCCATAAAAAAAAAAAAAAAAATTCTCTGCTCACCCTTACGTTCTTGTTGTTCCGCGATGCACGCACGCTCGCACAGTTGCCTACTTTACAGGCGCTGTGGCACAGGTGTTAAGATGAGCGTGACTTGCGAGCGAGAAGACGTGTGATGCAAGTCTTTGTGAGCACCAACTGATGAGATGCTGATGCCATTGTGAAAGAAATACACAGCAGAAATAAACTATTTTATACATCAGTTAAAAAGAAGAAAGAATGAAAAGGAGACAACAATAAAAAAAGAGAAGCTGCAGTATAAAGAAAAATATTTTTCTCTCTCTCTCTATTAATTTTTAAACTATTCGTTGTGAAGTTCTTGACCTCATAAAGAATAGAAGAGTACAACAATTATAAAAAATATATATATAACAACAGAAAAACCTCTTCTATCGCTATTAATCAAAAAAATAAATGTCTAGAACTCTGGAGGGCATTAGGATATATAGAGAGAGAGAAAATATAAATATATTTTTCATAATGTGATGACGTAGTGAATGTCAGAATTGATCTTATGAGAAAGAGAGAGAGAGAGGCATGCGGCAACAAACTTATCTGGCTGGTGTAAGATGGTACGTGAAAAGGATCGAGCTACATGATTAATCACCTTATAGTCACGAGAAAAATAACTATTCTTTACGAAACCTGCTGAGTGAAAATGCTTAAAACCTACAATGGTTTCATTTCTTAGGCCTGCTTCTGCTGCTGCAGTACATGTTACATTATTATAGACGCAGAAGAAGAACATTGTTTGTCATTGGCCGCGAGCACGCCCCGTCACAGCTGCACAACAAAACGCACTACTTTGTGCATTGTTGCTGCAAGTGGAGATCTCAACGCACGAACAGAAACAAAAACCTGCAGCCAGGACAAAGCGTGCACGGGCTTATGTTCATTGTTTAACTAATAAATATTCAATGCTGCATGTACTTAATGGTAAAATGTAATTACAATTTCAATTGCACGTGAATGAATTGTTAATAAAAATCTATAATTTCAAAATGTTCGTAAAATTTAATAAATAAAAACAAAAATAAGTTCATATCCTATTACAACTGTCAATGGTGTTTCAATGAAATGATGCAAATCTTTGATTATTTAGTAAATTAAATAGTAATTAGCAATTAATTATTAGCTTTGATAGTAATAAAAAAATTAAATATGAATAAAATTATATTAAAAAATCAAAATGATAAAATTTATATTAAATAATAAATTTTAAATAAATTATAATAAATTGAGTATATTAAATTCATTAATGACTTTATTTATATAAATATAAAATTTGTTCATAATATTATATCCAGGGTGGTTGATTACTCGATGAAATATAAGCCTACCTAAGTCTGAACGGCGGGCGGCTGGCAAAGGCATCATCATCATCATCATCAGCCCGCCCTGGTGTGGGAACATTGGAAGGATGCTGCAGCGTGCTGGACCTGCCCGCATGTGGCCAGGTGTGCTCTTCTCGGAGGTATGTGTGCGTGCCGGGCCCGCCCTCCTCTCGCTCCTCAATACGTGTTCTATAGGAATGTAAAAAGGCTTCTAATACAATATAGCTGCTAGCTGAAATAAAAAAAATATATAAAATAATATGAAGAGAGCAATTAGAGATGAGAGAGAGAGAGAGAGAGAGAGAGAGAGAGAGAGAGAGAGAGAGAGAGAGAGAGAGAGAGAGAGAGAGACTATCTATAAATAAGGATCGTAGAAAAATACATGTAAGTGGTCATCAGAGGCAGGCAAAAAGAATTTTACGACGATGATGATTAGTCTAAGATGAAGACTCATGGATAAAACTTTGAAAAGGGGGAAAAAAAAAGGTGGCATTTTTTTAAAAGATTATTTCGTGGGAAGTTTTTCTATGTATATATGTGTGTTATAAGTTCTCTTTTTTTCTATATATATATATATATATATATATATGAGATGTATATAAAGAAAGAAGGGATTTTTTAACTTTTTAAAATGAGAACCCTCTCTAAGACAAAGCTATTATTTTGACCGCACTTTATATGTTAGAGCTGGAATTTTTTCTTTCTCCGTCAGGTGGTAGTGATGGTGCTCGATGATGTGTGGTAAGAGGGGAGGCCCCCGGGCAATTCCTCCGTGTAGGCGAGATGGGCCCAAGCAGTCTAGCGGCCGCGTGACGAGGCCTTACCATATGGCCGCCATGTTGAAGAGCCTCCTGCTGATGTTGCATGTATAGCTGTGGGCACCAAAGATGAATCTATTATAGTCTCAGTAAACGTAAAATGCAGATGGAGCTATCTTTACATGGATCGTTCACTTTCAATTAAGGTATACCCATTGCCTTTGAAAATTGCTCACTTGCAGCTACGTTAATCACCATGCCCTGTATTATTCTTATGGGGTATGGTGATTAACAAGGCCGCCAAGGGGAATTTTCCGAGGCGATGACTGTATACGGTAATTTTCATATTTTCTTGTGTTTTTAATGTGAAATGAAGACAAAGGACAATTAACAATTGCAATAAAGTTCACATACATCGAAAAAAGCTCTCATCAAAAACAACAAATGCCTTTGCTTTACACGACGTCTTCCTATTCCATAACATTTCTTATGGTAAATTTTGTTCTGTTTGTCGGTTAATTGAAATTCATCATGCATAGACAAGTCAGAAATCTCAACTCATTTTATTTGTTATGTATAAAAATAATTCTAAAATTTAAAAAATGGGATAAATTATAAAAATTTATCAAATAAATTTCAAATTCTAAAATCTGTTTTGTTGTGTTTTTATTTTTTACTACTATTTATTGTTTTAAATTCTTTAAAATATTTTTATTGTCTTGAAATTCTTAGAAATGTTGAGTTTCAAAGGAAGAATTTTAAAAATATCCCTCAATGAATATTGTAAAGTTTAAAACGTACGAAGAGGTCAATATTTTGTTTACGTTTTCCTTGTCTACATTTTTTTTTTATAAAATTATGCAATAAATAATGTACTAATCGAAGTTAAATTGAACTGAAGGATACTTATGTTTTTTCTAGTATTTTATATACTTCCACATGAGGATGGAGGGCATGCGTGGCCAAAATATGTCAATTGACCCAAAATACTTTCACATAAATTGCAACAAGTGCAGGACTGTAAAAAAATTAATAAACAACATTATGCATTATAACGCGTTATATAATATTATATGTTATAAAATCTTTTAATGAAAACTTATATAAGCTTTAAATTAAAAAGAAAAAAAAAAATGACGGAGTGAAGCATGTAGTTTCACGAGGAGGTCATGTGAAGCCTGAAGGACCATCACGGATATGTTGGTGCGCCCTCGTCAAACTTGGCATCGAGCGGCACGTGTCCTACCACGTGCTGCCACGTGCAGACGAGTTCCCCAGGTGAGCACCACGTCGTCGTGTTGGAGAACAAGGTGTAGAGGAGAACGAGTCCTGGCAAGCTGCCACAAATCAACGAAGAACATAAAAGCTCATAAGCTCAGTATACAGTTTTTGATAAAAGCTGGTCCATGGATTTTGTTTGCTTCTATATATTATAATTGCCCTTAATTTGGTATGGTGTAAGAGTTAAAAAAATGTATTCCGCTTCATAATCTAAAAATTAAAATAATAAGATTATATTGTTCAAGATAATATTTAGTATCTTTAAAGCAGTCGGTATTTAATATAAAATATTCTTAAATATTAGTGAAAGTCCGAAAAAGTTAATTTTATTTATTCAAAATAAATTAGTCTATCGTCTGAATATTCTAATCACCAATGCTATTTTTTTTGTATTTTTTTTTTATCTCATGAAAATTACACGATAGATGTATAATTATAATTTTATGTATATAAGCATATAATAATATAACAATTTATAATAAAATATTCATTTAATAAAACGTATTGACATGCAGCCTTTTAAATTAATTTACTGCATGTAAATTAATTAATTAATTAATTAATTAATTTTAGAGTAAATGTTAAAATTGACATTGAGATTTAAATATTTTTTCAACAGCTACATATACCTAATTAAAAAGTATTTTCAAAGAACTGTATTTTTTGCATGGCTATTATTATACTTTTTACCTATAGAAATATAACTTGTAAGTAAAACATTTGAAAAGGTACACAACAAAAAATCTAATGAAATCCATATTTTAATTTACATTAAGTATTTGAAACACTTCCTGACCAAAGCTGCCTGCACGTGTAAAGATTTGAGCCGCTGGAGAAAGATGAAAACGACGGAACGAACATTCCGAGAATTCCAAATCGCGAACGTCTCCGGGAAGTTTGCGAGCGGAAGTCTCGCAGCCAGCTGATTGCAGCTCAATTAATTGCACATGAATCATAATGGACTTATCAAAGTGATTCACGTCTTGAATTAAATATGATTCACAGGACGTTTTATAATGTAATTATTATATGTCTGCAAAAATAATTTGTGTCAGGATTTCCTTTTCAATTTTTTTTATTGCAATTAATTTTATCATATAATAATCTAATTAAAACTTAATTTAAATACCAGGGACATACGCTGTATGTGACCTTTTAATTTTAAAAATATGTTTACTTCAATTTAGTCGATATAAAAAAAAATTGCAAAAAAATCTTATCATATTACATGTGCTGTTTTTTCTCCTACATGCACTTCGATACTTTATGATTATAAAAAAGACAAGAAAAGGAAGATATGGCGTGTAAGATAAAAATGAGAGTAAGAGAGGGAGAGAATTAATACATATAGTGAGAAAGACATAGAAAAAACATAATATTTAGTGAGACAGAGATAGAGAGCGCAGAAAGAGAGTGAATACAGAGAGAGAGAGAATATAGTGAAAAAAGGGGAAGACGGAGAGAATATATACAATATATATATATACATACATTAAATAGTGAGAAAAGGGGAAGAGAGAGAGAAAGAGAGAGAGAGAAAGAGCTCAAAGAGCGGACGTACGGTGCTGCCCCGCGGTTCCTCTTTGCGGACTCGACAGACAGCCTGGCGACGCGTGTCTACAGAGTTGGAGATGCTGAGGCCGCGGTGAGATGTTGGCCGGCAGAGTGCGGGCGGCAGCGCTGAGGCGAGCACCACCAATGTGCAGACCATCTTGGAACACCACTTCCATACAAACCACCGTTTGACGCAAAGGTAAGAAACGAAACTTGGTATTTAAACGTCTTGATGATGATAAATTTTACACGCGCTTTCGTTTTATCTTAATATTTTTTCATCTACTCACGCCATACTCATTTTGAACTTTATGTCAGAGGTCAATACACCAATTTGTTTGATTAATTACAATGTTTTTCTGGTATGAGATGTTTTATTTCAAGGAAAACAAGAAGAAAAAAAAATGAAAATGAAGATGAACGTCTATGTAATTTTATTTTGTGTGAAACGAAAGAAAGCAATTAACAATTGAGTCATTGCCGTGCAAATTGACTAATTATAATCCACTTTCTACTATAAATATAGTTCAATTTCTTATCTGTTTAATAGATAACGACCTTACATTTAATAAATGCCACGCTTAATTGACTTTAAATATCGTTTTTGGTCGGCAAATCCTCAGTTCATTATTTCTGTGATTTGTATTTTAATGTGTATATATTATTATATGCACTCCTCGCATTAGGAATCAATAGATGGCGATATATATTAGCATCTATGTCGTATTGTTTGAACATCGACTCTATACTAAGGCCATCTGTTGACGAGAGAAGTTTTCCCAAACGACAACTGCAGTGTTCTATAAACAAACTGGTATAAAGTAAAAATGCAACTTTGATTTACTGACAGCTGAATTCCATGTACTTATTTTTCTGTTTCCTCATGCACGTGATTGTTCAGTTTACAAAACTGGAACCTAAAAGCAGAATGTTAAAACCCTAACATATGTAATCTCGCTAGCTTTCGGAATGTTATTGCACAAGGAAACATCAAGCTACAAAATATGAACTGGTGCAAGTTGGTTTTAAATTTTTGTTACATATATTTTTTTTATTTTTTTAATCAGAAAAAAACAGTCACACGTTTATACATTCTTATAATAACAATTAGAAATTTAATATATAGACCTCTAGATTTTAGAATGTAAGTGGAGAACGTTGCATTATTATTTATGAATTTCAGACAAGATGGCAAATTAATAATACATAAAATACAGTATATTGTTACAATATAATAAATGACATAATTAATTAGAAACGATGTTATTTTTTTAAAGAATCAATATGGTTTTCGTGGGAAATGATGAAATAAATTTAAGTTACATACCGTAAGATATCTCTATCCAGGTTACGTAACAACAATTTTAATTTTTATAAAAACAAGACAAAATATTTTTTACATGTAGATATAGTAAAAAATACAGCCTTTAACTCCCCAATTATGAGTTGTTTTTTTTTCTTTTGAAAATACGTCATATTATCAAAGGACATTTGAATAAAAAACATGGACACCCACAAAAGTAACAGCACGTTCTCCGAAATCATATGGACGCCTATTATAGAAAAAAACTAATAGTTTTGGTTATTGTTTTGTCAATGTCCACTCCAAAGGTTGTGATACGATCAGAGCATTTCGTGACACATCTGAGGCTATTCAGAGGTCGTCGATTTTTTGGTCTCGTGACCGGCGGGTTAGCCGCGCAGTCAGCGCTGATTATCTGATAGCCGGCATGTGCGCCGTGCCAAAACACTGAAACGTAAACAACTCGTATCAAACTGCATGATTCAGTCGTGTGCAAAAATACAATCTTATGACTGCTGTGTTAGGTCAGGAATATTGGTGAACATCTTTCATGCAATTTCTTTGTATATACAGCACGAAAAAAATGCATTATTTTACTATTTTATATAATCTTAATAGAAATCTCTGCAAAATTTCAATACACTTATTTGATTGATTTTCACGGAAATTTACGGAGAAAAAAATCAGAGGGTATTGAACCCCTGAACGCAAAAGGTATATTATATGACAATAATATAATTCCAATATAATTTTAACGTGTTACTGTATACCATATAGAGTATACCATAGACTGTATAATTAGTAAATAGTTTTTGTACTACAATACAATAAACCCTAATTGAAAAATTACGTCTTCAAATCATCCTTTACACGTCTAAACCTAATATTTTTACCTCTAAAACACATCTTATTTCCTCTTCGCTCTAAGTGAGGATGAAATGAAGACAATATTTCTAATATTTTATGCTCAATTAGAGAAAAGAAGACGTAATCTCGTCTTTTTCCCTCTGTCTTTCTTCTAAAATGGTGCAAAATAAGAGGAAATTAGACGAGAGAAGAGCTTAATATAGAAAATAAAAGATGAAAATTATTTTAACTCGGGAATACTAATATTGTATATAATATAAATACTATTTTTTTAAAATTCAAATTTTTATTCAATAATTTAAATTAATTTTGGTTGTACAGTGACAAACTTGGTATTTTTCAAGTTTCCATGTTTCCAAACTTTCATTCATATATGAATATCATTCGTCATTTTTATTTATTTAAAGCATTTAAAATGTATTGCTATTAAGAAAATTACTTTTAACTTGGCATATACGAGTAACAAAGATTTTATATTGAAATAAAGCGCCTCTGATAATTATCTGTAATGCTGCACAAAAGATCAGCTGCGTGGCAGTCAATGTAAGAGCATAATAAAAGACTTGTTTTAGTAGTGACGACAAATCGATTAAGTCAAATAAGGTTCCTCGACGACTTGCAGTCTTCCATGACCATGCAACTACGCCGCGGTAATCGACTCGCGGCTGCAGCTGCCAGACACGAGTTCGGGTACACGGTGCAAAAATATCAGAGCTTGAATATCCTGATTGAAATTAAAATTTAACTTGCAAAATATGCTGGAAAAAAAATGGAGTATCGACCTCATTTTTTTTTATTGCAGAAATGGATAGAGGGTGCAAAGTTATGCTACCCTGATTTTTTTCTGATTTTTTAGAGCCCGGGAACTATTTTTAAAAAATGATTGAAAGTTCTTTTTGTGACGTCACGAGACGCCGCTCCTTAAGAAAAAGATAGGACTTGCCGCCGCGTGACGTCACCAAAAGGACTTTTAATAATTTTTTAAAAATACTTCGCGGACTCTAAAAAAGCTGAAAAAAATCAGGGTAGCATAACTTTGCACGCTCTATCCATTTCTGCAATAAAAAAATTGAGGTCGATACTCCATTCTCAGCTGCAAAAATTAAATAATATTAATTGTATTTTGAATGATTATAAATTCAACGAAGGTATGAATTTAACTTAACATCATCACCCAACTGCATATATTATATGAATTAAGTTTACTTTTAGATCAGGCTTAATTTTTTTATTATTATCACCATAATCAAAATTAACAAAATAATCCTGATGCCTTACCATTTGCTTATTTTTCTCCGTACGGGATTTGTAATATTTCGAATCAAAAATGATGTAAAAAGTTTGCTGATTTGGAATTTGCATGCAATGCTCTTTTTTTTAAGTTATAATATTAAAACAGTCTTTAAATTGGTTAACAAAATTAACACGTTAGTTACAATTAAGTGTTAATGTTCTTTATCGCAAACACAAAACATTTTAACTAAAAGTTTCTTGAATCATTGACATGCAAGTTATATTTGCAAACAAATCTTTACGTTAAAGAATCGTATGTTATGTTGCTTACACTATAATTTTATACTTCATCGTCTGCTCTTATGTGCATTACTCAAATATTGTGTAACCAAAATAAATCTAACCATATGCAGCATGCAGCTAAGTCATGCAAAAATTCTGCATCATGCAGCTTTGCAGCTGTTCAAAAACACTTTCTAAGAATCAGAAATATACAAAGGCAATTCGTAATATTTTCTTGTTGCTATATTATTATTAATTATTATTATGTTAATTTTAAACCAACTATGTAAGTTAAAATTAGTAAATTTATGAATTCACACTACTCATTATAAAGGTGTAATTAATATTAATTAATAAAGAGAAGATATAATAATAATAGAGTGTTATAATATGGCCCAAAGCAAGTTACGTTATTATTTATATAAATAATTATGCATACATGCAGAGTTGATTTAATTTTTCTTGTGTATTTTTATATTTAGAAACCGATCTGAAATGCAATATTTTTAAACTATCAATTAAAACTAATTAAAAACAAAAAGAGACAGTGCAATTTTAAATTTAAACTGTTCCATTGAAGTTGTCAGTAATTATTTTAATACTATGTAATTTATTAACACTAAAATTGACAATTGATATATTTTAAAACCGAAAAATTTTCAATGACTAATTGAAAACTAGTAACTAGTATGTACAGCACTATATATACAATTTACTATAATTTGCACTATATACAATTTACTATAATTTTTTTTCAGTGTAATGTGTGGGAAACTTGATCCGTCAAGGAAATCCCTTGCAAGTGACCCCCTGTATACATTTCACCTATAATACAACCACATGAAATACATACTTGTTTTCGTAAAACCTTATATGGTTCCAATATATATATTATTATACGTATGGAAGTTTATATATATATATATAAATATGTAATTATATATATATATAATATGAGAACGATGACTCAACTCCTTCTGCTGCTGCTGCCATGATTAAAAACAAAACAAAAACATTAAAAGAGTATGTTCATATATAGAATATTCTCAGGATATTATACATTATTATACAAAATATTTTTTGTATTTTATTTTATTTCTCATTGCATATTAAATGATGATGATGCTGAAGTATAGATTATTACAATATATAAAAATAAAAACTTGACAATCGCGATTGAGTATCATCGTATAAGTTTAACTAACGAGACGAGAAAGAGAGAGAGAGAGAGAGAGAGAGAGAGAGAGAGAGAGAGAGAGAGAGAGAGAGAGAGAGAGAGAGAGAGAGAGAGAGAGAGAGAGAGAGAGAGAGAGAGAGAGAGAGAGAGAGAGAGAGAGAGAGAGAGAGAGAGAGAGAGAGAGAGTACGTTGACGAGAATAGATCCGGAACCACAAGGATGCAAAAAATGGCATATAACTCACTCGCAAGAAGCATTATATTATACAGTAAAGTGGTCCAGCTGCTATTGTCATTGACTGGAGATTTCATTCACAAACGTATGGAGAGTATAAACGTGTGGGAACCTCTCGGCACGCCGCATAATAATGTCATGAACATAATGACAATCAGACAAACTACAACTCCTACATGATCTTATTTGTTAAAATAAGTGACAATTTTAATTTTACGCAATTTTAAAAAATACTATATAAAATTTGATTCATAACTTGATTTTATACTATATATATTAAGTTATGTATTTTTTATATAATATTTTAATATCCTTACTGCACTATATGATTTAAAAAATTTGGTACAACAGGCTGTGACTTTATTCTGTATACATAATATTATGTCCTTATTAATATAATATTTTCAAATTATAATAAAGTGATATATATTTTTGTCACTGTGCATATATGATTTGATGATAAAAATATGAGTTATGTATATTTTTTAAGAAAAAATCATGCTGATGCATGACATATTTTTCGTATGGAAAACAGAGACACTTAGAATCAATATATAAACATTGCTTATATTAATGCAATGCATAAATGATTATAAATTATATGCTAATTCAGTGATTTTTTTTTAAATGCCACTGAAAAAATTTGTTTTTTAAGATAATTATTCTTTACGGTCCGTAAGAGTAAAAAAGATGATAGTGGAGATAGGTGCAGATTAAGAAAAAAGAGGTAAAATTTTAGGAGGGTACATACTCGTGTCTATTTCGAGGGGTGAGTGACTATTTACGTGGTGGGATTGCCACCCTCACAACGATTGTTATCCATAATCGAGACTAGATTATATCCATAGATATCTAAAAATCTCTGCAAATGCTATGAATAAAATTATTGTGTAAATCAGCAAACGATGGGTAGATATTGCATCAATGTCATCAATTACATAATAATAATATTTCAAGTCAACATGATGTGTCAACATCATTGCACAATAACACGCAAATGAACATTAAATATTATTGGTTTCTCTCTGAAATCTAAATCTAATGAACTTGTCGATTATAATAAAATCTTCTCAGTTTAATGAATAAATGAGACCGCCAGGTTCAAACTAAAATAATTGTACTTATTGGTATGTACTTTTTTCCCATAATTATCTAACATGTCATGCTGAAAGTAACCTTTGTCGGCAATGTTGAAGTTGTCCAGTTTTGCATTTCGGACCTCAACTAACTAGCTATAACTAAAACATGCAAGCAAAACATAGAAATCTAGACTAAAATGTATAAATATATAATAAATAATAATTATTCACATTTAACTTGAATATAAAAACTTTTATTTTATTATTAATTATTCAAATTTTATTTCATCAAAAAGTTTAGCAATATGCAAAATTTTAAATAGAAACTTTGGTTGGAGATGGTTTTTATATAAATAAAAATTAAGTTTCTTCTTTATATGAATTTAACTCAAAAGGAAGCAGATTAATAATCTCTGATTATGTTGTAACTATGAGAAAATATGTAAAAGATAATATCACAGTTATTGAAAAAAATAGTAATATATCTAATGTATGTAAATTGGTTTTAAAAAAATGTTGTTATATTTAACTTAGAGTGTATATAATGGACTTTGAGGTCAAATGTCTTCGGGCTGTATTATATAAAAACGCGACGGACCGTTGGTTGTATTGCGCTGGCCGATCTACAGTTGGGTCCACTGGGCAAAGAGTCTTGTAAGCAGTTCCTCAATATTGCTGAGATGGTCCAGGGGAGGTGGGAACCAGCGTGCTGGGCGGAGAGAGCTGCACGGTAGCGGAGCGTGGCGCCAGTGGGACGCGTGCGCCAACATTCGCGTGACACCACATACGCGAGCCACGCCGGCCCAGTTGGCGCTGTTCGGCCCCGGGCCCTTCATCGAGATGTGCCCGTGCCCACAGTAGTCTGGCCACAATGTGGGGTGGCGCCAACATTATTTTAAATTACACCTCATATAATATTATTCAGGAAGTAAAAAGTTTTAATGGCTTTTTTTTATAATAATATTCAATATTTATTTATTATAATAAAAACAACAATATTTTTTTAATAATATTATTTATTAATTAAAAATTAATTCAGGTCCTTGACCTTTTTTTTACTATAAAAATATTATTTTATTATTAATTTTTTTTAATAACTTATTCATTTTATCTTCTCAATATATCAATGGAATGTAGTAACAACATCTTTTCTCTCAGTCTTAATTATTTCGCACTTTTCAGTACTTTTTATATATAAAAATAGAAGGTTTTAATAAATAAATAAATCATATAAATAATAATATATAAAATAAATATTATATTATGAATCTCTCTGTTAAAAGATATAACTTTCTCAGGTATTGGTTGCTACTCTGAGAGAGAACAGTGCGGGGTCCAGCAATTCTCTCTGTGGTGAGTATGCCTGCGGCTACAGTGGCAGGCAAGGCAAGAGGGGGGGCAACGCGGAGAGAGGCAGCAGGCAGGCTGGCCGCAGCAGCACGGCCAGTGTTAGTGGAGCCTCATCTCAGAAGCGAGTGCTCTCAGCAGCTATGAAAATTGCTCAACGTCCACGGACATTTTTACCTGCAGGAATCAGTGAAACAGTGACAAATATTTCATAAAATAACAAATTTTAAGCCAAGTGTTTCGTGCTAAATGTAACAATATATAATATATATTTTTATTTAAAAAAATATATATTTAAATAAGTGTTTTTTTTTATTATTATTAAAAAAAAAGTAAATAATGACTTGATTTATTATGTGTACATTCAGTGGTGATCTTTGGTGTATATATCACCCCCGTTTATATTATAAACGCATGGGGTGGAGATGTTTTATTTAATATTAAGGATATTATTGTGTTTTTATAATAAATCATATTATATGACTATTATGGATAATAATTATCGTCATAACATTAAGTGATTACTTTTATATAATTATATATATAAAAGTAAATTTTTTTTAAAATACTTATTAATTAATATCTTCATATAATATTTATAATTGTGTTCCCTTATGTGCTACTGTGTAATATTTTACCAACCTGAGCAACATAAAGGAGGATACAAGCTACTGGATTTATTTTGACTGCAATTCCAACAACATTCAAGGTGAGAAAATATGACTTTTTTATATATAATAATCATTAAAAGTCGCTACACCTAGACTATATAGTAGTTTCTCGGATTCCTAGCGTCACGGCTTCCCCCTCCTTTACTAGGACCTAACTGGGACAACTCCGCGCTGTGACCGCCGAGCGCTCCTTACCACCTGAGAGGAAGCTTCTACCTTTACACAGCCTCCTGTAGCTACTATCTTCAAAATCAAAAATATATTTTATTTAAAAATATTTCCACCTAACTTTCAAATTATTTTTTTTAACATTAACCTTCTTCAAAAGATATTTATTTTTTTGTAAAAAAACAGTTTAAAAAAAAAACACACTATCAAATGACGTCAACGTTAAATATTTTTATTACTTTTTTATACCAAATTTAGAAATAAAAAATATATAAAAAAATACAGTAAAACTGAAATATATAAGCAATGACGTAGTATTTAATATTAAAAAATTTATGTAAAAAAAACAAGAGAAATCTAGACATAAGTTGTTTATTGTTGATAATTACAATATGACGTAATCAATATTAAATATAACATAATGAACGCTTCTGCAATATTACACCATTTTCTTAGAAAAAGACGACATTATTTTCCACATTTACCGACCGCGGTAATTGCACGACCAGATAATACGAAGAAACTCTAATTCTCTTGAGTTTACTGGAAAAAATAATGCTGAGGTGTCTATATACCGAGACTCCTCTATAGTCGTACGGTTTCTGTCCGAAGTGATCTCATTAATGTAAAATGCGCCGCCGACGTCCGAGCCACAATATGTAAAGGTGCAGCACTGCAACAGTCAAGAAACCTCGAGATCGCAGGAGAAATCTCGACATATTGATGAAATTTGATAATATTTTTTTAATAAAAAAGAACTACAAATTTTTACTGTTAATTTCATAACTAAATATTTTCTATTATGATATTTCCCATACGTGACATTTTATGATTTTTAAACATTTTCGGATTAACTTGTCATACATAGAGGAGGAAGTCTCTTTTTTTGTATGTATATAATAATGCATAGAGAGTTATTTTAAGAGGTTTTTTTGCACAGTTATGAAGTTGCCAACAATGGAATTTCCTCGAACCCTCTCATTGTCATTAATGAAGCTGCTCTCCGGGGTATATAGTGACGTTTTGCTGGGCTAGACAGCGTGGCGACCCACAATGAGCGTGGGCACCGGGCACACCCACCACCACCAACAACGAATGGTACGCACCTGCCTTGTGCGTGCACCTGGTGTGGGCGCACGTGCGTTGCCCTCCTCACTGATGGATACAGCAGGATGTAACCGCAATCTCTGCTCACTTTATCGTGGGAATCAATGGAGTGAGGATTTTAAATAATCTTAGATTTATGTACAGACCCTGTGTATAATGTTTGGCACGTCCCAATGTACACCTCTATTATAGACAACACGAACGTTACACCCTGCTTTGTTTGTCGGCGTTACCACGCAGTCTATGAAGGCGTGGCGAATTAAAATTGATAGACCGAGTGCTCTTCTTACTTCACCTGAAATTGCAAATCTGTGCATCTGTCTATCTATTGGAGCTGCAGAAAGAAAGGCAAAAGTAAAGTTCATGTTAGACGTCTAATGTCAGGAAGGGCTGAAGGGGACATTCACGACCATCACTGTGTTGATTCTCGATTGTCGATTGCCCCCCCCCCCCCCAAATAAATCAATCCTAGCACAGCTGGGTTTAATAAAAGTGGCGGTATTAACTCTGCGATAGTGAACATCTTGTATATCCTTGAGTTATTTGATATCATTTGTTATAACTAACTACAACTTTGAATGAAGTTTCCATAATTCTCTCAGTCAACTATAGAAAAATAATGGAATGAATTGATATAAGTCTATGATGTTGTCTATCAAAATCTAAAGTTACGTCAAAGTTCCAGTCAGATATACACTGGGTTAAATTAAAACCAATAGCTTTCGTATAGTGTTGTTAAATTTAACCAGCTTGAGGTTTTTACCGCAGTTACCGATGTGATTACATTTTTATTTTTTGATATTCAGAACTCCGGCTATGGACTTGATTTGATGTTAACGTTGCAAATGTTCCACTATATTATGCTCATGAAAAAAAGGAATGGTAACCACTGAGAGCAATTAAATGTAATTCTTCAACGTGCTTGAATTAATAATTTTTAATACTTTTTAAATTGTGTATACTTTATTAAGAACTGCGCAATTTTTTTAAAGGATTCACAGAAAATTGTGAACATTTTTTTTATAAAGTTGTGGTTAAAAAATAAATCATTTTGCTCTTAGATTTTTTTTTTCATTGATTGAATAAATACTGCACTTAACGTAAAATTTAAAAGTCTCAGTAATTAAGTCTGACAATATTAGTAAGTTTTCCTTGTTTCCTAATTACTACATTATTATGATTTTATTAAATGAACACTGCTCCACGTACTGTATATATACAATTATTATTACATATGTTCAGTGTTTGAAACTCTTCGATATGAGTAACATTGACCATATTACTAAAATTTAAAAAAAAAAAAACATTTATAATATTGAATAATATTTATTTATTGCTAAAAATTTAGAAACGAATTTTGCTGCCATGCAGTATTGAACAGTGAACTTTTTAATTATAATTATATACAATTTACTTCGTTCTCTTGGAATAAATAACTCAGTACCACAATTAATTCTATTGGAATCATCTAAACAAAAACTATTTTGTGAATTTTGTTTTGAGTATCATTGAACTACGAGTTTTATTCTCCGAGTATAAATTTTCGACTGGTGTATTTTTTTAAGGCCCATGCATGCAATTTAAATGGACATGCAGAAACGATTAATGAATTTATAATTTACTGATTTATTTTTATGAGTTTAATTTTTTTCTGCTTTTAAATTTCGTATGAAAAAGAAAGAGAGAAGAGATGTTATATTTTTTTTAAAGGATTAAAAATTATAAATTTACATAGCAGTAGAATATATAGCACTGTTAAATAATTTTATGTAAAATAATATTTTATTAATTATTTTTTTCTGAAAATTGGCTTTTAAAGTAAATTATTTTCAGACATCTTTGTAAAAATCTTTTTCCTTCACTTAATTATTTATTAAAAAAAAGTTGAGAAAAGAAAAACATGCCTCCATTGACTGAACTCACAATAATTTAAAATTGATATAAATTATAGTAAATATATTTCTTATTAATTGAATATTAGTTTAATAATGAAGAAAGGTGTAATTTGCTACTCTTTCCTGAACAGTAATCAAGGCATCTTCACAATAAATGAGGTTCCCGAGTTCCACGGTCTGTCTAATTTTTTAAACTAATAATTAAATGATTGGTCCTGTTTAGACATATATAGGATGAAATTGAAAATATAAAATCATTTGTTCACTTGGAACTAATTGCATTATTTTTTACTTTATCTATATCTTTTAAATCAAAATGTAAATTATGTGAATTTACCTTTTATGTTCATTTTTCTGAACTGCATATGAATAAAGATCCAACTAAAACTGATTTTTTCCCTGCATTTCATAAATTATTCTATGAATTCATGAATTATTAACCATTCTCTCGAATCTGCCCAACTCATCTTTTAGATTAAAACTGCAGTATCTTTAGTTTTTGATGAAGTCAGCTCTCATGTTACAGTAAAAAAATTCATAAACATTATTATATATGTATATTATATTATATCAAATACGGAGTGCAGCAAAATAGAGCTGATTTTAAAAAAAAAAAAAAAAGTGATTATAACAATCATTTTTCCTCATTTTTGTTTCTAACTTGCTGTCATATGCTGCATTGATTAAAAAAAATATAATATCATGTAGTTTTATACAAAGACTATGCGATCAAGTTAAGAATTAATGACACAATAGTTTTTAGGTGTACACCGTCGTTTCCATATATTTCAATGCATGCAGCTTAATTCATAAAAAATAATATTATTTTTGAGAAGAAGAAAATTAGGATCAAGTTTCTGATAGGATATATATATATATATAAATTGGAAGAATGTCAATGAAACTGCGGCTTTACTTCAATCAAAAATTAGTCAAATCAGCATCTAAAACACCAAACAAATTAATAACGTTGATCCAAATAATATTTTTACTTGGTCAGGTTAATATAGTCTTCATCTTTAGGTGAAAAATACGTTTACTGTCAGGAAATAATAATTAGCAATGTCCGCCAATGGCCAATGGTGTCAATTAGTGTCATTAATTCTTAATTAAGATCCGGCTATTGATTGAAATTCTACATTTATTTTCCTATTCATGTCATGAACATCAAGTTGAAGTGCGCTGTGGTAACAATTCCCCGTAGTAGCTTCACCACACGGCGTTTAGGCTGGCAGCAGCAGCAGCCATTACTGTGGCGGCCACTCACGCTGCAAATTACACGTTACTCCTGGCACGGCCGCGCGGACATTTGGGCTGGGCAGCGTGTCATTAGAGCGGCCCAGCTTTCATCTTCAGAACAGCTCGCAACCAACACATTACGTCTCTTAAAAAGTTTTTTTTTTTAACTATAGACCTCCAAGAACGCCCGCAATTTTCTAACAAATATATTTTCTTTTTACCTTTCAAACCTTACTCTATAAAGTGAATTAATTTAACAAAAGTAATATTACATATTTTTAGTAAGAATTTTACGTAATAAAGTATACTTCGTGTGTTTTTAAGTATATATGTTTTTAATGATTTTTCTGTGAAAAGAGTACTGAAATTACTCTTTTTTGTATATTACTTGTTATTTTCTGAAATTAAAATTAAATCAATTTTTAATAAGACACGTGTTGAAATTATTCGACAAACCTGAAGGTTTTCTTTTTGTACAATAAATTGTACACAAATTTCCTATTGATGACATCATGATTGACATGAATGGAGAGACGAGCGTAAATAGTTAACTAATTTGTATATTTAAATTAAAGAAAAACTTTTGGTAGGACATTTGAATGTGAGTAAAAAAATGTCTAACTACATAAATGGTACTGACAGTGGAAGATTGCTTGGCATGGTAGTACAGTTTAAAGTAATTTTAAATCATTGATTTGAGGATTCAAATTTCTGCTATATTTAAGTTGAAAATTAAAATCTCGTTGAATATAAATTCCAAAATGAAGCATTTGAAATTAACACAACTTTGGTAACTTACGCGAAATATTTCAACTGATTTTACTTTATATTAATAAAGCGTGTATCAATGTACGAAGATTGTCGAAATGACCAATGAAGTCAAATTAACCCGTCACTCTGAAATATTTGAATCTTAATATCTCTGATGTCCGATCATTAATTACGTACTACATTAATTATTGTTGCTGAATCTTCTATATCAACATTATATCAACTGCCTGAATTTATTAATTATTTATGGATATTTAATGATCCACACAGCACAGATAATATTGCATAATATTTACAAGTTTGAAATTTTAAAAGTGCATCTTTATAACTCTGCATGGAAAATTCCCCTGGAGGACTTCCGAACATCACATATTACAACATGATTTACAACAAAAATTAAATGTGGTGCATTCTGCATTTATTCATTTTTTTTTAAAAAAAAACTAAACTGAAGAACTCACATTACGCAAAAACACATAACTACAATATATTGTTGATAATTTAAATACAGTATTCAATGTCTATGTAAAGTATGTAATATATACTTGTGTCAGATTTGTGACATTTTATTTCATTCTTTTCCAGTGTTAAAACAACGTGTTGAAAAAGCGAACAATTCAAAATTTTATTTATTTTTTATTTTTATTTTCTTTATTCGAACTTTTTCGATTGTACAAGACAACATATGTTCATGTCAAAAAAACTTAATATTAACAAACATACATAACATCAAAACGCAACACTTTATAAATATAACAAAGGAAAAAAATAAGTATAAAAAAATTAACCACAATATTAACAAAAAATATGAACCAGGTTTTAAATCATAAGGATACAATACTCTCAGGCAATTTATTGCTCTCAAAAGCTTTAACTGAATAGAACTCTTTACTTATAAGGACATTTTTTAGCTTCTTTCGGAACAATTTACAATCATTTATATCTTTTAGGCATTTTGGCAGAAATTCATATATTTTGGCCGTTTGATACATTGCACAAGATTTGTATAAATTAGAGTTCAATTTGTCTGTAACAACATTGGATTTATTCCTGGTATTGTAATTATGAACATTATCATTCTGCAAATAAAGGTTAGGGTGGGATTTTTTAAATGAAGCACAGTTTAAGATGTAAATAGAATAATTAAATTACAATAGTTTTACCTCTTGGATATTATTTTTTGCTATTGTAATATGTGCTGCATGGTTGAAAATTGTATCTAGTATATAATACAGTATTAACATTAACAGATTAAAATTTTAACAGACACAGTATTTAAAATGAAAGCTAACATAAAAAAAGGTTTAAAGAGCAGCTTTTTTATACATGTATATACAAGTATACTGAACAAACGAGAAAAGTTGTCACATAATTTGTCGTTTTTAATATATGATAATTTATTAGTAACAGACTAAATAATATAAGCAGAGAGAAAAATGAACTGTTTCAAAATACATATTATATTCATATGTCTGTAACTGTAAAATAAAAGGTGTAAAATAAAAGAGAAAAAGAAATATTAATAATATTATTTGAACTTGTGTCTTTTTCTAATATAATATTATAGCTACTATATACTTCTACAACATAAAAATAAAGTATGTATATAAATATGATAATAAAAAAAGTCAAGGTAAAGAATGCATAATAATATGGTTGTACAAAAAAAAATATATATATATGATACAACAACAAGTCTCCAGGTGTGGTGTGTTAAGAAGTTTTGTTCATTTCTCTCTCTCTCTCTCTCTCTCTCTCTCTCTCTCTCTCTCTCTCTCTCTCTCTCTCTCTCTCTCTCTCTCTCTCTCTCTCTCTCTCTTGCTGGCTCGCTTATAGCGTAGTGTGTGCACGTCCGAGCGGCCGGTGATGCTCTTTCTGCTCCGAGCAGAAGGAGGAGGAGGAGGCTGCACACCTGTTGTCTGCCTCTCTCTCTCTCTCTCTCTCTTGATCTTCTCTCGCGCAGCCTCCTCAAGGATCAGGCTGCTACTAGAGCCGTATAGATATATTATAGAGAAGGAAGAAAATATAATAAAAAAAAATAACACTGTAATTTCTCACTGGCCGTGGTTTGTCAAGTTTCGCGTGCACGCTCGTACTTCACAGACGTGCGTAACATTACCATCCTTCCTTGCATCAGGCATTCCTTTAATTGTTGATTACTGTTTATGTTAAAATAAAGTTACAGTATAAGGAAAACTTGAGAGAAAATGTATAAACTGGATATACTGATGCAAGAAACAAAAATCAACTGATGAGACATTTTTTTTTCTCTCTTAGAAATGAAAATATAAAATTCTCAGTTAATCATTTATTAAGAAATTTGTATGTACTGCAAAATTTCAAAATTCACCCCCCAAAAATCCAGTTTCGTCCTTCAAAATTATCTCCTTTGTGATTTATATTTTTAATTTAGAATGCATTATTTTAAATTTCACATTTCACACTTTTATTAATAATTTGATTTCCTACTATAGGAAATTTCGAATGAAATATGTAGTTGGTTACCAACAGCGGACATGTTTTTCAATATTATTCACATCAGTGCTCTCTGGGGCTCCTAATACTGTCTGCACACGCCAAACGCCCAACACTAATATTTCTTGGTGGGGCATGTATTATAACAACACTCCGCGGTATTACAGAGCTCATGGACCTCAACGTTCGAAGCTGCATGCTTTTCTCCAACCAACTCCATCATCTAGTAATCAGTCACACCTATCCCAAGTCACGAAAAGTCTGCTGCGTTTGGGATTTGAACCGGGGACCTCTAGGATAGGACTCAGGTGCTCTAACCATAGAGCTGGAATGAAATATGCAACTATAAAATATATATAACGATATGCATTGAAAAAGTCAGGTGTTTGCATGCTTGCAGTTTTCTGCAACTTCCTTTAATTTATGACTGAGAGAATGTATACTATAGATATATTTATATTATAATAGTAGATAATATATTTATTTAATTAAAACATCTATCATTGTGCAGCAGGCTATAAACATTGATGATATATTTTTACACCTGAAGGATAATAATTAATATAAAACGAGATTTATGTTGATATATTGAACATAACTCGTTGTTTGTTTAGCATACATAAGGATTTCCATTGCTGTAATAGAATATAAATTGATATAGCGTTCTGAGATCCCTCATTCCCTTTCCGTGAGCGGTGACAGGAGCTAGGCGTGACGTCACACTTCTTGGTTGCGTAAAACCATGTGAGCTGTTGGACGTAAAGGAGAGCAGTCAACAGCTGACTGGACTAGAAAAATCTGAATAGTGGTTCAATAACAACTAAATATTGGTTTATTTATAGAGACCTTCAGATAAAAAAACAAGACAATTTCACTTTCTGATCTAAGATATAGATACCTATAGATAATTAAACGTTTAAGTATATTATATTAGCCTTTGTCACAAATTTCAGTTGTTTTATATCTCTCCGTTTTAATCAATAATTATTAATAATAACGTATACATATAATTAAGGAAACTAAGGAAAGGATATAATTATATTATGTTTGACAAAAAAATGAATGTATAATTAAATTTTAATTAACAATAAATTATTGAATTTTAGTTTAGGTAGCACATTAATCTACATCGTACACTGCAAAAAACAATGACATTGTTTTAGAATTATTTTGCAGATAATATATGCAATTCAAAATAACATTCAAAAATTTATTCATAAAATTTCATTTAATTTTGATGACTTTATTGTACTGTACGTATTATAGTTGGTATATATTGGTTCTGTAACTGTTGCTGAATAAATAATCATTTGAATTTTATACAAACTAATAAAATTCATTACTGTATAATAACTTCGACCGTTTGAAGTTAAATGGGGATGTGACTTGATAAAAAAATAATTAACTTTTTATATAATTATATAAGCCTTATTCCATCTCGAATAATAATTGGTTGTATAAAAAAAAACTAATTTTTGTGTATCAATTTCAAAACAGACTTGGATTTATTCTAAAGTTGGATTTTTGCAAGCCCCTTGAGGGGTAGGCAACCTGCAGTGTCCTATTTTACAAATAATGGACTTTGCAGAAAAAAATAATATAAAATAAATAACAGCAGGAGAAAACTATGAATTAATATAAAGAATTGTAAACTATACCATTAAAAATTATGTTTATTATGACATGCTTGGTTACTAAAGGAAACAAATGGATTTTTTATTCAATCAAAATAATATGGTACTATAATAATTGATATTTATTGTCATTCAAGTATAAAATAGAGTTCTTTCAGGATAGCTTAAATTTTATAGTTGTCGGTTTTGTGACGCTTCATTTCCTTAAATGGATTATAATATTGAGTATAATATTTCCCGACGGTTAAATTTTTTAATCCAAGTAGACGTATATATTTTATGCATTACTTCGACAAATCAAAGTCAAGAATCAGTCGTGTTTTTTCTTCTGTGTAGTCATCAGTCATAGCGGCAGCTACGTGATGTATAACAGCCCATATTTCAACGACAGGGGACCCCAGCAGCCGGATGGCTCAGTTAGTGACGCCTAATCGCCTAAATGAAGTTGCACCCCAATTCCGCGGCGTTGGGGCCGCGAGATTAATGAACCTACGTCACACGGGTCGTAAACATTTCGTGCGGAGATAGGGAGGAGTAACACGCGCACTGCTAAAATATATACATATTGTGGTGACAGTATCGTGACAGTTTAGCGTGATGTACTTGAAAATGACAATTACGTTGTGAAGATCAAGTGCATAGTATATATATAGAATTGTGATTTGTCCCATGCACTTGAAGAGTTTTTATTGTAATTATGTTAAGATTATTTGAAATACAAAGTCATAAATTAAATTTCTATCTATCACACTAATTCAGTAAATTTTTGTTTATTTACTGACTGTCATTAAAAATTAGAGAGAGATAAATTTTTATAATTACGACCCGTTTAATTAATTTGATTTATTTATTACATTTCCCTCATGAATACATAAAAAAACTATATCAGTTAACTCTTCGACAAAGCATCCAACACGAACAATATAGGTCAAATTCAAGTATAATGTATTAATCTTCTTTATTAATCGCTTATTAAACAAGTCAGCACAGAAAAAAAAATCGAATATCAAAGTGTATTTATTGTTTTACAGTCAGTTCATTCATACGACGGCCCCTGATTAAATTAATTGACGATGGATGATTTATGCAGCAATATTAATTAATGGATTAATGCGCAACTGATATAAACGCGCAGATATTGGCATACATTATACATATCATAATTATATATTATGCTCCATGTATTTTTTAATCATATTTTATAGTTATTAACTCAGCATATTATATATTATAAATTTGATTTTAATACAGCCGAGTTATCACTGGTGAAGATTTTTTTTTTTTTATTCCAAATGTGACCCATGCAACTGATTTCCTTTCGGTCACTTATGAAAAAAAAAATGCACAAAGACGGCTGGAATGTATTTTCTGTCATGTATGAAAGAAAGCAAAATTTTATGTAGAATTGAAGTCGAGATATTCAATATTCCAGACGATATTACCTAAATTTAATAGACTTTTGTTTGCAGAGAGGAAGATAATCCAGGTTTCTCAATAATCATCGTTTAATGTCATTAACGCTTATCGCGGTTTATAAAGTGAAAAACCTGGGTGTATTTCTGGATAACTCTTCATGAATCAAATACGGCTTCAGTGATGGGGTCTTCTGTTTTACATTGCAAATTCTGACAGCTACTCAGCGTAATCTTATTCTTATTTGTGTCGACAATTGAAGTGTTTCTTCTAACAAACTTCACTTTTCATATAATATAGTAATATTGTGCTTCATTGAAAAATATAATATCATGATGTAATATCTAATATAATATATATTGCATTAATAATGTCCTGCTTATGTATAATACAATCGAGTAAAGTAATAAAGATAATTATGCCATATAGTATTGTACTTGCAGGTACACTTTTACCTCAGAGAATATAAATTATACTAACTATTACTTGAGTATGATCTGACATTAATACCTTGATTCTCACCTTTGTTTTGCATTAAAAAATATCTTTATACTTAAATCTACTTAAAATATTACCCCAGCTGCATATTTTTTTAATATAAATTGTATTTAGATGCCAAAAAAGTTGTCTAAGCCAAAGGCGAGATATTTTGGAAACAATCGGAAACATTGTTTACATTTCAATGTAATTATATAATGAACAACCTGCATGAAATTTTTTTATTGCAGAAATGAATAGAGGGTACAAAGTTATGCTACTTTGAATTTTTTCAGATTGTTTTGAGACCCAGAACTATTTTTAAATAATTATTGAAAGTTCTGTAAGTTATATAAGTTGTCACTCCTGAATCCTTAATAAAAAGGATGGGGACTAGACGCCTATTGACGCCTCCAGGGGGCGTTACCGCACTTTCAATAATTAATTTAAAAATAGTTATGAGTCTAAAAAAATCTGGAAAAATTCAGAGTAGCAAAATTTTGTACCCTGTGTTCATTTCTGCTATAAAAAAATTTCATATATATTAAGTTGTCCATTATAATTTCATGTGATTAAATTAAAATTGTAAATTTTGGGCCAAGGTTAATTTGCTAAGGCCTTGTACACTTTTAACACTTTATTAGAGACTAAAACTTTAACTGTTGAATTTTTAATATTAATTTCTTTGGTCATTGCTGTTATTTTTCATTCTGGAGAGAAGTTTGAAACTCCCACAGTCAATAATAGAGGCTTCAAGTCAGCTGATTTTTCGGTGTTCCCACCCGCTATACCAAACCTATGTAAAAAAAAACGTGAATTCGTTTTTTCACTAAGAATAAGATTTTTCAGGGAAAATTCCTTTACGGTGCTTTGGTCCCAACTGAAAAATAAAGTAGATAATTCAAGATTTAGATTTTTTACTTGATTTATAACCGAGAAAAGTTAAAAAAACACTTTGCTTCATTTTCAAGCGCAAGATGGACCTTAGCGACAAACAGTTGCGCAGCGACAGCGCATCACTTGAAGCCTCTATTGAAAAATCCTCAAAAACTGTTTACTAAGGGGAAGGATTAACTTTCAAACCGACTGCTTTTGCCACCAACGCATGTCGGAAGCCTGATACGTCACATCACTGACTTTTTAAGCTCATTTGATTGGATAAAATCTAACTACAAAGGTGCCGCTTTAGCCGCCGGTGCTATGCTGTCAACTTTGACGTCCTCAAACAGACCGCTCGAGCACGTGGTTTATTTGGCGGAATTTTCTGAAGTTTGACGAAAATTGTCGAGTATCGAGGTTCCTCAATTCAACGTTCTCCCAGTAAACAGTCTTCGGACACTTCTAAGGCAGTAATTTTTTTTGCTCTCGAGTCAGCATGCAGTTATTGATCGCATGCAAGTCGGCTTACTTTGCATGCAGCGGCGAAATCTCGGCCGGTCGGAAGTGTGGGGCTTTGTCGCTTCCTCCTCACAGTCTTGAGGGGCTTCTCATCAGATGACACTTAACGTGACGGAAGCTTTAGTCACTCTTTTTAAGTGCAAGCAATTATTAATTTGAAACCGTGCTTTTAATGAAAATAAACAATTTTTAGAAAGGAGCACCCAATCTCCTCACAGAAGAGAAATGTTTCCATGGTATAAGCTAAAACACTCTGATCCAAAGGTACCTTGTGCATGACAGCACAAACTTTACTCCTTACCTGATTTGCTGTATTTGAAGCTCCAATAGACGACGATTTATAATTTTAGGAGATGTATATAAGAAGAGTACCCAGTCTTACAACAATCCAAAAATCGTCCAGGCTACCAAGACATATAAGACAGCGGTGACAAAGCCCACCATAAAAAGGAGATTAACGTTTATGCTGTCCGGAGTTGTACACTACGAACGTTTCTTCTGCTCTGTTTGTATGCAGTTTATAGAGGGGTGATGAACTTGAAGTTTTTATAGGACTGAGTCTCCCAAAATTACAAATCTCTACCTGTTTCTCTCTCGGAGCTGCAGTAAATGAGGCAGGAGTAAAGTTTATGCTGTCCGACGTTGTCCATTGCATTGTCTGTATAAGCTCTGTTATATTAAAAACTATTATTAATAAAATTTATTTTTATGACGTATTTTTATCAATACTAAAAAGAACCATTTTAATATTTTTGAACAATTTTTATAGTACATCTAAAAATAATCAAACGTATAAATAATTTATTTCTTAAATACCATTATATCTTGTATGATGTGATCACAGTTGTTCAAGAATTCTCACGCATCATTTTTTTTTTTATTATTGTAACAAGAGTAGCAGCTGCTTTAGACCATTAAAGTATTGATTTTTATTGACATGAGAATGTAGTTGATCTTTACTTGCGATATATTTTTCATTTTATTATATTTTATAAAAAGTAGACACGATATATAATTTTTTTTTCTGTGTACAGGTGTGCTTGCTATAGTCAGATGTGGCGTCAAATGCCGGACAGACCGGTTGTCCTGCAGAGAGAACGCCGCGAGCTCTCTTCAACGTATAGCTGGCACGAATCAACAAGCCCCTTAACGCGTAAAATATTTATTATATATTATATTATAGAAATTTTATATCTTTTTACCGCAAGGCAAACTCATTAGAAAATATAAGAAAAATAATTTATTTATCAATATTTTTGATTGATTAATATATATTATATTTTTTATTAATATTAACCTCGTATTTTTACTATACAGTTATTAATAATAATAATGAACAATAAATTAAAATCTTCTATTCTTTAGCCATCATATTTAGGTTTTTGTCTTGTTTCTAACGCTATCAGTCATTTTTGTTACTTTGCTTGTAATGATGAAAATTATTGGCCGAAATAAGCCGAAATATTCCCGAGTGGTTCCGAAAAAAAAACTAATTGAATGACGACCAGCGTATAGTTCAAAATCATGGCATAAGTACATCCCACCTAAGTACACTGTATATTTATCAATTTCTGTAGCGTGCAGCGAAATGTAAAGAAAAATATCCTATATATTGTATACATAAAGTATAAGCAATGTCATCACTTTTTATTCAGGTATTTTATATAATTTTATTAACTTTTCTACATAATCAAGCAGATCTATGTTGCCAACTTATCTTCCATATCACGCTTATAAATATTTTTTAAACTACATTGTGAAATTCTCATTCAAATACAATTTATATCAATTTAAATAAAATTTTATTATTGACATTTAAACTATAATATCTGATCGTATAAAAGTGCAATGATGCGAGACCATTTTATATGTGGTAAGCTTACTAATAGAGAAGCGGTGATGCAGAGCCATTAGAATAGCCGCAATCAAGATACTCAGTCGGCTGTGTATAATGCAGTAGGAGCGTGCACGATCACAGATAACCAGCAGTTAACAAGCCGTCCTCGCCTCAGTTTAGTGAGTGATTGTGATCGCTGGTTGCTGCATTGGCAACCGTGAGCTGATCGCACGCTGCGTACATTGCAGTGGCCATTACTGACCTTAAATTTTAATACGGGTCTTTCACCATACGTCACAAAACAATATGACGTCATAATTGTGTAGGCAAAACATTGTCGGCGGCATAGCAGATACGTCTTAAAGTTGATCTCGAAATTAATTTCTCCTGACGATTCGGATCATTTCTCGTAGAATTTTCTTTCATAAATGGTGACAAGAAGAACCAATGCTAGTGAAAAAAAATTATCTGGATGGGTCTTCTCTCACATTTAAAAAAAAAGGGATTAAATTATGCCCAATATGATGGAAATTGATTCATTTTATGGATAGTACACATAGACAGAATTATTCCATTTCTATAAATAAGCTCTCTGTTGCTTGATTTCTCACTAATAATTATTTAAGATGTCAATATTATGTCATTTTAGTTATAAAATACATGGTCTCAATTTTAAGTGTATATAATACACTCATTAGTTTTATAGCTTTAAATGTCTTCTTTTTTTTTCATCAAATTCACTTAAGGTAGAGATAACGCCGAACAGCTGATCGACGTAATGCCCTTTGATTAACATATAAACCTTAGCAAATTGACAAAAATTCTGATTTTTTTTTTTTGAGAGGCAGATTTTAGTGCTTTAAAGCCATAGAAAAAATTTCAAAACGATTTAACGAGCCAATTTTTTTTAATTTTCAGCATAGGGCTTTCCCATGGAGAGCCAAACTAAAAAATTAATTTAAAAAAATCGGCTCGTTTAATGTTTTTGAAACTTTTGCTATGGCTTTTAGGCACTAATATCTGCCTCTCAAAAAAATTTCAGAATTTTTGTCAATTTGCTAAGGTTTACATGTTAATCAAAGGGGATTACGTCGAACAGCTGTTCGACGTTATCTCTACCTTAATTAGAAACTTATTATTTCTTGTTTGTTTACATTCATTTGAGATTCGTCAAATGCAATTTACTTCCATGCAGGCGTGGTATAACTTTAACTCATTCAGAGAACTGTCTAATCTATATACTTAAATTGTAACAGACAACTCATTGAAAAACACTGTAATACATGTATTATTTCAAGTGTTAAAGTCTCTCGGTTGTTTTCTATAATATTGTTTGTTTTCAATGAATAGTTTTTGTTTATGGAGCAAACGTTGAAAATAAGCCCACGTGCCAATTTACGATAATGAGGTAATAAATAACAGGAAAGTATTATAGCATTCCTTTGAAATTAGCTACACGCCGATACTTAAAAACTTATTAAAATAATTTATTTTAGCACAAATACTAATGTTACAAATTAATTTTAGCACGGTAAATTGTACAAGCAAATAATAATAAAACATTTAAAATATTTAAGAAGAAATCCAATATTTAACTTTATGAATATATTTTTTAAAGAGGCAAAAATTAGCAAGAATGAAGGTCAATCATTATTATAGTCATAATAATTATTGTTTAATTATAATCAATGATATTATAGAAGCTTCAATTAAATATAATTGATTGATGTAATACGCTTAGTGGAAAATAATATATACGCCTATTTTATATTTTATTAACTATTTTATCGAAATAAAAATTTAATTTGAATTATATATAGAATAAGAAGATATATATATAAGAATATATATATATATATATATATATATATATATATATATTCTTATATAGAATAAGAATATATATCTATATATATATGTATATATATAATATATTTTGTATATATGCTAGTATATTTTATGGTGTATAAATAAAATAAATAAAGAAGCAAAAGGTTCAATGATCAACATTCCAAGACGTATTGAAGCAAAATAATTGTCACAAAATGAAGAAAAAAAAAAAAAAAAAAACAGGAAAAAATTGCTGCTTTACAAAACATCCAAAAGACCTGCTAAATGAGTAGAAAGAAATCTATCGTCCTATTGAAACAGCTAAAATTTAATTGAAAGTTGAAACTGTTGAAACAGAAGATAAATTTTCAGCTACGAAGCAATATATTGATCTCTCACGACGATGTCCACTATATATTATTTTGGTTGTGTCCATATGGCTGATTACACCCAGGTGTCGCTGCACAGTGGCATGTCATATGGTGTGAGGTAAGCCACGGTGAAGGAGCGGCCATCAAGGCTGGTGCTGCCAAGCTGTCTACCACCACCAGCAGCAGTCGAGGCCGAGTCGCCTTTGTTTGAGCAGGTGCTACCTATGTAAATATTATCACTTCTACCTGAGCTTACAATAACACTTTTCACATGGAGCTTTTAACAATTTTTATATATGGAAATATTTAATTATTATATAAAAAAAATTAAGAGATATATTTTTTAATGATATTAATTTTTAAATAAATAAAATATATATATTATACTCTTAGGGATGATGTAATGTTATTGTGAAGTGGTTTGATGTCTATTGTATAAAACGGAAGAATGATAGATAAATTAAGTGAAGATGCTCAGTGGCTCCCCTGACGGGAGAATAAGAAATTAATGCGCGGCTTACATGCGCAGGAGGAGGACAATATAATGTGTGGGGGCGGTGGTGGGAGTCATTGAATTGCCAGACTGCGTGGCGACAACCGGTGACCCCCCACCCCCTCTCTTCTTATTCTATTGATCCTACTGCTAGATTCATATCATGAAGCAAAATTCACGTAGGATCTTTAACCACGTCACTCAATTCATTCATGGATTGAAAATAACTTAAAAAAAAAGTCAATAGAAGTCTACGTTTTTAACATCGGTCAAAATTCCAATGTGATGCTAATCTAATTTTATTTATTTACGTCTTGGAAATATCTTATTTTTGGATCATTTGTTCAGGACCATCTCTAATATTGTTGTATAACAATAGAGATGGTCCTGATTTGTTTAATCACAATGAAAAAATATATTTTCTTTTAAAAATTATTGAAGACTTACAATACAAAAGATTATTATAGTAATTAAGAGTGGGTTTTAGTCTGTTTATTAAGAAAATAACAATGTTCAGTCATTTATGCCATATTTCAGAAAAAAATATAAAGTTAAACTACAAATTTTGAAAACCTCGTGAGTGAGGAATGTTATATTTAAATTATTTTATGACAAGTTTTTAAAAAAATAAGTCTACTCATGGGCCCTCGTATATTATAATTTGAATTATGTATTGAAACATTTTTTATTGAATTTATATAATTCCACCATACATTTTTTTATTATTATTGTTTTTTTTGTTTGTTTTTTTTTTTGTTTTAAAAGAGCCATACAAACGATTACAAAAATTACTTCACACACGATTTTCAAATTAAATATACACAAGGTCTGTACAGTTGTGTTAATAATAATCACAGCACAGTCCTTACATTTTATAAAAGTTGTCTTTTTCCTGCTCTGTTATGTATTATAACAATCATGAACGGTAAAATAAATAATCAAGGTTTATTATAAAAGTCACTGTGTAAGAAATTCACAAACACAGATCCGGTATCAATTTGCTACGTGTATTTCTACGCTCTTTTAATGGTGAAGTTATAATAAATTATTATTATATTAAAAATACAAGGCTATATACAAAGTAAATATTTTACAATGATTGGTTCTAAAGTCATGTTAATAACTCACTGTGATTGGTAGTACTTTATAACAACAATTTTATGCTTTGAAGTAAAGCGAATTTGATTGGTCACCGACGTCTGGTGGAGAGAGAGAACCTTGCCTGGCTAACTTGAGGAGAGCTTATTTGCCTCGGGGACGGGCGGCCTCAGCGACTTAAGTGACGATTAATAATCATAATTTACTCTACACTTACCACTCGCATTATCATCAACTTGTACCTAATAAATATTCAAGTTCCTTATTCTCTGTAGTATAGTAATAGTCAATTATAGCAGAGTGTATTTATGTATATAGAAAATATTTTAGCGTTTTGTTGTTTATTTGTGTTTCCACGTATCTAAAAATCACAATTATATACTAATAATAATAATTTATATATATAATATAAAAAATATCCCCTCCCCCCACTTTTGATACATAAGAAATGTATTTGAAATTTCAGTAAATTTTAGACCTACTATTAATTAGAATTTTTAATGGGTATAATTTTGAAGCCAGTTTATGATTAACATAAACATATTAACATATTACAATTGAAAATGACCATCCACCATCTGATTTACTTAAATTATTAAATAAATTTTATTATTTATTTCATCTAATAATTCTTACTTCCATTTAAAATATTAAACAAGCAATATTAGTAACTAAAAGGGAGCATTAAAATTAAAAACAAATTAATTGTGTTTACAATTCATGGCTCTAAAAAGACTGCACGTGATAACGAGACTATAATAAACATAAGCTCGTCCAATCTGTAGCTCGCATTTAAAAGCGCGTCATCTCTCCTCGGCATCGTGTTGCCAAAACGTGTCTCGTGTCACTCCACGTGCGTACATGACGCTCTAACACGCGCGCAGTTCTCCGACGCTCACAAAGAGCCGCGCTTTGTTCTCTTATCACATCGCTAGACGGAAATCATTTGCGAATGCAGTGTTGTTTTATTAAAGCTCGGGATTTGAGAGATAAACGATATAATAATTCTTTCTTTATATTATTTATTTCTGTATAAGATTTAAAAGGTAGAGATATTTGTTTCTGTTGAATATGTTTAATATTTTCTAAGTATACACGTTACACCGTATATTAATAAATATCAGGCTGGGAGTGTTCAAATAGCGCCAATTAAGAATTTCCGTAAAGTTATGCAAGAAATTAACATGTATTTCCTATGCTTAAGTCTTGCGTAACTTTACGCAAATCTGGGTTATTACGACACGTGATACGATTAAATTTAATTAATTGAAAAATATAAACATTTTGGGGGACATTCACAAAGCACTTTAACCCCAACTTTAGCCCCAAGTTTTATCCCTGGTACTAAACATGGTGCTAAATTAGGAGCTAGACATGGTTAGCCCCTGGTTTAGCACCATGTTTAGTGCCAGGGATAAAACTTGGGGCTAAAGTTGGGGTTAAAGTGCTTTGTGAAAGTCCCCCTTTAAATATATATTATGCAGAGTCAAAAATTTTGAGTGTATTGGAGCACATAAATTGTGTATTTCTGATTTCTTTGTCAGTAAAAATATACCAAAGCTAACAACGAATTTGCTGCTTGTGTTGCAGGTTTTCAAGTGACCATGCTTTCTGCCGGCTCGCCACGCCGAGAGCCGTTGTTGCTGCTGGCGTTGCTGGCCCTTCTGGCGAGCCCGGTCGTCCCCTCGTCTCCTCCCGACTCCGAACACGCGGCCCGACTCGAGCACAACCTGCTGAGCATGCTGAGTTTGTCCAAGAGGCCGAGGCCAGAGCGCAGCAAGACAGCCGTTCCCGCGGCGCTGCTCGAGCTGTACCGGCGTCAGGCGGGTCTTGACGTGGACACCACGTCACTGCACACGCCGGGCAGGCACACGAGGGGTGCCAACACCGTGAGGACCTTCACACATAAAGGTGAGCTCACCTTCTTGATTGGAGAACAGACCGGAGAATTTTGAGAGAAAGTTCAATATTGCATATAGATAATAATGAGTGCAATATTTTTAATTTGATAATAATGAGGCAATTAATACACATATGACAGGCTTTCAAATTTTACGAGATTCCTCATATTGTAGACTACCTTTAATTCTATATATTTAACATACTGGTAATGGATAAATATAGCTCAATGCATTGCAGGGTAGAAACTTATATATTTAGATCTAATTTTTATAATCGTTTGTGTCAATGCAAGAATGAATTAAAATTTGTTATTTCCTTTTTTGCATATAAGTAGTCCAAAAGAATGATAATTTTACATAAATATGTCAAAAAAGTTGACATCAGATCATCGCATGCTATTTAGTTAATGTGAATGTTAACTGTGACTATTTTTTCAAAAATAAATAAACATTAATTTGTTATACTTGGAATATTAATAAAGGTAGATGGAATAAAGCTGACGAGTAAATTTTTTCAGCAATTCAGGTGAAAATGATCAAAAACAGAAACAAATATTATAGGTATTGTGAAAAATTGAATGCAAAGAATTTTCATTTTATTAGTGTTTGGCAGTTTGCATAACCATAAGGCAAAAATGAATACCTTTTATAATATTGTAACTTTCTTGGAAAGCACGTATGTACAGTACTAGCAGCATTATACTTATGATGTCCACTGCTTTATTTTAAATCATAATTTTATTTAATCCATCAACATTAGTCGATTATTTGGAATAAAATATTAGGGGCTTAATTGAAAAGTTCCCAAAATATTCTCTTATATGAGAATATATTGGGAACTTTTATATCAAGCCCCTATTTTATTAAATCTTTAATTACTTATTTTATTTTTTTGTTGTACATGAAATTGTGTAAGTATAGCGTAATATTAAATTAATTATTTCCCTTAATTTTGTGAAATTCTGACGAAGATTTGTTGTTGTTGTTGTTGCAGAGAGTCAGGTGGACCAGAGTTTCTCTGAAAAGAGCAACCGCTTCCGTCTTCTCTTCGACGTTAGCGGACTTCCCGAGGGGGAGAGTCTGCAAGCCGCGGACGTCCAGCTAACGAGACTTCCGTCCAAGAAGAAGCGGCGAGTCCGCGTGTTGGTGCACGATGTAGTGAGGCCCGGACGTAGAGGAGTCCGTGAGCCAATTCTAAGACTACTTGATTCAAAAGTTGTTGAAGTGTCTGGACCCAATGAGGGAAGCGTTACTTTAGACGTATTACCCGCAGTGAAAAGATGGCGGGCATCTCCTAGTGATAACCATGGACTTCTTATTGAAGTATTAAATAGTAAAAAACAAAATAAACATGAAAAACATTTAAGATTGCGTAGATCTACCAGTGAAACTCCTTCAGATGCGTCTTGGTTACGACAACAACCTCTATTGTTTACGTATACTGAGGACGAGAGACATCGTAGTAGCAGGACTCGAAGGAGTGCTCCTCCACCACGTAAACACAAGCGTAAGGACGGTGCTCGCGAGAACTGTCAACGACACGCCCTCTACGTTAACTTTGAGGAGGTTGGCTGGAACGATTGGATCGTGGCTCCTCCAGGCTACGATGCTTTCTACTGTCATGGTGACTGTCCCTTTCCACTGGCTGAGCACCTCAACACCACCAATCACGCGGTGGTACAGACCCTGATGAACTCTATGAGTCCCAGTATGGTACCCAAGGCGTGCTGTGTCCCTACAGAACTCTCGTCCATCTCAATGCTTTATCTTGATGAGGAGGGAAAAGTGGTTCTTAAAAATTATAAAGACATGGCCGTACAAGGATGTGGATGCCGGTAGTGTAAGTTTTTTTTACCGGTATCATTTAGTAGGAGGGCTGTGTGGTTGCCGGTATAAACATTACATATCGTAAAGTGGTATAACAAATGCCAGCAATAAACAATTTAAAAAATATATATTAATTAATAAATAATTTCCCAGTAATTTTTTTTAAATCTATTTTTGATCAATCTTGCAAAATTAATCCATTAATTCAATCCATTCTCTTTGTTACATTTTCATTTTTCAGTTATTTTTATGTTTTTTAATACATCACTATTTTTTCTTTACATACTGGGAAATTTAATTGTAACTTTTTACTCGCCATACTATGGAATTGTACAGTTTATCCCTTTGAAATGTGGACTGACATTAGTATCTTTTTATAAGTATATAAAAATACATAAATCTTATCTTTCGCCATATTTTAACCGGATAAACTTCACTTATTTTATTTATTTTTTTATATTTCCAGTGAAACTTTTTATGAAAATTTAAAAGTATAATAATGTCAAAGAGTAATTTTTTTTTCTTTAGAAAGTGAATTTCATTTTCGAATTTTTAATATATTCTATAAAAAAAACTTTTGGCAATCTTATAATATAAATGAATTAAAAAACAAATTATAATTGGAGAAATAAGACAAAATAAAAATAAAATTTATATAACAATTACAAAGCCGCCGGATGATTGCGGGGCTCAATTTTAAAGTAACTAGCTGAGTTTAATATAAAATATTATATATGTAAATAATTATAATAAATACTTATTTAATTTTCATAATGCTGTGATTAAAATGCTAATATTATACGCCACAACAAGGCTCAAAAACCATAAAGAGGCATTTTTTATTATATATAATATCTATTTAAGAAAAAAATATGAAAGGAAAAAAAATATATAGCTGAATTTTAAATTTGCTGGATATTCAATTAAAATAATGCATATATTTCAATTAATTCGGAGTTTCAGCTTTTTTTTTTAAAACTTTTGAAATGGAATTTTTCTTTCTAAAAATTAAATTTACAATTTATATTAAATTTGTTTGTTTTTTTGTTTCCAGCAAATTTATATCAGCATTGTAAGATGAGAGTAAATTTATTTCGTATATATATATATATCGTGTACCTGTGCATTATTCCTATTTATTTTTTTATGTTCATATGTAAATAAAAAAACTACATCATCATCTCTTAAATTTTTATACATAAATATAGAATTTTATTATCCTCACACACACAAACATAAAAAAAAAGCATAATAATTGTTTCATTATATACCATTTTGAATACGGTATGGTAAAATTTCATGCAATCATTATTTTGTAAAATATTGTACATTTTGAAAATTATTGTAAAGTGATTTTTTTTTTTTACAACATGCAAAATAAATACAATGTTATTGGAATTAATTTTATATTATTTTTTTACGTCGAAAACCATGCAAATTTATGTTTCTAAATATATTATTAATCTTAAAAAAAGAAATAGAACACTGTATTATTACAAAGACTTTAAACACATGGGTGCTGAATATTTGAATTTGTAATGTTTCTCATTGAAATCTATTCTGATATTCTCACAAAAAAGTTCATTAAAATTCATCCTTACTGAGAAATTTAGACCGCAAGTAGGCAAAGATATTATTGATGATAATGACATAGAACAATGCACGCAATTCTACAGTGTTTTTTTTAAGAACGCTACAGCAAACTTTTTTATTCGTGATCCATGAGAAAGAGAATACTGTAAGTAGTTTGCATTATTTTAAATGCAATAAACTTAATTATTTTTCTTCGTCCAATATTATTTACAATACATTCAGACGCAGATCCAGAACCAAATTTCGGAAGAGACTGTCTCCATAAGGCCAATGTTTAAAAAACAAATTGGAATGGGGGGAAATGCCCCTATTGCCCATGATAAATTCAAAATTTTGGGGGGTGGGGGGCTGCAGCCACTCCCTGGATCCGCGCCTGAGTACATTTATATGCATCGGTATGCAATAATTAATTCAATAATATATATAAAATATATTCAATATAAAATATACATTACATAATTATAGTAAAACATATTCTCTAGTATACTCTAGCTTGAGCAAAATTTCCAAATTTTTCTTGTAAAAATATATACAAGATTTGAAATTAAATGTAATAATACACGTATATTATACTAAAAAAAATGGTTACCGTAAAACAATATTCTTCTACTAATTATATACTATAATATATATAAATATTTAACATGTGTATATATACATTGCAGTATAATAATGCAAACAGAGAAGGATATGATATTAATTAACAAACACAATTAAACAGTATACAAAAATAGAAAATAATTATATGGATAACTTTTAATAAGGTCAATTAATATATTTTTTTCTTTAAAAAAAAAAAAAAAAAGGTTCGAGAAGTGATCAGGTTGATTTGGAATGTCCCTGAATGTGAGATTATATTAGAAGAGCAGGTGCTATCCTTGAGTTTCTGAGAGTCTCTCGAGGAGCTGGTTGTAGTATAAAGAGGTCGTTGGTGCTACTCGGTGAAAGTGCTGCTGGCAGCCTGCTTACTTTACCGTCATGGAGCGGCGACTATTAGTGGCGGCACATGATGGCGGCCGCGGCGGTGTCGCAGCCAGCAGCAGGTCAAAGTCCCCTGACACCTACCTGCAAATCACAGCGCCATCTTGCCAGCAAGCTACAGCAGCATAACTGGACCAGCTTAAGATGTCGAGGAATTTAACTGTTACAACGTCTGCTATAATATGGAGGAATGTTTTACGATAGGTATTTTATTTTGTACTATGCTTGACTATATAAATATACGCATTCTATTTCTTAATTAAGTATAAAAAAATTATTTTAGATTTTTATTTGTTAATTAGTTAAGATAATTAATATTTGAATAGAAATTTTACTATATTTTTTTAATATTTTAACAATTAAGGAGCGTTCATCAGTATATTATGATTATATTACACCTTAAAACATACTCTTTTTGTTAGTATATTAAAAGATTATATTTTCTTTGGTAAAGTTATATATAAATAAAGATAAAAGCTATATCATAATTATTTTATTGATGACAAAATCATTTTCTGTCAACCACTTCAACATACAAAAAGCACTGTATGGTCATGGGTATTATAAAAACGTAAAAATCTTAATTTTATTTCTCTTGAAATTACTTTGTGAAGACAATTAATATGCTTTATTGCTGCTTTATTTTTGATAATCATTTAAATACAGTGTATTGTAATCAATAATATAATATCATTTAATATTTTTTTTTCATTATATTATGAATGCATCTACTTGTGCAATACCTAAAAATTTAACTATATACCATCAGTATTCTTACATCGAAGACATTTAATATGAGAAGTGTGAACTAAATTGATTGATTTATAATTATATTAATTAAAATAATTAATTAAATATTCACTTTCCTTCTCTGTCCCTGCCTAATATACATATTATAATGCATATAATTATTATAAACAGTTCAAGCGAGTCGGATATATCAGGACCTTAGTATATAATATATGGTTAGATTAAATTAGATATGGAAGATACACCCCTTCCCCCGACACCCCCAATACTTATATAGCATTACAGCTCCTCGTATTTCGCAGGTGCTTCAAGTTCAATAAGGTTGTCTCGAGTGTGACGAAGAGTGGTAAAGTGGACCTTGCTGCAGGTGGTGATGATGCGGGTCTCACCGGAAATATTTGGTGTCAGATCACCCACGTTACTATACCACACAGCATTTTGAATGGAACAATACTGAAAAATTTCATTCAATTTTCAACTTAATTGTAAGCATAAAATGTAATAGAATATACTATAACACCACATGTTTTAAATTACTCTATCACATATTAAATTGATGTATGTCTCGGGATATCATGAATTTTACCCCTGTTCTGTTTGTAGACGTTACCACGCAGTCTATAGTGGCGTGGTGAACTTTAACTTTATGAGATGGTTAAGTGCTCTTCTTAATACCTCCCCCAAAATTACAAACCAGTACGTATCTCCAGCTTTATTATATCTCTTTGTTTCTTAGAGCTGCATGAGGTAAAATTCTTGCTGTCCCAAGGTGTACACTCAAATCGTTTATATTTGTCTGTCTCATTTCTCCACGTGTTTGAACAAGTCACCTTGCCCCTAGTGTGTATGTAACCCGCTCCATTTGAACAAGTTGCCGAATCTAAAGGCAAGATGATCAAGACATTTACTTATATTGAGTGTGTGTGTACATTAAGGTATACAATATCAGCATGTGTATACGTCCTCCATTTTATTTTATTTTTACAGTTCAATACATGGATCAAGTCATGGTTAATATTAAATTAAAATTAAGACAAATTAACATTAACACAAAATATACAATAATTACATTTCAACATTACCATGCTCGATATAATATAAAGGAAAATAATTATGTATATATTATATTATACATGTATAAAGTCAAATTACCATTAAATTAATATTGTTACATTACATATATATATATATATATATAATAACTTTACTTCTTTTAATCAGCAGCATTATGATATTTTAATTTATTTTATCTTTGTGTCGTTGTCAAATTATTATTTTATCCAAGGCATGGGTTGATCTCGATACACCTAAATGCAGTTCATTCAGTCTCTGATTTTAACCAGAAGAAACAAGATTTACCCAGAGGTGAAAAGCAATATAGGACCTTTTTAGATTAAACCGTATATCACCTATAATCTATATAAAATATGCAATATATTTAAATTTCATTTATTTAATTTACAACATTATCAAATTATAAGTCTCAATTAATATTTTAATGTTATATAGAATAATTAAATCACAAAAGCACCTGACTAAACAATTATTATATTAAATACCACTCTTTGTATAGTATATAAGAGAACAGAACATGCATGGACGCACTTGAAAGCTGTTTTTAATTATGGCTGCAGATATTATACAGGCGACAAAATAAAATATGTTAAGGGTAAGGTAACGCCACCAATGTTAAAAAAAAATCCCTCACACAAAAATTCTGAAAGAAATTTAAAATGTTCCCCTCTACACCCCCTATCAGTACCTAAAATATCAGGTATACAAATTCGATCTAGTTTTTGAGTTATGAATTTTTAAAGTTGACTAATTTAACATGGAAGTTTCATTTCTCCATGTTAAAGTAGTCAACTTTAAAAATTCATAACTCAAAAACTAGATCGTATTTGTATACCTGATATTTTAGCTACTGATAGGGGGTGTAGAGGGGAACATTTTAATTTTTTTTCAGAATTTTTGTGTGGGGGATTTTTTTTAACATTGGTGGCGTTACCTTACCCTTAAGATGAATCTCAGTTGATTGAGATCTCGCAATTAAAGGGGACTTTGAACTCATCATCAATAGATGGCACAAAAACTTTAAAGTATGGATCTGTCTTGTCAATTTTGTAAAAATTGAGGTACTTATAGACGGAAACCGGAGCTTTTGTGAGAAAAATCCCTGATTAAATTTGTTCAAACCATAAGCGATTAAGTTCTAGAACATTCTCAATTTTACAAATTTTATTTCATTTGATTCCGTCTCACAAAAATATCTTTTGACTCCAAAGTTACTGACTGTGAGATTAATCGTTATCAAATTTAAAACAACAATTAATAAAATGATGATACACACATATGGTATGTAAAAGTACATCAACTAACAATTAATAAGTTTCCCTAGTTGAAAAATTTCGTCTTAAACTCGTTCTTTACACGTCTAAACCTAATCTTTTTACCTCATTATTATTATAAAACACATTATTTCTTCCGTGCTCAAAGTGAGGATGAAATTAACACAATATTTCTAACATTTTATGGCTCAAGAAGAGGAATAAAGGAGAGAGGAGAGCTAAATAGCAAAGAAAAGAAACAAAATTATTTCAACTCGGGATTGTAAAGTAGGAAAACAACAACAAATATTTGAAATTTCTATCAACTGCAGCTGAGCCACACCTGCAGTCTCCTATAATGTAACGGTGACCAATAGTCTAGTCTCGCTGCTGGTGTCCTCCACGGTACCGCCTTGCTGCAGACTGCTCGCCGCCACAGCTGCTGCGTGACCTGCCGTCTCATTGTTGACCTTTGTTGATGACAATAAGTAGGCCATGCACGCACTGCACCATTCATCAAGATGTAGTGACAACCTACCATATTGGTGCTCATTATTTGCAAATACTGCAGATTTTTTTTTATATATAAAGGTGGATAACCTTTGTATCATGTTGCAAGAACACACCCATATAAGAATGCAGTTTGTTTAGTGGGCAGTTAAAATATAATATAATCATAGGTGGGAAAATTAACTTTAAAGAAAAGCTATAAATTTAATTATCATAAAATTTCTATTCCTTATATTTACAACTACTGTTCTTTTTAAAAATCCAAAAATTCAACTGCATAATTATAAATGATGATATCATATATTATTTATTCCACCGTTTTCATATGCAGAGAAAAACAAATGGGTGCGGCGGCGACTTAGCTTTCTATAGGAGATAGAAGTTTGACGATGGGTCACGTGACACTTTGTGCGAGTTGCCCCGCTCACTTGACCCGCGCGTGACATAACGACCATGTGGGTTGTCAGCTGCTCTTGTTGTTAATCTTATGCATAGGTGGATTTACATGCGAGTTGCACGCGATTTCATTGCTGTAAAGGTTTCAGGATTCAAAGTGAAAACCCTTCCCATATCCACAAATTTATCAATTTGATTACTATATGATCGCCGCGGAGGCTTATTAAGCCTTATAACATTGCACGATAAAATATTTTTCTATTTATTTTATACAAGTTTTCCTTACAAGAAAATATAATCTCCACACAAACAAGTTTAATTGGCAAATTTGAATTTAACAAATAAAAAAATTGTATGCATTATGTAATACCAATATTATACATTTGGTAATACCTGCAGCTTGTGTGGAAATGTCCTTATATTTATATTTTTTATTACTGACGAAGACTAAAAATACTACAATGCAAATAACTCAATTAATTAAGAACACCAAAGAAATAACAAAACCATCATTATTTTGTTTGATTGATTGATTTACTCATGTGGCTGTACATATACATATACATATGTTGTATTATATAATGAACAATTTGCATTACATTTTTTTATTGCAGGAATGAATAGAGGGTGCAAAGTTATGCTACTGTGATTTTTTTCAGATTTTTTAGAGACCCTAAAAAATTATTGAAAGTCGATTTTATGACGTCACGAGGAGTCTGTCCTTAAGAAAAAGATAGGCGCTAAACGCCCGTGACGTCATAAAACTGACTTTCAATAATTTTTTTAAAAATAGTTCCCGCTCTCAAAAAAATCTGAAAAAATTCAGAGTAGTACCTTCTATCCATTTCTGTAATAAAAAAATGTCATGCAAATTGTCCAATCAACATGAAGTGTACAAAAACAATAAAAATCACGTTTAGTAGTATTTATACTGTAACTGTATATTGAAGTATATTCTATCATTTGTAACATATAACTATATATAATATCTTGGCACTATTCCTAGTATTCCTACTCACAGAGAGTTATCCAGATTTATCACTAACCATGCACACATTTAATTAGGGTAATTGCATTATATATATAGGCTTGCACTTTGCACTAACCGCGGTTAGTGAGATACCTGGATAAACTTTTTAAAAAAAATTAACAGCAATAAACTTAAATAATACTTGATCCAAATTTGCTTATTTCATTATTTTTCTATTTTTTTTAGAATAAATTATGTATAATTACGATTTAAGCATATCTCAAGAAAAATTCTCGCTTCAAACCATTTTCAACAAAAAGTTCTGAAACATTCGCTCACAATCTTTTGTGAATTTCCTCCTCAACTCGTTGTAAAAAAAAAAAAAAAAAATCCATATTAGTATCTCCGTCACATCTGACGAGATTCTAATATGTGAGTATCTCTCACTTTTTCGTCTCCATGTAACTGCAGCTCAAACGAGCACGCGTGCTTAGCAGATGTTCTCCAGAAGCTTGCAATAACAATTCCAGGAAATGTTTTCTTGTCCGGTCGTATGTCAAGTGAATGATTGATTACATGATTTTTTTTTATTAGAGCATGTGTGGCAATCAATTCATTGAATATTATAATTAATTTGCATTTTATTAATGTGACGTGACGTATTTATAACTACTTACTGTTATACATAATTATATTTATTAATTTAAATATCGTATATTTTTACGTGGAAAAATAGGACATAATTTGACGTCATTCATGCTTTTAGAATCGTTAATTATCAACATTTTCATTTATGGCAAACAGTATCAAAACTTATTTTAAATAATATGGACACTTTCATAGATATTGTTACAGATATTATTAATACATAAATTATTTGTTCGTAAAAATCTCTGATTTCATTGAATTTGATTGGAATTATCACTGAAAAACGTTAATTTTAAAAAAAAATGGGAGGCAATTTAAATTTTGGGTATTATTATTTAAAAAAAAATAAGTTGAATTTATGCAATTCAAGGCACATAGCGGTAACGGCCTAAAAATAATAGGCATCTACAGTTATCTATACACGTACTGCTTGGTACACTTGTCGCCTTGGAAAATTTTCAACTTGCGGCCTTGTTAATCACTATGCACTGTGTTATACTTAAGGGAAAGGGAAATTTTCCAAGGTAACAAGTGTACATGGAAGAATTAAATTTCTTTCATTTCCAACCCGTGTAAGTTTTGATATACAAATAAAGAGGGTGAGGGGGGAGTACGTATAATATTATTTTCCTGCAATAAACATGCAGTATGTTGATTAAAAAGTTTGGGTTCTTGCGGGGATTTGAAATTTATTATGCATGTATTTATTTACGTAAAACAAAATTTGATGTTCATCATAATGACAAATTCTAAGTACTAAAATTGTTTATTTCAAGAGAGAAAAAAATCGACATTGCAGCGATGTCTAAAACAAGACAGTTCCACTTTCTGATCAAAGTTTTAATAACTATGATAGTTGAAAGCAACGACTATATATATATAGTATATAGTTCTTGAGTTGAAAGTTCTATATTTTTTCACATAGGGGTTTGAAATAAATTCTCAGGCGATGATTTATAATAAAACTGAAACTTTGTCCAAATTATGGTACTAATTAAAAAATACGTACGTAACATGAATTCTTTAATGGATTTTCAAATAAAATAATTTTTTACGGAGCCGTTTTCCGGAAAAGAATCTTAAAATTTTTGTGGGTCAATTTCCATAAGGATTTTCAAGTTTTTTTTTCCGGAAAAAAGGATCCGTAAAAATTGTTTTATTAAATTTAAAAATCCATTAAAGGATTCATCATAGATTACGTATTAGGTATTTTTTTTATTCATACGCTATTTGAGATGGATTTTTTTTTTTTTTTTTTGGTTTCCATTTCTCAATAGAGGACAGATTAAACTATTTTTAGAAAATAAAATCTTAAAAAAAAAATAAATAAAAGTGCAATCGCTCACTCTACTTTAAAAGCCACAGCCGACTTGCTACATTTCCATAATTATTATTTTATTGAAATTTTTCACGTCATATTGAACATTGAAGAATGTAAGCCGCCATACTACTACATAATTATGCATTACAATTTCATGCAAGACAGTGAAATGAGCTCTGCTCTTGCGTCTTATGTCCGCGGTACCAAGTCATTAACGTCAATGCTGTAAATAATCATGCTTTTAATGCTAATTATTTGCGCTTGTTTCCACGATTAGAAACAGGTTTTTATAAAAAAGTTTAAAAAGTAATGCGTTAACTGTATCATAATACTATTTAATGGGCATAACTGAAGCCGAACAAAATTAAAATGTCAAAGTTAAACTTCGCGTGTTGCCTTTAAAAAAGAAGCGTGTGAAAATTCCTTTAGTTCTGAGTAAACAAGATATAATATATTTTTTTTATTTAGTAAATTTTCAGAAAACAAAGTGTTGCTTGAGGCTTAAAAAAGGTGCGGGAGGTAAAAAAAGTTTGTGGGAATGAATTGCCCTCCTTAATACGTTTGAATGGAGGATGAAACTTCCCCTAATCATTATCTCCGGTGAAGAAAGGAAGGTTTATGCGGTTGGAAATCAGGGAGTATATTATTTTTTCTCACTAATTTCACGTCCTTCAAGAAGTTACCGCCAAACGACGCGGTACCTCGATATTTCAAGTTTCATGAAATCCTCCTTTTTTACTCTCTGTCTTCATTTTTTATTCCAAGTACAAAAATAAATCATAAGTTAATTACTAGATTTATTTGACTTGTATTCATGTATAGTAGGACTATATTCACGTATAATGTATATACGTGTTTTTTGTGTTCCCTATAAATATCAAATAATGCCAGTTTTTTTCCTCCCTTTAGAAATTAATGCTAAATATGGATATATTCGTCGTCTTTAAATAGTAATTCGAGAAACTCAAATGAAATATTTCTTAAGTTTTACTATATGATATATATGCTATTATATAATATATTATATTTTTTACTATATTATAATTAAAACACTTTAAACATACTAATTATGTTGTATATTAATTGCATCAAATTTAAACTGTACACAAGTTTTAATTCAATTTTAATCTATGGAAAATATTTTCAAATTATACGCATAATATTATTATTATATTATGAAATATACATTATATCGGAGGCCCAACATATAAAAGATTAAATCAATTTGTGCTAAAAATTGCTAAAGAACTTTGTGATAGTACGTAATAGTACGTATTATTACAGCACAATATAATGCTCTGAATTAAATCGCACATAAAAAATATAACACATATATCTCACAAATTATAATATAATATATTATATTATATTATATACATAATAATATATAAAGTATAATGATTAATAAATGATAAATACGTTTGTATATATACTATATATTGCAATCTTGAAATTCGAAATAGCACGTATATTATACCTATAGTTTTTGATCAGATCGCCATTCTGAAATGAAGATTTTGATTGTGCACAGAAATAATTAACATTAATTTATGTAACAATTTCCTCCACCTATAATAATTTTGTTCCACTGATCACTGATATAACATTAAAATTAGTTCGATTAAAATGATTAAATCTTGATTAAGATTGTCAATTTTTAAGATTTTAACACACAAAGTCTAATATTATATACATATAATATAAAATAAATAAACTATTTCAATGTTGTAACATTGCTTTATAATGATTTTATATTATTTCTTATAGCGGCTGGATCAAACAAAATGGTTGAGCTTGAACAAAGTGTGGAGTCATTTGGGAGCAATCTCGCGCGCCCAATTAGGCGGCTAGCTGCAGCCTGCCTTACTGGGCTCTACACCTGTTGGTCGTGGCTGGCTCGCATTCCCGCTTCAATGTAATTACCACGTTATTGATAACGATATATCGTCGTCGTTGCCGCGCATTCCAACACAAATCTCAAGACTCTTTGTTAGTTAAAAAAAAAAAAAAAAATCGCGATATAATTATGTCGTTGCTAGACGAAAGAAAAAGTTGCGAAATAAATAATATTGTTTTAATTCTTCTTATATGAAAGCAAAAGCGCGAATGATAATAATATGTAATATTAGACTATATTATTATATTATCATTTCTATTCCCAAATAAATCATGCAACAAAATCAGGAATTAATTTTTGATTTGATACAATACCAAATTTTAATTATTGTTATTATTTTCTCTATTTCAAGATAAGCGGGGATGAGAGATATAATATGTAACACAATTTTGATCATTTTAATAGAATATGTATACGGATGTACGCGTCAGCAAGAGTATGATTATAAATATAATTAATACACACTCCACTTCAATTATATAGTTTTCTAAAATCATTATAATATATTATATGTGTATATCTTATTGTATGGGAATCTTTATCTTAATTGTTAGGATATGATATGCAAACCTATATATATAGCTACGATAATTACGATAATTCATATTCATCCATTATAATGTGTTTAATTATTACTTATATTTTTTTTTTCAAATTTTTGAAAATAGAACATACAAATTGTTCTTTTTTTTTTTCAAATTCAAATCATGCTAAGTATTTTCATTCCTGTAATTTATGCGCACATATATTTGTGATTAAAATGATTTGAATAAAAAAATATATATTACAATTCTTTATTTCTCATTGCATCACGATTCAATAAAAACCAGTTAATATGAAGACATGCTATATGGATGCTGGAGTTGAAGCATGAAGAGGAATATCAACTTTTCTTTAAATGCTTTCATATTTTCTTATGTGATATATCTTTCTATATGTTACTGGGACTTATCTATACATCAACTTGTGCATACATTCCAACCAGTTTTTTTTATACCTTACTAAAATAATATTTAACTCTTTAGGCTTTATGATTAAATTCTTTCGTGAGATACATGGTACCAGGCGGTACATGTGAGTATAAATTTTTTATAACTGTTTTCACAGGAATTTAAATAAAAACCTTGATTAAATTAATGTATGTACACTTTTTTTTTATTATGATACATGCATCATATTTAAATATGGTAAGAAGATTATGAATAAATTATACATCATATTATTTACCTTAAAAAAATCCACAGGTATGAAGATTTATTTTAAATGAAAAAAAAAACATAAAAAATAAATAAATTGAAAATTGCTTAAACAAAAATTAAGCAAAAAATTATCAATTAATGAAGAGCAGTTAAAATATTAATATAAAAATTTACAATATATTTACAGTTTATAATAGAATAATTTCTAGTATGTTCTAATACATAATTTTTGCAGTTTTGTGAAAAAGGTTTACTTTTTTTCTGGGACCCAATGTATCATAATGGACATCTTGCATGCAACTTTTTTACTGCAGTATATGACCTCGAATTATGTGGTGACAATTTTATTGTTTTCATTTTTTTTTAACTCTCTAACACCCTTAAAATTATGCTCCAAACAATGTAACGTCATAGTAATGCAAATATTTAATACATAATAATTATAGAGAAATAAATTGCATGACTATGACATCACAGCGTCTTTTCTCTCAATTTTCAGGGTGTTAGAGAAAGAAAAAAAAAATGACACTGAATACATAACTTGAGGTTATAATATAATAAAACTAAAATATCCACTGAAGCATGTTTCATAGGAGGTATGCACAATAAACTTGGTGTTTACTTAAATATATTTTTTGCAGTCTAGAAGAAAGTTTTAGTAGCAACTTTGATATCCAATTCCAGTAGTGAAGCGAGTACTAAATCTGTTATTAAAATTTTCTAGGCCAAGTACTTTGTCCAATACGTCCTCAAGTGCTCAAATTCTATGCTGCTACTATACAAATAAATGTACACTCCATTCGAATAAAAATGTCCGATTTGGCCATGGAGTGTATTTTTTTAAGACCTGGCATTCAATACAGGCATCCTGGTTTATTTGTTACCCTTCCCTATCTTTTAACATGTAGCATTGTAGAAATTATAACTAAGGATAATAATAAAAAAATCTTTCTTAAATATGAAATTTAGATGACAATATTGAATACGTACAAAATGAATTACAGATTTTTAAGATCAATAAACGCAAGGAAAGAAAATTTGTTTCATTTTTAAATAAGAGATTTACTTAATTACATATATGAACATCACAATTTGCAGCAACGTATTGACTACAGACACACGCACCTTTTTCACGCTACTTTAATTAAAAGTTGTTTTCTATGTACGATAAATAATAACATGAAAATATAAAACTGATATACTATCACATGCAAGAGACTTAATAATATCTTCTGTGAAAAAACACCGACATGTAATAAAAAACATGAAGAAGAGTGCAGTTCTCAACTAAAAAAATGCTTGAGTACCTTGGTGCAGTCATTCAGGTGTGTGACGAGCCTCATTCATTCCAGTGTGTGATGAACCTTACTGGATCTCCTGGCCTAGCAGTGAGAGCTGTGAACACGGGGCATTAATGTTAGATCATACCTTCAAATTTGACTGAAGAATGTCACAGATTGGGATACTTTTCTTAATGTGGAAATTGTTTCTCTTATAACTGTACTGATTGCCATGTTAATTTGTGAGATATAGACAAGTTACTTGCAAAATAATGGTGGCTACAGAATTTGTAATTTAACTTACCTGCTTGAGGAACTGTTTGGCATTGTTCAGAGATGAGGCACCATAGATCACTCTCTTAGCACCTTGGCCAGCTTTGCTCTAGACAGAAGCAACAAAGCATTATTAATTTACAATAATTAGGTATTTTCATTGCATTTCACAATTGTGAACCAGTATGAAATATTTTTATTTGCATAATTGGATTAAATGGATACATAGGACCTCGCAGTATGTACTGTCAATTTTTTACAGTTTGATTTTTTAACTCTCCATTACCCTTAAAATTAAAATTATTCTGTAAAACATTGTACAAAGAGAAAGTTGTTGCATGAGTATGATAGCGCAGAGATTTGTAGCACGATTGAAGGGTATTATTAAACTAAAAATTTAAAATATATAACTCAAGATTGTCTACCAAAATATTCAATAAAAAAAGTTTCACAGGTTGTCCACAGTCTACAACAGTCATAATTAATGTAAAATTGAAATAGAAATAAAAAGTAAAAAAATAGGTACTTTATAAGGAATATATATATTTTTTTAAGCTGTCATTAAAAAAATAATAAAAAACAAAATCAAACTAGCTGTCAACGATTTGAGAAGGTGACACTCACCCTGGTATAGTCAACGAGGTTCTGATACTCAATGTAGTTGCCGCCTCCCACCACAAACACGATGGCTTCCTGGAATGGTGCACGGTGGCGAGCAGACTGCCCCTCCCCTTGACGCAGCTGCTTCGGGTCAAAGTGGCGGAAGTCTTCCGTCTCAGCTGAGCTACGCTGCTCCATCAACTCGTCAACAATACGAGTCACCGGCAGGTTCTGGGGAAGCACAGTTCGTTGAGAAAATGAGGCATGCAAATTCATGAATTACAACTCATTTCTTTACAGGAAAATATTTTCATTTAAGAAGGGAAAAAAGAGTGAACTAATGAGAACATATTTACTGTATTTTAAAATAAACAGAAGTGCTGGTACCGGTATGTCAAAAATGCAGATTACAGTTTTAGTATAATTTACAACTTTTAAATTTAATCCTTTAACATTTATACTACTGATAACTGATAAAGAACAATAGAGTATCAACCTCAACAAAATTTATTGCAAAAATGGATAGAGGGTGCAAAGTTAAGCCATTTTATTTATTTATTTATTTTTTTTTTCAGATATTTTAGAGCCCGGGAAGTATTGCTAAATATTTTTGGCAAGGTCAAGTTTGAATCCACTCCCTTTTAGGTTCTGTCCTTTTATTAAGAGAGGTGTCACTCCCTCTGTAGTTTCAATAATTTTTTAAAAATTATTCCCGGACTCGAAAATATCTGAAAAAATGCAGTAGCATAACTTTGCATCCTCTATCCATATCTGCATTAAAAAAAAAAACGAGGTCAATACTTCATTAGTATGTTGAGACACTAACTTCAATGTGTGCGACCATCTATCATTGTGTTTTGACTTGATAATAAGGACGAAAACTCACATGTCTCTTAACGACGAGGTTCTTGACTCCCTCCATGACGAAGGCCGAGCCCTGGGACATGAGTTTGGAGAACATGGACACCGTCTTGGTGCCACCACCCTCATACTGGCTCCCACTACTGGCAGCCATCTTGGTGTACGCTCTGTAATGTTGATGACATGTCAAACACAGTTTCATTAAAAATAAAAACTCATCCTCATTGAAACCCAATAAATTAAGGATTTATATAATATTTATTTACACACTTAAAATAAAAATATATGTACATATAAGAGGAAAGGTTAGAAATCTACTTCAAATTTAGTTAATTACCCAGTACATTAGGATAAAAAAAAATTGGATATTGTATTTGAGAATAAAAAATACAGTAAATAAAAACATAACTGGAAATGCAATGTGAATATGAATTCCAAGCTTAATGAGGTATCCAGTAACCTAGCGGAAAGGGAAGACACTCACTTCCAGCGCTTGATGTACGCCAGGGGCTGAAGGTCACACCCCGCCTCCCGCAGAGCACCAGAGTACCGGTCAAACTCAGCCTGCAACAAGAGCAAGGAAGTGAGAACGCAATCGGAGAATGTGTGCCGAATACTGATAGGAAAATGAACAATTACGTAGCATTTTTAAACATTTGACAAAAAAGAAGAAAAAAGTGACATTATTAAATAATATTGAATCACACATTAATATTTTAAAACTACAGTTGTACCATATATGGTGGCACTTATCACAATATAAAATATGTACCGAGTATTAGAAATCAGAATTGAGACTTTACATCTTCACATAAATTTCTTCTAAGAACTTAACATAACGTTGCCTCAGAATATAAGTGTCTAATAAACCTTGAGGTTTTAATGCAATTTTAGACCTAATGTACATGATAGCTTAAGGTTTACAATTGCATCAAAACCTTGTGGTTTATAAAACATTTATATTCTGAGGCGACGATAATAAAAATTGTCTATACAATAAACTTTTTTAATATTGTAATGGGAGGGTTGAAGAATGGCCCACCTCTGACATAGCCTGTCCGCAGATGTAAAAGATGAGGAAGAGTCTCATTTTGTCGTCGGACGTGCTGGCTTCGTTGGTCAGCATCTCCATCACACCTCGGTCCAGCGCTGCTTTGGCCATCACCTTCTCCTCGAGCTCGAAGAACGTGTCCAGCTGACGGGCCTTGATTTGGTTCAGGATACCTGCCACAGAGCAAGCCAGGCTCAAATCTTTCCTCTTTCATGGCTAAGAAATAACTTTGAAATATTACTATTTGGGAATTTAAAATATTTCAGTATTTTCTCTACAGGATAATTAGATATTTACTTAATTGTGGATTAGTAACTACAGACACCTTGTACTTTCTTTCCTTTGAAAATTTTCCTAAAAAAATACTTATGATGAAACTTTTTTAGGCGCAATGTGAACTAAACACGAAACTGCACACTGAGAGGGAAAGTACCTGTTGCGATGGTCGTGTGCATGTCAATGAGTCTCTTCTTATCCAGCAGCTGAGGAAGGGAGTTCACTGCGGAGGTCAGTCGGGCGGTATTGTCCGTGACCAACAAGGCGGCCTCATTATCGTTATCCAGACCCTGTGGAAGCAGCAACTTGAGTCAGCTTGGAAAGTTATTGTTTTTCTACAACCTGCATGAAGTTTTTTACTGCACATTTGGATAGAGAACCTTGAGTAATGCATTGACATTTTTTCAGAGATTTTTTGGAATCCTCAAACATCCTTAAAATTGCACTATGTAATATGATGCAAATTCTTAACAGGCAAGACATATTATAACATCACAGTATTTTGAGGTATGGTTTTAAGAGTGTCAAAGAAAATCTGACAAAAAAATTGGACTATCTAACTCAAAAGTCAAATTTATAATAGAACGAATTTCATGTAAGTTGTCCATAGTTAAAGAAAAAGTATTAAATTTTGTAGTAATTGTAACAGAGAATACAAGATTTAAGCATTTTGTTCCTATTTATTACAGCTAATATTATACTGTATAATGATCTCACTACATAGTAGTAACCTATGTAACATGCAATGAACCAGAGCAATCAAGCACCTACCATTGAAGCCTTGAGTTTCTTCACCTCCTCCTCAGAGTTCTTGTACTGCTCAAGCTCCTCCTGTATCGCCTCCACGACAGTTGGGAATGGGCTGCAACATAATAATAGCAATACTTTTATTCCAGTCTAATTAAATCCTACAACTAGTCCATAATACGAACCACAGGCTTATAAAAAATGTTCATAAACTGGTTATAAATATTATCCAGACTCTATTTTGTATTAAAATTATTGGATGATTTTTTACTTGAGAGCCTCACCTGCCCTTGTGGCTGGTCCAGAACCTGTCTGAGGCATCAAGGTCGCAGGCTCGCGTCTTGACCTTGGTGCCTCCCGATGGTGAACGTCCCGCACTTTCCTCCACTACCACTCGGTTCAGGGCAAGCTCCAGCAGGTCATGAGCCAGCGCCTGGTAGGTCCACGTGTGGTGAAGGGGCGTCGCCATGTCCACGTTACGGTCCAGGACCACCAGTAGGGGGCGCTGGAAGCTATTGGCAAGGAAATCATCCAAGTCAGAGATTTATACCAAGACTTGCATTTCAACAGTACAGTAAAAACTTGCTATTACATAAAGTCAAGGGACCCAGGAAATTAGGTTTATCTTATATCGAGTATTATCTTATACATAATGTGTTTTTCCTATACCAAGCAATGCTAATTATTTTTGACTGCAATTTCCTTTACTCAAAATTGAGTTTTATTTACTGTACCAGGTATTTATGCATAGAAAAGACAATTAAAACAAAATAGTACACTTTAATTTTTCTGCATTATTGCATTTTTGGTTATTTTAAGGTGACATTTGACAGATTTGCAGCCACCATGCCGATGAGTACCTGTAGTGTGAGGGCTGTGCAGCGTCCATGATGAAGAGGCTGTTCCGGGTGTCTCGAAGGTTCTCTCTAAGCTTCTTGTCTAACTTCTCGGCCACCATCTCGGCTGCATTACCTCGAGGGCTGCGAATGATTGGGACTGTCCCTGCAAACACCAAGTTTTATGATGAGGTCAGTTGAGCACAGGTAAATTAACAATAAATCAAGAGCTATCTGTAAGTAATTTTTTTCAATGTCCTCCACCCTTTCCTTAAAATCATCTGTAGACAATTTATGGTGAGTACAAGCATAATTTCATGATTAGGGTAAAAGTATGTAGATATTGTTGATATTATAAAAAAAAAAACTTTGAATGCAAGTAAAAAAAAAAAAAAAAATGTTCTTAGCAGTTCAAGTAAAATCCAATAATTTACATCCAAAAATGATCAGAGTAAAAACTCCCATTGGTTCTCTACAAGATTTAGACGGGTAAGGTCAAATTACCCAGGGTGGCAAACACGGAGAAGAGACTGTCCACAAGGCTGTCCATGATGCTCTCCATCTCAGTGTCCTTCACCTCTCCCCGGTTGATGGCTGTAAACAACGCCAAAATATTAGTCTCATGATTTTGAAAGATTAAAGGATTTCGTACCGTAGTAGGAGATGGAGTCGCTGTTTTGGTGCTTCAGAATAAACATGTCATCTTCCAAGGAGATGAAGTTCAAGTACTGATCATAGACCTACAACATTTCAATTATTAAAGTAACGATAAGTTGAAGTGTTAACAGTTTACTCTGCAAGATTGGAAATGAGGACAAAGGAAAATGAAAAAATAGTACTGCATCAAAATTCAAATCTGTCTTATTGTAATAATTTAAATAAGCAACTTTAAGATGTGACATGATAAAGCATTGTAACAAAAGATTCTCAATCATTTTGCTAGTACAATTTTGTGGTTTTCAACTGATCGAGACCCACCTTGTGTACCCTAGAGACGCAGTTTGCATGCAAGGCGGCCGCAGCGAGGTCCTCAAGCCGCTGTCTAGAGATTGGTGAGATGAAGTTAAGGTGGTAATTGTCGTACAGTCCGTTCTGCAAGTCTTGACCGATGCGGCCAAGATTCTCTTCTGTCGGCATGCAGAAGTAAACTGCCGGCACGTCAGGGATTGGGTCGCGATCCGAGTGAAGCTGCCTGTAACGATATGGCCATATAGTCAAGTGCAAGCTAAATAGAATTGATTTTGCCTATATGTAGCAATTAAGGGTGCATTCATGATGTATATTTCTGTTGATCAAGAGACAGGGAAAGTCGAGTTTAAATTCTTATTTCATTTCATTAGCAACAATCTGTATATAGTGAATATGCTAGCTAACCTGCATTTCATCTATCATATAGGTTCGGCATGCAATGAGCTCTGTATGCATGACATACTGTATATGTATATATATATATATATATATATATATATATATATATATATTATGTACTAGTACCGTATGTAAAATAAAAGAGTATGATATCATTATGTAGTGACAGCGGTCACAAATACATGTCATGGCATGTATAAAATTATGCCCTCATAACGTTACTTCTTGGCAGCACCAATATTAATCTGCTGAGACTTACACGTGCAAAGTGACTCCAAGTTCCCGAAGATCTCTGACAGACACCAACGGAGAAATTATGTCTTGGCCAAATCTGTCGTAAATCAACACTTTCCACGTCGGTTCCGTGACCATAGACTTTGACAGGGGTTGATTTAAGTTTAGCATCTGCTTCAAAGAATCTATCGAACATAAAATTGCATTTTAATATAAAATATTTTCATTATTTGTACAGGTCAGCCACTCTGGGTCAGCTGTGAACTGGAGAATCATAACATTGTTTTGGAATTTATATTTTGATCTCACAAAGTAATTATTACAACTTTAATACACAACAAATTTAACATACTTATCTGTTTTTCTTTTAGCGTTGCCATATTTTCGAAAAAGTGTTATTATAAATCACAATTAAACCTTTTAATTAAATTTTTTAAGTGAGAGAATTAAGACGTGGACACTTTTAAAAACTGATATGGCGGAATATCGCAGTCATTTGCTTTTTCGAGTAAATGACGCTGGCTTATTTAAATGATTTTAAATTTAACTAAATAAATCTCTAGCAGAGTGATGACCCTTTTATATAGCACTATAGTTGTATCATGCTTTTAGCATATTATTTAATTAAGGGGAAGGTTATAACGCGCCCAATGTTAAAAAGAATCACACACATGAAAATTATGAACAAATTTAAAATGTTCTCCTCTATATATACCCTCTCTATCAGCGCTATCACTATCAGTATATATATGCATAAATATATATATATATATAGCTAAAATATCAGGCAGGTTATATTATATACAAATTCGGGCTAGTTTTTGATGAGAATTAAAGTTGCATATATATATAATATGACTGTATAGTTTACTTCATGGATAAATTATAAATTAATCTATTTCCTCCATGGTTTACTTTTAAACATGGAAAAATCAAACTTCCGCATATATGTTAAATTATATAGTCAACTTTAAAAATTCATAACTCAAAAAATAGTTTCAATTTGTATATACCTGATTGATATTTTAATGGAGTATCGACCTCAAAAATTGTTATAGCAGAAATGGATATATATATAGAGGATGAAAATTTTTGTTACTCTGATTTTTTTCAGATTTTTTAAGGACCGGGAAGTATATAATATATTACTTAATTGCTAAAAAGTTTTGGCGAGGTCGGGTTCGAATCCACGTCCCTTTTGGGTCCTATCTTTTATTAAGAGAGGCGGCAAGAGGCGGCACTTTTTCTGCACTTTCAATAATTTTTAAAAAATAGTTGCCGGGCTCTAAAAAATCTGAAAAAAATCAAAGTAGCATATAACTTTGCACCCTCTATCCATTTCTGCAATAAAAAAATTGAGATCGGTACTCCATTAAGCCACGTACGATGATCTAGGGGATGCAATGTAGAGGAGATCAGAACATTTTAAATTTTGTTCATAATTTTCATGTAGATTTTTTTTTTTTTTTTAACATTGCATGGACGCTTCTTACCCGTATAACAATTTAAGCGTCTTGTTACTAGAATGTTTTATGCCCTTAGAGTCTCGTGTCTCTGAATCTTTTAGTAATCTTTTATTCTACATTGTTATATTTTTCTTATTTATATACATTAATGGATCAGGTACCATTTATATTATATCGTACAGAGCAAATAGAAATATTATTTCTAATAAATTTCTGATAAATTGATCATCTTTTTTTTTTAATTGTTACTTCAATCTGCATGCATATATTAGTAATTTTTATAATAAATATTTGGTCTCTGTTATAGAGTACACGCATGCATTAAAAAAAAATAGTAAGTAAATTACAAAAAAAAAAAATACATATATTTCAAGCAATTTATTTCAGCATGACACAAATTAATATTTTAGTTTACAAATTTTAACATCATATAATTATATATTATTATATACGGTGCGTTTTTTAACTCGATCCTCCCGGCCTCTGAGCATTATTTTTTCTCCCAGCTGCTGGGATAAGTTTTTTACAGCAAAATGAGCTCCCACTTAATTTGCCCATTTCCCCCCCCCCCCCTTACTCACTAAACAGCTGAAGAGACAAGCTGATTGGACCGAGTAAAAAACGGAGCCATAGTATAACAGACAACCTGTATGACAATTTATTGCAAAAATGAAAAGAGGGTACGAATTAAATTATGTTACTATGAATATTTTCATTTTTTTTTTTTTTAAATCCTGGAACTATTTTTAGCACCCTCTATTCAATGGAGTATCAACCTCTATTTTTTTTTATTGCAGAAATGGATAGAGCGTGCAAAATTATGCCACCCTGATTTTTTTTTCAGATTTTTTAGAGCCCGGGAACTATTTTTAAAAAATTATTGAAAGTTCTTTTTGTGACATCACGAGACGCCGCTCCTTAAGAAAAAGATAGGACTTGCCGCCTCGTGACGTCACAAAAAGGACTTTCAATAATTTTTTAAAAATACTTCCCGGGCTCTAAAAAATCTGAAAAAAATCAGGATAGCATAACTTTGCCCGCTCTATCCATTTCTGCAATAAAAAAAAAATTGAGGTTGATACTCCATTATACAATAAAAAAAATGTCAAGCAGGTTGTCCCTTTATTCAACAGCAAATTACAGACACTGTAATAGACAATTAATAAATAAGTGTTAAATATAATATAATTATTATATTTTAATTGACAACCAAATGATTTTTTCTTTTCTTTTTTTAGAAGAAATATTTATTATAGAATTATACCTAGCAAGTTATTATTTCTCTATTTTCATTTCATAACTTTTCTAACATGAACAAAATTCTTCAATTATATTTTTGAAATTATAGTTAATTTTTAATTTTTTTATGAAAAGAAAAATTTAATTTGTTTTTGCTATTGAATTAAATAACAATAAAAAAATTCTCTCTTGTATTATATTCATAATTCCATATCTTCTTTCAATTTTGAAAATAAATGCACATTACAATATATGTATATTATAATATACATATAATATGCACAGGTAGATATTATATTGTTACGAAAAAATAGCATTTAAAAAATATCATACTGTACAATACATACATTTTATATCGATTTGAAAATTAATATTAGTTTTTAAATTTCGCTACTTTTTAAAACATCTTTTGGTCAATTTGATTGAGGTATTCATATTACACGCCTTTTGTTTTGTAATATTAGGCCTTAATTTGTTACAATATATGGCTCACTTACTGAGAAAATATTATAAATAAATACATTTGGTATAGGGACGCAAATACTACACCAATAAAATTAAACACAGCAGAATTTTAAAAATGCACTGAATATTTGCTTTTACACTGACCAGAAATTTTTACAACAAATATAATTAGAGTGCAAATACAACAAAAACTGTCACACTTCTTTTGTCATCTTCAATTTATTTTATTTTATTTATTTATCTTTTTACTTACAATTAAGCTAAAATGGACACAATACTGGATATCAAAATTGGCCATATATCAAGTACCGTACTTAAAAATAAAAACCATAAATCAATAAAAATTTACAAATTCATAGATCCATATCAAAGTTTATCATTTTTCATTTAAGTAATAAAAATTAGTAATGTGAAAATGGACATATTACATTTTTATACCAAGCAAGACACAATCATATTAGCTAATATCCAGTGGTGCAAGTAAGCACACCAGTGCTGGAAAGAACACACAATATAACATGGCAAGTATAGGAATGACACAGCGCACTGGTAAAAAAATGAAATTACTTTCACCACTGGCTATTATACATGCACTTATAGCAAGCTATCATGTCTAATGTACAAAAAAGTTTCCTCGCTACACCTCTACTGCAAATCCTTAACTTTCTGCAATTTTTTTTTATAATTTAATTTATAAGGGAACGATTTAGTATTTAATAATAAAGTTAACTTGGTAAATAAATTTGCAGTAGAGATACAGCTTGAAATGTTGTTGCACTTTGACAAATGCGCCCAACTGTCAGGAAATCTCAGATCATACTGGGCTGCAGCAAGACAGAAAGGTGGCATAATTGTTGTCACTGCAATTTTCTCAAGGTACAGAAAGCTGGTGGCTGGATTTATTAGTGCAGGGTGGAGTTAATTAAGTGTTATGTAGCAGCAAGCTTAGGATTCAGTTTTTGGGCTGCTTTGCAGAATACACAATTCCTCAAATGAAAGTTACTGTTTCGTCAATTATTTTGATAATTCAATTTTTTATTACTTTAAAGAACAAAATAAGATGATCAAGAGTTTGATCAATCTTAAAATTTTAAGAAAATTGTAACATAATTACAGGAATGTACGAATAAAGCAATAATATAAGAAAATATTGATAGAAAAATAAAACACCACTCATACATTACATGTATAAAAAGTAGACAACTGTCACCAGAGAAAGTTAAATGCAACTACTGTGTTCACACAGTCACACACTGTACACTTCAAAACATTTAAAACATTTAAACATTTAGACATATTAAAATATACCATTTCATTAGTTTCATTTTCTGTCTTTAATTTTGTAATTTTCAGGTCTCACAGCATAAATGCGATACAAAATTACTACTTTTTAATAGAAGAAGGAATAATTAACTGTCATCACAAGATAATATTACAGCAGCTTATTTATAGGAATGGCATATTTTGACTAGCACACATCAATGATTTTGTCAATTGGTTAAATGTTATTTAGATCGAAAGAGATTTACAAAAAAATACAACACAACACCAAATTACCAATACACTTAATACTGTATTATCCCGGAGAATAGAATATTTCTAAAGAGAGTGCTATATTGTAAACAGTGAGCATGAAAAGGTCATGCTATTGACTTATTTTCAATAAAAAATCAACTAATCATATGTAATTGACGTAATTGTAGTAAATTTAATTATAATTGATTGTTAATGTTTTTTTACTACTTTATTATCAATCTGAAAACAGATTAAAAGTCACTTCTTTGTCAAAATTTACTACAGTACTCCTTTCAAGCATACTTTTACAATCACTGCAAGAGCTAGGTCCAACCACCTCAGCAACAGTTTATTTATTTTATACCATATTTGTTATTAAAAACATAGCACGAAAGCACAGATAAAAAGCGAAAGCAATGTCAAGTTAACGTCTTGTCATTTAGTATTAAATTCACAACTTTATAGTCATTATATTAATCAATTTACTGAAACAAAAATATGTTCACAGAACAGACATGATCAGAGTCAAAACTGTTAACATATTTTTACTGTAGTCTATTGAAAAAGTCATGTGTTAAAATATGAAGGAAGATAATAGGATAAGAGCTTAACATTTAAAAAGCAATATTGATAAGATAATAATATAGTTAATAATTATGAATTACATACATCCAATAATTACATCAAGTGAATAATGAAGTCATTTGTCATACTCATAATGCAAATTACAGAAATATTCATGTTTTAAACATTAAGCTCTGGGTCAGGAGGCAGGGTTGTGATGCCAGGTTTGACGGGTCCTGGAGTGAAGCCGTTAGCTTTCATGTACGATGAGAACTGCGTTGGGACCTCTGCCAGCACCTCTCTGGCCAGCAGCAGCCTAGTGTGGCCTGAGACCCCTGCCCCCAGGAACTGACGGAAGGGCACAAACTGGACGATGTCTCTCATGGCAGCCTGGCCGTGGGCCTTCAGAGCTACCGAGTCTCCGTCCAGCTCCGCCATGGCCGAGAAGTCAGCGTTACCGATACCAACGATGATGATGGACATTGGCAGGCACGACGCAGCAACGATGGACTGTAAACATGTAATAACTTTAAGAAATAATCCCACACAATACTTAATCTTCTACTCGCAGATGGACATCACCGGATGGACATTACTTTAATGCTTTGTTCAGAAACAATAAGCAGAAGACTTTTCCTAATCAAGAATGGTAGTATCAGTAATGTGGCTCAAAGGGAAATATTAGTCATTACTGTACTTAAGCTTTAATGTTCTTCTCTCCTCTCAAAAAACAATTAGCAAATATATTAACAGAGTAGTAAAGAGAAGTGCAGTAGTAAGTTACAAAAGGACACTTGAAATTATTTACTAGATTTGTTTATAATGTAAAGAATATTAAACAATTCTTCATTGATTTAAAAAAATTACATTGGAAATTCCTCAGGTACACGAGACTCACCTCAATGGTCTGCTGCATATCGGTGATGACTCCGTCAGTGAGAATTAGCAGCACGAAGTAGTGGGTGCCGTCCTGGTGGGCCTGAGCAAATCTCGCCACGTGCCGGATCACCGGAGAAAAATTCGTGGGCCCGTACAGCTGAATTGAGTTGAGGCACGTACGGTACGACTGGAGGACACCTGGGGTAGAATTTTCAGATGAGAAGAGAGCAAGAAAACATAGGGGAGATAAATATTGAAGATGACAAGCAGGCAATTTTATTACATGAGCTTTCATTAATTTCTTCATTTTTATTCTTTTCGTTGAGGAAATATTGAAAAAATAATACAGTAATAAAAACAACAAACAGAAAGCATGTTAAAAATAAAATGTAATTTAAGTTTTGTTATAAAGGAAAAGAAAATGGTACTGTATCTTCTTGATTTGTTTTAAATTTGATTGTATCGTTACAAAATAAATTACAGTATTTTAAATTTTTAATTAGAGTTAAATCTATACATAAAGTACATCTTCCTTACCATTAACTCCTTGAACATAAGGGTTGTCAGGACTCATGTTGACGAAGAATTCGTGGGAGACTTGTCCGTGTGGTGGAATCTTTGCTCCGAACCCAAGCACTGGGAACAGCTGGTCAGAGTCGTAGTCCTGCAAGATGGACACCACCGAGCTGATGGCCTGTTCGTAGGCGTTCTGCACATTGCCAATGTGGTGCAGCGAGTCGGGGCTAAGCGGGTTGCCGTTGGAGCCTGCAAAGTTTACAACTTAGAGTAGCAAAGAGGAAAGATCAGAAAATTGGGTTGGAAATTACAGTATTAAGATTTTGAATACTCTATTAATTTAGCTGCATATAATTATATTATATGCAATAATTAAAACCTCGTTATTATGCAGCTTGTTGATACATAAAATTTGATTTAGAGTAAAGGAGATTGCAGTCCCGTAAAAAATAATTAGCATTGCAGGTATAGGAAAAACTTGATATAAGGTAATACTCGATAAAAGGTAGATCTATAATTTTCTGGGTCCCTTGACTTCACGTATTCGTAATAACAAGTTTTTAGTACGTATACTGTATATATATATATATATATATATATATATATATATATATATATATATAACTTTTTCAAGCTTTAAACTTAAGAGAATTTTTTTTTCTACTAGTGTAATACTGTATGAAAAACATGCTGCTAATAAATTATGTTTGATAGTACCCTCTTCACCTTAGAAAATTTTCTCAGATGGCAATAGCATTATTGTAAAGGAAAATTTCCAGAATGATGACTGTACAATAAAAAAATTCAGTACTTAAGCACAGTCTCGTGATAAGAGCTACCGGAATGATGGGGATAGAAAGGGCACACCTGTGAAGTCAATGGCGACTGTGCAGTTGATCTGAGTGCCTCCTCGAATAAAGTCAAGGAAAGAGTGCGAGGGACGAAGCTCGTAGCTGGTGAGCCGGATTTCTCCAGAGTTCACATATGACTTTTTCTTCTTCTTTTTCTCCTGATTGATGCAGTGATAAACATTCTGCGTAGACGGACCTGCACTCAGCTCACGTAAAGTGGTAAAGAATTCTCCGATCAAATCATTACTACCATCACTATCATAATCATAACAAGTAACTTTTATGCTTCTGTCATAGTCACCGTTGCAAAAAGTACGAACAGGAATAGAAAATTTTTTCCAAACTGGGTTTAGATTATTTTTTACAACTTCTGTTTTATGAACTACAACATATTGGCCAGACTCCATTGCTTTACTGAAAACAAGGAAAGGGTCAGATTTTCCAAACATATCTTTCTTATCTAGCTTATGGCCACTGAATCCTAACACTACGTCGTCTTTTTGTGTAGAGAGCTCCTCTGCTGTAATGATGATGCTCCCGCCATGTCCCTTTGTCAGATTCATCTGCAGCTGCCCACTCGACACGATCTGGCCAAGGGCACACTGCGCGGCACCGAGAAAGTCATGGTCCGAGAGACGCGTGCTCTTGGAGTCGATGTCATATATCTCGAACTTGAGGAGTTGACGCTCCTCAAAGCGGTAGGGCATTAAAACCTTCTTGGCAAAGTCAGGGTCATGACAGTTGTCAATGCACTCAGTGCGATGAATCTCAACCCAATCAGATTGGCCAAACGGCTGTTGAAAAGTGACACACATTGTGTCTGATTTGGATAATACATCTCGACCTTGAAGTTTCCTGCAAAATAATTTATATTAGAATGAATTCGGTAACTTCTCATCAAATTGATATATAAAAATCATCTAACCTTGACTCAGAAGTATGGATATATTATGCATATAAAATTTATGTGTATTATTATTATTTATATATATTTAATATATTATGTATGTAACACTAAAATACATTAAAAATTAACAGAGATACATCGCCCATCGATCAGTATATGCATATATGCATATAATATTATGTACGTATCAAAGTTTCTGATTTAAAACATCACAATTTTTTTTAACAAATTACTGTACAGTACAGTAGTATCATATTGAGCAACAGTCCTAATGACTAATATCATACATAAAATATATGACATCATAAGTCTGTGTTGTCATTGAACTTGCGTAAGGGGCGTTTGTGGTGTACAGTACATATGATAGTCATATGAGCCTATGCATATACAGTACACATACGTATGCATATTGGAGGATTATGAAAAAAAATGTCCTAAAAAATTTAAATTTTAGGTACTTATTTGCACGCTAGGGTTTCATTATATAATTATGATTGATATGCATAATTACCTGCCAGATATTGTCAACTCAACCTCTGTCGTGGGTTGACTTGCAGTTCCAGGTTGAAATGTTGATGCCATGTTCGCAGAGCAAACGACGACTTGCTGAATACCCTGAATACTTATCAATCTATTAATATTAAAAATCCTTATTTGCACAATTTTAAGATAAGATAGTGATTTAAATGTCACAATTCACCACCGGACTAACTAATTTTGTGATAAGAATTGTTGATAACGCCCACTTTCTACGGGAACTGTCTGCTGCCACTTCGGTCGTGGTAGCATTAAAGATACTTCGGTTTATTTTCATTGGCTAACAAACGATGACGTCATAAACCGAAGTGGCTGCATTAAAGATACGTCGGTTGATTTTTCGAAGTGTAACATATGATTCATGACGTCACTAATGTAACAAAATAATATAAATGAACCCGCGAGACTGTTAAAAATCGTACTTGGCGTGTTGTACGCTTTTATAAAAGATTAGTAATATTAAAAAATTGCATAAGCATAATAGTAGCAGGTATATGGTCCCTGTGTCTGTTGGTGAAAGTATTTATAATATAATATTTGATGTATTATTATTATGTATATATATAAACAATTAATGCTGCAGAGGGCGCAGGGCCCGGCACTTACAATATTAATTATTATATATATATTATGTTATTTAAAAAATACGTAATAAAATTATAATAAAATATAGATAGAAAAAAAAATGTACACATGCAAAATTAATAAATTTCAAATAACTTTAATAATTAAGTGGTACAAAATTTACATAATTTTAGAAATATAATTAAATTATATTATATATTATGATGAGTTATAACACTTTTATAAGAGTTATATAAGTTATAGCAAAATCGTTGCTAATATTTTTCTTTAGTAGAATATAAAAAAATAAATAAATAAAATGTTTATAATAAACAATTGTTTCCTCAAAATATAAAACGCGGTTAGCACCAGCTTCGGCCAGCTTATTATATTATTTCAATGACCAATGACACCGCGCGGATTTCTATGTTAAATTAAAGTGATTCAAAAATTGTATTCGATGTGCACCAAATTTCTACTTACGTAGGGGTTATTAATTGGCCTTAATTCTTAAAACATTAGGTGTTAATTCCAAAATCAGAATTACTGATTACTTAATTTGCCATATTTTTATATTATTAGCACGTATTAAAATAAAATTTACACTGAATCATTAAATAGGTACTACGTGTATAGGGCAAAGTTCTTGATGATTCCATAAAAGGGGCGAACTTTATATTATGGGCCTGGGGGTAAACTTTCAGATTGGACCCCCTTGGCGGTGGCCGCAGCGTTCCGTTTAAAGGGTGGAGGCAGAAACCTTGCCGGAGGCGCGATTTTTTTTTTTTTTTTTTATTTATTCAACTTCTTTTTTACTTAACGACAATAATTAGCAGTAAAAGTAAAATAAACAACCATCCTTTTTCCTTTTTTTTTAATTGTCATAAAAAACATATTTTTTGTGCTGCATGGAACCGAATATCTAAAAAAAAAAAAATAAATAAAAAAAAATCCATTTACAGAGGTTCTCCAGAAAAAATTCAAAGTCCGACAACAGGCTCTGAGAGAATGAATCGTTTTATACGTTTTACAATGTATTTGGGGTTTAACTTAATTGACTTAACAAAACCACTCGATTTACTCAAAAAAAATTCGTAGATTTGTGTTACGAAATATATTTATATATAGCAGTCATGGCATATTCCCTGTCATGAGCTTTAACCAAAAAACGTCTAAAATAATTTTATTACGAAACCAATTTCCAGCAAGAAAATTAAAAATATATGTTTAATGTTAAATCCCATATAAGATTATTTATTTCTTGAGCAGGAAACTGGTTTCGTAATAAAAATATTTCAGAGGTTTTTTTGGTTACATTAAGTTCGGGCTATGTATATAAAACGTTGTAGAGCTATATTTTTTTCGTACGATCAAAAATCCACAAACTTTCTGTATGACGGACTGTAGCAAATCTCTGTATAATTTAAAAAGTAGAAAAATAAAATCAAGCAAAATGCAAATGGGGCAAATAAAAGTTACACCGTTCAGCAATTAAATCTACGGAAAAATTGTTCATTTTTTTAATTAATCAATTTTTAAATAATCGAGATCGAGATGCTGTTGCATGAAACTATTATAAATATATAATAGCTGCTGCTATGGTCCCTCTTTTCCCTGTTTGGCCAGTCTACTGTTTAACTATGCTACACTCCTCGGTCCCCTAGCTTCTATGCAAATATAATATACTATAATATAATTATGTTGTTACCTGCTCCTTTAGTTCTGTATTATGTCCCATAATTATATTAATTTTTTTACGATCGGGTTGATTTGCTACGTGATTTCTAAAAGAAATGATACGAAAGAAAAAAAAAACGATACAACGTTCTATGGTCCCAGCCGTCCCAGCTTAATTTTGAAACTTATAAAAAAACAAAAAATATGATTTAATTTTAATTACTCAAGGAAATTAAGACATCATTGCAATAGCAGTCTTTATGCGCCTGCATGTGTGCTATGCCAAGGGGCTTCGTTCGGCCTTACTGTTGTGGTTATACGCCCCTTTTGCAAATTGGCCACCTCGGTAAGCCCTTGGGTCCGGGGCAGTGCCCTCTCTGCCATCCTGGTAGTTACGCCTCTGATCCATAAATTACGCACACGGAAAAAGAGATAGACGGTCTCCAAGCTGAAAGAGTTGCCTATCTTACAGGCGCATAGTAAGAAGAACTCCAATTTTGACTCCGATCCTAGCTTATTTATTATAATATATTTATACAGTCTTTGCATTGCTTGTAGGGAGGGGGGGGGAAACGATATACCAAGATTCAAGAATTATTTTGCGAGTCATGGCATGTTTATAATCAGAATGAATGAATGATTGACAAAAATTAAGATATTTATTTTGTCCCGGGCCCATGCAGTTAGTTTGAGGATAGGCATCAGTATAATATTTTATATTTTATATAGCATGCAAAACATGACTTTATGGCGTACGTATTAAGTATATATAACTTTTATGTTTAATGGCAAAATAGACTCGCTTAATCTCAATAAAAAATTAACGAAAACAACAGTCTTAATTTGTTATATATTATAATTCTTTTTTGATTAGTACATGCTATGGCATGAATGAACAAAAAGTGCTTAAAATATTTTATGTAAAACTTTTATACAATTTGCTATTATACAGTTTGTACTTTGGGCATAGAAAAATGGCTATTTATTAGACACAATTCTGCTCCTTTTTTAATCACGTTGGAGTCAATCGGCTTTCGCTTATTTCTTAGGGGGCTTGGCCGTCATTGCTCATTTATATCAAGAGGCAGAAATAATAAGTTAATTTGTTAGAAAATAAAAAAGGAACTATTCTGTAAACTATCTTTGTGTTCACTAAATAATTTATATAAAAAAGAATTATGATATATAGCTTGCCGGGTCGGCCTATTTAGCATGAGCAGCTGTGACACCCATGCACCCCCTTAGATTTTGCCTAACAAATCAAGTGTTTTCAGGAAGGCCTAAGAATGACTTGGAGGAAATATTTTAATTTCTAAAAAATTGACTTATTCCTGCCTCTTGATATAAATGAGCAATGACGGCCAAGCCCCCTAAGAAAGCGAAAGCCGATTGACTCCAACGTGATTAAAAAAGGAGCAGAATTATGTCTAATAAATAGCCATTTTTCTATGCCCAAAGTACAAACTGTATAATAGCAAATTGTATAAAAGTTTTATATAAAATATTTTAAGCACTTTTTGTTCATTCATAATGCCATAGCATGTACTATTCAAAACAGAATTATAATATATAACAAATTAAGATTGTTAATATTTTCGTTATTTTTTTATTGAGTCGATTAAGTGAGTCTATTTTGCCATTAAACATAAAAGTTATATAGTTAAGGTAGAAATAACGCCGGTCAGCTGTTCAACGTAGGTCCCTTTGATTAACATGTAAACCTTAGCAAATTCACAAAAATTCTGAAATTTTCTTGAGAGGCAGATATTAGTGCCCAAAAGCAATAGAAAAAATTTCAAGACAATTTAACGAGCTGATTTTTTTTAATTATTTATTTTTTTAATTTACAGCATATAGGACAGGACTTTCCCATGGAGAGACAAATTAAAAAATTAATTAAAAAAATTGGCTCGTTAAATTGTTTTGAAACTTTTTCTATGGCTTTCAGGCACTAATATATGTCTCTCAAAAAAAATTGCAGAATTTATGTAAATTTGCTAAGGTTTACCTGTTAATCAAAGGAACCTACGTCGAACAGCTGACTGGCGTTATCTCTACCTTATACGTACGCCGTAAAGTCATGTTTTGCATGCTATTTAAAATATACTGATGCCTATCCTCAAACTAACTGCATGGGCCCGGGACAAAATAAATATCTTAATTTTTGTCGATCATTCATTCATTCTGATTATAAACATGACTCGCAAAATAATTCTTGAATCTTGGTATATCGTTTCCCCCCCCCTCCCTACAAGCAATGCAAAGACTGTATAAATATATTATAACAAATAAGCTAGGATCGGAGTCAAAATTGGAGTTCTTCTTACTATGCGCCTGTAAGATAGGCAACTCTTTCAGCTTGGAGACCGTCTATCTCTTTTTCCGTGTGCGTAATTTATGGATCAGAGGCGTAACTACCAGGATGGCAGAGAGGGCACTGCCCCGGACCCAAGGGCTTACCGAGGTGGCCAATTTGCAAAAGGGGCGTATAACCACAACAGTAAGGCCGAACGAAGCCCCTTGGCATAGCACACATGCAGGCGCATAAAGACTGCTATTGCAATGATGTCTTAATTTCCTTGAGTATTTAAAATTAATTAAAATTAAAAATTAGATTATATTTTTTGATTTTATAAGTTTCAAAATTAGAACGTTGTAACGTTTTTTTTTCTTTTTTTTTTTCGTATCAGATCTTTTAGAAATCAAGTAGCAAGCAAATCAACCCGATCGTAAAAAATTGATATAATTAAGGGATATATATAATACAGAACTAAAGGAGCAAGTAACAACGTAACTAAAGTATATTTGCAGAATGCAGAAGCTAGGGGACCGAGGAGGGTAGGCCCTGGGTAGCATAGTTAAACAGTAGACTGGCCAAACAGGGAAAAGAGGGACCATAGCAGCAGCTATTATATATTTATAATAGTTTCAACAGCATCTCGATCTCGATTATTTAAAAATTGATTAATTAAAAAAATGAACAATTTTTCCGTAGATTTAATTGCTGCATGAACTAGGTGTAACTTATTTGCCCCATTTGCATCTTGCTTCATTTTATTTTTCTACACTTTATATAGTTAAGTAAAATTACAGAGATTTATTTTGTTACAATCCGTCATACAGAAAGTTTATGGATTTTTGATGGTACGAAAAAAAATATAGCTCTACAACGTTCTATATAATACATGGCCCGAACTTAATGTGCTCTGGTTCCCCAGGCTTTGGACATCACTTTGATCCATTGAGAAAAAGTAGAGGTGTCTGTCCTGACTAAGGTTTTCCACGGTTCCCTCAGTCTCACCTCAGCGAATGCTGGAACGCGTAACAGGCCGTGGCCATCATCCGTTCCCTACCTTATCCCTAATATACCCATTTCCCCGCCGCGAGCTGTAAGCTCTTAGGAGTGTATCCTTGAAAAAAAAAAAAAAAATATCTGAAATATTTTTATTACGAAACCAGTTTCCTGCTCAAGAAATAAATAATCTTATATGGGATTTAACATTAAATATTTTTTTTTAATTTTCTTGCTGGAAATTGGTTTCGTAATAAAATTATTTTAGATGTTCTTTGATTAAAGCTCATGTCAGGGGATATGACTGCTAATACTGCTATATATTAATATATTTCGTAACACAAATATACGAAAATTCTTTGAGTAAATCGAGTGGTTTAAGTCAAGTTAAACCCCAAATACATTGTAAAACGTATAAAACGATTCATTCTGTCAGAGCCTGTTGTCGGACTTGGAATTTTCTGGAGAACCTCTGTAAATGGATTTTTTTTTTTTTAGATATTCGGTTCCATGCAGCACAAAAAAATAACAATTAATTTTTTTTTTTTTTTTTTTTTTTTTTTTTTGGAAAAAGGACGGTTGTTGATTTTACTTTTATTGCTAAATATTGTCATTAAGTAAAAAAGACGACGAATAAAAAATAAATAAAAAAATCACACCATCGGCAAGGTTTCTGCCTTCACCCTTTAAGGGTATATAAATTATAAGGTACCCAATGCTAAAAAAAAATCCCACACATGAAAATTATGAAAAAAATAAATAAATTGTTCTCCTCTATAACATCCCCTATCAGTGGCTAAAATATCAGGTATACAAATGCGAGCTAGTTTTTGAGTTATGAATTTTTAAAATTGACTAATTTATTATGGAAGTTTGAGTTTTCCATGTTAAAGTAGTCAACTTTAAAAATTCATAACTAAAAAATTATAGCTCGATCGAATTTGCATACCTGATATTTTAGCCACTGATAGGGGATGTAGAGGAGAACATTTTAATTTTTTTCATAATTTTCATGTGTGGTATTTTTTTTTAGCATTGGGTCAGCTGATCCTTACCCTACCCTACCCTTAAACGCTGCGGCTACACCGCCAAGGGGGCCCACTCTGAAAGTTTACCCCTGGGCCCATAATTTAAAGTTATAATACGCCCCTGTTACGGAATCATCAAGAACTTTGCCCTATACATAAATGATTCAGTGTAAATTTTATTTAATATATGTGTGCTAATAATAAAAATATGAAAAATTAAGTAATCGCGGTAGTCTGATTTTTGAATTAACACCTAACAGAGATTAAGAATTTATTATTTTATTATCTCGGACCTTTCATGGGCACTATAATATAATAATGTAGCATATATAATACGTATATTATAGTCAAAATTGAATATACAAATATAAGTCCATGCTGGGGCAAGTGTTCATGCAGTTCATGCACCCATTAAGGCCAATTAACCTATGAGTAGAAATTTGGTGCACATCGTATACAATTTTTTAATCATTTTAATTTAAAGCCGGTAGATTACACGATACAATTTTGCATACAATTTTTCTTTGCAAGAAAATTTCACCTCCATCCGCGTGGTGTCATTCGCGCTAACCGCGAATTATATTTTGAGGAAACAATTGTTTATTATAAACATTTTATTTATTTATATTCTACCAAAGAAAAATATTAGCAACGATTGTGCTACAATTAACTTATAACTCTTATAAAAGTGCTATAACTCATATATATATAATGTAATTTAATTATGTTTCTAAAATTATGTAAATTTTGTACCACTTAATTAATTATTAAAGTTATTTGAAATTTATTAATTTTGCATGTGTACATTTTTTTTCTAGCTATATTTTATTATAATTTTATTACGTATTTTTTAAATAACATATTATAATAATTAATATTGTAAGTGCCGGGCCCTGCGCCCTGCAGCATTAATTGTTTATATACATAATAATAATACATCATATATTATATTATAAATACTTTCACCAACAGACACAGGGACCATATACCTGCTATACTATTATGCTTATGCAATTTTTTAATATTACTAATCTTTTATAAAAGCGTACAACACGCCAAGTACGATTTTTAACAGTCTCGCGGGTTCATTTATATTATTTTGTTACATTAGTGACGTCATGAATCATATGTTACACTTCGAAAAATCAACCGACGTATCTTTAATGCAGCCACTTCGGTTTATGACGTCATCGTTTGTTAGCCAATGAAAATAAACCGAAGTATCTTTAATGCTACCACGACCGAAGTGGCAGCAGACAGTTCCCTTTCTACGAAGAACGGCGCTATTCGCACGTTATTTCGGTGTAAATAAGACAAATATTGCTATTCGCACGGAATTATTCTGTAAATAAGACATAAAAACGCTATTCGCACGTTAAAATGGTGAGAAAGTTGACGTGCGAATAGCAGTTACTACTTACTGTTGCTATTCGCACGTTATATTCTGTACACGATATTAACGTGCGAATAACACATGTAAAGAGTAAATGCTATTCGCACGTTATATTTTGAACACGTTATTAACGTGCAAATAGCACAAGTAAGGAGTAAATGCTATTCGCACGTTATTTTCTGTACAAATTGTAGTGAACGAAAAAATCCCGAGAAAAGAAGAATTGGGACGCAACTCGCGCAACTCTCCACTTTTTTTATCTTGTGCGCATGCGCCGATTTCTTCACGCACGCATGTTTAAAACATATATTAATAATATATAATACAATTTTATTTTAATTGTATTTCAAATTTCACTCGTGATCTTATTATAGCTACAATGACAACTACTAAAACAGAGTTCTTTGCTTTTTTTGTTTAATTACGAGGAAAAATAGCATAGAAGGTATACGGACGGTCAGGTCGGTCATATGCAGGCGGGTAGAAAAGAGAAAGTGGAGGTACAGCTATATACTATATGGCATATTAGATAGGAAAAAATGACAAAAATAAATAGAAAAAAATAGTTTTGATTGCATGTATATATATTATACGTTCTATATATATTATAATGATGGGATTTTTTATACTAGCTATATCGTTTATTATTGGCGTATTTTTAAAATTGTTTAAACCTGATTTGTTTTGTAAGTGAAAAAAAAAAAAATCAAAATACGTAATTTGTTTATATCTATAATTAATCTGTGAATTCTGGTCCTCCATAGGGCAGCCTAACTTACAGGGGCATGACGTCAGCGCAATCAGCTAACTCTATATATACTGGGTAAATAGTCATTGTGACCTATATAGATAGCCCTTTTTGAGATAGTCTGACTTAGGTCCCCTCTTTCCATGGGCCTGCGGACTCTCATTCTGTATAACTATATATTATACATTTAGAAATATATGCCAGCCATGTGCATCACAATTAAAATAATTTCATTGAATATTATAATAATTATTGTTTACGCTGTTCGATATATATTATAATTATTATACTCTATAATGTGCAGCTATTTAATTGAGACAATAGCCTATTATAACTACATACAGAATGAGGGCCGGCAGGCCCATATATGGCAAGAGGGGACCTAAGCATCTCAGATTAGCTCAAAAGGGGCTAGATCGAGATCACGAGAGTGAAATTTAAAATACAACGGAGTATATCGACCTGAAATTTTTTTATTGCAGAAATGGATTATAGAGGGTGCAAAGTTATGCTACCCTGATTTTTTCCATTTTTTTTTTTTTTTTTTTTTGAGGCCGGGAAACATTTTTTTAAAAATATTGAATCTCTTTTTTGTGACGTCACGAGGCGGCAAGTCGGCAAGTCCTATCTCTTTCATAAGGAGCGGCGTCTCGTGACGTCACGAAAAGAACTTTCAATAAATTTTAAAAAATAGTTCCCGGTCTCAAAAAAATGTGAAAAAAATCAGAGTTAATTGGTACCATATAGTTCAAGTAAAGTTTAAGTAAAAAGTAAAAAACTGTTTTCTGTGTCAAAATTTTGCATGTTAAACGCCTCCGAAACACCAACTTTGGGAAATTTTGGGTTTTCATTTCTTAATTATTAGAGGCGGGCAGGTTTTAAAATATTTTTAGAAAATAAATTCTTTAAAAAAATGTGATCGCTCACTCTATTTTAAAAATTAATTATAAATCAACTTTAGTGTAACTTTCAATTAAAAAAAAATGAGCCACACCCCTTTTTCCAAAAAAATCACGCCTCCGGGGGGGTTTTGGGCCCTTCAGGCCTCTATCTGAAGCGCACTGGTAAGAAATTGAAATTACTTTCACCACTGGGCCTATAGAACTATTTTAAAATAAATATTGAAATTGCGGCTACGCCCTCTGAAGGCGTCAATTGGCATCTAGGCCCCCAGCCAGTGGCTTAGCCAGGATTTGCCCACGAAGGGGGGGGGGTCCTCAGGATAAAGATCGAGAAAACACCCAATAGGCCGGCCGCCACAGACGCTCTTTTTCTAGAGAACACACCGCTTTTTTTGGGGTAAAGTTGTGGAAAAATACTATTATTATTATCAGTCTTTTATTAAACACAGAAAGTGTACATATTAACAGCACTAGAAACATACATTATAGAAAAACATTACAATAGAACACATAAAACATACATACAAAACATATATAATAGTTACAGAATAATAGAACAATAGAAAATGATAATAAAACAATATAAAATAAAATAACAGATGATACTAACAGCCTGTTACATCATAATAATAATATATCATATATATAATCACATATATATAAGACAAAATATGACATAGAAAATAGATAGAATAAAAAAAAACTTATTGCTTCATTGCTATTCAAAATCTATAGACTATATGAAATCTCCCCTGGCATAATCGCTAATAGACTTAATTCTAGATTTACAGATATTTAAATGATATTGGCTACAATATTCATTACATAATTTACATACACAAGATTGTTCAGCTTTATGATAACCAGAAGATTTACAAATTAGATAGTGGAAGCCGTGAACAGCCTGGCGAGTTAAAACATTTCTAACATTGGATCTATCCAATTGGGGCAGACACCAATATTTACATGTCATAGCATCAGTGCTGTAAAACTCAGGATTAATATCCTGAGCTTTTTGATTCCTGACAGCTATAAAATTGGAATATTGATCTGTCGTTGGAAGTTTAAACATTTCTTTGATTTCTGTAATAAAATAATTGGAATCTATCAGTTTATAGGCCAGTCTAGTTTCGGTAAATTTTGACAGACACAGTAATCTTTTAACAAACATGGCTTTTACTGATTCTAATTTATCAAAATCGGATACAGATAAATGAGGCCATACAATTTCAATACCATAAGTAGCCACAGGGGCGACTTTTAAATTGAACAGTTTGAGCCCTGTTTTGACGGATAGACCAGACAGCCCTGAGATAGTGTACATAACAGTGATAGCGTTCTTACATCTTTCTGTTATATGTTTAGAAAAAGAAAGCCCTGTCATTTGAAGTATTATGCCAAGATATTTAAATGAATTTAGAAATTCAATCTTTTGACCGTCACAATAAATTTCATCGTTTTTGCATAACGGTCCGCCTCTTCTAAACTTAACAACCTTGGTTTTCTCTGTGTTAATTTCTAGACCATTTGTTTTGGCCCAGATGGATAGATTATTTAGCGCTTTTTGTAGCTTGACTTTGCTCTTTGAAATAATAGCAAGATCATCTGCATATAAATTTAGTACGACTTGATCATTTTCATTTTCACAGTTTATATCTTTTGTAATCTCAGTTATATCTGCAGTAAAAAGATTGAAAAGAAGAGAGCTGCTCGGGTCTCCTTGCAAAACTCCGTTAGATTGAATAATATTACTAGAACATGATAAGCGATCTTGAACACATACATAATTGATATTTAGAATAACAGCTAAGATATTCAAAATTTCAGAAGGAATTACTTTAAATGACTTCAGCTTTTCAATGAGCAAATTCCTATTGACCGAATCAAAAGCTTTTCTGAAGTCTACAAAAGCAATATATAAATGACCCTTATTTGGCTTCTCCAATGCTAGTTTAATTTGATTATATACTGTGGATACAGCTTGTATTGTGGAACGTCCTGGCATAAAGCCGTATTGCTCTTTTGGAATAAGATAGTGGGTGGAATCAAAAAGCCTGTTTGCAATTAATCTCGAGAAGAGTTTGTACATGGTATCACCATGGATAATACCTCTGTATGAGTCGGGTGACATAATGTTACCCTTCCCTTTGTATAATACCATTAGGTAGGCGATCCGCCACAATTCCGGAATTGTAGCCGTTTCAATACAGAGGTTAAACATATTGGTGATTGTTGGGGTTAACGACTTGCTTACTAGCTTCAAATGTTCATTCGTAATAAAATCTGGGCCCGAAGCTTTATTGTTTTTTAGGCTTTGCATACAATTATAGACTTCAAATTCATTAAGAGGAATATAATTTGAGTTACAATTATAGTCTCTTGTTAATGATAAAAGATTGAGAGTTTGGTCGGATTGTAATTTATTTGTGTTTAAGATATTTGTAAAATGGTTTTCCCATTTGTCTATGTTAATTGGGCATGACTTAGTTGGTGGTCTATCTTTCCTAAGATATGTGTATGGTTCTAGCTCTGCGTCTTTAATCATTTTATCTTCCGATTTAATTTTAAATTCTAATTCTTTCTGTTTCAATAAAGCCTTATAACAGCTTCTTGCCTGAATAAATTGCTCATGCAAATTTGGGTTTTTGAATAAATATAATTTGCTGGCATGAAATTTTGATAGAAGATCTTGCCTTGATAGATAACATTCGCTATTAAACCAGGGTTTAGATACTCTTTTATTATTTTTCTTTGCAATAGTAGAATATAGAATGACATTAGTAATTAAAGTATTTAGACTATTTACATCTTTATTATTGATATGAGTAATTATGGTATCACCATAAGTATAAATTTGGTCATTATAATTTCTAATATCAATTTTGTTTGAATAATTTGATCTGTAAAAAAGTTTTTTATTGGGAAGATTGCTAGGGGTAAATTTTAAAATAATTTCACCGGGTAGATGACTCTTTAACAGTGACGAGTTTGTCTCAGAAATAATGACATGTTTTATTAATATAAAATTTTTAGGTTTATAAAAAAGCAGGTCGATTGTACTTGAACCATTTGCGTTTACAAAAGTTTTTTCTAGGGGGCTATTAGAGAGTAAGTAGCCATTTGAATTTAAAATGTCTAATAGAATATCTGTCTTGTTTCGTAGATGTTTCGGGACATTTGAAAGGTCAATTCTACAGTTAAAATCGCCCGTGAAAATTACATTAGCATCATTTTCTGTGAGGCTTATTGCATATAGTACTACCTCCATTAGTTCGAGAACTGTAAAATATGGATTAAGGTACATGGCAATGACTGTAAAAAATTTAGTTTTGATGATGATAAAATCTTTAAGTTTTAAGAAATTTAAAATTGGACCATGTTTTGGGTTTATGAAGCATGAGATGCCTCCAAACGGTCTCCCTCTCTGCCATTTGAAAGCAAGGTTGTGGAAGGAGTAGTAGCCATTTATGTCAAGTGATTCAAGTAAGAAGGTCTCTGTGAATACAATAATATCTCGGTTCTCAAGAATATTGTCTGAGATTAAAGGTATTAGCTTTTTCAGGCCTTCCACATTCCATAAGAGAATATTTAGCCTTAGTGGTGAGTTTGAGACTACCACCTCGTCAACTTTGGACGGGGTGGAGCAGAGAGGGTTGCGCGAAAATGCGGGCTCGGATTGGGCGAGCTGATTATATGTTGAGGCGGGTTGTTAACTTTGGGGAGATGGGGGGTAGAGGGGTAGTGGAAATGCTGAAGAGAGCTGGAGGGGGACTTGGAACTTTCAGAGAGCATGTTGAGCCTGTAGTAGTAGGGAGCCTTGATGAGGCGGGGAGGGCCTGATGGCATTGGATGGGGACTATTTGTATTTGTGACACATGAGGGGCGAATGGGGGTGGTTGTCTGCGAAGTGCAGAGACGGGTGAGCACGGGAGGATGGGACTTAGGGGGAGATGAGGGTTGATGGACAATTTGGGGGGTGGGGTGGGCCATTGTGGGGGGGGATAAGGAGGGGGGTGGGGCAGAGGGATTGGGGAGAGTAGTGGGTGGAGTTTTGGGGGAAGGAGGAGGGGCAGAAGGTTTAGGGAATTGGGAATTTGGAGGGGAGATTTGAGGAGGGTGCATGAGACCATCGTTTGATGATAAGGAGGTGTGTTGATCAGATAGGAAAGTTTTGGGGTGGGTTTGGTTGTCACCTTGGGATGTTGTTGAAGACGCCATATGGCGAGGACTTCTCCTCTGCTTCAGAGAGTAGACCTCAATAAGGATGTCCACGTTGATGAAGATAGCTTCGATTTTGCTCTTGACATAATTCCAATTGAGTCCATCTAGTCCTGAGCCGATACGAGGGATTGCTATTCTTTTAATTTGATTTTTGACGCAGTGATTTTTAAGGCCATTCAGGCCTTTAAGGAAATTCTTCAAAAATTGATTTTGGTTTTGGGAATACTTATGGTTGGACTTAAACTTGGTGATTATGTACAGAATGGTTTCACCATCTACTTGCAGTGTAGCGATATCACCAGGGAATCTTTGTTTGTTTCTGAGGTGTTCCAAGTTGCCGTATATATTTTTAAATTTCTTGGCTATGCCTGCATTCATCTTGATGTCAGCAGCGACTGCATGAGCTTTTACGACGGAACTGGGAACGTCGAAAATATTTCCTGTTTTTTCTATGATTTGGCAAGTGATGTCTGACTCGGGAATGTTGGGGGGAGGAATGATGCCAGCAAGGAATTCTAGGTATTCTTTGAGCTCTGGGTATCTCACGTGATCTGAGTTGGGCTGAAGATTCTGAGTCTGCATACGGTCTAAGGGACTTTTCGTACGCATACGAGATAGGATAGGTGTGGTTGATGATACTTGTTTTGTTGCTTGGGGAGGTGGGGGAGGGTTGGGGTGTGCTGGGTGGGGTGACTGATTCGGTGTCAGTGTGGCGAACTGACATCTAAGCAGATGAATTTGTTGCAGACAGGATGTTAGGGCAAAATAGAGGTAGTTCACGTCCAGAAGTGGACTTGGGTTTGGTTGAGCTGGTGGGTGAGAAATGTGGTAATAATATGGATTTAAGGTTGACAATGCCATTTTTTTTTTTTTTTTTTTTAATGATCGATAATTTATGCTGGTATAATCAATTAAATTTTTAATTATATGAGAACAAGAAAAGTAGTGAGAGGGCTGACATAATCAGAATAGTTTTTACATTTACTGTAGCCACTTATACACAAATAATTGTTATGTAAGCTCAATCTTACTTGTTGCACGGCCGGATGAGATTTGTTGCTTTTTTGTAACTTAAAAGAGTAATTAGTAATATTTACTTAATAAGTTATCATCACTCCGATATGCTTCAAATTAATAATTCGTTTCTGTCTTGATTTTTTAGTATTATCTTGGTATTTACGAATAAACGGAAGAGTGGCAAAATCGCGCCCGAAGATTAGAAGGCTGATAGAAAATGTATATGGTCTAGCTCAGGCACGGACTGGCCTATCCGAGCGTGGGTCGGTGGGCCGCGACAAAAGTGGGTCGCCGGGGCAAATGTGAGCCGCCGGCCACAAAGAAAAAAAAGAGGGTAAAAAAGAGAAAAAAAAGAGGGAGAAGGAGAAGGAGAAAAAGGAAAATAAGAACAAAATGATAACAACCAACTATTAGCGAAATTAAAGAGATTTTTAAAACCTATGATGCATGCAATGAACAATTATTATTATATATAATGGACCATTTTATCTTAATGTAGAGCTCCTATCAGGAAAAAAATGAGTTAGTATTTTCTAAAAATCATTCAAGTGATCCACCGTATCGAACCGAAAAAAAAAATCTATCTCACATAAACCTTTGCCAGAAAATAAATCCAAAGTCAGAGTAAACGAGTCGCTTAACATTTTAAGGCCTTATACCTATATAACCAAGACACTCGAATATCTCGAAAAAATAAACCCTAGGTCTTAGGAGATATGAAAAAAATATAGCGATCGATGTTCTGTGACACGAGCTTTAACCAAAAACCAAATTTTTTTTTTCGCTCGAATCCATTTATCCGTAAAAAATAACAGTCTATATAATAGCAATGTTCATTCCCATAAGAGTTTTTCTTTATTTTTGTACGGAAAAATGGTTTGGAGCCAAAAAATTTGGTTGGTCATAGAACCAAAGAATTAATATTTTTTCTATATATGATAGAAAATCGTTACATTTTTCATACCACCTAACGGTGTATTTCTTTCTTTTATTTTTAAGATATTCAAGGGTCTTTGTAAACGACACGTTTGCTGTAACTTTGGAATTTTTTCTGGCAAAACTATGTGAGATAGAATTTTTTGGAATTCGGTTTGATATGGAGGACCACTTGAATTATTTTAAAAAAATACTAACTCAACTGATAGGAACCTCATAGGAACTCTACTTTAAGCTGAAATTACACGGTACAAAATTTCAAATTATTGAACACTGCATTCAATTTTTCATTTTTTATAAGAAAATTTCCACGCTATTTGTTTGTATTATAGATTTTTTTTTTTTTATAAGAAAATATTGATGAAAAAATGTATCATGTTATAACGTCTTTCATAAATCAAGGAATTTATACACAGTATGCCTGGTATACTGCGCTCGTGATGTTATATGAAAAATCAGGTCTTTCTAAGTACTATAAAAGTTTTATCCAGGGCAGACTATATATATGCGACCCAAGAAATTTTAGTACTTTCAAATAAAGTTAAATCACTAGATTTGGAATAATAAAAAATAACTATATCATTATATTACATTACAATCAAGTGGAAATTAACATGCATCAGAAAAATATTTCAGAGATTAAATTATTTTAATGAATTTTGTTTACATTACTTTGATGAAAACGGTATTAAAAATAAAATTTAACACAAAATGAAAAAAAAAAAAAAATGTAATAAACATTTGTTCTTAAAAAAAGGGCATTTCAATTTTAATTAATGCAGAAGGAAATTAAAAACTAACTAAAATTTAAACTTGCATACAAGTACTCAAAATTACGTATAATATATATTAAGGGCTTTGGGTGTAGCACCGGTAGTTGGCAACACTGACCTATCTTCACCATGCTAATTTTTGGTCATTGCTCCTCGGAGTAATTTTTATGCTAGAGCTAAGCTGATTGCTGTAGTATGAAGATAATTAGTAGCTCAAGTGCACAATTTGGCTAAATAAAGCCTGATTTAAAGAAAAGTATTTTTTAGTAATTTTTTAAATTTACATGCATTTTTCTAAAATATAAAAAATATACTTTTCTTTAAATCAGGCTTTATTTAGCCAAATTGTGCACTTGGGCTACTAATTATCTTGATACTACAGCAATCAGCTTAGCTCTAGCATAAAAATTACTCCGAGGAGCAATGATCAAAAATTAGCATGGTGAAGATACGTCAGTGTTGCCAACTACCGGTGCTACACCCAATGCCCTTAAGAAAATTCCATTTTCAAACTCGTACGTAATTAATTTAATTTAAATACTCGGTTTATTAAGCAATTAATTATTAATATACTTATATTGCATGTTACAGTATTTTTAGTCTTGTCTTGATTTATATTTTGTCCAATGGACACGCGCGCGCCTTATAAGTTTTTTTTTTTTTTTTTTTTTTTTTGCATAAATGAATGAATGTAGATGATAATGGGTACCAAATTATTTTTTTAATGACATAATTTTAAATATATTTTTAAAAACAATTGTATTTGCAACTAAAAATATATTTAGTAGTTTCATTTTTTTTCCTTAAAAAACATAATTGTACATAGGATTTCTATGAAGTATCATTAAATAATTTATTTCAGTTTTTAGTGTAATTTGTTAAAATTTTAGTGAAATTTAGTGAAAATTCTAGTGAAATCCTAAAAAAAATCGCGCCTGCGGCGGGCTGCTGCCTACTGGGGAGCTACGCCCTCCCAGACCCCCCTTTCGAGTGTTAGCCTCAGCCTCTGTGGGCCGTCGTTCCTTATTCTCGCTCGGTGGGCCGTTGCGGCCCAGGGAAATTAATAATTAATAAAACAAAAATAAGACTTATAACTAGCTGGATGATGCAATTTTTTTAAAATGTTGTATTTTTTCACCCCATTATTTTTATTTCTTTTTAATACGTGCACTATATAACGTAATAAATATAGCTTAAAGGGGGTGTGACTTTTCAAAATAAAAAATTCACCAAAAAATCTTCTTTCCAAAAATGTAAATTTCACTTTCCTCCGACTCCCCGTTCCTTCCATACCGCCCGGTCAAAAGTCTACTATGACGTCACATTACTTAAGGTCGCGCGCAAGAAAGCAAACAAGCAAGTGGCGGCGAGCGATAAAATCCACGTTTTCGCGTCTTTAAGCCCGCCTAGCAGCCGACAGCAAAGAGATAAAAATTATCCGCCATGGGATAATTTTATCTAAAGAACATTCTGCGTTTGTATCCGCTTTCGGCATTTCTTCATTTTAATTAGGAAATTAAATATCACGATGCAAACTCAAATTTTTTACAGATTTCTTTTGTCAACTGACTTCAAACACATAAAATATTTTATCAAGCATCTATAATAACTTTATTGTAGACACACGTATTGGATTGACATATTATATATGTACAGTACATACGATTTATATTATGTATATGGTATTTAAACAGTATTTTAATTACCTATGATTTTAGCCGCAGCCTTACATTATATAATTATAAAATCACGGCAAACACGCAACTAAAACTGTTATTATTTTGTGCATGATCGCTATTTATTTACTTTCTTCGACATTTGTATTTAAGTTATATAAATATGCAGCATATAGTGATTATTCGATATTACCATTATTAATTATTAATACAATATACTCTAAATTATTATATTTTTTGTAATAATCACGAAATAATTATTAATAATTATAATTAATCTTCAACTTAGAGGCTGCCCCATGCATAATATATCACACCAGTTCTGCTTTTAATTCTTGTTGTTAATATAGTCAGTGTCATTGTAATATATATATATATATTTATCTATGTATTTATATATAATATATAAAGGTGTTCTCGGTCCAAATGTATAGATGGAAACTTTGTTTCCCTTTGAGTTAAAATAATATAACATAAAAGCTTTATTTATATTCAGAGCTCAAAGTAAGAATACTAATAATATTAGGGTTTCTGTAATTTAATTCTAGTACGTAATTCCAGCGTAATTCTAGCACAGCAGAGCAGACTCGGGCACCAGAATATTTACCGCGATTCAATCGACGGGGATCATCTGCGCTGCAAGTTGGTTCAAACATTCTTTATATATTTTCTTGAACTCATTACGCTTGCTATTATGCATATACGGAAATTTATAAAAAAATTATGTGATTAATTAACTAAAAGTGCAGTGATAACAATCTCAGAGACAACGTGCAACTCCAAGTACTTGGAGGCGACGGTATTGAATGCTGATGCAAAACAAATTTTCACAACACTGAACTGAACAAATCTCCCTGCATTCTTGCTCCCTTATGTGTGCGGCCGGAACTGTCCGCTGACACTGAAAGCCAGAGTAAGCCCACGTGTCTATAAAGAAACAAAACTTTGCAATTATGAATAATTATATATTTTTGCCTCAAAATCGATTTAAAAATTTGTTCATTATTTGTATTTATAATAATATGTAAAATCTAAAATCATTGAACCGATTGAACGTACATTACTATATTATATTTCGTCTAAATAACAATTAACATTATATAATATAGTATTTGTATAGTATTACTATATTATAATGTTAACTGTTATTTAGTCGTAGACTATATAAATATATAGTATAGTACTGTACGTTCAATCGGTTCAATGATTTTAGATTTTACATATTATTATAAATACAAATAATGAACAAATTTTTAATTCGATTTTGAGGCAAAAATATATAATTATTTATAATTGCAAAGTTTTGTTTCTTTATAGACACGTGGGCTTACTCTGGCTTTCAGTGTCAGCGGACAGTTCCGGCCGCACACGTACATAAGGGAGCAAGAATGTAGGGAGATTTTTTCAGTTCAGTTTTGTAAAAATTTGTTTTGCATCAGAATTCAATAACTTCGCCTCCTCCATATTATCTCTCAGATTGTTATCACTGCACCTTTAGTTAATTGAATCACATAATTATTTATAAATTTCCGTATATGCATAATAGCAAGCGTATAATGAGTGCAATAAAAGATTTATATAATGCCTTATATAATGTATGTTAGACTAAATATAATAATTTAAAGTATATTGTATTAATAATTAATAATGGTAATATCGAATAATCACTATATGCTGCATATTTATATAACTTAAATACAAATGTCGAAGAAAGTAAATAAATAGCGATCATGCACAAAATAATAACAGTTTTAGTTGCGTGTTTGCCGTGATTTTATAATTATATAATGTAAGGCTGCGGCTAAAATCATAGGTAATTAAAATACTGTTTAAATACCATATACATAATATAAATCGTATGTACTGTACATATATAATATGTCAATCCAATACGTGTGTCTACAATAAAGTTATTATAGATGCTTGATAAAATATTTTATGTGTTTGAAGTCAGTTGACAAAAGAAATCTGTAAAAAATTTGAGTTTGCATCGTGATATTTAATTTCCTAATTAAAATGAAGAAATGCCGAAAGCGGATACAAACGCAGAATGTTCTTTAGATAAAATTATCCCATGGCGGATAATTTTTATCTCTTTGCTGTCGGCTGCTAGGCGGGCTTAAAGACGCGAAAACGTGGATTTTATCGCTCGCCGCCACTTGCTTGCTTGCTTTCTTGCGCGCGACCTTAAGTAATGTGACGTCATAGTAGACTTTTGACCGGGCGGTATGGAAGGAACGGGGAGTCGGAGGAAAGTGAAATTTACATTTTTGGAAAGAAGATTTTTTGGTGAATTTTTTATTTTGAAAAGTCACACCCCCTTTAATAATATAATTTGAGTAAATCATTTTAGTTAAATCAAGTAATATTCATCAGCAGGGGCATACATGACAAAAATGTGTAAATTGCTCCAAAATACCAATCAATCAAGTAATTCATCAATATAACCACTTTTATACTATTTTTATTAGTTTTATGATTAGTTTTATTATTTTTATATACAAATATATTATATAGTACACTGATGTAATTCGGATATTAAATTTTTGATTAATTTTAATTTATCTATATATATATATCATATATGAACTGTGTTTAGAAAGCATTACCTATATATATAATAATATATAGAACTCAATTTTCTTCCGAAAAAATTTAATATCCGAATTACATCAGTGTACTATATAATATATTTGTATAAAAAACTAATAAAAATAATATAAAAGTGGTTATGCCCCTGCTGATATATATATATATATATATATATAATATATATATATATATGGTTTAATAGACAATAATGGTTGCAATTTTTTATTTCATAATTAGAAAATATACCTAAAATTATGCTTATCTGAATTTTTTCAGATTTTTTGGAGTGCGGGAACTAATTTTAAAAAAAATATTTAAAATTTCTGAATTAGGGTGGTACACCTGATGGGACAACCGTGACGTCATTTGTCGTGCTGTGATGCAACGTTGCTGCAGGACATCGGTGATCTGGCGAGAACTGGTCACCGCACTGTCCAACACTGTTCTTGATGCCTGTTTTATATTTTTAAGGCATGTTGAAACGAGCCAAAATTAATCATTTATTTAGTTGCCATAATTCTTTGGTAGGAAAAAGCTACGCAGTGTTCGATATAATATAGAAAATATAATTAATCTACATAGTGCAGCAGCATTATTAATTTTGGACTAAAGAAAACTAGTTAGTTAAAATTAATACAGTATTTTAATTGTAAGAAATGCAACTTGTATGATCCATCCTGCAGGCTTTCGATCGAGGCGCCTTATGGACTATAATATATATAACTCACCTTATTTTGAGCACTGCATGCTTATACAAATAGTTTGAAATGATTTTTTCACAGTGATATAATACGAATTTACGAGACCTATATCTGTATAAGGTATAAACATAATTATGTAGTAATATTAAAATTATATTGTTATCGCACCATGTAATTTTGCTTGTTTATAATATAAGAAAAAAAGAAGAAAATATAATTAAAATAATTATTATAAATATTTGGAGTATTTTTATTAATGTTACTAAATAATGAGATTGTAATATTTCATTGCAATTAACAATTTACAACATCACTTACTTTACGTATGTAATATTATGTGAAGCAAAAACAAAAAAATCATGCAAAGAATAAAACTGTTCGTTTTAATTTCTGTATATTTCATTGTGAATAAAAAATAAAAATTTGTGATTTGTGAATTGTGATATCTATTTTTTTTTTTTTACCAACATAAATGTTCGAAAATTGAGTTCAATGTACATTAGTATGTTGTCATTCATGTCCTTTTTTATTTTTGTTGATACGTCACTCCTAACTCGCGCTATGCAACCACGAGTACGAGAAAACGTGGTCGCGGCCGCCGCGCGGCCGTACGCTTGCATGTAAAAGATCGCTTCGACCTTAAGCGATGTGACGTCATCGCTACTAGCCGCGTGGCATTCTTTCGCTCATATCTAGACAACGGTGCGACCTAAGCAACTAAAACTTGCGTCCGGATCGACTCTTGTGAGGACCATATCTGCATATGAATTTTCAAGTTCAGGAACCCTTTAAGGAAAATAATAAGTATTATAAGACAAATTCAGCTAGTTTTTGAGTTATGATTTTTAAAGTTGACTAATTTAATTAAAATGGAGGGTTGATTTTTCCATTTTAAAGTTGTCAACTTTAAAAGTTCATAACTAAAAAACGATACGAATTTATATACCTGATATTTTTGCTACTGATAGGGGATGTAGAGGAGAACATTTTGTTATTTTTTTTCCCCCATAATTTTCATGATATCATTTTTTTTAAATTATTTTTAACATTGAGCGCGTGCGTTAGTTTCCCCTGAATTACGATTTGAAATGCTTTATAATTTAATTAAATATTACATTTTTTTAAATATTTAACTTAATAATGCTTTAAATGCCTCAAAAAATTATTCAAGAAAAAAATTTCAAAAATAGAGAATTATTTTTATTATTATAAATTGTAATGCTTATATTTGTTTCGGTAATTAACTTTTATTTATTTTAGATCTTGTTGTTATTGTTCTCCCTTGGCATCGATTATAAGAATTAAAACCTAGCCATATTAAATATGGTCCAACTGTACAGTCATCTCGACATCTCGGCCCCTATATAGCTGCTGCTTTATGGCTCGATCGCTACTACTTGCTCGCAATGTTAGAGTCACATGAATGCACGTGACTTAATTTTTGTGATACTTAATCTTTAAAAAATTAATAAAAAAAAAATAAATAAATAAAATAAAGTTATTTGTTTGTTTTCTACAAAATTCATTACAATGAAGAATTTTTTAAGGAATTAATTTTACTAACCTAGCACTGACGTTACTGACTACAATTTGATCTCCTAAATATGCAATGCGATCCCGAATCCTTATGAACTCCGGCCTTGCGTAAATTAGACCCTCTTAACTACCTACCTAATACGTGAGGCAGAGAAGGCACTGCTCCTCTCTACCTCCTGAATTTATTATAAATAAAAATTAATTTGCATTAATATACAAATGTACAGTAAATGAAACAGGAAAAATATGTATAGTTTAAGTTCGTGGTTTAGTATTTATGACGCATCAGCAAAAAGTTGTTTTGCAGAATTTACTTTAATTAATTTTATTAGTCACATTCAAAAAATAAAATATAGTGTTTATTTTTTTATGCATTAAAAAAAATTAAAGAAAATAAAATAGTCGTCGCAGATAATATAACATAATATATATAATATTCTTCATAAAAATAATTTATTTAAATCATATTATTTCATTCAATCGATCGTAATTTAAGTAGATTAAATATTAAATTTAATGCCTATTAACTTTGAAAACTGCATATTTTATTTTATACACTTTTGATACTGGGAAACCGTATTGATATTTTTCTTTAATCTTTAATATATAACGTACTTTTAATAAAAATTACTAATCTCTTATATCTTATGTAATTCTCATAATTATACCTTCCGCTATAATAATCATGTATTACAATACATCCTTGTGTGTGGTTCCCTGGTTCTCGATCCCCAAGCTTTAAACATCACTTTGGTCCATTGATAAAAAGTAGAGGTGTACGTCCGCGCGTCCTGCATGATTAGGTTTTCCATGGTTCCCTCAGTCTCATGGCACTTGGGCGTCTTGGGCACCTCAGCTAGCAAATGCTGGGACGCGTAACAGGCCATGCCGTGGCCACCAGCCATATTATAACTACCTTAATGGACAACATACATGAAAAAATGTTATTGCAGAAATGAATAGAAGGTACCAAATTATGCTACTCTGAATTTTTTCAGATTTTTTTGAGACCCGGAACTATTTTTAAATAATTATTGAAAGTCCTGCGATTTCAATTGGCACCCCTGCAGCCTTAGTAAAAAGGATATAGACTGGACGCCTATTGACGCCTCCAGGGGGCGTGGCCGCACTTTCAATAATTATTTAAAAATAGTTCTGGGTCTCAAAAAAATCTGAAAAAATTCAGAGTAGCATAATTTGGTACACCAAATTCATTTCTGCAATAACGAAATTTCATGTATGTTGTCCATTATCCCTTAGATGCACCCATTTACCCCGCCGCGAGCTGTAAGTTCTTATATAGGGGTGCCTGTATACAGTGTATATATATCCTTAATTGTAAAAAAAAAAAAAATTAATTAATTAATAAAAAAATAAATATAAAAAAATATTTTTAATGTTTTGTATATTGCATCATAATATATATTTTATTTGATCTGCTACTTATCAATTAATTTGATTTTTTTCCCCTCCCTTGCGCTATAAAAGCTTAAAAATCTCATAGAGTTAAAGAAGTAAACAAATTGTGACATTAATTCTTAAACTAGCTGCAATGTATGTTTTAAAGTAGAGTGAGCGAGTTCATTTTTTTAATATTTTATTTTTTAAAAATAGTTTAAGCTGCCCTCTATTGAGAAATGAAAACCAAAAAATTCCATCTCAAATAGTTTCACCACAAAAAATTCCCAAATTTGGTGTTTCGGAGGCCTTTAACGTGCAGCCTTATGGAACATAAAACCGCGTTTTACTCCAACTTTTTCTGAACTATGGTACCATTTAAAAAATACTTTCGTAATCTATGATGAGTTCTTTAATTAATGAATTTTCAAATAAAAAAAAAAATTTACGGGGTCGTTTTCTTGGAAAAAAAATCATCAAAATCCTTATGGGAATTAACCCGCAAAAACTTAAAGATTTTTTTCCGAAAAAACGGCTCCGTAATTTTTTTTTTTTTTATTATTTAAAAATCCATTAAAGAATTCATCATAGATTACGTAGGTATTTTTTAAATGGTGTAGCATAGTTCAGAAAATGTTGGAGTAAAACGCGGTTTTATGTTCCATATATAAGGCGCGCTGCACGTCAAAGGCCTCCAAAATACCAACTTTGGGATTTTTTTGTGGTGAAACTATTTGAGATGGAATTTTTTGGTTTTCATTTCTCAATAGAGGGCATGCAGCTTAAACTATTTTTAGAAAATAAAATATTAAAAAAAAATGCAATCGCTCACTCTACTTTAATGATATTCTATATATATAATGATCAATAAAAAAATATATGATATAGTCATATAGTTGATGTCTATATTATAGTGCTGAGTTGGATATAATTAGATAATTTGATATAAAAAACATCAATCGGCGAGCCACGTACACGTATGATTCGAGTATATAAAACCACGGCGCAACAGCGCTGCATGTCACAGCATATATCCCATTATTCATTATATTCAATCATAGTATCGTTCACTACACTTTAACCTATTGCCACTCCGCCACTGCCCACTTCGTTCTAAGGGTCCCTCCTATGCGCCCTTTATACTCGTAAAGTAAGTAATGGGACTTTCTTTTGTATCAGGAATTAAGTCAGCTGACAATATTTTAGTGAAAATGCAGCTGACATTATGCTGACTTGAAGGCAATGCTTCAAAAAGTTAACCCCCTCGAGGATTCGAACCTGCAACGTAACGATTTGAAAGCCGACACGCTTACCACTGCGCCACGGCAGGTCGTTGCAGAAATCGCTGCTAGTCTTCGTATTTAACATTCTTTTTGACGTGCAAATAAGGTGCCCAACGCTATTCGCACGGAAAAAACGTGCGAATAGCAACTACACGTTAAATTCGCTATTCGCAGAGAAATAACGTGCGAATAGCACGCACTTGTAAAAGGTGCTATTCGCAGGGAAATAACGTGCGAATAGCGGCTGTAGCCTTATTCGCACGGAAATAACGTGCGAATAGTCACTTCCTTCTACGAATGCCATCTCAGCTGGTCCATTTTTGTTGTCACTCAGGACTGCCAATGTAATAGAATTTTCTCGATTTCAAGGTTCCAATGTAAGATAAATGCATTATTAAAGAATCATTACCCCATTAGAGTTTGTAATTAGATAAGAATTATACATAAGTTACTACAGGAAATTGTATATTTTCATTACATTTTCAATTGCAATTAAATTTAATTTTTTATTAATTTTAATGATTTTTTTTTTCTAGAACTCCATTATGCTGGCAACTCTGCTTTTCTAAAATATCCCTAGAAAACGCGACCAGCAGGTCGAGGACGTCGAGGTACTTGCATGAGGTCCCAATAGTTAAGGTTGTTAAATTGACAGTTGACCAGTTGTTAACCGACGGACCGAGCCGACCCATAAAGCACAGATGAGTAAATATTAACCGGGCGGCGCACTGCATGTCCAATGTCCATTGCAGACAGGCGCAGATCCAGAAAAAAATTTCGGGGGGGGTGGGGGGGGGCTGCTTCCATAAGGCCAATGTTAAAAAAAAATTTGGAGTGGGGGAAATGCCTATATTGTCCATGTTAAATCCAAAATTGGGGGGGGGGCTGCAGCCCCCCCCCCCCTGGATCCGCGCCTGATTGCAGACTATTAATTTTAAATCCCGCTGGCACCCAACATATATACTCTATGTATAATAGAGGGATTTTGGCTGGCACCATATATTATATGGAGCAAAATATTTGTTACCGTTAATTTTTTATAATTAATATATATGTATATAATATATGTATAATAAATATAATTATAATATATATTATAATAATTCTTTGAATTTATTAATTTATTTATATATATTATATATTTATTTTTCACAATATACAAAGTTTTAATTATTTTTCTTAAAGTAGAGTGAGCGATTGCATTTTTTTTTAATATTTTATTTTCTAAAAATAGTTTAAGCTGCCCTCTATTGAGAAATGAAAACCAAAAAATTCCATCTCAAACAGTTTCACCACAAAAAATTCCCAAAGTTGGTGTTTCGGAGGCCTTTGACGTGCAGCCTTATGGAACATAAAACCGCGTTTTACTCCAACATTTTCTGAACTATGCTACCATTTAAAAAATACCTACGTAATCTATGATGAATTCTTTAATGGATTTTTAAATAAAAAAAAATTTTTACGGAGCTGTTTTTTCGGAAAAAAATCTTTAAGTTTTTGCGGGTTAATTCCCATAAGGATTTTCATGATTTTTTTCCAAGAAAACGACCCCGTAATTTTTTTTTTTATTTGAAAATTCATTAAAGAATTCATCATAGATTACGTAAGTATTTTTTAAATGGTACCATAGTTCAGAAAAAGTTGGAGTAAAACGCGATTTTATGTTCCATAAGGCTGCACGTTAAAGGCCTCCGAAACACCAACTTTGGGAATTTTTTTGTGGTGAAACAATTTGAGATGGAATTTTTTGGTTTTCATTTCTCAGTAGAGGGCAGCTTAAACTATTTTTAAAAAATAAAATATTAAAAAAAATGAACTCGCTCACTCTACTTTAATTGCAATTTTGTAACATAATATATTTTATATATATATGTTATATAATTATGTTTTCAAGAATAATTTTTAATGGTATATTGTATATATATTTTTACACTCGTTACTTCGGAAAATTTCCCTCTGTAACCTTTTTGTCACCATGCCTCATAAGAATAACACAGCAGACAGTACAATTATTAACTAGCCTGCAATTAATATAATTATAAGGAAATTTTCCAAGACGACGAGTACTTTCAATATAATTATTCTTGCTCTGTACGATATAGATGATATATTTTGCTAACGGAAAATATATATTTAAAAATTATAAATTTTATAAATTATAATTATACTTTAATAAATAAATAAGATAAATTTTATAACTATAACTAGAGTCAATAAATGACAATAATTATATTATATCACTATATTCTTATAATTTATGGCATGGCAAATTTTTTTATCATTTTATAGTACCTTTTGTTACTAAAATTTCCACTTTTGAAGGATACATTATGAGCTAGGGTCGGTAAAAATAAAACACAACAGCAACTTTATAACAATTGCTGCACCATGCACGAATGACCTATATAGCTGACGCCGGTCCAAAATCTTTTTTTTTTATTATTTTTTCTTTACAAAATGCGTACAAAAAATATTAGTGTAAATAAAAGTAAAATAATTCTTGACATCCCTCTTTCGATCTCTACTGCAGTCTGTCACGTACCTCCTGCAACAGACAACAAAGGTTTAAAGGGTATACGTATAAGGCAACACGTACGCCCAATGTTAAAAAAAAAAAAAAAAATCACACACATGAAAATATGAAACACACACACACACCTATATATATATATATATATATATATATATATATATATATATATATATATATATATATATATATAATTATATATGTATAATTAAATATGCAGGCGCGGATAAAAAAAATTATTGGGAGAGGGGCTGCCTCCATATAAGGCCAATGTAAAATAAAATAAAATTGGAGTGGGAAAAATGCCTATATTGCCCATGTTAAATCCAAAAGAGTGCGGATTTTTTTTTGAATTAAATTGGAAATCTTGAATATTTGAAAATGACATCTCATCATCAGATTTGAAACTACATATCTTCCTCTTATATAAATAACGTTGAGTGAAGCAATTTCACGGTACAGCAGGTAGATCGATTTCCGCGAAGTGCCGCCTCCTCTTCCGCGCGCTCCGCACGCCTGCAGCCTCCAGCACGAGTCGCGGTGCTCAGTGGTGCTCACTGTCAGTGGTGGGCAGCACGCCGACCGTCTGCATCCTCCAGGTGAGCGCTCCTCCGAACAAAATGCAGTAATTGTTGTCGTTGTTTATATAAGACTTGTTGTCAAATATTCTGCATTGCATGGTAACTTATTATCGTAATTATTGTGTAACGCTCGCCATTTCAAATACGTGCTTTAACTTTAATTTAAAGGTGCTTCAAATCATATAGTATGTAATCATTGCTATTAATATAGAGTAAACTGCAGTGTCTGAAATTGTGACTAAGTTTTGTTCAAATAATTAATATAGACATTTCAACTTTTTGTTATCTTCATAAATAATTTTCAAAATTATTTTAAAGTTTTTATTTAAAAAATGATTGTAGAGATACGGAATCTAATAGTTATAATACGAAAATAAAAATAATTATAAAGGATCAAGATTTTAAATGAAATGACGCGTACTATATATACATTTTGATAACTAGATTTATATTTTAAATTAATAAATTTCTAAATATATAAATATTATAACAACTAATAGAAATTACACTGTAGATTTGTGCTGTAAGATTTTTATGTTACTTAACTGTTGCAGTCATAAACAATCTATTATTCTATATTGGAATTATTATTACTTTAAATAGTTTTGAACACTTATACACTTATTCTTATTTTTTATAATTCAGCTATTAATTAGAATAACATGCAACATGCTATAAAGTTTTTAATTACTTACTATCTGTCAGATGGTGCATGTATTGTTTGCTGATGACAATGCCTATAATATTATTTCTTAATATTTTTAATTACAAAAAATATGTCATAAAATTATTTATGAGCTGAATAATTGCAAAAGAAAATATGAATCTAAGTTACGTAGTAACTTTTCATCACATAAAAATGTAAGCAATTTACAAAAATCAAGCTTATAATATTTATTATTTTATTCAATAAGATGTATGGATAATAATATAACATTGAAAAATAAAAAAAATAAAAACCTCGTTTTGTTTTGTTTATAATATACAATTGTTAGAAGAACGCATTTAAGAATATATATACCACAGAACAGAGTGTTTGTTTATGCTAGACTATATTTAGAAAGTTTTAAGTTGTTTTATCTCGCACCATTCTAAAACTGCAATAGGCTTATTTTTATTACAATAAGCAGGAGCTAAAATATGGTTTCAAAGTCGTGCGTTGCTTGGTCCCAAGTTTAACAGAAGACTTTCAGCTCGCCGCTCGAGTGAGAGAACGTGAGAAAGAGGCAATTTTGTGTTCGCACTCTTGCTGTTATTTGAAGTTGGTTTAGTTTCTTGCTAGACTGCTTTGTCTTGAGGTGCAAAACAATGAAATAATTAACAAGGATTGCCTGCACTTTAAATACGGCAGTGTACAAGTGCGAATCCAGGGGCTTGGCTGGGGAGGCTGCAGCCCCCTCCAAAATTTTTGAATTTAACGTAGGCAATATAGGCATTTCCCCTACTCTAATTTTTTTTTAACATTGGCCTTATGAAGAAAGACCCTCCCAAAATTTGGTTTTGGATCAGCGCCTGGGCAGTGAGAGAATAAATAAATATTTCAATGCGCATTATGCGCATATTTTTGCACCAAATAATTCAATAATTAAGTCGCCTCCTAATAATGCAGATAAAACTTAAAATAAATGTTAATAATAAGAATAATAATATATACAATAATTAAGGTTAATTGTCAGGAACACTGCATGTGTGCGTGAGCTCAGGTCAATCCTGACCTGCTGACCATGACCTTCCGTCCTTGTCTATACATAAATTAATTCTACTAAATAGATATATAAGACAAGTTGATTGAACGGGAATACAAGTAAAAAGTAGCTAAATAAAAAAAAAACTGCCTAACTCCTGTGAATTAAAATACTCTTCTCGTTGATTAAAAAAATGAAGATTTGTATTTAATTGAGTCATACGGAGGAGAGCAATTAAGTTACTGGAAAATATATGTTGAGGAAATTTCATTAAAACAATGAACCAAGTATGGCTAGTATATAGCTTTACAGTACATAAAGTGTATAGAAAAAAAAAAGCTAAGATAACAATTTTTTTATTAACTAAAACAAACAGTCTTACTTTAAAAGAAAAGTAGTTTGATTTATTAATATTTCATCTAGAGGGAATGCCTCTTGGAGTATTCTGAACGTAATACCTGTTGAATTCTTTACGGTGTTGAGTTTGATCTACTTGAGAACTTTCTGTCCGCATTTTCTCATCGATCGCCACCAACAAGCTTGTTGCTCGCAGTCATCGTTTTTGTACTAATGTTCATTTTCTACCAAAATGTTAAAGAGCACGTGAAAATTAATTATACATTCTTCTCTTCAAAATAAATGCTTTTCACTCTTCATTTAATTTAGGTTCATTAAATTATTTATGTGCAACATTTCTCTTTGTTATATAAAAAAAAGAGAAAATAAAAGTTTTTCTCTCTCTCTCTTAATATGTCACACATATCCATCCACATAATATGTCATATTCGAAGTTGTAACAATATTAAATAAAATATAATGTTGACATTCTTTTTAAATAAACATGTAAACAGAGCTTTAACTCGTATACGTCGTTTTATGTAAATGAGAACAATAAGTGGCAAAGTTTAATTCACAGTTTTAGTTTATTAATAATTTTATTACAATTTTTATCATAAAGCTAGTAACACTGTATAACAATTAACATATTAAATTTCATGCTGCAAATGAAAATTTAGATAAACGGAATGAAAGATTTTTTTTATAAACACATTTATATTTAACTATTTTTGCAATATAAATACTTTTACTAATTATGAAAGTGTCATAATTTATATTCATTAATATTTTTTATTCGAATATTGTTCATATATTAACATGAATTTAACTTTTCCGAAAGAAAAATGATTAGAAATGTATGCTCTTTACAGTCTTTAATCTTTTCTTCTCCATTGGCACATTTAAACTATATGAATCTAGTTTGTTTGTTCTGTTCTTTAAACATTTGTGGTTTGCATGAATTTTATGAGACTTTGTGCTATAAATTATTTAGGTGTTAGGGTGGAATCGATATAATAACATGGACTAACAGAGTTCCTGTAGTGTACACTAGACACATGATTTTTTTTTTTTTTTGTATTATTTGAATTTTAATAGGCGATAGAGCAAATGACTCAAGACATCTGAGTGAAAGTTTGTGATTTGTCTGTAATTTGACTGGTTTGTGTGACAGAAAGCGACATGGGGTGCCTGGTGTCGTTCCTCAACTCGATGCGCGGCTACCACGGCAGTCACCTCAGTCCAAGACAACTGGAGCGGCAGCGGAAGCAGCGTTCGCACTATAACAGGTAGGTCATAGAGAGAGAGAGAGAGAGAGAGAGAGAGAGAGAGAGAGAGAGAGAGAGAGAGAGAAGAAATCACTATATAAATTATTTGGTCTGTTCTGGTCTAGTGTACACTTTCTGTACCCGATCGACCTCATGTCCAAGTACACAAGGTCGGTTGGTTGCAGAAATTATATACTGTGGGCAGAGTTTACGAACAGAACTATTACACAAAAATTCTAAAATGTGATCCAGTTTCAATCTAACATGATATGCACGAGTGATCACAGTTGAAATTTATATGTTAGGGCATGTCTGTATAAGGAGTTAAATGCGAATCACATGATAGCTCATGTGTGAATAACATTAAGTCATCTATTTTTTTAAAAAATCACAAAATCACTATGTAAACGTAGTAATTGTCTCGTATCTGAATAATTTATAACCTTTTCTCTTGTTAATATACTTAAATAAAATTAATTGTTTTATACTGCCTTCTCTACATTAAAAATAAATAAAATTTAGTTTATTCTGTTTATAAATCAATTTATAGTTGGATGAAATAAGTTTGTTTATTTTTTAAAGAACAGATACATGACATTTCTACAATTATATTCGAATAAATTATGAAATAAACATTGAAAGAAACAAAGCGTTTTCTATTTATAGTATTGTTTAAAGAAGCAATGTTTCACATGTATAATAATTTGCTTTGTCTGAACTAACGCAGACTCAAGCTATAATGTTAAAGGTATATGTTTGCTTTTCTTGCATTCACAAAGAGTTGCCTATTTTACAGGGTGAACAGCTAAAACAAACAAACATTGTGTTATAATAGATTCTTTTTATATTTGAAATATTAATATTATAGTCACCCTATGATTATAGTCTGTAACAACTTTTGTAACATTATATAATAATAAATTCACTTTCCTCACCCCATGTATACATACATCATGTTTTAGGGTTTATGTTATGTGCATAAACATTAATTTTTTTAAGAACCTTTTCTTATATTTCGTAATCTGCAGAAAATGACAATTTCATTCATTTTTTATCTTCAATCTCTCATATTTTCCCCAAAATTGACCTTCGCGTTCTAAATTTACTTAAGGGTAAGATAACGCCACCAATGTTAAAAAAAAAAAAATCTTTCAAACGAAAATTATGAAAAAAATTTAAAATGTTCTCCTCTACACCTCTTATCAGTAGCTAAAATATCAGGTGCACAAATACGATCTAGTTTTTGAGTTATGAATTTTTAAAGTTGATTACTTTAACATGGAGAAATGGAACTTCCATGTTAAGGGCATTGGGTGTAGCACCGGTAGTTGGCAACACTGACGTATCTTCACCATGTTAATTTTTGATCATTGCTCCTCAGAGTAATTTTTATGCTAGAGCTAAGCTGATTGCTGTAGTATCAAGATAATTAGTAGCCCAAGTGCACAATTTGACTAAATAAAGCCTGATTTAAAGAAAAGTAATTTTTTTATATTTTTGAAAAATGCATGTAAATTTAAAAAAGTACTAAAAAATACTTTTCTCTAAATCAGGCTTTATTTAGCCAAATTGTGCACTTGGGCTACTAATTATCTTGATACTACAGCAATCAGCTTAGCTCTAGCATAAAAATTACTCCTAGGAGCAATGATCAAAAATTAACATGATGAAGATACGTCAGTGTTGCCAACTACCGGTGCTACACCCAATGCCCTTAAAGTAGTCAACTTTAAAAATTCATAACTCAAAAACTAGATCGTATTTGTATACCTGATATTTTAGCTACTGATAGGGGGTGTAGAGGAGAACATTTTATTTTTTCATAATTTTCGTGTGAGGGATTTTTTTTTTAACATTAGTGGCGTTATATTACTTTTAATTGTACAAGAATTAGACCCTAAAATATTATTTTAAAAACTATATATATATATAAATTAAGATTGAAAGTTTCTTATACGTTTTTCCATGATGTCATAATATCTTAATTTACACCTACATGTATAAATTAGCATTGTTGTCTTCTTGTTGTCTTCTATTATATATACAATAATACAATAATTAGAAATGAATTAAATTTGCATCAATATTGCACTTCGTTGAACTGAACATCCTGTGACCGATACAACGTTAATTTACTGCTGCAGAAGCCTCCCTCATTTTGCCAGTAAACAACGTTGAAGTGTGCTTATTTTACAGCAAAATCATAACATGACTTCCTGCTTAGTAGCCTTGGATTATAAATTATTTATTGTTAATGTTAAATTTAGAATTCATAACTACATGCTTTTGATCGTAGCCATTCATATTATAAAGTTTCACAAAGAGCGTTTCAATGATTTGTAATTTTGTTTGCATAATTTTCTTTGTGCTTTAAAATGAATATCTACAGAACCAGCTAGAATATTAAAATAATAATAATAAATAAAAAAAAAATTGAATGAACTCGAATACTAATTTACTGCATGCATAGAAACGTAACATGCATGTTGTATGACTTTCATTAATATGTATGAGAACATATTATTACATTTTTTAAACACAATTCGGTACTTCTTCTTATTAATTACTCACTAACTGTACGAAACCCTAACTTATTTTTTTTACTGTTTCTTCCAAAATGAAGTTGGCCACGGCCTTGCAAATCATTCTGGCAGTTACCTGTGACTGAGGGAAACGTGGGAACCTCAGTCAGGCTGGACGCTGCAGTTTATGTCAATGAACTGGATGTGCAATGGGCCAAAATCAGGGAGCAATTGCATCATATTTTATAATACAATATTTTAATAAAAATAATATTCATGTCTTTAAATCGTTATTAAATTTTTTAAAAAAAGTTCATGAATCGACTGTGTTGTACTAGTGAATTATATCAGGGAAATATGACTGAAATTTTGTGAAACATGTTGAGCCATAAAAATTTATATTTCCTAAAATATTTTCTAAACATCAAATTGCTATTTAGTTCAAATTTTGTTTGTTCCTTTTCCATTTTTTTTTGTTAAATATCTTGCTAATTAATTGCCAATATGCTCTACAGAAATATAGATTTCTTTAAATAAAACAAAGTTTGTTTGTGATTTTTAAATCTGAGCACACATGGAAAAGAAAGCTAATAACTAATAACAAAACAGATGTGATAGCTAGCAAGGGAGGCGCCACGCAATCACACAGTCTAAATATAAAATTGAAGTACCTTCCTATATTAATATGTTGTGTGCTCTAGACAAATCGCTGCAGAGAAATTAACTTCAGTCTTTGCCACTCGTTGACTTCGAAACTCAACTTGGACCTTCCCGCGAATTTGTCAGTAAAATTTAAATTTTTTGAATCTTAATGAGATACAATTTAATTTGCATCATAAGTTGTTGATATTATTTTAATTAATATACGTGACTCCAATGACCATTTCAATAATGATCATTAAACTACATCGAGAGCACTTTTTTAGTGATGAAAATATACTATCTTGAACTTTGCTATGATGCTGATGACTTTTGTCTTGCTCATATATATATGACTGAACTCTCTTACATTCATTGCATTCTATCGATTTTACCATTAGTATCAGGTATCTATATAGTGTTTTCACAGCTTTGCTTACTATATAAGCAGATAAACCTATATATAGCTACTATTGATTTTTGTTTGTTTTTAATGCAAGAGCAAATGTTTTGTTCTGTTTTGAATAATTAGATAACAAATTATAAACTTCTTAACTTATTCATAAATTAAAACCAGACAATTTGTTATTGCTTTAAAGTAAAGTAAAATTCATCGTACAACTTGATTGATTTTTTTTATTACATACTTAAATAAAAGACCTCATATTCTTTATACTGTTCATTATTTTCAGATTTTCTGAACTCTCAAACATTCTTAAAATTATGGTGCAGAATGTCTTTCCTTATGGTTGCGTTTAAAATATTTGCACGACTATAAAAACAGAGTCTTCATTTTGCTCGTTTCCCAACGTCACTATGGCAGGTTCGACATATGGGAAAGTAATTAAAAAAAATATGAAAAAAAATTATGCACCTATTATATAAAATTATAAAATGCAATAACGTTTGGTTATGCCCACAGGCAATCGACGCGTCGTCCTATGATGCCCACGCCCCCCAGCTCCCCCGAAGAAGAATTCCCTCGCGACTCTCGAGGTCTGCCCACCCTTGGACGAGGACTCTCGTACACCGCCTCCAGTCGGCGCAAGTCCATGGACGCGACCTTTAGCAAGCACTAAGTCACTACCATGGGAATATGGACCGTATTTCCATGTGACATTGAGTTCATATTCCAATGATAGTTACACTATTTACTAATTACTAAGCAGTATCTGTAAAAAAAGAGTGGATTTTGAGAATTTTAATTATTTTATTAATTCATGCAAACATCGGGACTTCAAAAGTTGTGGGAGTTATAGATTGCTGTAGGCGCGGATCCAGAAAAAAAAATCTGGGGGGGCTGCCTCCATAAGGCTAATGTTAAAAAATTTGGAGTAGGGGAAATGCTTATATTGCCCATGTTAAATCCAAAATTTTGGTGGGAGGGGGGCCTGCAGTTGAACTTAAAATTCATTGGCAGACTCTTGTTATTTAAAGTTCTTATATAACTAATGGAGTTACAGTGTTCCTCAGGGGAAAAGTTCTGACTCTCTTGAGCTAAACGCATAAAACGTAGATGTACGGATCGCTGCGAAGATGCATGAACTTAAACGGCATCAGTGAAGGGCACGTATGCTGCCTCAAGGTCAAACTGTACGAGCACCTTTGCAGGAGTTGCTATCAAGATTTTATGTTACATTGGACAACCTTTATAAATTTTTTATACATTTGGATGGCAACTTATGTGTTTTTAAATTTTTTTCAGAATATTTTTTATCCCTCTAAATCGAAGTGAATGACACTCTTACGTCATAGTCATGCTTGCGTGTTAAATATTTGCATGACTATGACGTCACATCGTTTTGCAGTACGATTTTTAAGGGAGGGTTCAACAAAATTTTAATAAAAGTTAAAACACATAACTCAAGGTCCTTCTATCCAAATATGTAACAAAAAAAAATTAATTTGTCCATTCTTAAAAATATATATTAATTATATAGGCTTATTTTCCAATGTATTACTTATTATGTGTTTTAAATATTCTATTACAGTTAATTTAATACTAAAATGAGATATTAGAATGTGAAAATCAAAAGAAGGGGTAAAAATATGGCAGGGTGAATTTTTTCAGATTTTTCTGAGACCGGGAAGTATTTTTAAAAAATTATTTTCAATAATTTTTTAAAAATAGTTCTCGGTCTCAGAAAAATCTGAAAAATTTCACACTACCATATTTTTACCCCTTCTTTCGATTAAGCCACTAAAATTTTCACATTCTAATATCTCATTGTAAGCATTCTATAAGTTATAATAATACAGTATATTATATTTGTAGATAAATTAAATGTAGACTTACATTAAAATTAACATTTAATTTCAAATAATGTGATAGTTTTTAATTGTTTAAATCAATATTTTAATGAATTAGATTATGTAAGTATAATTAATACACCTTTTACAGCTATTTAGCATCCTATATATATCACAAGACGCTTGAACCTGACTATACTATAAGATTTCATTTATAAAAAAAATAAAAAATCATTCGGAAGAGTTCAGGCATCATCTTGAACTGAAAATCTTTAATAGAGTCTTTAAATATCTTTGTACAGTACACCTGCCAAAATATTGAAATATAACAAACGATTAAAATATTAATGTATTTAATGTAAAATATATATCTAATTCTTCTTATTAAATTTCTTATTATGTATGGAATCTACTATGAGTTTCATTTTTTTCATGTATTTTAAATGTGTGTTGTTTTTTTATTTTTTTTCATGTAGAAAATATTAAATCACTCTTTGAAAAGTATATCGGAGAACTTCAAAGCTAAAGTACTGCATAATATCGAAGAATAGATTGTCTATAAAAATTCAAATTAACTTTGTAATATTGAAAATGCCTGGAGCAATGTTCAAACGAGCGGTATTGATTGCTTTGCATTGCCTTGTGGTAGTTTCTATACTTGTCAGTTAAAATACAATGTTTTTAAGAAATTTGAATACTTAACAAAAACTAATTCTGCAACGTTGGTATTTCTTCTTATCTTATTTTTAATAAAGATAAAATTTACATTAAAAATTATTCTATGTAATTTTTACTTTGTAGCTTCAAATTAGCTATTAATTCTTTCCATTTAATTATGATACAAAAGAAAAATAAAATCAACTTTGATATTTTTATCATGAAATCAGTATAAAATGTTATTACTTAATTTATTCATTCATTTCCATTTTCTTTACGTAATTTTTTTATTTTTAAGCGAGTAAAGCAATCATATTTTTTATCATGACAATTAACGGCTTAGATAAATAAATGTTTACCAAAATAACACGTCTCTCTATTATAAAAATCAACATTATTTCTTTATTTGTTATTTATTAATTGAATCCAATACATATAATACAATATTTCCATAATTTTGGTTACATGATATAGATATAGTACATCTTTAGATTCCTTAGCCTAACAAGATTTTAACAATTTTCACAGATATGATTTTAATAATCATGTAATTAATTATACCCACATATTACACACATTTTTATATATTCATATTGCATTGTAAATTTCTCAATCCTACGTTGAGCGGCAACCCGCATCACTCAACTGCTCAAATGGTTGCATACCTTCAGGAGATGAATTAACTTTTTCGTGTTAATTTTTGTTGAATTTACAAAAACTTCACTCAATCCATGAAGTTTGAAAAGAGAAATTAAAAACATAGGAAAAAATTTAACATTCATGATTTTATCAAGGATTTTTTCATAATTTGTTAAGTTAGCGACGAAATCTTACTATCATAATATTCATGTTTGATTATGTGCGAAAATTTAAGAATTTAAGAAAGTGCTTTTTTTATGCCAGTATATTCAAGCCAAAGAAATGTTTTTCTTGCGGGGAAATTTAGAGTTTTAGTACTACTTAAACTACTGACAAAATTACAGTTCACGAGAGAGAGAGAGCTGTGCCACCTACCTGGCGCCTGCTGCAAACAAAATCAAGTTCCAGTTGGATCGTGGCGCCTTCTAGCAACAAACCTGGGAACCAATGGTGCTCGAATTTCTCCTGACAAAGTTAGAATTTACGTAAGCCTGCCAGACCTCAACAGTTTATAAATTCATGCATAAAATTTGAGCTGAAATTTGTAATTTACTGCCCTCAAACAAAAACAATTAAAGAGCACGTCAGGCAACTAATTTCATTAAAATTTTACGTGTAGCAATTTAAAGCAGTTTTTATAATTCTGAAATAATAAAATGCTAAATTAATTTTGGTGTCTTTTTAGTGTGAGGAATATATTTTTATATGAGAAATTTGTCAAGAATTAAAAATTAATGTTGAATAATTTTCTTTCACAAGAGAAAAAAATAATTATCTCGGGACAGCATTAATTTTACCCCTTTTCCTTTTTTACCCGTTATTGTCATTCAGCCTATGGAGGTTGGTGAATTTGACTTTTACGTCTCCTATCATAAATATTATTTACGTTCTTGTCTATATTAAAGTAGAGTGTCTACTACAAAATAGACAACAAATAAACGAGTTGGTATTTTCTACATAGTTCCAGAGTGCTTCTACACAATATATGGAACTGAAATCCAAAAAATTCTAAGTCACATAGGTTCTAAAAATAATAATATATAAAAAAATCCAAGGTCAGAGTGTACGCATCGTTTAACATGGGGTATTATCTGAAAAAGACTCTCGAAAATCTAAAAAATATTACAACGTTAGGTGGTATGAAAAAAAATATGGCCATGTTCTATGGCTCGAGCTTTAACCAAAATAATGTTTAAAAATATATTTTCGAATCCGTTTTCCCGTCATAAAATCAAGAAAACTTCTTATAAGAATTAACAAGGGAAATTTTCTTGATTTTGCTACGGAAAAATGATTCGAGCGATTTTTTTAATCAGTTTTTGGTTAAAACTCGGGTCATGGAACATTGCTATATTTTTTTCATACCACCAAACGTTGCATTTTTTTTTTTTTTTTTTTTTTTTTTAGATATTCGAGGGTCTTTGTTAGATAAGGCCCCCATGTTAAGCAAAACGCAGTCACTCTGACTTTGGAATTATTTTCTGAACAACCTATGCAAGGTGGAATTTTTTGGATTTCGGTTCAATATGGAGGACCACTAACTATTTTTAGGAAATACTCAGTTTTTATTTTTTTTGGCAACAGCTGATAGACCCTCTACTAAAGCTGCAGCTTAGGAAAATCAGGTACAGGGTTCAACTTCTAAGTGTTCATGCGGAGGTATCCAAATATGCAAAATAAATGGATCATTGTGCAAAAATTACAAAATGTTTTAATATTTTTACTAGACCAAAGCTGCATGTTGAAGATTTCAAGAACAAACAAAATAAAACCCAGAATTTATTGCTTAAACAATATTTAATAACATGCAAATAAAAACACCTTGTGCACATATTTGTTTTATTAGGTCAATCAACCAATTGGGTGAACTTGCTGCTCACATACAAACAAAAAGACGTCATAATTGACTTTATACTTTATATGTATAGCGGTCAATAAGATATCATATAATTAACTGCTGATTTGATTTTTAAATATATTATTTTTATATTTTCATATTTTAAAAAAAAAAAATAATCTAAATGAGAATAAAATTCATCGTTAAAATATTTTTTGTTGCATAATTCAATAAAATGTTGGGAAATATATTTTTTGGGGAAATATTAAAAAAGAATTTAGTTTACTTCGTATATAAGTTGTATACGATGAGGAATATTACTAAACTATGTATTAAAAACTGGTTAGATAGAGAGAGAGAGAAAAAATTGCTTCTGATAACAGCAGGGCTTCTTCAAGTAATTGAAATTTTTCTTACACAAAAGCAGTTATTTTCACGGCGAGACGAGTACTTTTTTATAATACTTGAACGACGTGTGTAACAATAAAGAATATAACGGTAGCATAACTTGAGTACCTTCCACCTCCAACGTTTTTTACCAAGTCAATTACGTGCAGTCTGAGTCAACAAACATCGTGGCAATTACGTCAGTCGAAGAAAAATACATATGGATAATATTATGCATTTTCACATATTTTAAACAATATTTTTTTTTTAAATTACGCTAAAAATATTTTGTACACATAGTTTGATATTAATATTGCATGATTATTAGACCTGAACTTGTCTTGTCTGTATTGAAGTAATAAGCAAAACAGTTGCATTTTTGTAAACATTTAGAATTTAACATAAATTTTAATAAAAATAAATTAGGAATTGAAGATATCCTTTTTCTTTTTTATTTAATTTTTAAATGTTTTATTAAAAGGTTAATATTAATTAATATAATATTTGATTTAGACATTATAATTAAGTGGGGTTAGACTCATTATAAGATAAACCAACACACACCCACACTGCAGCCATGGCAACAGCTCCCAGTAGAAGCGTGGAACCATTTAAGCTAATAGAGTATTGTCCTCAATTTTTTTTATTGCAGAAATGGATAGAGGGTGCAAAGTTATGATACACTGATTTTTTTCAGATTTTTTAGAGCCCGGGAACTATTTTTAAAAAATTATTGAAAGTCCTTTTCGTGACGTCACGAGACGCCGCTCCTTAAGAAAAAGATAGGACTTGCCGCCGCGTGACGTCACAAAAAGGACTTTCAATAATTTTTTAAAAATAGTTCCAGGTCTCAAAAAAATCTGAAAAAAATCATGGTAGCATAACTTTGCACCCTCTATCCATTTCTGCAATAAAAAAAATGGAGGACAATACTCCATTGGGAGTATTTAATTGATCTGATAACAAAGATAGAGAATATTAACGTTAGTTAAACCTGGAGTCTCTACGTATCAGTGGCGTGGCTGGGAAAGAAAATAGAAGGGGGGGGGGGAATGAAACCACCCTTTTCAACGTGAAGACTTCGAAAAGAGGGGGGTTGTATCTTATCCCTTTTTATATCACTATATTGAGCGCATCCCCAATGATTTTCAATAATTAGCACTACCTACTCGCCTGAAACAAAAATGATTAAATTTGATTGATTGGCTACGTAGAAAAATAATCAATTTTAAATTTAGATTTTATAATAATCGTAAAAAAGGTTGATAAAAAATATTAAAAATATGAGAAAATTATTACGTATTTTCTATACATTATGATTATGATACTGTAGAGACTGTAGATATCTATGATAAAAGCAATTGTATATTAAAAATTATGTTAATTTACGGTATATAGCGCTCTATTTTTACTTAAAGCATAATGTCATGTATCTTAAATCTTGATAATCAGCAGGCTGCAAAGTTTTTTCGTTTGAATTTTCGACATAATTATTCCCTTATTTTAAATACAGCTCTTCAATTCCTAACACTCATAAGTTTTCTACATGCAGACTTTACTGTAGAACATCATGTAGAACAAGTTTCATGACTTTGATATTGTATTTCCACGTTGAATATAATATACATTCACTTAGGATTACCCTTTATATGTTTCAAGAGCTCTACTCCCTGTAAGACAATAATAATTACACACAAAGCTTTTTCCACATGAGTGGTTAAAACCGCCGTATCAAATAAACTTTGTAACTCGTGTTGTAGAGGTTGAAGCCAAGTAATAGAGCATTAATTGTAACTTGAACGATAAATCGCTTCCCCCTTTGTGTGAACCAAGTAAGACAAAGTGTTCCTGTCACTCACAAATAAGGATCGTCTTAAGTAGAGATAGATTTAAATCTAGTGTAAATGATAATATTGGCTCACAGAATGCATCTTATATACAGACCAGTGGTATAATATAACCAACACTATACACTAACATATAAATTGTTGCCGTAAAATGTAAAATGTAAAAAAAAAAAAATAAAAAGTAGTGCAATGTATACTGTAACAGATCTTAGATTACCTATAGACTAGACGGCACCTGATCAGCCACTCTATATCTGGATGGGTTAAATATCCGAAGATGGCAGCCAGCGCAGTCGAATTTATAACAAGTAAACTAATTAAACTTTATTTCTCGTTTTCTCTACCGTTTCCGTCCTATTCAAAATGTATAACTTTTTTGTCATGTTATTGGCAGACAGTTTGCAACGATCTTCTTTGCGAACAAAACACGAGCCGAATGAATTCCGAACATTCACGACCAAAAAAATATTGCAGTTTTCGCATAATGTTATTAGTTTTATTATTCTAAATTGACAATATTAAAGTATTGTATTAGGCATATCTCTTTCGGGAACTCCGTGGCGGGTGTTGTTCTTCTGATCCTGGTGTTTTTCTTCTCCGTACGTTGGTCTTGCGACGTTTCGCCTCGTATGTTCGACTGAACATAATTTTAAAAATGTTATGTTATCTGCTAAAGAATAAAAGCTAATAATGTTTTGTTGCTTTCCTTGTATTTTGTTTCATTCATGAGGGAATTCCTAACTTTAATCCCATTGGTCCTCCGTCTTTGAAAGTCGTCATTGAAGTTTATTATTGGATTGAAGTCAGCTTGTTGATCCAGATGGTGGATACAATGCGAGACAAGTCTTTGATGTGTCCGGGTAAGCTGCCAGCATCAACATCGCATCGTACTGCCACGCTGAAGCTAATCTTCCATGTATGCTTTGATCTATATACTTCTGTAGTTAGTTATACTTGCAGCTTTATATATGCATTAGAATTCACAAGTACATAATCATGTTAATATGAAAATGATATAGATATACGTAGTTGCAAAATAAATATTGACCTCTCTCTCTTTAAATCTCCTTTCCAATGACACAAAATTATAAAACATTTAAAAAAGTAGGACATGATATTACCATGCAATTTTAAATTATACATGAACATGAAGACCCACATTTTTTTAAATAAAATACTTAGAATCATATTATATTAACTTGTAACAATATAATTAATTATAACAGGAAATTCCTTGAAAAGAGTAACTGCTGTACACGAAACTAGTAAGAAATCTTATTGGAAAACTTAGCACGCACGTGATGTAATTCCTAACCCATGACGATCACGAGTACTTAGATACATCGTACTTGTGTATCATTAGATATATATATTACTTACAGATATATAGATACACGGTACTATACTACTTAGTGTATCAAAGATATATAGTATGTACATAGATACAAATACACCGTATACTTGTGTATCTAAAATATTTGTACTACGTGATTCAATTTTCTTTGTGCTTACTACGATTATTTAATAAAACTTTGATTCCTATTTTTTATTGGATTGAAAACTTTGACAAAATACGATTTTGCATTTTTTTTTTTGTTTGGCTGGTCTTCCTTTGAGCAGGGTAAGCCCGGAGCCCAAGTCTCTCCGCTCTGGGAACAGCTGCATGGCTCAGATAGAACATGTGCAGTCTAGTCTAGCTTTATTGAGTTACACGAGCCAACACAGCAATATATATAAGACCAACTGAGGTCGATTATTATATAGCTTTGAAAACTTCCAAAAACAGTCGATAATCCTGCATGATGTGAGTGAATAATACCTTTGATAATTTTACCTGACCATGATGTTCTTTCACTGTATACAATTTGTATTGTTGTTTATATTATAATTATGGAAAAATATTTGCAAGACTTTTTTTTTCTCTTTAAGTAAATCAAGTTCTTATGCATAAGATACAAATTATTATATATTATATTTATCAAATGTATTACAATAGGATACATCATAATCACATATTGTTCTCCCCATTAACCCGATTTTTCTGATAACAACTTGATCATTTCGCGATTTATCTGAAAAAGCTCCTATGAAGCAATAGATCCCAGCATTTGTCTAATTTTGACTGCAGAAACCGTAGAAACATCAGTTTTAATGGTCAGAAATTGATAGAGGAAGACATGTACAATACAAGTGGGTACTTTTCATTAGCTACCACCATGGTGTATAAACCCCTCATAAAGATATATAATAATATTTGAATTAAAAAAAATGCATCATAAATGCGTGAGCTATTATACAATGAATAACCTTCATGTTTGTTTTTATTTTATTTTTATTTTGTCGATAGGAGACCTCAAGTTAACAAGTAGTATTGAAGTTTTTTAAGTCTCCAACACCCGCGTGTTTTCAAATACTGTGACGTTATAATCATGTAAAGATTTAACACGTAAACATAAGGAAACACTTTACATTACAATTAAGCTAGTAACAGCTCGTTTCAATTAAGTTTTGAGGCTTAAAAAATACATTAAAAATACACTAATTATTTATACAATTAGAATTCATGCATACTGTCCATTGCAAAGTGTTGTTGCCCACCAGGGTACGACAGGATTACTGCATGCATGATTTATGTTTTGGACTTAATGCCAATAGGCCTTATATTGCACAGGTAATATACCTCAAATTAGAGCATGGCAATATCAACAGACCTAACGGCTTACCGTTCCATCTCGTGCTTAGTTATCTCCATAGGCTTTATCACCACATAGATGACCAAGTGAAACACATACACTGTTACGACCCTCAATTTTATTCGAATCGTATTTAAACGTGTTGTTAAAAATCAATCTCTTATAATTTTCTTCAACACTTTTTTATAATGTTAATATTTTGACAAGCCAGTTATGGCGTTTTTATTTTATAAAACTATAGCAGCCGCGTATTTAAAAATGCCACGCTACCGGAAACAGGCAATTCAAAGAATCTTGGGAGTTGTATTAAAATCACGTGAACGTCAGGAGAAGACGAGACTCCCGTTGATCTGTGCTTGCAAGCTGAAAATGGCAGTGATTTTGTCAGTTAAACATACTACACTATTTATGCGGTTAAAACCAATATTTAAGTCGTCCAAACTCGTTATACAATCTATTTATTTATCATACAAATATGTGAATATATATTTTAACGATTTCAGTGTCGTAATAATAATAAAATCTGTGCATGAAGATTTCACTGTCTACTTGAAGAAAACGAAGGTACGAAAAATGGCAATGCTGGTTATTATTTTACACTTTAAAGGGTCCTGTATTTTGTATCATGGTGTAAATTAGGAGCTTATTAAATAAAATATTGCAATAAAAATATAGTAAATTCTAAATGTAATATATTGATAATTATTAAGTAGTATAAAATAAAGTTTATCATGGTTTTATTTAATTATTATTTAACTGTAAAATAATTATATATTATAATTTCTATTGGTCCATCAGAACTATTTATCGTCATTTTAATATAAAAATAATTAAAATCGTATTTTGAGATATTTCTTCTATAGATTTTATGCTCCATGGTCAATAAATATTATATTAAATATATGATGCAAAGTCCAGTATAAAATCTATAATTATGTAATTGATGTGGTCTATGGTGAATAATTATTGTGTAAGATTTGCAGTTTAATTAATGTTTCCAGGAAAAATTAATAAACAAAAAAAGGATATTATGTAATATATATTTAATTGAGGGAAAACATCACAGATGGCGTTCGTGGGATAACAAGTTACGTAAAATTCCGCAAGAGGAGCTGCACCTCGCCCTCTTTTGCACACGACACTCTACCCCGCCGTGCTCTTTGCACACGGTGCCCTTCCCCTCCGCCTGATGTCCCCCACTACTAAATATTCTATTGTTTCCCAGGATATAAAAGGCTTGCTCAGAGATAGAGCGGCACACTCGGCCGGCTTCGGCCGGACCACACACACACTCTTTCCAGCTCTACACTTGCAACTCTCAAACCTTTCAGCTCTCTACACTTTCAGCTTACTACTCCTTACAGCTCTCAACACTTTTCAGGAAAATTCTCTTCCAGCTTACACGAGTTTGCAGCTGCTCACTACATTCTTTCAGCGGTCGACGAGCAAACAAGCTACAATATTTTACATGAAGAATAAAGAAGTCTGCCACGTTTAGGATTCAAGCTGGACAATATTTCACCGATGGAATCAAGCAAGAATATTTTTACAAAGTAGCACAGTGACTCCACATATAACACACAGCCATAACATACACATGATTCAAAACACGAGTAGCTGAGAGTAATACCACCACTACATGACAACAGCAGCGAATACGATTTTTACAACGATGGTTTCCCTGCAGTAAAAGATTCTCCTTACACTCTAGCATATATACTGTCGTGTCGTCGATGTTTCGAGGGCAGTAGCAACTATTGCACACTATGGGCTTGCTCATTTATGTAGCTATACATAGTTAGGGTACAGTATACAGGGTGATCAAGTTTGAGAAGATTTAACCACGTTAATCGTATTTAACTTCATGCGTGGATGTCTACGGTGGAGCGATACAGCACGTGTCTTCAATATATAATTTCCCCTTACTTCAAGATCAACCTCAAGTGTAATATTTTCAGATATTATTGTATTGATTTTTACAGGTAAAATCGACAATATCAAACTGATCTGTATACGAGAATTTAAAATAAACAGTGACTTAAATGTATTTTCTGGTATATAATTCCTAAACTATTTTCCTTTCCCAGTCAGCTTATGTAGCATTGTGATTCGAGTCAACTATGATATGTTAGATCTCCTCACATATGCTAGTAGGTTTTGGCTGATGTGAGCTATAGGTAGCAAAGTTTAACGTAATTATTATTTTTAGTAACACACCAAATTCAACACTTTAGACTATACTGGCACCAACAACCAACTATGAGTCACATACCCCGCTCATGGGTCAGTATAGGTCTAAAAACAAGCAACACTAATTTTGGGGGCGTTACAATTGGGGGCCTAGGTCCGGGATTAAAAAGTTTACTGACAAAAACACCATTTTGCATAAATTTTGCCTGGGAACACTGTTTACTCGTATACAGTCAGTCATTGATTTGTCAAAGCGTTTCTTCTGTGTTTTTCAATTTCTAGGTTTACACAAATTTCTAGGTTATAATTCTTACAATATTTTCAGTGTAAAGATGGAAATAATGTGTGAGTGGGAGAGTGATAGCTCTCTAGATGTTTTACGTGAAGCCGAGGTTGTACATTTCTGCGTTATGGAAAGCGTATGGTTCTGCTGCCTGGAGAGTATGTTTTTATCTGCGATATTTTTGTATATATAGTATGTAGTATTAGTATGTAGTTTGTGTTATGGATGCAACCTCGTGGCTCCGATGGGTTTCCGGAGATGCGATTTGATGGACTGGATGAAGTCCGTCACATGGATGTGACGGCAATATACATTTGTAGCTGAAAAAGTGCCTGCTCGACGGACTGAGCAGGGGAATCGACTGACACCGTTGCGGTGGAAAAAAGGAGGCGAATGCGTAATGGCTCTACGACATTTGGGACCTTATTGTCAGCTGGCAGGCACCCCTGGTAGTGGGTGATCCTGGTTTGCGTGTACCTGGAGATTTTAGCCAAGTCTTTTCGAGGGATAGCAAGTTCCCTGCAAGTATTTAGGTTTAGATGCAGCCTTCCCCTCCTGGTGTAGGGATGAAGACCTGCTGATTTTTTTTTTAAACAAGGTCCATGAGTGCCATGGGGAGTACGTATATACGTAGCTTGCCCTCAAAGCTCAGAAGAGTAAAACAGCATATTTTTTTTACACCAAGGTCCATGGGTACCATGGGGAGTACGTATAACCGTAGCTTGCCCTCAAAGCTCAAGATGGCTAGCAGCTTCACTGTTGGTTTGTGTCCCTGCTTTTTGAAGAGTGGAGTGCACAAAAACTGGAGTTAGAATTACACCTACATGACGTCAAGTTTAGAGCAAGGTTAAGCTACAGAAAGCTTTTTCTACACGTTCATTCTTGGCTGTTTAACACATTCTTTATTTTTCTCTCCCAATGTAACTAGATCAAGTCAGTTACGGAAGAAAAAAAAAGAAAGGTAATTTTCAGCGTAAGAGAAGTCAACCCACTGCTATTCTACATGGACACGTAACGAGTCTTAGTCTTAGCAGAGTTGTAAATCCAGCGCAATTTTTAGGTTTTAGATCAGTGTACTACTCAAATTTCCATGAACGGCTTATAGTTTACAGATAAAATTTTTTTAGGTGGAGGATTCCCAGGAAGTACGATGTCTGCTCTACTTTTTGTCATCTTCTAGTTGGAATAATTGTAATGTAAGGAACTATTGATCAGCGGGTTCCGCTACATACATTCATTGTATTATTAGTGAAACTTACATGGAATGTTACATAATTGAGTGTGTCAACAAAGATCTTCTGAGATGTTTCTTTAACAGGTTCTCTCAAGCCTACAGAGTGTAAGTATGATGTTTATTATTGCGGCTCAAGATGGAGGAGTCGGAGGTTGCGGATATATTTTTAACTGTGAAGTTGTCAGTATACAAGACAAGTTAAGATATTTCTGTGATGTTGGTGCTAGGTGTTCATCAGGTGTAATTACAACACACATTCGCACAAAACCGAACAAAAAACATAAAAAAAATAAAAAAAATATATAAAAACTAAAAAAAAAAAAAAAAATAATACAATTATTACATAAATTCAAACACTACACGTAAGGAGTAAAAAGTATCACATGTTGGAGTTCTTGAGTACAAGAAGCAATATTTATAGGATGAAGCAATTTTATTTGTGGAAGACCATATATTGTTACCTGCGTGTCCTGCGTGTATGCTGAGAAAATATTTTTGAATAAAATTTTTGACATGAGTTATTGCAACTTGAGACTGACATTGTTTTGTATATGTTAAAATTTTTAATGTGTTATTTATAAATTTAAATTTTACTGCCAATTGAAAATTATAAGGACTTGATTTTTTACGGGGGGTACTGTTACGACCCTCAATTTTATTCGAATCGTATTTAAACGTGTTGTTAAAAATCAATCTCTTATAATTTTCTTCAACACTTTTTTATAATGTTAATATTTTGACAAGCCAGTTATGGCGTTTTTATTTTATAAAACTATAGCAGCCGCGTATTTAAAAATGCCACGCTACCGGAAACAGGCAATTCAAAGAATCTTGGGAGTTGTATTAAAATCACGTGAACGTCAGGAGAAGACGAGACTCCCGTTGATCTGTGCTTGCAAGCTGAAAATGGCAGTGATTTTGTCAGTTAAACATACTACACTATTTATGCGGTTAAAACCAATATTTAAGTCGTCCAAACTCGTTATACAATCTATTTATTTATCATACAAATATGTGAATATATATTTTAACGATTTCAGTGTCGTAATAATAATAAAATCTGTGCATGAAGATTTCACTGTCTACTTGAAGAAAACGAAGGTACGAAAAATGGCAATGCTGGTTATTATTTTACACTTTAAAGGGTCCTGTATTTTGTATCATGGTGTAAATTAGGAGCTTATTAAATAAAATATTGCAATAAAAATATAGTAAATTCTAAATGTAATATATTGATAATTATTAAGTAGTATAAAATAAAGTTTATCATGGTTTTATTTAATTATTATTTAACTGTAAAATAATTATATATTATAATTTCTATTGGTCCATCAGAACTATTTATCGTCATTTTAATATAAAAATAATTAAAATCGTATTTTGAGATATTTCTTCTATAGATTTTATGCTCCATGGTCAATAAATATTATATTAAATATATGATGCAAAGTCCAGTATAAAATCTATAATTATGTAATTGATGTGGTCTATGGTGAATAATTATTGTGTAAGATTTGCAGTTTAATTAATGTTTCCAGGAAAAATTAATAAACAAAAAAAGGATATTATGTAATATATATTTAATTGAGGGAAAACATCACAGATGGCGTTCGTGGGATAACAAGTTACGTAAAATTCCGCAAGAGGAGCTGCACCTCGCCCTCTTTTGCACACGACACTCTACCCCGCCGTGCTCTTTGCACACGGTGCCCTTCCCCTCCGCCTGATGTCCCCCACTACTAAATATTCTATTGTTTCCCAGGATATAAAAGGCTTGCTCAGAGATAGAGCGGCACACTCGGCCGGCTTCGGCCGGACCACACACACACTCTTTCCAGCTCTACACTTGCAACTCTCAAACCTTTCAGCTCTCTACACTTTCAGCTTACTACTCCTTACAGCTCTCAACACTTTTCAGGAAAATTCTCTTCCAGCTTACACGAGTTTGCAGCTGCTCACTACATTCTTTCAGCGGTCGACGAGCAAACAAGCTACAATATTTTACATGAAGAATAAAGAAGTCTGCCACGTTTAGGATTCAAGCTGGACAATATTTCACCGATGGAATCAAGCAAGAATATTTTTACAAAGTAGCACAGTGACTCCACATATAACACACAGCCATAACATACACATGATTCAAAACACGAGTAGCTGAGAGTAATACCACCACTACATGACAACAGCAGCGAATACGATTTTTACAACGATGGTTTCCCTGCAGTAAAAGATTCTCCTTACACTCTAGCATATATACTGTCGTGTCGTCGATGTTTCGAGGGCAGTAGCAACTATTGCACACTATGGGCTTGCTCATTTATGTAGCTATACATAGTTAGGGTACAGTATACAGGGTGATCAAGTTTGAGAAGATTTAACCACGTTAATCGTATTTAACTTCATGCGTGGATGTCTACGGTGGAGCGATACAGCACGTGTCTTCAATATATAATTTCCCCTTACTTCAAGATCAACCTCAAGTGTAATATTTTCAGATATTATTGTATTGATTTTTACAGGTAAAATCGACAATATCAAACTGATCTGTATACGAGAATTTAAAATAAACAGTGACTTAAATGTATTTTCTGGTATATAATTCCTAAACTATTTTCCTTTCCCAGTCAGCTTATGTAGCATTGTGATTCGAGTCAACTATGATATGTTAGATCTCCTCACATATGCTAGTAGGTTTTGGCTGATGTGAGCTATAGGTAGCAAAGTTTAACGTAATTATTATTTTTAGTAACACACCAAATTCAACACTTTAGACTATACTGGCACCAACAACCAACTATGAGTCACATACCCCGCTCATGGGTCAGTATAGGTCTAAAAACAAGCAACACTAATTTTGGGGGCGTTACAACACGATAAATATATAACATATTAACAGAAACTTGAATTGATTTTGATAGTAGGTTACTTTGTTTATAAGATCCATTAATTATTTATTCATCAAAAAGTTAGTAATATTTTGATGTATATCTTATTTTCTTTCTGTAAATTAAATTACATTTTAATTTTATAAATAAAGTATTACTTAACGTAAATTTACGTAGATACAGCAAAAATATTTACAAATGCTAAACATCAAAATTATAAAAGTTACTACAGATCATTGAAATATAAATTGAAGCAACAAAATAATTTCCTATTCTGTCATAAGTATAATTTATATTATTTATAAAAGGGGAACATACGTACTTTTTCTGCATGCACGCGGTAAAACTTATAACAAACTTTAAAATTTAATTTCTGTCTTTCCTATACCTGCTTAAATCAAATATTCATAAAAAATACTTACTATAGTATGCTTGCAAATAATAATTCATGTCACAAGACTTCGAAATAAATTATAAATTTATATATGTGGTTTTGAAATTCATGGCTACATATTTAAAATATAATATAATACAAAACTTTCCACTATGGATTTTTGTTTAATTGATGACAATATAATTAATACAAAGGAGCATTGTCTGGTGCGAGACAGTTGATCGATGCAGCAAACAGGTGGACTGCCGGTGAATTATTCTCGCGCGTGGCAGTCTGTGGTGTCCGAGACACGAGACTGTCGTGAATGATTAATCCTTAGACGATTGTTTTCGGCAGTGTGCTGAGACAGGGGAATCGGGACCCTGGCAGTATCACGTTTTCTCCGTCATACTACTTTTAATTTATTAGACAAGTGGTGGAAGTTGTCCCAACTCTTCTCTCTCTCTCTCTCTCTCTCTCTCTCTCTCTCTCTCTCTCTCTCTCTCTCTCTCTCTCTCTCTTCCCTCTTTCTGTCCTCTATTCTCCTCCCTGTAGCTTGTTACACATTCATTTAGATTATTTGACCAATCATAATAGGAAAAAAAAAATGAATTATTTATATAGTTTTTTTAAAGGGATGAGAACATAAGGCATGTAACAGAATTTATCGATATTTTTTTAATTCATTATTTTTTTAACCAAGCAAAATAATATAAAATTTTACATTTGAAATATTATGTTTTCTTTATTTTGATGTCCAAGTTTAATGTAAGAAATAAGTGTCAATTTTTAATAATATATATATAAGATTTTTTTTTTTTTTTTTTTTTTTTTTTTACAAAGTAGTATCGTAAGATTCATGAAATTTTAGTAGCGTTTTAAACAAATGCATAAACAAGAAAACAGGTGTGTTGTGAATTATCTTCTACAAGAATTTGTAATAATAAAAGCTTCGTTAAGGTACCGTGCATTATAAAATGTAGACTCTGAAAAGGTTTTACGTTTTAATAAGTTACGAAAAAAGCAATTATCTGCGGAGTTAAATTGTAAATCTTCAACATCGTCAAAATAAAGAAACTTTTTGTCCGCGGAATGTAATCTAAAGAAACTTATGAATCTTCCGAGAGCCATTTCTTTTTGGCGAGAGAGAGAGAGAGAGAGAGAGAGAGAGAGAGAGAGAGAGAGAGAGAGAGAGAGAGAGAGAGAGAGAGAGAGAGAAAGAGAGAGTGGTCTGATAAAAAGAAAGAAGGCTCTGTTAGTAATTCTTCATCAGAGGAAAGTTTTAAATTTTATGTAAAAATTAAAATCATATAAATTTAAAAAAAAAACTGTCACTTGTTTTTTCTAAAAATTAAGCTTAATTGCTAAATATGTCCATATACAAAATGTGCAAAATATTTCCTATGTTGAGTAAATAAAAAAGATGCTCTTTTATTTACAAAGGACCTAGATCATTACAGACTTTAATTAGCACATGCACTTGTTTTTTTTTAGTACGATATTGATTATGCTCAAAACAGTATTAGGATTACATACTAATTTTAGTACAAAAACTATTTAGATAAAAATCAACGCCAAGCTCTTTAAATACTCGATTAAATTTTCTATTTTTTTTTAAATTTTTATTTTATTTTTTTTAATAACAAGAATTCTACTCCCTGAATTAAAAATTATAAATACATGAAATCAATATATATATATATTGTTATAAAAACTCTTTGTTCTAGATAAGTTTCCATGAGTTTTACGTTCTAAATTTCATATCTAAAATTTATTGCACGTAACCGATGTTATAAACGGAGAGTAAATTGCACTTGATTTCATCGATGGTTCACGGTTCAATGACCTGAACGCTCCATATCCCGGAGGCACCAACTGCAGCAATTTGCACGTTCAATCTCGTGCTCTATTGCAACCAGGATGTACGGCAATTACCTGCAGGTCATCGTTTCCGGTTACCTGTCTTCCTCCGTAGCGTCTACCAGAAGGCACGCCCATACATATAGCAGAAAAATATTTCACGCTTTACAGGAATCCAATTCAACTAAAAGCTAACATATTTTTATCATTTCAATTTCCTATATACATCATATGTATTTTTCATATCTGTGTGAAAACATCTCTTCAATCTCAATATTTTTTTTTATATTATTATTTTTTTTATAAAAAAATTAATTTATTATATTCACTGTGAAGTAATTATTTAGAGACTAGTTTCTATACAATACAGATTTTTTTTCATAGTACTATTTCAAAGCATTATATTTCATTATAATTACAAGCATGATATTTAATCTATTCATATTTCCTGAGGCATTAATGCATAAATTATTATAATATATATTAATAATATTTTTATCGTGAAGCCAACACTTCAATTTATTAATATAGGTCAAATTTTCTATTTATAACTTGTACTGATATTAGATTTTAGATTATTTTCATGCTTTTCATCTTTACTGCGGCTCATCTATCAGAAGTCAGTAGTCAAGTTATAAAGAAAAGGGGGTCCCCCCGAGATGGGCTGGTAATTGAATGGTCCTACTGGGCGTCGTGAAGTTTCAGCAGCAAAGAGACGTGATGATTGCTTTTAGACTCTTTTTAACACTTTTCAGTCGTCGCCGCGTAAAAGTGCTTCTTCCATAGAGCAGAGAGATATGAAAAGATTTGTTTTTTTTTTCTTTTAAAAGGATTTTTATTAAAGTTCTTTACCAAAGCATAGTAATTTCTTCTTGTTTTATTTCATTAAAAAAATGATGTTATTATTTAAATTATTAATATAATTTTTATTATTTTTACAACGTTTTAGCTTACTGTATATTCTGTTATTATTATTGTAAGCAGTCAAACTTAACAACAGAATATAAAAATAATAATATAAAAATTGATTGACTTGACTTGTTATATAAAAAAATACGTACATGCAAAATTGTAATGTAATTGTGTTATACTCATGATTAAATGACTATATACAAGAAAATTGTATTCAGTACAATAAATTTTTACACTATAAAAGAATCATAGCATTCTTTTTTTACTCAGTATTTTCCTTTGTATTATACGTAACTGTGTGTTAAGTAGCTGCTTACACGTAAAGAAAGAAAAAAAGCACACAGGTAAGAACTCTCGTTCTTCAAGCAAAGACATTACAAGACAAACAGCTTTCATGGTGGCTGTAGAGTTGTCAGTCCCCTGGTGGTGAGAAACATTTATACCATATAGCTCATTTTGTTTGTGTATTTACGAACATAGCTTATGTCATGCTTTTTACGAAGCACATAGGTTATTGCAGCAGAAATTATATGAGAAACTTACCGTATGAATAAGAAGAATTGTGCCAGTATGATCTTTAAATGGCAAATATTTTATATTAAATTGAAATGGCAAAATTGTTTTCTGTTCATTTGTAATTTTTTTTTGTAAAGTTCATATTGAAATGCAATTGTGTTTTTATATTACAATGACTTAATCTTAAAGCTTAAAGTTCACTTAATATTGTTGAATAAACATTTTTAATTAACGACTGTTCTTAAATATGAAACCACCAATTGACTATCAAATAATAATTAGATAATGCTACTACTTGCCGATTTGAGTTATTTTTGTATCTGTAAATGTAGAGAATAGCCTTTATTGTAAATGTCAATTGTTTGTTTTTGCATCTGGTGGTCTCATCTAAAATTCCATCAATTATGTATTGTACATCATTACAATCATGTATTGGTTAAGACGGTTCACAGTATCTATTTACAAAGCTCCGATAGGTTATCTATATTAATGTCTCTATCTCTGCAATGTATACTGAGCTTTATACTACTGACTTTTAAATAGCAGATTGGGAGTTTGAGGAAAACTGTATTTACTGTCAAATAGAGAGAATATTTTAACAAGATCTAATGTTTATTCGTTTCTATATTAAGTGTTTACTTTATTTAATAATTTAAATTAACTGAAAGTTGTACAGGTAACATAAGAAAAATCTGATTATTAATTATCATCGTTTACAAACAGACCTAAGGAGTAAATATACTGTAGTAAGGCAGCATTGTTAAAAAGGAGAGCAAAAAAAAAACAAAACAAAAAAACACGCGACGCCCTTGCCCCTACCGAGGGGATATGCAACCTGCTTTATCTGCATGTTCAGCAAATTGCCTAACTTCAGGATGAGACGTTCTGGAGTGAACAATCATGTATTTTGTTTTTAATTTATTCATGATTTTGAAATGTTATATTTACTGGTTAACAAATTATTGCTTCTCTTATGAGTCATTGACAGTCATTGTCAACACGACACCTTAATGTGAAATTAAAGTATGCATGTACTGACTTATTTTTTAGCCACTTGATTGACTACTAAAAATATTTAGTTCAAAATTTAAAGAAAATCAAAGGTTTTCGTTTTATATAAATTCAGTAGCATTCGTTTTTCAACAATTTTTGTACAATTTGACAAATAGTATTAATACAAAACGAGTTTATTTCATCTATTTAGTAAGCCTCGTTATTGCGTTATAATGTCATAAAAGCCATAAATGCTGAAATTTTAAATAATCATAATTTAAATTGACTTTTCAGCTTTTAAAATTTTAGCAAATCCAGTGAGTTGCACTAGCAATAGTATCTTGGTGAAGATGAAGAAGCATTAGAGCTTAAAAACTCATTAGAATATCACTTTAACTTTGTAATTAAAGCTGTGAATGAATTACATATTTAAAGTAAGCCAGGGTTGCCACAACAAACAACAATTAACATGAATGGAATATCGACAGCTCATTGTGCTATCAACATAACAAAGTTTAATATAAAATGACAATAAACTTTAAAGAGATTCTCGCGCATTTCATTCTTGCGTATATATTCCAGAATTAAGCTTCAGTTCCCTCAATATATTTAATTAACTATTTGACGACCATCAAGAAGAATATTAAGCCACTACTTATATTCTGAACTTCATGACTATTTCACTTCTGAATACTTACTTCAAAGACAGAATATAATTTCAATTACAAGCAAAACAATCTTATAGTGGCTTAGAAGGTTTGCTGATATTAATATTATCTGTTTTATCTCTTTTAGCATAGTTAATACACATTTTCAAATACAAATAAACCTATATAAATATATTTAAAAATGGAATCTTTATTAGACAACACTTTTATGGTTTATTGAAAGTAAAAAAAGATAATTATGGCAGAAATATAAACTTTTTATGGTTATATTAATGGGCTATTCAATATTTTATCTTTATCCAGATGATCCCCTCTATACTTAAGTAACATTATGAACACCTGAGCTTAGAAAGTAGCTTCCATAATACCTGTATGATAATACCAAATGGGTACAGCATCCCAAGGTAACAATCACTTTCTGCAGGTGTATCTCACACAGCACCAAGTTATCATCAGTATTGCTTGCAAAGTTACCGCGGTTAACTTCCTTGCAGTCTATCGAAGTGATTTTATTTCCCGAACACAAGTTTTGGCTTATTACATCATTCTAAAGTATGTAGTTGGACGTGCTTTAAACAATAAGGAAAATTGCTAAAGGTTTTAACGAGGAAGAAATTTCCAGTTTTAATTTTTCTATAGAGCTAAAATATGTTATTATTTAGAATAATAAATTACACCTGTAGTATAATATATATTAAAACCTTATTTAAAAACCACTCAAACCAAATCAACGATGATGCTGCATGCATGCCCTCTCTTAATATTATTTTAATAAGCAATAGACTAACGTTATCTCTGGTGAAAGTACGAACTTCATTTTTTGTACTGTATTACATTTAAGATATCTGTACGTCTTTTTTTTTTTTTTTTTTAATTGAAATTATGATCTGAAGTATTCGATTCGTATGTGATAAACATACAAATTTTCTTGAACAACCATCTGTAATTTTATTATAGGTTTGCAAATTTGTTTAAGATGTATTAATTAAACTATGCCATTACAAGGTAGTTTGTAATTATATATTTTGCGAAATTTAGGGAAGGATTCTGATTCTGGAAACTGATATACAGATTAATTCTGAGAAACATTTAAATAGTCTTAACAATATTTATATACAAAATTACCTCTTAGTTTAAACTATGTACGTAGGTGTAATGAAATTCAAATAAAGTGGGGGCGATGTCATATAGTACGGAGGTGTAAAGAAATCTCGACCGTATTTTGTTTCATTGCCTAAGGTATCTGACATTTAAAATAATTTCTGAGGTACATCGCCCCCGCTCATTACGTTTTATGTAAATTGACGTACCCCAGCGTGGGTGTCGCATGGCTCGGTGAGATGTGGAGGCGAGGGAGGCGTGGCCCGTGACCTGTAGACCTGGAGGCCGCGCCCCCAGCGTGTCTGCAACCTTTCGGCACGTAGACGCCCGCAAAGTATAACACAAGTTAGAAGTAATAGACATTAGGCATGCTATTTGTGTGTTAAAATTATAAACTTATAACATGTTACTCTGATATCTTTGTTAAATACAAATCTTTCGGTTTGGTTTCAAATAAAATAAACTATAATAAAGTATCGAAATCATTTTTTTTAATGCAAAAATGGATACAGGGTGCAAAGTTTTGGCACTCTGATTTTTAGATCCCGGGAAATATTGCTAAAAATTTTTCCGAGGTCGGGTTTGAACCCAAGCCCCCTTTTAAGTCCTATCCTTTTATTAAGAGAGGCTTCTAGAGGCGTCACTTTCTCTGTACTTTCAATAATTTTGTATAGTTCCCGGACTCTCAAAAAATCTGAAAAAAAAAAAAAAAAAAAAAAAAAATCAGAGTAGCATAACTTTGCATCCTCCATCCATTTCTGCATTATAAAAAATTGAGGTCGATACTCCATTACACAATGCACGTTTTTAGCTCACTAATTTGTAACGTATAACTTGTAAAATAAAGCACATAAGAGCAGAAATAGTTTTTTTTATGGTATGGAATCAATAGAATATAAAATCTAAACAAAATTATTAAAGTAACAATATTTAATGAACATTAATGATTAATTGAAAACTAAATAAAAAATTATATTGCAGATTAGTATAACCCACAAGCTTTTTTTTTATACAAAGTAATTAAAATATTGAAAGGTATACCAATAAAAAAATTACAGATTTAAAACCCACACGAATCAATCAAATTGTGACGTCATCGCGATGACGTCACGCTCACCAGTGGGGGGGGGGGGGGACTGCCGCACACCCACGTTCCGGTCATTGCAAGCTCTCCCACAGGCCTGCAAGAACAATATTTCATTACGCCGAACAGTTTAATTCAAACACAACTGCTTGAGTTTATATTCTGCGTTTGTTAATTGAGGGTGCTAATATAAAAAATCACATTTTTTGTTTATTTTAAAATTTTATTGGTCTGAAAATATGAATTAATTTAAAGATTATTATCTTAACGATATCATAATTTTAATTATTTAATTTATAACATTTTCAATATTAATTTAAAATTTAATCTTAATCAGAAATTTATTAAAAGATTATTGAAGCTCAGAATTTCTATATTGAAGCTTATGTTTTTTATAATTAATCTTTTCATTTTATTAAATAGGAAGAGAGAATAATATTTTTTTATGATATTATGAAATGTCATAATTATCAGGATTTTAATTATGTATTTATTATTATATTATATATGATAATTATATAATATTAGAGTGTCTCTGGGAGTTTTAGGTTGTCGATATAAGAGTTCCCAGTAGCATAAAACCGTGAAGTGTAACTATATTTAATTTTAATTTGTTAATTACTTCCCCGTAACTATGTCTTGCCTGTCTCTACTCAATTAAGACGCTCCTACTAGTGCAATGTGACACAATTTTTACACCTGACATGTTATAAAAATTTGGTATCTCTTGCTATAATAATGTGTTTAAAATTACAATTAATTTCAATAATATTGATAGTTTACCTTTCTCATTATATTTGTATGAGGTAATTTTCTCGTTTCAATTGAAAAGTTAATTTTCAACCATTCTGTCAGAGTTTTAATCACGCTGCGCAAAGTATACATGACTCTGTTACTCATGGTTATTGATAATGTGATAATGTAACAATAATATTGACTTAAACAGAGAACAATCTATTTATAATGATGATAGTTTATTATCACAATTTTATCATCTGGTCCACAAAGTTTGATGTGCAAACATTATTCTCTCATTTTATAGCATACTAAATTTAATAACAAATATTAAATGGATTAAAAAAAAAGTTTATTTACAGTTCAGTCATTTTCATGTAGAAAATTTTGATATCGGAATAATGTACAGTACACTAGAGATTTTAATTTCCTGTTGTTTATTATATTGGTTTATTAATTTAAAATTCGTAACATTTTTTTCTGTAAATAGCTTTAATTTAAATATCTCTTGGGATGAGAGTATAGGATTTGATGTTAAATAAAAAAAGGGAAAAGGAAAAGTTAGTTTTTTTAGTTTCATGAAATAGCAGATAGTAATATCTAGTGAATATAATTCTCTCTATGAGCACGTGTTTGATGGCTATGTGAGAATACCCCACCAAGGGGTACTTGAGTGAATATCTTGAGATTATTTATAAAATGACACGTAAAAAAGAAAATTTCGTATTTCTGTTGATTTTACAGACTTTATATTGATTGTAAATTATTAACAAAACAATTTAAATTTGTAGTTTTTTATGAAAAATATCCAGGCCATATATTTATATTTGAAATTTTATAATACCACTGGTGTAAAAATTATGCAATTTTTATGTAGACTTTGATAATTATTATGCTATTTTCATGTATACAGAGATTCGCTACACAACCTCCGAGAAGTGAATTGTTCTTATATTGGACTGTTTATGAATTTCCTGCCTCTTACTTGTTATATTATGTACTCATAAGGGAAATATAATAAACAATAAAATAAAAAGGACACCTTTTTGACGCTAACAAAACAGCAAATCACTAGAAATATTTTTATAATTTTGAAAGTCGCTGTTCCGAAATTTCAACAAAATTTCAAGTTGACGTCAAATTAAAAAAAGTTATAGCTATAATAAAAGAGTGGATCTTGCCGTAGATTCGAAGGATAATATTGATGTAGGTCAACAGTAGGTCAAGGTCATGAAGCCACACCTGCGTTATCTTGGGCGCCATATAGAGTACGAAAGTTGTATACGCCTGGGTTTGAGTACGCCTGAAAATATATATAAAAAAAACATTATACTTTTTTTTTTTTTGTATTGGAAAATGAAGTCTTACAAAATTGTGAAGTTCAAGAGAATACTTGAAACTAAGTTACCCTTGGGGGATCGTTGATATTGAGCTTTTGATAATATTGTAAAGTATACCCTAAGGATAATAGAAAACAAAATATAAAACACACACTCGCATTTTGCTTTCAACAAAAATCTATTTGAAAATTTATTTATTTTTTATTGTATATTTTTTTCATTGAAGTGCAACACGCTGCAGAACATGATATACTATGAATTTACTTGCAACACTCTAAAAATAAACATGAAGATATCAAAATGTATATATTAAATACTCGTGTTGAAATGTTATGCACGTATTTGAACTCACACGCCGCGGTGGATTTGATTGTAGCTGTCAGAAGCATACACAACACTTTCTTGCCATCGGCAGACAAACTCCATGAGAAGCGTGAGATGGAAGCACGAGCAACATTATTTGTAGAAATCAATGTTGAGGGAGATAAATTATATTTGTTGTTCTTGATAGTCTTACAGCTCAAGAAAACATAATTTAAAAATGTTTTTTCTCAACACTCGAATAATGCAGAAAAGCTTGATAAAGGCTTCAAATCAGCTGATTTTTAGCTGTTCCTATCGTCCTATCTAAACCTGTGTAAAAACAAACAAACGTGAATTCGTATTTTCAATGGGAAAAAGATTTTTAGGAAAAATTTCTTTACGGAACGTGAGTCCAAACCAAAAAATACAGTTGATAAAATGCAATATTTAGATTTTTTACAACATTTATAACCAATCAAAGTTAAAAAAAAAAATGCTTCATTTTCAAGTGCAAGATGCAAGTGATACAAGTGAGCATCGCGAAGCGTTGAAGCCTCTATAATTTTTTAGTAATTTTATGTTTTGAAATCGTTTTAATTTTGAGCAGGAAAAACAATATAAAAAGATAATTTAATTGTGTAAAGGTTGCCTTTGGTTACCAAACTTCAGTTTCCATGCTCCAGTAGATTTAACTGTTGCAATATTTACTTTTTCTTTACAAATATTGAGTAATTCGAAAATTTGATTTTTTTTTTCTACAGCCATGTTTAATATCGGCGCTTTCATAGCTTGAAGATCACGAAGAGAGCTGAGGGAACGCTCCAATGGTCCTGCAGTGTGTAATATGCAAAATATTTTTCCTTGTATAATATTAATATACTATGTAAAAAAGGTGTTTCGTTTAGTGATGGGAAGGGGGTAAACACTATTTATCTTATTTCACCCTTTCTTTATGATAAACAACACCTGCAAATATTTTCTTAGCTATACCACTAATGATTGCCTTCTCTATTATACGGGGGAAGTTAAAATAAAGTAGAGCATTTCTTTTTCCCAATATTTTTGAGCTGACATTTAAAAAAAAATGTTACTAGTGATCCTCCATACTCTTATACATGGGATTTAAAATTAAAAATGTTCTTAATTTTCTCACGGGAAATTGGTTTCGTAATAAAATTATTTTAATTTTGTTGTTTCTTCGTTTGCTAAAGCTCAGGTCATAGAACATCACTATATTTTTTTCATGCCACCAATCCATGGACTTTCTTCAAGTAAATCGTGGGGTTTTGTCATGTTAAACGATGTTTTCTCTCTGATTTTTTTTTAATTTTTTTTTTTGGAAAACGTATGGGAGATTGAATATTTGAGACCTCGGTACCAAATGGATCACTAGAACTATTTTGAGAAAATACTAACTCAATTTTTTTGTGTAAAATGGACATGCCTTTAGCTCTACTTTAAATCTATATATATATATATATATATATATATATATATTATAGTCTAGCTTTCCCCCGTCTCTGATTATCTATAGATGATGCAATGAAGGCTGAGTAAATGATAAGTCCTATAGAGTATAAATTATTGCATTTATTAAAAATACACATGATTTATTTTTAACGCAAGCTGCAATTTGCATTTATATTATTAAGCATCAGAAGAATATTATAAACTTAGAATAATACTAGAGGTTAAAAGGTGTACTCGTAAATATACCTCATAAAGAAATGCAAATTTAAAACTACTTCCTTACTCGACTTAACACAACAACAATTTGTGTAAACACCTGTTGAAAGTAGAAGGCATTAGCTTAAAAGTCACAGGATTTTATTGCGTGCTCTTTCCCTTTTAAAAATAAACAATTTAAAGCAAAATATTTTAGCATTTTCATGAGACAATTTTCGTTACTGAAATTTGTTCATATTTTCACTCATTTTAATATCCCAAGATTTGAAATAAAGAAGAATTGGAATGAAAATAAATCTCCTCGCATATTTTAATCTCAACTCTGGCCTGGGGATACTTGTCTAGATCAATGTGGGCTCACAGAACGCAGAGAAGACAATTAATTGTAAGGAAAAAAAAAAATGAATTTTGCCATTCAAAAGCAAACTTGACCTCGAGCTAAAAGCTCAGATTTTTTTTTATTTGAACAAATAATTTTTGAGAGAGGGGAAAAGTGAAAACATCATTCTTCCCCTTGTAGCATGAAAATTCTTAAATTTAATCGAAAGAAAATATTTTTGAAAGGAGAGAGTGAGTTATATATTTTTTTCCCTGAAATAAATTTTCTTCAATCTTATTTTAAGAATTTTCATTGAAATTTGTGCTGAAGTTCCTGGTGCTTTATCATTTTTAATTAATTTTATTTTGAAGAAATGAAAATATTATTAGTCAAGGATTACCCCCTAATTTATTTCCTTAAATTATATACAGTATTATATGTTATACCGTATGCATTAATACAGTGTTAAGGGAGGATTGAACCCTCAATTTTAAGGAGGGGGAGGGTCCTTATCTTAAAAATTATGTAAATTATCAGGCTTTAGAATCGATGATAGGTGGGGTAGGTGTTGGTAGCACCTCTTGTGCATTGTATATTGGAGAGTCACCCCCATCACCCCACCGTCCCAACGTTGTCTACCAACGTGATTAATTGAAGCATAAAACATATTTTTCAGCATAAAGTAGTTATAATAGCATAAATAATTCTAAACTTTCAACGATAATAATATATTACCTTTCTTTTTTCATAAAAATAATCAAGCATTCATGATTTTTTTTATTTAACGTTTCCACGAGTTAAGAAAAAAGTTGCTGAGATTGATTTATTACTACTTTCATAAACAATGCATAATGCAGCACGAAGCGAATGACATGGACGGTAAAATTTTAATGCAAAACGATATCAACACTTTATGACAATAGTAAACAAAACGCCACCTGTTGTCGCGAAGGTTCTCTTCGCACGGTGGTCACGAGAGCTCTCGGACACAATGCGTTGAGTATTTCAAGGGCATGTGAAGGGCAAATCTATGTTTTTTAATAACGTTAATACTATTTGTTATTTATTTATTGTCATTACATTTTGTGTATATAGGACCAATGTCACACTAGAGTATATTGAGAATAATGAGTAATGGAGCCTTAAGGCATTGTTGAATTTTTGAATTTTTTTATTTTATATTTAAATAGATCACCTTATATTATGTATTTTTTTATTTTAAAAACACTATTAAATTCTCTAAATCTAGGGGAGAGACGTAATGATGTCATAGTCATTACGTCTTTTCCTATGCATAGTGCTAAATATTTGCATAAATATGACGTTACAAGCAGAATAAATTTAATGGTAGCAACATAATTTGAAAAAATTTGACAATATATTAACTCAAGGTCCTCTATGCAATAAAAAACTTCATGCAAGATGTATTATATTAATAATTATTTTTTTATTTGTAAATTTAATCAAAACACAATGCCAAGACAATACGTCATTTTTATATTTATAATTTTTATGAGCTTTGAAAACTTGTTCCTTTATGACACGTAATCCTTTGAGAAGTAAAAGACTCATGCAGTGTTGTGTTATAAACCTCGCCGCCTTTGATCTCATGTGTTTTTTCACATGGTGATGATACTCGAGGTACTAGAACGTCAAAGAAGCTCCACTGTTATTACCTCGATGTGCTTATAGGTTTGAATTTATAAGTCAGTGACCGTTGGTGCCTGGGGGAAGATAGTCTGCACCATTCTGCCCAGGTGACACCAACAGGAACCAGCAGGAAGCAAATCGATCGTCAGCGCGCGCCACAGCTCTCTCTCTCTCTCTCTCTCTCTCTCTCTTAACCACAAAAGCAAAGAAAAAAAAAGAGAAAGAATAATCCTCATAAATATTTAGTGTAAATATTTTTTTATGAAGAAAAAATAATTATCTTACTTCATAATTGTTAATCAGATTTGTAAGGAAAATACTTGTGTTAATATTATCTTATTTCAGTAACTGAATTAAAATCTTTGATGAAATGTATAATGAAATTTAATGGGAAGAAAAAAAAAATAGCAATTTTCTTTGCAATATTCATAATTCTCGTTCATGATTATCATCGCACCAAAGAAAATTATCAGGATGAAAAGAGGAAAGGGGAGGGGGTAAAGTTGGTTTATAATGTCAATGTTAAAAAAAAGGAGTGGGGAAGATTTACTATAAATCCAAAATTTTGGGGAGGGATCTCCTATTTAGCCCCCTTTTCTAAATTCAAGCTTGCTGCATGATAATATTATATAATTTCAAATATATAATCCGTTTAACTTTATAAAAGTAATAAAAAAACTTCATATATTTCCAAAAGAAAATAAATTGATTTTCCAATATATTTCATATTGATATAGTGCGTAAGTCAGTTTGGTCCCCAGACGTAGAAAATTTATTTGCAAGGTTGGTGTTAGCGAGTAAACCACTAGCGCCACTCTTTGTGAGCGGCAGGTCACAGAAGCTTCTCCGTACACATTTGGGGTCACCAGATCTCTTCGACACGATAAACATCGGCCCCCATCAGTAGCTGGGGGACAAAGTTAGCCTGACACATCCTTTCAGAGATCAGTTACACTGTCATCATCACATGCTGGAACTTGATCCAAAAGTCGCATTGTAGGAAGAAAAAAATGCCTGGCTAAATACTATCATGGGTTAAAAACGTTAAACACAGCACCTTTAGTATATCGAATAACAATCGTTTTAAGAAATTAATGGGAAAATGATAAGTCTTGTAGAGTAACCACTTAAATTGTGTCATTTAATTAATAAGAGGTATAGAATTTATTTATACATATATATACAAAGTATTTGATATTATACATTGTACTGCACAATATAATATGCGAGTGCTTGTTTAAAACTAACACAAATTTAATTTATTTTCACTGCTGTTTGTTCCAAAATTGAGATGTGAAATTAAAGAATGATTTTCAAGTCTACTTGATTACTTGATTCCTATATATAAAGACAAAACGTATAATATGAATTAAATGTATAATTGTAATTGTTTACATCAAGGTGTAAATTAAAACATGAAGCCTACGTGCTATAAAAAATTAAGAATATAATTTAAATTTTACTTATTTATTTACTTATATTATTTATAATACTGTATAAATATGTTATGCGTTATTATAACTATATAAAATAAACTTATAAATATAAGTAAAGAACACTAGGTGTAAAACGATAAAGTTGCATGTCCATATACATGTATACAATACAATATTGAAGCTTTAAGAGATCAAATACAATAATAACTTCAATGTATAATAGTGTCCGTAAAAATATTAACGTTTCCTACTATATAATGGAACGTACTGTAGTAAAATTATAGAAAAGAACTCTGAATTTTTGTAATATTGTTTAATGTGTTGCAAAATATGATAAGTTAAAATAAGCTCATTATACGATGTCATCTATAATCTTATGCAAAAGGATCATAATGATGTATTTGTCTATTTAATTGCACTAACGCACTTAGCTCTTTGTATATTTTAATAATTATATATATATATTTTTTTACGTTGAATTACATCTATATTAAATTATGCTACCTTTTCAAACGAAAACCTTCAAATTTTATAAATAGATATTTTAATAACGGATATTAATTTTCAATTAAAATCATGTTCAGATCGAATAACTAAATTTTGTTAAATATTAATAAAATTAATTAAGCATAAATAATAATCCTTTTGGATTACACTTCTATTAATACTGTATTTTATATATCATATTGATATATTGAAAGTTCATAGGAGGATTTGTGTATAAATATTTTAATAAAAAACAACGCAATGGCTATTCATGAAATGTCAAGCGTGTATATGAATACTGTATATACTGTATATGAACATATACAGTATATACAGTATACAGTATATAGCGTGTATACTGTATATGAAAATAAATCGTTTATGTAAAATAAAAATATAATTATATATAATTTTCTAAAATTATTATGAAGATAGAACAAAAAGCAAGTGCAAACACTAAATTGTGTTATAAAAGGATGTATATATAGGTTACGGTCATAGTTGGTTTTAAAACCCACATTATACCTGCCAATATATTTTGAAGTCTCAAAAGCATTTAATGCCTCGTCAGAACATCTCGCCAGCTCCCCACAGCGAGTTTTATGCAACAAGAGTTATACCATATAATAAAGGGTTATACGTATGCGCAGAATAGAATATTTTTTATTTAGGTGATGTTTGGCAATATGAAAATTATTCCACATAACCTCCTATGAGTTATGTGTGGTGATCAAATGCAAAAAATTAATGAATAGATATATTTTATTATTTTAAACTGCGTTAAAATAGTAAAATAATCTACCATTAGCTGCATTTAAAAAAACAAACATGTAAGTTGAAATATTAATTTTACCTATTATGGTATTGTATTTATTTTTCGTCCGTCGTCCGGAATAATGAGCTACCAAGATTTTGTTGCAATTATAAGCTATCAGCTATTTCAGGTGAGCGCAATTATGAGCTGTAAATCGGTATAAATTAAAGCTCATAACAAGGCTACAAGTGGTAAATTTTTCAAGGCGACGAGTATGCACTATTAATTATGAAGAAATTTCAATGTGATTGATATATTCTGTGCCTCGATGAATATTTTTACATGATGTTTTTCTATGCATGTTAATTTTAATTAAAATAATAAGTAGCAGAATTTAGTACTTTCAATATAAAATTATATATAATATGACTTTTATCCAACAAATATTTGGACAGTAAATATACCCACTTAAATTTCTTTGAACCGAATCAGAAACAATAAAACTATTATTTACACAAAATCAATACACAGAATTTGGTTTGCACTGTGTGATATTTAACAAGTGAAATCAATACGGTTCTTTCTATTGTATCATTATAATAGTAATAACATGTTATGTAACTGAAATGTGTCATTATTTGATACTAGAATAAATGTCAAAATAAAGCAATTATTTTCCTTTCAGGCAATTAGCATGCATAAATAATTTAATAACTTCATGAACATACTAACATAATATGAATTACTTTTTTAATTTAATCCAAACATTTCAGAAAATTAATATAATATCAAACAAAACTATTGATACTAAAATAAAGACCGAAGCTGCAAGTATACATAAACGTTTAAAGTTTAAAGTAAAATTATATTAATTAACTATAAATTTTTTATTAAGGATATGAACTTGTCTTATATGAATTTTGTGATCAATTTTTCAACAATGCATATTCAAATAAATTAAAGTGTGTACTATTAAAGAATGAAAAGAACATTTATATAATTATATTTCTTGTTAGAAGTAAACGAGCAGCAACAATGTTACTAATGGATTTTTGTAACAAATATATATCATGAGAGAAAATAATTTGCTCTTTTCAGCTTGTTTTTTTTTCTTGTTGAACAACACCTCTACTTCTGTCTCGACACTATAATAATTACAGCGTTCGCCGTACGTCATTGTTCCAACTGTACAGTACAGAGCCTATTATAAAACAAAACTCATTGCAGTATGATATCTGGGTCAAAAGTGCATGCCACGCAGGGGTGAGCTTTTCACCCAGGGAAATGAGCCAGCTAGTCTTTCAACCACATACAGAAAAATAAGTCCATACTGCTGTGAATAGCTAGTTACAGACCTATTCATAGAAACCACTGATGTCCATACAGGACCGAGATTTGTGTCAGCTGATTATAGTATATAAAGACGTGGTTCAGTAAAGTTATATCATAGAATATAACATACATGTAAATCTGTAATATAATAAGTATATCATTGAAATTTAATATTAAAAAAAACAAACAAACAGTTAAGTATTATATTATAAATTTATATGGAAGAGGGACAAAACTACCCAGTTCCACTGTGAGAGCTACAACTTTCGCTATACAATTTTCACAAAAACGATTACTTCAAAAGTAAATTTACAATCTTAACATCGGACAATTCCCCTTTTTAGCATTGTCAATCACCATACCCCGTAAGAATATAGCACGTATGATGATTAACAAGGCTGCAAGTGGGAAATTTTTCAAAGTGACTGGTGTAATTTATGTTGTGTTGAAATGTTTATAGTAAGCATTAAGAAAATTTATAATAAAATTAATAAATCATCATATTTACGTGTGTATATATATATATATATATATATATATATATATATATATATATATATATATATATATATATATATATATATATATATATATATATATATATATATATATATATATATATATATATATATATGTATATATATATACACGTAAATAAAAAGTCACAATATTTATTTGCAAACTTAGCTTTTTTTAAAAAAAAAATCTACTTTGAGAAAATTGTACAGCAGACCAACATTATAATCCCGCCTTGAAGTTAGGCAATTTGTTCAGCATTGCCTCTGAATTAATAATTAATTATTATACATAATTAATGAACTTCTGAGCAATGTGATACAGCTATGCACTTAACGGTACAATATTGTTAATACAGTATATTCAAATTAGAAGCTAAATTAAAATATATTTCGAATCAATATTTTGCCTCGGGATACATTTGCAGATGTCTGTAACTGCTGAATGATGGTGCTGACATCTGGTGGCTCAACAGGCGGAAAAACATCGAGATAAAGCATAAAACATGATATTTCATCCAGCCGTAAGATTACACGCTCCTACTACATTCAACAAGCGCTGCGTTAAGAACCTCCGCAATTCATCACAAAATATTCATTAATGTAACTGCAAACTTTGTAATGTTCATGCAGAGAAAGCGAGAAAAGCACATGAGTAACTACATATGATTATGTATTGCATGCAAATATTTGAGGGAAAGGATAGATACATTTGGTGTACATTTATCTTCTAAATCAACTATTATAAAGTTGAAAACATGCAAATTTTGAACACTATTTTAAGATGATACACTACACTACAAATAAAATCATGTGCATTCTTCGCCTCTGAAAAGTTCCCTTATCACCGTGCCCTGTGTTATTCTTACATGGCATGGCTGCAGAAGGACACTTTGCACAGGCGTGGAGTGTACACTAAAATGTTAACAAACTATTTTATAAATCCTAGTTAACAAACTCTCCAGTAGAGATAAATTCATGTCTTCATTGCTATTTTAATAATAAATTATAGCAATCATCACTTTATTAATTTCTACAAAAATTAAATTAGTTTGTCTTGTCTCTGGAGAGGTTTCCCTGGCATTATTCAGAGTGTGCGGCAGCTTGCCTTGCTCGGAGTAGAGGCTAAACGACGGCTTTTGCTTGTTGACCCAAAGACTCTAGAGAGAAAGGTTTACTGCATACTCAGAAAACGGAAAACAAAGCATCTTGCTAATATAATGTGAGTGAGACTTTTATAAATCCTCCATGAAATTTGTAGAGTTACATTTTCTTTATTTACTTACTATCAGTATACGTTAATTTCAAGACGGTAAAATATTTGAAATTATCAATCTTGCAAGATAAATTTCATTTTGAGGTTTATTTTGTTTTCTTTTTTCAGATAAGTTGTATTGTTTTTTTTTTCAGGACTTATAAATCCTCTACAACACATACATCATGTAATTTAAATATGCAAGCTGTGTCACTTTTAAATAGTCCAAGTTTATCATATAATTTAATAAATTCTGTTTGCAGATACAAGTATGCAATTTACTTTATATAGTTAATAATAGTTATAGCTTAACCCTAGCATTACCAGGGGGGCGGGGGTCAAATATTTAAAGCGGAAAAAAAAAAATGTAAAATACTTTTCCCAAAAGTCTGAAAAAATTCGTAATCGATAGTTAGCCACCTATTTTAAAAAATTAGTGAGAAAAAATTTTTAACATTTTTTTAACATGTGATTTAAATAGCGAGTCATTTCGACCCCCCCCCCCCCCCGCCTTGGTAATGCATGTGACTAAAAAGTACTTTGGTAATTCTTATAGGGTTAATTGTGCATATCAAAAGAAAATACTCATTTTATTAAAAAAACTTCGAAATATATTTATATTATTATATGAAGTTAATTTTAATTTTTCTCATTCTTTCTCATAAAAAAAACTTTACCCCTTTTCTTTTATAATGTAAAAAATAGTTCAGAGAATAAACTAGATGTAATTACATTAATTACAGTACTTGAGGTAAGTCAAGTTTTATCTCAAAGAGTTAAGCCTCATTAATTCTCTCGCTAAGTCTGTTAAAACCTACATCTGAGTAATATTATAACGTGTTAAATCTGAATAATGTCTTTAGAATACTGTCGCCGGTATATTTACAAAGTGATATATTTTACCTCAAGGTCGTTGCTAACAATACTTTATGATGTATTTTATTGTTTTAGCATTCGTAATTTGTTTCTAAAAGACGTAAATGTTATTTTATTGGAAGATAAAATTGTCAAAAGAACGATAAAAACATATAATATTACTAATATAAGGGTTGAATTGAATTATATGTGACATTTCTAAACTATCAATCAAAATGATATCACGATCGTATTGTAAGATAATTTTATAACAACATATTTCATTTATTTGCATGTTATAACATTTACATTTATTGATTAGAATAAATTATTCTACTTTGGAAATACAAAAAAAAATATTAACCTATTCGAACATTATAGCTAAAACTCTGTATATATCTATATAATGGGTGCGATTCATGAAGAAGTTAGCCAGGTTTCTAACCACGTTTAGCTTAACCACGTTTAACTATACCTGTTTTACGTGTTAAACCATCTAGTTAAACGTGGTTAAGCTAAACGTGGTTAGAAACCTGGCTAACTGCTTCGTGAATCGCGCCCAATATATATTATAATAAATCCATGCTGTTCAAAGTAACGCATGGAAGTATTTATAACAAATATACTGTAATGTCAGGAATATTTTATAAAAAGTTTAATATTCCAACAATTGTCTAGAATACTTTCTGGTTAGTAGCATGGAATAAAAAATGCTGTTGTTTTTATCTGCAATAAATTGCAAATTTGTTATTTTAAAAGGATTCTAATACGGTATTATCAAGATGCTTCATTTAATATAAATTTTCTTCAACATTATCACAAAATATCTCACTACATGATAAATGAGATTGCATATTACAAACTAAGATTTAAATATGCTAGCAAAGATTCTTTTCGTAATCGCGTGTATGGAAAAAGAACATACTTTTAATTTAAAAAAAAAAAAAAAAAAAACTAATGAAGTTACCACTAAAAAATACACACAACTTAGTAAACGTGTTTTACAAGAAAATACAAGATTCTTGAGGTGCTCTCTTACGAAAAAAAAAACAACACCCAAGTACGTTGTGAAGCTCGACAACAATTTTTATGTTCTCAATGTGTGTCATGTACGCAATCGTTGGGCTCGTTGTAAGTATCCTACTGTGTAGAAGTGAATTGCTCGTCCCTTAGTCCCCAGTTGGCGACAACACGGTATAAAAGCGTGGACAAGCCAGCAATATCGTCTAGTACGCTTTATCTTCATAAAATCGTGAAATACTCTCTGCAAAAGTACGCTCGAGGCTTTGTCTTTGCAATCTTTTACTAGCCAATAAAAATAAATAGATTTTAAAAAGTACTGTAGTAAATTTAGTACGTGAATTATTTGGACAAAGCTATCTTGAATGTTATTGAGTTACATTGAATGTTATTTTGATTCGATAAAAATCGTTACCTCTATACAAGGTTGTCATGCAAACGACACGATTTACACATACAAATAAAAATGTTGGAAAATTGATTTATTTTATACATTGTGGAACAATATTTGGTTTTGCTTTATTCATTTTTTTGTTGATATAACCTTTTTTTGTGTGTGGTAGATACGTATTTATTTTATTTTGTCATGTGCAAAGAGATATGAATCAAATTTGAATGATTTTTACGTATCGTTGGCTTACAAGCATCAAAAGAGCCATATAGTGTATGAATAATAATAATTGGTGAATGTTCATCAGAATTATCACAATATTCATGCACTAATTCACATATATAAAGCTAATACTAATAATGTTGTTTATCTTGTAATCCAGTTCTATGGTTATAAGATAAAATAAATTCAAAATTTTCTAATAATAATAATTATTGCAAAGTAAAATTGTTAGATGTTCAAATAAATTTAATCGTGATGCGTAGTAACTAATAGAATATTTTTTCAAACCTCTCCAGTTCATGTTAAAATTGTATCTCTTTCGCATGTGAAAGATAATAATAACAAAGTATATATTACTGAAATCCAATAGATTATATTAATTAATTCAATTTATTTATTTTTTAATTACTTATTTTTGATGATTTTGTTTCCAGAAAATTTTGAAGCAAATTGAAAACAAAGTAAAAAATAATAAGGAAAAAATATATATAAAAAAAAAAGAAACATCCCTATAGTATATAAGGACTGATGTTTCTTCCATGAAATTTTCTTGTTTTACATATTTATATGATATCAAAGCCATGTTAATATATTAAAAACATGCAAATATTTTCATATATATAAATTTATTATAATATATATCTATAAATAATTTTATACCTTATCATATTATGCTAGTCTAAGAAATAAATCAGGTACAAAGAATTTATTGATTAATTTGAACCTATATATATATTTTATATATCATGATTTTAATAAAAAAAGGTTTATTTTTTTATTTATTTTGCAAAAAGAAAATTTTCCATTAAGCAACACAATAGCATTAAGTCAAGATTAATTTTTTAAAAGCATTTCCATATAAAATTATTTGTTTGACGTTCGAATTACTGGACTGAGTGACAAGGAAATAGAATACACTACCAACAATGGGACGGATAGTCAATAACTTAGTCTGTACGTGCCAATTCACAACTATAATAGAACAAAAAAATAGTCGAGATGAATTCAGCATTAAATATTTTTCTTCTCTTTAAAATTACTGTCCTGCAATGTAGTACGTAACTTCTAATGCAACAATGGAGTATCGACCTCATTTTTTTTATTGCAGAAATGGATAGACGGTGCAAAGTTATGCTATCCTGATTTTTTTTCAGTTAAGGAGAGGCGCCTCATCAGGGTATCATAACTTTGCACCCTCTATCCATTTCTGCGATAAAAAAAGTTGAGGTCGATACTCCATTAACCATTAAGAGTATTGCATCAAACTTAAATGATTACATTTTTGCTACATATTTTAAATAAAATTCTAACCTCAATTCATATACTGTAATACTGGAAGTGAAAGTGACATCAGTAATCACGTCAAGAAAATTTTGTGGACTGAAATAACATACAATAAATAAGTCTGTCTATACTTTACTCTTAGGCATATTTTTTAATACAAAAAGCAAACAAACATGAATTTAATTTACACCAATAGACTCGTATTTTTAGTTTCTAAATTTTAGATATTTGGTCTTAATATCAACAATTAAGTAAATATCATAGGAACAAATTTAGTTAATATAATCAAAGTAAATCAATACAATTCAACTAAAATTTTCAATAAATTTAACTGTTTTATAGAAATATCCTAGTTCCTGGTTCAATATTATAGTATTTCTTGATACGATGTATTATAATATAATAATATTTACTAAACACACTTTCTGTACCTGATTAAATTCATGTAGAAGTACAAGTCAATCGGTTCAATGTGTACTATAGATATATTATTACTATCAATAATAATGCAGACAAACATAATGCAAATGTATATAAAGTTCAAAAACATTAAAAAACTTTATTATTTTTATGAAAATTTGCTACAGTACTTAAAAAAAAACTAGCTTCCATTAGAGTTGTAATAAAATTCTCCCTCAATTTACTAGAATTTCTTTTATTCCCTGTTACGTCATCAAAACACCATAATTTAACATGCAAATGTACATGAATGAAGTCGGTATTGTGGCACATGTCACCACCCCGCGTCTGTCAAAGATTACGAGCACGCAATCTCAAGTCTGCAGTTAAAAGTAATTTGGAATATCTATGGAAATTTTATTATAAATAGGACTAAAATTAATATCTTTCCTTTCATCCACCACTAGAGAAAATTTTTGTAACTAAAACTACCTATTTCCTTTTTTTCCTGTGTTAACAAATATATTATATTTTATATATTAAAATCCATAACCACATAATTATAAAGACGCTTACCTGACAGCTTTGATGTGTTTTTAATAGAATATTTTATATTCAAAACCTCATCTATTTTTAACTACATTGATCGAAAATTGGAATTTTATATGAAATTTTCAATTTAATTTCTTATTGCGTGAATTTCTTGCAGCAGCTTCAAAGGTGATCTGTCCCTAATCACATTTCACGTTGGCCTTTAGAACGCCGGGGAGCTGCTGGCAATTACCGGATCGCACGTTGGCGCCTCCCAAGCTGGCGCCTCCTTGAGATGATGACGTCACTGCCTAAATGTTAAGGTTGTCAGTCCGGTCTAACAATATTAGAAATTGACCGTCTTAATATTTACACTCTCGTTGAATGTCGGATTACTATTGACTCTTCAATACTGAAAATATTTACTGTTTACATTTCGTCAAAATCGGTATAATTTTGATGTTTTTTTCTTATATACAGAAAAAAGAAAGAAACAAACTTACTTTGTTAATATATCGCGGGCTGTATGTAATGATATTTTATTATTCATATACTTAACTTCATTTTTGAAAATTCAAAAACACATTCAACTCTACTCCTTGCCTCTAAAAACTCCCATTTCTAAAAAAAATGGCATCGAAAAATTGTTATTGCCATTTCTTAACGAAGGAATTTTCAGATTCACCGATTGTACACTCATCACCTTGAAAAATGTCCCACTTGCAGCAGTCTTGTTAATCACACCATGCCCTGTGTTATTCTTACAGGGCATCATGATTATAATAAGGCCGCAATAAGTGGGAAATTTTCCAAGGCGACGACTGTACAATTTAATTATACTCAGTGCATATCAGAAAAATAATTACAAGTATAAACTTTGGCCTAAAATTTTTATTTTTGTAATTATATTAAGGGGCATTCACAAAGCCTTAAGGCCACAATTAAGGCTCAATAATTTAAGACCAAAAATTTTGGGTCTAAAAAACACTTTTAAAATCAAGTTTTTAATTATCGAGCCTTAAATGTGGCCTTAAGACTTTGTGAATGTCCTTTATTATGTTTTACATTTAAATAAGATTTTGTATTAATTGGCAACACATTCTGTTAAAATTTTAATCTTCTCTCTCTCATGTTCCTTCGTATGCCCAACCTGTGAGTCCCTTAGAATCATTACTATTCCCAAGTTGATCCTAAAGTGTAATACAAAATTCATTACATTAATTTATACTGGAAATGTAGGAAGTTGTGGACTTACGCGTGCTCTCTCATCACCACAAAGCATATAATATTCATCAAGACATCTGATGAGCAGGTCACTGCGTTTTCTCATCACCACGTGACCTACGAAGGTATTAACTCCTGGAGGCTATTTTGTAAAGGTTAATTTCTGAGAAAAAAACTAAAATTTGAATATTCCGTAATCTGGTACAACTGCTTTTGAAAATCTCATAGTGACAGTGTAAATAGTTAATATATATACAACTTAGGATACAACGAACAAAGCGTGATTTATTGGAACTGAAAGAGACAAAGAGATGTAGATTTTCAATTTTTGGGGAAGTGAAAAAATCACTTACTTTCAAGAATGGTTACTGTGGCACAAAATATTTTACTACCTTTTTGTTCTGTTTGTAAAAATAGGCCGTAATTAGCCATGCATCCAAGAACTTACGCAATGGAGTATTGACCTCAATTTTTTTTATTGCAGAAATGGATAGAGGGTGCAAAGTTAAGCCACCCTGATTTTTTTCAGATTTTTTAGAGCCCGGGAACTATTTTTAAAAAATTATTGAAAGTTATTTTTGTGACGTCACGAGACGCCGCTCCTTAAGAAAAAGATAGGACTTGTCGCCGCGTGACGTCACAAAAAGGACTTTCAATAATTTTTTAAAAATACTTCCCGGGCTCTAAAAAATCTGAAAAAAATCAGGGTAGCATAACTTTGCACGCTCTATCCATTTCTGCAATAAAAAAAATTGAGGACAATACTCCATCGTTGATTCACTTTTATAGATATCCCAAAAACACGTCTCTATTATAGCTTGCTTGATCAAATATTATTATGGGTACAGTCAGTATTGCTACGTAAGCGAGCGCTCTTCTTGCCTCCCCAAATTACAAATCTAGTCTATTTTCCTCTTGTAGTTGCAGTAAATTAAGCAGGCGGTATCCCAAAATGAGTATTTAAATCAATTAAATAAATATGGATGATGGAGAGGAGTTAAATTTTTATCCTACACTTAGTAAATGATAAAACTGTGTGTATTTATAACCCTCTAATTTATTTTTTAACGAAAGAGTGAGCTTCAAATAACATAGCTACAACAACAACAAAAATTAAACCTTTTTTATAGTCGTTTACTCTAATTTACACATTATAAAAATAAATACTTACAAAAAAATTTGTGTGGATAAATTTAAGCATACAATTAAAAAAATATGTTACTTAAAAGTTAAGCTAAAAATTTGTTGAAATAACACGTTTATAATAACATAAATTTTGAATCCTTGCAACTGAATGAGAGTGAAAATTGGCGATGCGATAGCTCCCTGGAAATATGATACACTGCTCACACCTCGCTGGCGCCACGCTCTATCAGGCGCCACTTTACTCAAGAGGAAAATTCTGAAATCAATCTCCCCTTGCTAAACTAGCTGCTTTTTATGTTTAAATCCTGAGCCGTGTAATTTTAAACATTATCACATATATTTGTGATGTGGTATTAAATAGAATTGAAAAATTGTAATTATTAATTAATCAAGGAGAGTTAAGGACTGCAATGTATTAAGTGCAAATCATTAGAAATAAATTAGTTAATATTTTTTAACTATATTATATCACTTTATATATATATATATATATATATATATATATATATATATATATAATATCATGCAATCATTGCTACATATTATTTTTAGGTTTAATTATAATACGTGTATTAAAATGTTTGTGATTAAATAATATTCATGAAATAAAATTAAAAATAGGCTTGATTTATCATTAATAATGTTTGCTCATTTTAATTTTTATGCTGAGACTTTGAGACAGCAAGGAGTTTTGGCAGGTTCCTGAAATCCAGCTAGTTGAAACTTTATAGTTAAAATCACAAAGAATTTCAAACCCTACAGAATTTTAGTACTCGATTAAGGATTTAAGAATTATTATTGTCACTGTGGCGACCATTGCTCAATATTTTCCATGATAAACTGAAAATATTTTTAGTCCATAAAATAAAGGATAAAATAACTGTTAGTTTTTGCTCATGTAAAAAAACAACAAATTTGGTGGAGATTTTTTTCGTGTGAAAAAGATGCTAATTTGACAAAGTCACAGCAGTCCCCATTTAAAACAATGCTAATTTCAATGCTGAATATCTTGAAAATTTCACCGAATTTGGTCTAATTTTTTTCATGGAAAATTATTTCATGGTATCAGGAAGGTTTGCTGAAATTTTTAGAGTGGTTCGTCATTTACTAAGTCCACTGACATTAATCCAACTGCAAATTTAACAACAAAAATGGTGGGATTTCAGTAGGAGTATATTTTAATATATTGTTATTGTAAATTATATTTTATTAGGTGATAAAATAATTTGAAAGCTTAAAAATAAATATAATATCTATATAATGTTTGTTTAACATTATATTCCATTATACATTCATTTCTATTAGATGATTATAAAATAATGAATTATAAAACATGTTTTAAATTGAAATGCAAATTACAAAGGATATAAATCAAATACATTAACACAATAAAACAATACTGTATATAGCACACAATACATATTTGGACGTATATATTGATTTACTATGAAAGTTCATGGTAATTTATAAAATCAGTAGTACAATATAGTCAAATATTTAACATACGTTTAATTTGTCAGTAATTTACATTTGACAAAATATTCAGTATTTTAAATTTTATTTAAATATACAATGTTAATATTAAATCACGATGTACTGCATTTTTATATTTATTATTAAAATGTTTATATATTCAAAATAATGTGTAACATTTTTTTTAAAAAATATTGTATTAATTATACGAATGAATGTAAAAAAAAAAAAATGAAAAACATGTTACAATACAAACAATACTAATGGGGAATAGAAAATAATGCATGATAATTACGATCAGTTTTTTAAATTCAAACATTCATTTACTAATCTCTCAAAACAAGTCACATAACATACATATAGCATAAAAAATATTCAGTCAAGATCACAAGGTTGTAAAAATCTTCAATATTATAACATATTAGTGTCAAATAAATGATGTTTTTTAATCTCTTCTTAAAAGCTCACTTTTTATATCCCTTGGAAAGCTATTGAGCAGAGATTGGGCACTGCATACTGTTGTACTTTCATTTCAGCACAAAATTATTTTTCTAACGAGTATCATACTGAGGGGTTGAAATTAAAAACCCTTATTTCCATACTAATTAATTTATTATTACAAAAGCAAAATATAATTAAGAAACTGATACTTAAACATATTTAGAATTGTTCACGTGTCATGAAGTTCGAGTATCTGGCGCTGATATAACAACTGGGTATTGAGGAACAAACATTATTCTGCTGCTGAACAATTTACCTTATCGAGATGACCTAGGAAAATGAACAGTCTTTAACTGGTTCACTACACCGTGAATATTACTATATTAAAATTGTTTGCATTTAGATAATAATTAGAAATTTATTTAAATATACATAAGATAATCTTGGTAAGTTCCTACTGCTACGTTTTCCTGTACACAATTTGGTTCTACTCTAAAGTGTGTCCTCTTTTATAAAGAACAATTTATTCAAGGTAAAAGCAATCTCCTACATAAATTAATATTTATTGTTGTAAAAAAGTCATATGCTGATGTCGTCAGGTAACTTTTGATGACTTTATACGTGCGAAATTGAGAGAGAACATCTTCTCAAGACTCGCAGTTATTTATAGCACACGAAAGGGCATAACAAGAGTTGTCCTATATAAGCTTCCCCACTACCCACCGGGGGACATATACTATCGGAACCAAAAATGTGTGCCCCTGAACAGCACATAACTTCCATAAGGAGAGGGGCACACCTTTTTGGTTCCGATATTAGTGCTACCAACGTCCGTCACGCCCTCTTCGAGCATCTCTGGAAACAAAAGTATTTAAACATGTTATAAATCAATAAATTAATTTTTTTGTGCATCTCCTTATTCTTGTCCCGTTTTATTGACAGGTGCTATAGTTTGCATGGTCTATTTAAGTTATCCATCCCGGTATTAACCATGTAGACGACGGGGAACCATGGAAACCCCAAGTCTGTATGGTCGGTGTCAGAGCATGGTTTAAAACAAAGCTTGATATGGTGGAGTATTTTAAAACTTAATATACATGTATTTTTTATTATTAAAATTGACGAATAAACTTAATTAATTTGCATGAAGAGCAATAATTGTCATTTACTATTTTCTGTGTAAAATTTTGTGACAAAATTTCAGCATTGAAACAATATATCAAATTTTATTTTAAAACAAGTACAGATGGTTTTTAAGAGTAGGACAAGCAAGTAATGTAGCACATGAATAACTGTCTCACTAATTCTTACTGAGACTGTACATGTTTAATGAAATACGGTGACATGATTCAAAATTATAGATATGACAAATTAATTCTACTTTAGTACACTGACGATCATAAAAATTTAAACAATAGTTGCTATTTTGTTTCTTACCTCGAGTATTAGTCCTCCCCATTACTTTACAGAAGATTTGCACAAAAAATAGCCTAAATTTCAATTTGATAGACATAGTCGATTAAATTTTAATTATCGTAAGTGTACAAATAAGATACAGAGGAAAACGGTTTTATAGTAATATATGTTAGAATATATATTATAACTTTCCAGGAATAAATATAATTAACCTTAATATAGTTTTATAAGTTTATACTGTACATACACTGTATTATTATTTTAAAGTAAACAATGGAAAATTTATAGAGTGAAGATATTCAATGTAATGTTTGAAGAGATACCAGCTATGCAAATTTTCATCCAAACTGTGCATTTTGTATGTATAGTTAGGTATTATATATATAATATATTACAGAAAAGCATATTATTTAATCATGTATAAATAAAGAAATACAGAAAATTTTAAAACAAAACATTATAATATTTTGAGACCGTTATATTTTACATATTTTTTCTTGTGAAAAGTAATTTTTTGTTTTTAAATAACATCCGTCAGCTTATCAGATTTGAATGTTCTTTGATGTCGCTTGCTGTTTATGAGTTATTAATCACAAGGGTAGAACTGATGCCATCAAAATGAATTATTCCTCTAACTAATCATGTCAGAGTGCAGCAGCATCTCTCCAGGTAAGATTACAATAAGAAATTAGCTCATTAATATAACATTACAAACGTAAGAGCATACGAGGTTTAAACTGGAAAAAAATAATAATTAACAGAAGCGCACATCTTTTGTCTGTTGCATTCTTTTAATTTTAATGTAATTTAATGTTAATTAAACAAACAATTAACACGTGATGATCTAAAATTATTGTAAAGCATAAAAACTAAGCTACATTTATTGCCTTTGAAAATGTTCTTTTGCTGCATAAAATATATTATATGTTACCTCATGTGCTTTATTTGAGAGTTGAACAACGCGAGAGATACTCTGACAAGGCAGAAACTCATTATTTTGTAGAAAAACTACTGTAGATTATTGTCATTAATTTGTCTGTAGAGACTTTTAACGATCGAGATTGTAAATACGCGTAAAGATTTATTAAGGTAGAGATAACGCCGAACAGCTGTTCGACGTACTTCCCTTTGATTAACATGTAAACCTTAGCAAACTCACAAAGTTCTGAAATTTTTTTGAGAGGCAGATATTTGTACCTAAAAGTCATAGAAAAAATTTCAAAACAATTTAACGAGCCGATTTTCTTTAATTAAGTTCTAAGTTTGTCTCTCCATGAGAAAGCCATATGCTGAAAATTTAAAAAAAAATAATTTAAAAAGATCGGCTCGTTAAATTGTTTTGAAATTTTTTCTATGGCTTTTAAGCACTATAATATCTGTCTCTCAAATAAATTTCAGAATTTTTGTGAATTTGCTAAGGTTTACATATTAATCAAAGGGAATTACGTCAAACAGCTGTTCGGCGTTATCTCTACCTTAAATTATGAAATGCAATGATATTTTCTGTTATTTTTTATATTATAAATATTACATGTAGTAATCATAATACACAAACCATGCTATAATTACAATTTGCAGATAATTTAATTTAACATCAATTATTATTCATAAGCCCATCATTACTTATTTTATATTTATTTTATATATTGGCCAAGGATTTTAATAAATCATGCGGCCAGTAAATAATCAGCTGATCCGTATTGAGCACCATCAAGTGAACGTAGTTGATTGCTCCAGGCAAGTGGTGTTTGTTGAATTTCTCCTCCGTGTTTACATCGGCTAGACCAGCTGTTTCGGTTCTTGAGACAAGCTACTTTGGAGAAGTGAAGTTTGACAGTTTGCAAATTAGTTTCCTCTAAACCTTACTGTAGTTATAAGTGATGAAATATGAAGCTTACCATCACGATGTGGTTCAATGATTATGGAAATTAACCTTAGAGTTTCGCATTGGTCTTGGTCTATTTTATTCATTAAATGTAAAGAAGTGTATACAGATTTACAAAATCTTTCAGTGTCTGATATTCTATTAATAATAAGCAGAATTGTAAGTCAAAGGTTGGGTCCAGCCACTTGAAAATATAAAAAATAGGAAAATTAGAGAAGACTGGTCACATATAGATCAACATTCTTTTTTTTTTAAAGTTATAATTCTTTTTTTTTTAAAGTTATAATTCTATATAATTATTTATATTCAGTTTATTTTTTTTGGAAGGGTTCGTGACATCAGCCCTTTAAAACGATCCCTCAAAATTAATAGCTGCTTGAACTTATAATACTTATCTAAAAATTTCATTTGATGGTATAAAAATAAAAAATATATTTACTTTATTTAATTTTATCACTATTTTACTCATAATTGCAAGTCAACTTGTGACTTATTAAATGCTTGTCATTTTAGAGAAATTTAGTTTTGTGAATAAACTAATTGAATATTACTGTTTTAAAATAACATGGCATGAATAGACTTTCTAATACGTACCTGAATTTGATATTAAATTGTGAAAATCGAAAGAAAATTAAATGGAAAAAAAAAAAGAAAATGGATAGGTTGATTTCTTTAAGATTTACCGACTATTATATTTTTTTCAAGAATCATATGCACATAATATGTAACTATTTTATGGGAAATAATTAATACAATTTTTACCAAAATGTATCATGTAAAACAAAGTTTTGGAATAAATCATACTCACTTTTTTTTTCCTGAGAATTTTGACGCCGGGCAAAAATAAAGTACTAACACATTCTCTCAGTTCTCTCCCCCTTCTCTGGGGTGCTTGTTGTCGTTCCACTTTTTCTGAGGGGCCGTATCGATGAAGTGCAGAGGTCAAGAGAAAACCTTTGCTCGCGATCGTAATGTATTGGAAATATTTTATACGACCAGCCTGTTCAATTCAATGAGGAAACTTTTAAAATCCATTCCCACGCTCGATTTAACATTACATTCTATTGATTTTATAGCATATGGCAATGTAATTTAAAGCTATATAATGTTATTATAGATATAATTTAATATGGTAGACATGCTTTTGATACAATTCTATTAATATATCTACAGAAGCTATATATATCATAGACTGATATTATATTTTAAAATATTACTTTTTATTGAAATAAATCGTTTTATAGTAAATTTATGTATTTTTTTTACAATCTTTTATGACCCTAGCAAGCTTGTAAAAAAAAAAGTGATGGGCCTTAAATTGCAGGTCAAAATATTGTTTATAAAAAACTACACCTTGTTTACTAAAGGAATTCAATCATAAGTTAATTACAGAAAGTAAAATAGCTACATTTAATGGAGTATCGACCTCAATTTTTTTTATTGGAGAAATAGATAGAGGGTGCAAAGTTATGTTACCCTGATTTTTTTCAGATTTTTAGAGCACGGGAACTATTTTTAAAAAAATATTAGTCCTTTTTGTGACGTCATGAGGCGGCAAGTCCTATCTTTTTCTTAAGGAGCGGCGCCTCGTGACGTCAAAAAAAGAACTTTCAATCAATTTTTAAAAATAGTTCCCGGGCTCTAAAAAATCTGAAAGAAAAATCAGGGTAGCATCTTTGCACCCTCTATACATCCATTTTTACAATAAAAAAATTGAGGTCGATACTCCATTACACCATTCAAAATATTTTCATCATACAAACTATTTTCATGCGCATACATTACTATACCAGCTATAAAAACAGTTAGCTATATAGTAGGTAATTTTTTTGATACCCCCCTGGTCCAAAAAAAGAAAACGGGAGAAAAACTTAACTTTTTCCCCTCCTCCCTCCCCTTCGGTTCATATCACGTACCGAGCCTATTTTTGTCCCGGACCAACCCTGTTTGATATATAATATATTAAACATGAAAGATAAAAGCTGATCGAGATCAACACACCCTCTGTGACGTCACAAAAACAACCCTATATTTTTAGCCTGTTTTAATCCCTTGCGGCTAGGGTAAGAGTAGCGGTTACATTTCACACCGGTCTGATTACCACACAAGGGACAACCACGCCCACCAACATCAACATATGTGGGATGTAAACATGTGAAACATGATCATGTGTGGGATAAATTTTATCTGCTAGAGGGCGTTGCTTGCTAATAATGTTTTGTGAAAGTTTCAAATATCATATATCATGTATATATTTCAAGTCAAAACAAAAACACTATAAAATCTATGCTTTGTAATATTATATGTTTGTATGTGTTGGTTTAAGTAGATACATTTATTTTTATTTATATATAAAATATGCATTAGAACAGCTCCTATGTCATTCATTAATTTGAAATGAAGGGATCACTCAATATTTTTCTTAAATTTTCTTTTTATTTCAAATACCCGTTCCTGCTGATTATATTTGTAATTTTGCATTAGTGAAATATTGAAAAGTGTTTGAAAATATTAGTGTAAGTTTAAGACTTTTTTTAAGCTCTTCAGATATTTCCTCCAAATTTTTGTGCATAGAATATAAAAACAGAAACATTTAATTTTTAATTGATTCCAAGTTTATGAACACTCCCAGATGCTAACTTGGTATTAATTAGCAATCGTAGTTCTTTGGGATTTATTTTTGGAAACTTCTACTTTCACTAAAAAACGCACATGTAAATTCTTATAATACCCTCAGAGAAGGTGTATAAGTTCGATTGCTCAAGTACAAAGTCATTAAAATTTTAGTGTTAAGCTGTGGCGTCAGTTGGCAGACAGAATACAGTGGTTCTCAAGGGCTTTCAGCCAGATGACTTCATTCATATTATATGAGAACTGGTGCCCGTGTAGACCGAAAAGGAGAGATTTGCTTTGCTAATGACATCGCTTTCCTCGCCTCTCAAAATCATTTAAAACTCAAGATTTTAGATAAATTTAAAAACATATAAAATCGTTCATAGTATATATATAGTATATAGTGGTTCCTTTAAAATTGTGCAAGTTAAAAATATCAAGTCATGATGTAGAAATAAATTTCATGATGGAAGGTAGAAATGAATATTAGAGAGAAAGATCAATAAAGTAACGAGATTATTTCTCATTTATGTTAATTTTTTATAAAAAAATATTTGATTACCGTTAATTAGTTTTAAACATGAACTAACTTTTAACAATAGTACGTAGCATAATTTTATTATTAAAGCTTTAAGAGATGAAGAAGAGAAATAAATGTAATAAATTATGTAAAAAATTAAAATATTCATGCAATGTTATAAGAAACACACAGACTTATCATTTTTTCAATGCAGAATTGAATTTTAAAACTGTCACATTACTTCTACATAAATCAAAAACTCTTTTTAATATTTACGATGCTCATGCATGTCGTTGTATTAATGAGTTATTTTGGTTAACGCGCATGTTTGATCAATGGACCATGCATTCATTCATCCCATGTGACATCCGGCTCTGATTAATAACCCATGTAAATCGCAACTTGTTACATTTCCGGCCCACACAAATAATTATTAATATTGAGCATTTAATTGGGCTTTAGGGAAAACGACATTTAATGCATTTAAATATTCATCGGTCATATATTTTCATTTAATCAATGTTAAAAGTACTATGAATATTGTAACAAATTTAACTCCCTTTTTAAGAAAATTTGTTGTGTTAGTGTTATGGAAAATCCCAAGTTCATGTTTGTAATTATTATTATTAATAAATAATAATGTGTAATATTCTTTTAAAATATAATTTAAAAAAATATGAATGCGAATCTAAATCGTCTTTATTTAATTTTTTTTAAATTTTACTTATAAATTACTTAATTTTATATGATACTATACATTTTTTTATGGTTTAATTTGATTTAGAAGTTTTTGTTAATTTTCTCAATTAAGCAAAGACTTTGCAAGCTTAGTATGTCGGTGTTGATTGCAATAACCGGCCTCCATATAATATAATTACCGTGACACCTTCACGTGACCACACTGCCAATGACATGGGAGATATTGAAGCCCCTGGTAAGCCGGCAACTTTTCAAACACTGCTGCTCGCCGGGTTGCGTACATTCAGTACTGTGAGGGCTTGGAAGCTAAATTACAATTTGAGCCGCTCTCACAATAAAAAGTGTTAGTACAATATACCAGTGTATGCAATTACTACAGACAATGACACTTAAAAATTTATTTAAAAAACAAATCAATAGAAACGCAGAACTTTTCATTCGAACTATAACGAATTATGCCTCATATCAATTTTTTATTCAATGTATTATTATAATGGTTATAATATATTTATGTGGCTAATCTGGTTAAAAAGTGATGTACTTAAACTCAAATTTGCATTGTAATATGTGTTTTCTGAATTTAAAAAAAAAAGTCTTTTGAATTTGAATCTTCCTGTAATATATTACATCGATTATTTTCACTGCAAGAGAGCTTGCAGACTTGGACTTCCCGTGAGGACATTCGTACATAAGCTGATAATTTTCATATTTTTAAAAGGCTGAGTTTTGCAGGGAAATTTGCATGAATATGTATTATAATATGTAATGAATTAATTAATAAAAACAATAACAATCTGTAGTACAATTGTTAAGTTTATAAGTACACCTCAAAATTTACCCCTGCTTTGACTGGGAGGCATGTCATGGACTGGGTGCTCTCCTTAATTCCCCCAAAATTTCAAATTCTTAACTCTTTGTCTCTTACAAGTTCAGCTGCGTCTCCAAAAAATGAAGCAGCAGTTCGTAGTGTCCCGAGGTGTTACACATAAAATTAATATTGACACGTCATGGCATGGAATTTTGAAGAAGCTTTATTGTATTAACAAAATAGGAAAATAAATTTAAGTTCATTCACAATCTGTTCATAAAAGATGGAACAATAAAGTTTTCTTCTTGTCTTTTTCATGTTATTTCAGAGTTTACAATCTATATAGTCCTTTTTCTGCTGAATGTTAGTCGTTTCGTATCATGTTTTTTTTTTGTAAGTAACTAATGGTTTAAAAGATAAAATATTTTTGATTTACATATTTAAATAATTAATTTGTTGATTTAATTACTTGAATAATTTATATTTTTATAATCGCACACTTCATTAACACATCATTATTTAAATTAAAATTTCAATACTTTTTGCATTGCTTCAAAATTCCGTAATGAATTACTACCATCATTATAAATCCTTTTATAAATCTACAATCAAAAATTATCATTAAAGAGGAAATTAAAAATTAAATTTTCCATTATAATATTTTAATAAACCTTGAAATATTCACATTTCAAGCTAGAGATTTAAATTACTTTAATTTATATTTCCTTCGTTTTAAAAAAAATCTCTTTAAAACTTTTACATTAATTAAAGCACTTTGTGAAATTTCTGTAATTTTAAGTTTTAAGTGTAAGAACTGCAATTAGAAAGCAGTCATTTGTTAAGCTTTGATGATAATAAATGAGAAAATCGTTATAAAACTTGTGGTTGAAAAAAAGAATCGTTGAAGCGTAAATCTTTAATAACGAGAGGTCACGGGGAATGATGGTGACATAATAATGCGCTACTCGATCGTCAACTTTCTCAAATGTTTTTCCATGTGATGGAATTGTGACTTCTTTTTCGTTCAATTTAAAGAGTCTATTTCAAGAAGCTGCTTCAAGTGACTTTTCTATACAACATGTTATTGCTTGCCATGGAAAACTGCTATGTACGTACAAAGTATGTACTTAAAGTTCAAGTGCTGTTACTCATGATGAAAACGTATATATAAAGTAATATACCGGCTTTTTTTTGCATTAAATGGAAAACCATCATTTTTTTTACATGTACTTTTTATTCTTATAATAACTTCTAAGTGATCAGTGAATAGATAGAGTACCTCAATTTATTCAATTTTTTTTCTTTTTTTTTCACAATTTTTTGAAGCCTTAAAATCGGAATGGTTGCAAAACACTGATGTGATGTCATAGTTTTGTAAATATTTAAAAAGCAAGCACAGGGAAAGATGTAGCATGACTGTGATATTACAGCGTTTAGTCCCTTCATTTTAAGGGTGTTATAGGGTTAAAAATTTTTGAAAATTTTTGACAATATATTAACTCGAGGTCCTCTATCGATCCAAATAAGCAATAAAATAATACATGAAAAGCTTTCCATTCTAAAAACTAAAGAAAATTGCACCGTGAATGGTTTTATCATAAGTGTATTTGTTTTGTATTTATTAAGATAAAATAATAAAAATATTGCTTTATCTTATAACCTCACTCAATTCTATTTTTACTTAAAAAAAATCACATAATTTAAAATAAAATAATCTATAATACGAGTTTTCGTATTCGTAGTAATAAAAACAAACAGTGCAACTTAGCTTTTATTTTGCTGAAGCAGACATGCAATTTCACCGCTTGGAGTACAAAGTAGCGTCATAACAACAAGCTGCTTCATCTCGCCGGTCCAGCGGGTCATAAAGGGGGCAGCATCCAGTGGCGCGAGCGAGGCCTTTCACTTGCGATCAGGAGGGAGAGAGAGAGAGAGAGAGAGAGAGAGAGGAGAGAGAGAGAGAGAGAGAGAGAGAGAGAGAGAGAGAGAGAGAGAGAGAGAGAGAGAGAGAGAGAGAGAGAGAGAGAGAGAGAGAGAGAGAGAGACGAGGATAAAAAGAGGCAGGCAAGCAAGCAACGCACACCACATGCGAACGATCCTAATCACATTTCTCTTTATCCTTTGTGCCTTCTCTCTCTCTGTTCAGAAACTTTCTTTCTATAACAAAGTTTAAAGCTGTCACAAAGCATAAAAAAAAGAATACTATAGTATACTCATTTAATAATAATTTTTGTAAATTTATATTTTTAATTTGACTTATGTATAAGTATATAAGAAAATTAAATTTAAAGAGATATTGTCATAAAGAAAGGTAAATGTAAATTGTTTTATTTAAATAGAAGTTTAATACATACAAGTGTTGAATAATTCACAAGCTGCTTGAGTATATGTGGATTGTTATATGAAGTTTGTAGTGAGCTATTTTCAGCCCCCATTATCACGACATGCTTTATGACGTACGTACGTATCACGTAGAAATGTTAAAATGTTATAAATATTTAAACACGAGAATAAGCAACAAATGAGAACTATCTCAACCATTTATAGTTTTTACTGAAGTTAGGTAGAAAAATAAATTTTTCTATTATCTCACATCAATAATATTTTCAACGAGATTACTATTTTATTATTGCACTAAAAAAATCACATTGTTCAACAAATTTTCATACTTAAAACTGACGCTAATTTTTTTAAACTATTTAATTAATAATTATAGTTATTAAATAGTTATTATTTAAAAAAAACATTACGGCAGATATTAGTTAATTAAACAAATCAACTTTGGCAGTTAATTAATTTGAATTAATATCAATTTAGTTATTAAATAAAATATTAACAACTAATTAAAATAAAATTTCAATTTGCGATTAAACATAATATAAATATAATATTTATTTGCTCTGCTTTTAATTATATGATGATAGCTAGATAAATTTAAACAACAATTTATAATTATTAAAAAAAAAAGCAGTGCACTTAAAAACTGTTATAATATAAATACATAAATTATACTATTAAATAATATATATATATATATATATATATATATATATATATATATATATATATATATATATATATATATATATATATATATATATATATATACTTTTATTCAAACTTTTTTCAACTACACATTTCTTGCAAAAAAAAATATTTATTTTTTACATTGTGACGTAAATATTTTTTAATTGGCTAACTTTTTTACTCTTCTCCCCCCCCCCCTAAAAAAAAGTAGACCTTAATTCTGGTCTTATTTGCAATCTCGAAAGTTTTTCTCACCTTCCTCGAGTAGCGACGGTTTGATCAAGGTCTTCTGTTTACGACTCCAGACAGACGGTGGTGGTGTCGCCGCGGGTTCAAGATCGTGTCTGCAGACTCAACCCACCCCCACCCACCCCCAGGGAACAGTGGCGCCAAACACCTGAACCCAACTAGATAGCACGAAAGACAATTTCTCCAGGCACGGATTTTTATCAAGACCTCGTAACTAGAAAAAAAAAAAAAAAATACTGTGGTGTTTGAAGTCTCACAAAGTCTTTGGTACTTTCAAGAAGAATATAAAAATATGTTGCGCTCTCAGCGTCTCTTTTGTTTTATTTTTTTGGTGGATAAATTAGTCGTCATCCAACATGCCTGCATGTTTGATGTTTGTCTGTTCTCTGAGAACACCGGCTTTCATCTGTCACATGTATTTTTTTTAAAAGAATGATATTTTATTTACTACAGCTTGTGTACAAATTTAAAAAAAATATATTTTACTTTATAATAATTACCACTTGTGACAATAAAAAATATGAATGTAAATAAAACAAAATCTAAATATCCTTAATTCTCTCCGAACAGCTACTAATGTAAATAAACTACGCTGCTCTTACAATTATCTTAAAAATTTTATGATCGGTTGGATGATGGAGTGGCAATCGGATGGTCCTGAGTTTGATCTCAAGGGTCACTTAAATTTGTAATAAATAATTTTATTTTTGTTAATTCATTTTATTTATGTTATGCTAGTAGCACAGACCACCCATTGATGCATCCTCGAAATGATTGATGACATCTTTTTATCAATTAATGACCATCCTGCCTCAGGTTTCCATGGTTCCCTCAGTCACAACTATACAAATGTTATAATGAATTATTAGGTCATGGTCATCCAAATTTTTGTTTAGTCTGCATGGGTTCATAGAGAACCATAAAGTAAAAATTCAGAAAAGGAGGGAAAAAAAAACTAATCGATTATGTAATTTAATTGAGAATATACAATATAATATATTTTTTTTTTCAATCACCAAACACATACAACGTACAAACACATACTCCATACATACGCAATGCAGTTAGAGACACTACGTGAGTTAGACACAAAAACTTACAACTGTGACTTTGACTAATTGCAAACATGACCGCGACGGTTCATACAAAACTAGTTGCCATATGAAAGTAAGAGACTCATTTGTTACACCACCGCTGCTGAGTCTGTGGTGAATCTAAATAAAGAACTGAAACAGATGAAAAATGCATGCGATCAATAGTAATTATTTGTGCAAATTGCACGTTCTCTTTGACTACGCTTATCTCATTAGAGAGACGAGGGAAATTAGAAAACCACAAAGCTCACCACAAACACTGATGATTTGCACGCAACTCCAAATGATCAGTGTTATATAACTAGTCTTTATTATTGTATTACAATTAGCAGTTAGTACTACATAATCAAGGAACAATCAATTGTTCATTTTAAGCAGAGTTTATCATGTGATAGATTATTTGATTTAGTAAAAGTGCAATTAAAAATAATTAAGATATTCTGAGAGAAATTTTGGTAAAAAAAACAACGAAAGAATTTTAAATATTTTTGTGGATCGTCTTAAAAGTTATTACTAAAAATATTGGGGAAATGTGGAAATCTTTGATAAAATGAACGGTGATGAAATTAGAATATTTTTTTTAGTTACCCACATGCAGTATTGGTGTTCCCATCAGCCCCCATCTCTAACTGCAGCGTCCAATTTAAAAATTATAAAATAAAATAGAGTTTTAAAATTATGTCACGCTTATTTTCCGATGTTTCCGACAAATTTTTATAGGAAAAATATATTTATTCCAAACCAGAAGATTGGAGAAGGATGGTACATAGAATATATGTTTTCAGATTTTATATATATTACTGATATATTGTACTGATTTAAGTAAGGTGATTTTCCATGGAGCGATGACGAGCGGGGCAAGAAAGGCGCACTTGCTTCAATCTTGTATGGCGGCCATGTTGGCGATAAAATTGTTCCCTACAAGGCGAGGAAATCCCGAGCCTCTGATTGGTGCTGCACACGATTTTATCGCTTTCTCCGTTCCATGGAAATGCACCTTAATATGAGAAAAAAATATCATCCTTTTTTTTTTAACATTGACTTCAAACGGAAAAATATTCCTTCCGGGGAACACTTGAAACCTTTATATTCAGTATATTGAAAACTATGGAAAACGTTCATATTATATTATACATGCAAAAACAAATAGAAAGAACCGTCTCGGTTTTATTTATTAATTAAAAAAAGGAATCTTGCATATATATTAATAATAAAATGTTGTTTCGAATGGTATGATATGAAAAGCATGATTGATATTGTCATTGAAGCATATAAATTTAATGATATATCAGTATGAAAAAGTACAGAAGCATGTATGAAGATGATAATGATAGAAGTTTGAAGAACAAGTATAGACAAGATGCAGCAAGTCTGGCCTAGTTTAGAATGCACTTACTACATACTGTCATCGTATGCATAACATCAACTTTATCTCAGAATACATTCGCAACGACTTAGCTCTAAGTGTTTGCATACATCTCATGCTATTTTATGAGTGCACTTTTGAAGTAGAAAAGCGGAAATAATTAAACTTCTCTACTACACGTATACTAAAATTATTATGAAAGTTCATACATCAAGTGTGGACATTTACTGTAACAAAAGTTTACTTGTTGAACTTTACATATAGTAACAATTGTTAGATATAAACTTTTCTTTTCTTTTTAATTGTTGTTTTCTATAAAAATATTTACAATGCTATATGAATATTAAAATATTTTTTTATTATTCATAAAAAAAATATGAATGAATATAAAGTATACTTGACATCATTCTTCATAACTTTTATATATCGTAAAATAATAAAACCAAAACGTGTTTTTCAATACCTCTCTTGTGTTTTGATCAATCATATTTCAATTAAAACTATTCAACGATAAATTATATTCTGTGATCTACTTGTTAATTGATGCAGCATGAAACCACTGGAGCATGTGTATATGTTAACTTGGTGATGTGATGATTATACGAGGGAGAGGCTCTCAGGTGTAATTAGATTGGTACACGAGTTATCAGCTCATGTCAAATCAGCTGTGTGTCCATGTGGTTACGGTCCATGAACTTCCCAACGAGATAATCCAAACTCGGACCACATTGATTCGATACGCTCATAGAATATTTGTATTATGTAACTGACGGGAGACAAGATTGGGTAGTCATTTTATGCTATGTTGGGTTTATTATGATATCATTCAAATGGATTGTTTTTGTTATATACAGTGAAAATATAGTAATTTTCAAAATACAAAATAATGAACCATTTTTAATTAATATATTTATAATTAAAATTTGAATTTTTATGCAATTGAATTAGGTAATTATTTTAAAAAAATATATAATATATATATATAATATATATAATATTTATATATATATATATATATATATATATATATATATATATATATATATATATATATATATAGATCTGTGAACCGTTTCATTTTTCATTCTTTTGGGTAAGAATTTTAATTTCTTTATTATTATTTTTTCTTCTTTTAACGAATGCTTGTTAGTGCTAATAACTAATAACAAACAATCTCACATGTTCTGGTACTGTCTTTGCAGGTGTATTACATCCTATTGCGCTCATTTATTTTTTATAGCATGTATATGCTGCTGTATAATTATGTACTTAAGTGGATAATTTTTTTTTAAAAATTTGTTAAAAAAAAAACATATTACAGAAGATTTTATTTTTTACTGTAAAAATAAATACTTTGATATGAACACAAAGAGTTTTATTATTCAGAATTATTCTGAATTTTGCTTAACATTTATTATTTTTGCTGTGAATTAGAAACATGTATAGAGATGAAAACACACGTGAATGAATAAATATACCTATTATTGTTTACAATAAAAATATAGTAGGAATATTAAAAAAAAAATGCAATTCGATTAAACTTATAAATTCTGTTCATTAAGAAATTTGAAGAATGTTTTTGTATAATTTGTAGCGACCGACAAGTAACCCTGGTTGGTACAATATCATGCCGTAAAAATAATAATAATAATAAAATATATGACAATATATTATAACACAATATAAATTTATATATTATTAATGTTATTACACACGATTTTGAGGTGAGATAGACTTTACACACGGCAGACTAATAAGAGAATAACAAAAGAGAGTGTCTTAATGAGGTGGACCACGTGAGCGAGTTGTTCGCCAGGCCAAGACTTAATTTGAAGAAACTTTGCTGCGACATGTTGTCAACTAACTTTGCGCCAACACGAGCTTGTTAGTTGTGCTAATTAAAAATGAAGTGTGTTTTTACTGTTAAAAAGTTGTTTCAAAATAAAATATATGATTTAGTTTTAAACAATTTTACTTTTATTTGCCCTTGAAATTTTAATTCACTCAAATATATTTTATATTTTTTTGACTTGTTTTAAAAAAAATGCATAAAAATATACTAGTTAGTTATGAATTTGCATTTTATTACAAATATTTATAAATTAGGTAAAAATATTATAATAATTGGATAATATAATTATAATGCAAATTAAAATATAAATTGAAGTGTTAAAAAAATTATATAGTGACAATATTAAATTTCATGAATAAACAAAATGAATACAAATTTTGTGCTTCAAATAATTTTAGTATGGAATTTTCCAATTAGTGTGTCACTAAATGATTTAACTTCATTGTAATGCATATCATTAATAAAGAAAAAAACATAAAAAAAGCATTCATAACTATTGTTATTCAACAGAAGACATTCTCAATTTCAAAATTCAACTGAAAAACATTTGATAAATTTCTTAGCTATATTACGGAATGTTGTTACTTGTGAAAATCTAGAACCTCAAATAGCTTCATAACAATCATATTTATTATAAATACTCAGTAAAATGTTGTTATTACATCGAGTAAATACAAAAAGGTTCTAATTTCAAATTCCTTGTATTTTACTTACTATTTCACCTTGATATTAAACCACACGAGGTGTGATTGTAAAAGATTTGTGAGCTTGTCCTTGGCCCGAGCGGAGGTGTTTTTCGCACCTGCGCACCTTGGTGTGGCGCCACCACCGCGGGTTGGCGCTTCGCTGGCGCCCCCATCAGTGTTCCTCGGTCCGGGCAGCAGCAACTGGTAGCGAGCGTTTGTCCGTGCAGGTGCGTGTGTCAGGATGAGTTCCTTCTCAGTGGTGCGTGCCCTCGTGTGGTGCTTTTCCCTGGTTAACATCTTCATGATCGCAGGTGAGTGTTATCCTGGTGGTAATTTACCTGGAGAATTTTGTGTACCTGGAAAACATTATTTAATAAGATTTATAAATGTGAATATTTTTAGATATATGAAAACTAAATTTTAATTTAAGTTATAATTATGAATTTTATTGGTGTTATATGATATTGGGTACAGTACTGAATAATTATTTTGTGTCTTAAAAAATTAATGATAATAAAAAAAAATTGGATCCAATTCAATATTTACCACAAAATGTTTTATTTCTAAATAAGCAATTGATATTGACCTATTTTGTATATTAATTTTATTCCCGATGATGGTATACTAATTGATTATGTCTGATACAATTATTTTTTAGTATTATGTTTTGTTTTATAACTTTTGGTCGTTGCTATGCGTCACAGCACGCACATGTTATAAATATTAAATCTGAAAAAAAGAGGCTTTGGTATGAGAATGCTAAATCCACATATAATGTTTCTCTCTTTTCACGATGTCATTTGAAGCGAAAAAACGTGTATTTTTAGTAGAGAGCCATAATTTGTAATCAAACTCATTAAAATGATAATAATTTTGTTGAAGTAGACACTGAAATAACTCACCACACTTTTTTTTTTATCCTTGTTGAATATGCAAACATTCTAGAAACATTGATAATTAATATAATTATGTACAGGCATGGATAACATAATAATTATGTATAAAAATAAGTTATATATACTCGACATAATAGCTCACAATGTATACTCGTAAGGTTTCATGTAACACAATGATACGTTTACATTATCTTAGTAAGTTCACGAAGTTCACGAGAGAAACCAGTCAAATTACATCATAAGGAGTTCTATTTTAGACAAAGCACGCAAAGGATTTTGATTAAATATATACATAATATTATATTATTCTTTTACTAAAATAACTATTTAATTAATTAACAATGTGCATTACATTCATATTAATTAAAAACAGAGTATATAATTACTCTAATCCTAATTTATTCTAATTAAAAAAAACAGCAAACATTCGATGAAATTTCTCCCTTTTGTATTTTAGCTCTTTTTTAATTATAATAATTAGCCAATCATTAATTTAAACACGCGATAAAAATGTACCATAGTAATTAATAAGGCTTTTGTTAATTACAGGTTAATGATTTTACCTTGAATTTATTGTGATAATACTTGAACATGAAGTTCACTAGAAATTTACGATGACTTCTAATTACAACATAATGACAATAATCCTTTTCTCGTGTATTATCATGCTTTTGGATTAAACTCCGCGCCGCTCAGAGCTGAAATTAATAGCCATTAGCACCACCAGTGGAATTTAATTAAACTAAATTTACAATTATCATTAGATGAAATGGTCTGAAAATAATAATATAAATACGCGTAATATCAATATTTTTTTTAATTGAAAAATATAAATTTCTAATCTAATGAGATATAAAAAAATACATAAAATCAAAAACTCTCTTATTATTATTTTTTTTTAAATTTAATTGAAAAATAAAAATTTTAGATACTAAAATTATAGTGTTATGTGTTATACCAACCTGTTTTTCTAACTATTATCGTTGTATTTAAATTATAGTCTTATACCACCACGCTGTTGTCAAGGTATAATGTAGATCGATATTTGAGTGTTTCTGCCGCGACGAGGCTTGAGGTTACAGGCATGCAGGAGGGATCACTACAATTTATAATCAGATCGTGCGAAACGTGATGAGGATTACATCTGTTTTCCCTGCAATTTTGTCCTCCTAGTTAGGAATATAAGTTATTTTACTGTGCGTCGCAGAAGGATGTTTTATTATAACATACCATATCTTATTATTGGTATAATTTAACAACGAAAAACAGGGAGATTGTATGTTTTTCATTTCAAATAAACAAGATGGTTTTATGTAGCTGCAAGCAAGATGATGATGGTACTTTGGAATATCATGAACATCTGCTTGATTTACTAGAGCTGAGAGACAAAGATATGTAAAATACTGGGATAGATAAAAGACACAGTCTACTCATAAAAAAAAAGTCAGTGGCTCAATAAACTGCGAGAGATAATCCCTACAAACAGAGGTTACTTTCATGGTGTCGCAAGGTGCATATTTAAAGTATATAAAAATAATGTTATTAAATTAGTTCATCCCATTTGCATACCTTTCACTGTTTTAAAGACTCACAGGCTTAAAGTGTTTCTATATTAATACAGTCAAATTTACATGATATTCCCTCTAGAAGTAACCGGAAGTATAAGGTTTTTGGTCTTCCTATTCATATTTCAGCGTTACAATTTCACATAAAGGTCAGTACTTTTATATAAAACCACTCTGTAAAGTTTCAAAACTGAATTACAAACAGAAGAGCGGCAGCAAACTTCATACTTCCGGGGCTACTCTCGGAAGGAATATAAAATTAATTTAACTGTAGCTAGTGTTATATTCTCAATAAATTATATTGAGAGGAAGGAATATTGTTAACACTTTTCAACAATATGGTTGTTGGAGTGATTATACTTAATTGATAAGTTTGTAATCCCACACTCTATTGTTAATCTCATCTCCCAAAAGTCTAACATTGATGTAAAAGTTGTACGTAGTTAGCGCTTCAAAAACATTCTCGAACTAAACAGGTTTTTGCTTGTAATCTCTCGAATCCATTATCTGCCAGAGGCCATTTTTAATAAAGTTCCAGCGTTAAAAATTTAGTCTCGTAAGTTTTTTTTAACTGAGAATTAAATTTAAAAAAATAAATTTTTGTGTATCCACAAGTAAGAAATATTTTCGATCAAAGTATTCATCCACAAAATGTCTGCTTTGACGCAATGTTCAATATTTTCCCGGTGGTTTCTTTTATTTTGTAATAAGAAAGCTTGTTAAAAAAATTAATTTCGAGGAGTTATTGTTCATCGTAAAGAATTTAATTTTTAAATTTATTTTAATAAAAGTATTAAATTTTTATTATAAATATAAAATCTTAATTTATTTTCTAAATGATTTTAAAAAAACATGTCACAATAATGATGAAATTTGTTATAAACCAGCATTTTGTAGTAAAAAAAGTAGTATATTAAAAGTCGAGACAATTAAAATAAAATGTAAAATTAAATTATATTAATATTGTGATAAAATTCCACCCATCGCAAGGGTGACCAAAAATGAACAAATTTATAACAATCAGCTGATATAACAAACAAAAACTCCTGCTGTGCTTTTCCTTTTGATGCTTAAACAATTGCTGTAATTAATCAAAATATTTTTCCCATGATTATCCTAAATGATTTCAACAGCTTTATATGCTTTTACTCTGCTAAATTTATGATAAATAATATAACATGTGTTTAAATTTTATCGCTACCTACCTCACATCAATAACATTTTTATTGTTATTTTAGTTTATTTATAGATTTAAAAAACACACACTTTATTTTAATCAAACTTTGGCATGTTTTGGAAGTCATATACCTCAGAAACTTTAGAAAAAAAATCTATATTTCCTATTTTAGTCTACCTTGTTTTTTATGAACTCAACTTGTTAGAATACCAACTTGGCTAAAAGTAAGCTTTTTTTTTGTAATAGTCTTTGAAATAAATGAAACTTACTGCATAAATTTTGTGTTATTAGAATTTTATATAACATGCTCTTTATTTTTTTTATCAAATCACAATTGCCTACTTCTACGAATTACTCACTAAATATGAAAACCCAAAGCTATCGAAACCCTAAGTTGAGCGTTTCATGAGTTCATTGGGAAAAGGGTGGCCACAGTCTGACAATAAATCCCGGAATTTACCAATGACTGAGGGAAACGTGGAAACCTCAGCCATGATGGACGCTACAGCTTTTTTCAATATACTGAAAGTGCAGTGCAAGTTATTATGAGTCAGTAAGGGGTAGTTAAAGAAATAGCAAATTAAATATCTAGTTGAGAGAAGAGCCTGAAAAATTATGAGAACGTTATAATATAATTAATATTAAATTTGTTGTCATAGAACAACGAATAGTTTTAAATTCAAAATATAACAAAAATTTTAAGATTTTTGTGGCATAATATATTATAATTTAGTTGCTTTTAAGAAGTTTTTGCAATCTTTATATATATTTATATTTTAATAGACAATAATGGTTGCATTTTTTTATTTCATATTTAGAAAATATACCTAAAATTATGCTTTTCTGATTTTTTTTCGGATTTTTTGGAGTGCGGGAACTAATTTTAAAAAAAATATTTAAAATACCTGAATTTGGGTGGTACACCTGATGGGACAACCGTGACGTCATTTGTCGTGCTGTGATTGGCTGTTGATGATGTCACGGCTGCTGTGATTGGCTGTCGATGACGTCACGGTTGTCCCATCAGGTGTACCACCCAAATTCAGACATTTTAAATATTTTTCTAAAATTAGTTCCCGCACTCCAAAAAATCTGAAAAAATTCAGAAATGCTTAATTTAATGTATATTTTCTAATTATGAAATAAAAAAATGCAACCATTATTGTCTATTTGAATTTAAAATAACCTAACTGTTGCGCAAAAGTTAAATTATTTTTATCACTTCTCAAGTTATATTTTCGAACAATAATATAATAATATTATTGGTCGAAAATAGTTTTTAATAAAATAGAGATTCTTAAAAATTTTGTTAAAAAAATATGAAGCTATTTTTTCCTTTACAGACATTATTATTTTTTTTCGTCTGGTTCTATAAAATAAATTCTTTTATGTGATCAGAGAGTCATTTTTCTTATTTTCCAAGTATGGTATTAGGTACGTTCGGAAGCTGCTGGCTGCGACTGTTGCTCTGCTCCACCACAGCAGTCGAGGTATTCAGCGAGAGTTATGAGATGGTTGCCTGATAAGAAAAGGAAGGAAAAAAAAAACTGCCGAGCTAGCAAGCCCAAGAGACTGTTTGGAGACTCCACCCTGCTACTCAGTGAGCCAACGAGCCTCTCTCTCTCTCTCTCTCTCTCTCTCTCTCTCTCTCTCTCTCTCTCTCTCTCTCTCTCTCTCTCTCTCCTCTTACTCTAATATGTATGACCCTCCCACGCACCTAGCTACTTTTGCTTCTTCGATCTTATGATACCATCCACACAAATAAAAAAAGGGATCATAAGTAACCCAAAAAAATGAAAATTCTCATAAAAATGATGACTTATATAAAAGCGTTAAAAAAAGTATATTTTTTAAGCTCAAAACATTGAAGACAAGTGGTTGAAAAAAAATATATATTTTTGTCACTTTTTTTATGCGATTGCAATCAGTGTCTTCTTCTTCCAAACTTTTCATTCTTGACAGAAAAAAAAATAAATGTAAATGAAGAACAAAACTCAAAAAAAGTTTTATTTTTAACTTTTATGTAACTGAATATATTTTTCTAAAAAAAGAGGTTTCTTTTTCTTTTTTACCCTATGACATGTTTTTTTCTATACAGATTCGATATAAAAAGAAATCAATGTATTGAAAAAATTGAATAGACTATTGAGAAAAACTCTTAACAATGTTCAAAAATTTTTCCACCTTTGAGTTAAAGAAATAAAATAGATTTTTTGGAGTCCTTAAGGGAAAAAAAAAAAAAAAAAAAAATCACAAAATCTTTCCATGACAAATACATTTCATTTTTCTCGTCCTTCAAAATTTCTATAATAAAATATAAAATAAGCTTTGCCTATAATACTTACACACAAAAGAAGAAGAAGAAAAAATATTGATGATGAGTTCGTCTGGTTATAGAATTTAAAGCTCTAACTTATTTACTAACCTAATATTAGAAAAACTAATGAAGGGCAAGATCATATTAGCCACGAAAAATATCACTTTACATGAAATACAGAATATTTAAAATTTTGTGCATCATAGAATGAAACAATAAATAATATTTTTCTCCAAGCAAATCTTATACAGCGATGTAAGAACGCGACGCTGCGGCATTTACAATTTGAAGCTGCTTAATGCATTTTCACTAATTACTGAAGTAATTTTCCTACAACATTTAATTCTCTCTGAACATTGTTTCAGAAAATGAGCACCAATAAATTTGCCACACATGCAATTTGTGTTCCAGCAAATTCTCAGACTGCGAAATGTGAGTCATACAGGAATTCTAATTTGCGGAATGGTTATCTTCTACTTCACTGTATTCATTTACAAATTCACCACATGGTATCTATAGAATAATATTGTCCACATTCCAATTTCTTAGCGTCGATGTTTTTTTATTTAAATGTTAAAATTAAACTTGCAGTGGATAGAAAATTACCTTTGAAAATTAAATGACTCTTTTGCACAAAATTTTATTATGTATATTTTTCATTGTATCTTATATATTATTGTATATATTCCCATGAAAGAGATAATAAAATAAAAAATAAAATAAATAGTATATTTTCTCATGAAATTAAAATAAGTTTATATTTGACAGATGTGACAAATGTCTCTCATTTTTAATAGCATTCACTCTACATTAAAAAAATTTCCCCTAGATGAATGCAACCGAATTTCACTATGTCGATTTACATAATAAAGTGACAGGCTCAAGGGGTGTCATCAGTAATAGAGGCTTTTTACCTTTACACGAAACAACACATAGCTAATAAATTTAGGAGATCATATAGTGTCATCTGCAAAAATTAGCCATTGCAATAAAAATAAGGTAGAAATTTGCAAGTAATTAGTGTAGAAACTAACACACCTACAATTAGTACGACTTGGAGCTGCGTGAACATAATTAATACCCGTGTTCGAGAACTTACCTGTGCATAATGCTCTTGATTTTTGCGTAGATGTATAAATATTTGGAATCGGACAAATGAAAGGAAATTATTATTTTACTTCTTCGTATGTCTATCCTGTTTAATAAGGATTAGAGCTTATGAATAGAGACGGAAGGCGAGCTGGAAGGGTCGGAGCCCATATACCCTATAGTGTCCTAGGGTACCCGACAACCTTTAGGATGAAAGGAGTAAGGAGACTGAAGTACGAGGTTACTAGGATAGAAAAGGAAATCCAGGTTTGGTGTTATAAATGTCAAGTCTATTGAAGTGTCCTTATCTATAACGGTAAAATTTCAAATCCTTTGTTTATTTAAAAAGTACGTAATATGATTTGAAACATGAATTTTAACTTAACTTGTTTGTTGTCTATTGTTTATTTCTCTTTGAGTCTGACGAGGTCAGAGTACAAGGGCCAACAACTTTGATGAGCAACAGTGGTCTGGGCTAATAAAATCAATATTTCAGAGCTGATATACTCGGCTGTGAACAATCCATACCTAACTTTCGACAAGTTGAACCAACTTTAGAATTTCTCTGCAGTTTTAACAATTTAATAAAAACTTTGTGAAGAGAGAATTATGGTCTTGAAAAGGTACAAAAAAAAAGAAAGAAAGAAAGATGCTGACTTGGCTGTCAATCAACGAGGAATAAGTTATTTATAGAATATTCAATATAAAGTGTCATGGAGGGGAAATTTTAATATATTTATCCAATAAAAAAATTTAAGATGTATTTGACATGAATTTAATAATCTAGATTAAATTTCATTATATAATATAAAGACATGTCTACAAGAAATCAGAAAGTAATTAATTAAAATTGAACCTATTTACAAGTATGACGTGTATTATTACAATTAATTTTAAGATATTAAAACGTATAGTTATCGTTTTGGAAAATTTAACTCGTCTCTATAAGCTATTTGACAATAGCGTAAATAAAATGCATGCACAACCTGTATTGAAACTTTGTATTGCGTATTTGGATGGAGGACCTTAAGATTTTTATTGTAAATTTTTTCAAATGTATTGTAATAATCTAAAAACCTTCAAATTGAGCTGAAAAACACAACACTGTGACGTCATAGCAAATATTTATCAAGAGTATAAGAAAAAGAAGTTGCAAAACAGTGAATTTCCCCTCGATTTTGAGGGTGTTACAAGGCTTAAAAATATAATATGAACAAAAGTAACAATATAATATATAGCTCGAGTTTCTCTCATAAAACTTAATTGCAATAAAAAAAATTAAAAAATTCCATCCAGTTTATCCATTAAATCATTTCCATATATTGACAAGAGAAATTTTCTATGGCAAAGAGTGTAAAACCAATAACTAAATAAACAAACATATATTGAAGTTTTTTTTTAATTATTTAAATTTTTAAGATTTTTGATAAACTATGAAATGAACTTTGAAGAACTTATAGTCAAATTCTCGAACTATAGAATCCACAAGTACTATAAATTTGGAATTACAATCACATTGAGGAATGAACAATGGAGTGCAAATCTTAGTTGATTGTTGGTGGAGTAACAATACCTCTGGGAGATTCTCGCGGTCTACCCTAAGTTATACACCAAGTTTGCCTTCAAGCTACATATATAGAGGAGGAATTGTAATATGTTTGCGTAATCAGGTTTGCAAACTTCCACGATTGTAGCTCATCTAGAACGTATCATGTAATCTTGAGTCAATATTGCAACGTATTTCAAGTGCAATGAAATGTCAGATACATGATTCTCTCTTACTGACTGCTCTTTTTTAACTGTTAAGTTTACGACAAAACTTTTGCTTCATAGCACCATAACATGGTCGTAAACACGCAGTTGCATCTCTTCTCTCTCTCTCTCTCTCTCTCTCTCTCTCTCTCTCTCTCTCTCTCTCTCTCTCTCTCTCTCTCTCTCTCTCTCTCTCTCTCTCTCTCTCTCTCTCTCTCTCTCTCTCTCTCTCTCTCTCTCTCTCTCTCTCTCTCTCTCTCTCATCCTCTTCATTTTTTATTTTTTTAAAGCAAAAGAATAAAATTGAGAAATAAAAAAAATGAAAGTAATAAAAACCATAAAGATATAAAAAGGAAATGCGTGTCATTTCATTATTTTGAGTGCATAATATTATAAATTAATGTTATCGAGTTTTTCTATGTAATGGAATCGGTATATATTTTGTATATAAAAAAATTGTAAAAAAAAGCATGACAAAAGTTAAAGTGCTATCTAATTTAATGTTAAAAAGACTGTTTTTTTTTTTATCTGGCAAACCAAATTAATTTAAAATTGAAATCATTCATGTTGTTCTAAACATTTAATTTTCTATGCAATAAATTTGGTGTGTAATTTTTGTATTGCATTTTATTCTTTAATAGTGTTATTTTGTATGATATGACCCGCACTAGAGCATTACTTTAGACTGGTAAATGTATCAGATGTGTATTTTATAATGGAGTGTGACCGCGGCTTACATGAGGTTTAAGCTGCAACTGATATATAAAGTGATTTTATTAATCCGCTTACATAGAGCCATACTAATGCTAACGTGTGTGCACTGCCAGAATAAGTAATTGACTACCATTGTTAACATGTTAATAGACAATGGATAAAAATAATTATATAGACTATAACTTTGTTAGATTTTGTTTAGAACAATCTAATTCAAAATTCAAAAATTACACAGTGTAGGTTATTGTACGATATTATGACTCTATTGTAGGAAAAATGGAAAAAAGTAATTCATAAAATTCAAATGTCGTCTTGGAAAATTTTTCACATGCAGCCTTGTTAATCACCATGTCCTGTGCTATTCTTACGGGGTATGTTGATTAACAAGGCCGCAAAGGGAAATTTTCCGAGACGAAGACTGAACATTAATAATTTTGAACATAATATCATAGACAGATCAACTCACCATGTGGTTTGACAATTTGTTCAATATCAAATCGGAGCAAGTAAGTAAACGCTAAATGCAAATAAAACTAAATTTATGATAATAAAAAGAGGACAAAACATAATATGTAAAACCTTACCTTCAGTAGATAATATTTTAATAGAACAAGTAGATGAATACAAATATCTAGGATTTATCATTGACTCGCAATTAAAATGGGAAAATCATATTAGTTTTGTAAAAAAAAAAAAATTCTCCCAGTTATTGGAATCTTATGGCGTACTCGACATTATATCCCTCCCAGTGTTAAAAAACAAATTTATTATTCTTTAGTCCATTCACATTTAAATTATATGGTAGGAATTTGGGGAAATGCCTGCCAAGTTATATTGAAACCTTTGCAAATCCTACAAAATAAAGCTCTAAAAATACTGTATAATTATGAATGGAGGAAAAATACTATTGAACTATACACTGAAACAAACATGCTGAATATTACAGGTTTAAATTCAAAAAATCTTTGCCTATTTGTGTATAAAATTATGAACAATCTCATCAAAAATAATTTCTCATTTGTACTAAATAGTGATGTACATAGCCACAATACTAGGCGTTCAAATAATTTTCATATTGATTTTACAAGAACTAATCTAGGTAAATTCTCCATTCTATGTAAAGCTACCCATTTATATAATGCTCTGCTTGATAACATAAAAAATATAACTTCAATAAAAATGTTCTCAGATAGAGTAAAAAAATACTATATTGCTCAACAATTTTTTCTAAGTAGAAATATGCAAACATGTAGATATTCTTCATTATTATATTATGCCTAATAATTATAAAACCTTATTATAATATACAATCTGTATACTAAATAACTATTGATTTGATAATATTTAATTTTCAATCAATATAATTCTATTTCTAAAACATGCGTAATTTATGTATCAATTTTGTGTTAGTTTTGACTATTTGCTTAATATATTATAATCCAAACTTATAGTGTTTATATGAATAAGCTACATCAACTTTTTTTTTCTTAACTAAAATGTTATTGTTAATTATGTAGTGAAATATTTCTGTCATCATGTTTTTTTTTTTTCCAGATGAAACAAAATTTTCATTCCTCTTCTCGAGCTTTAGCTCATTGAGGTATAAATGTCTTTTTGTATAAATGAAATGTATCATGTTTATTTAAAATGAAATAAAAAAAAAAAAAAAAAAAAAAATATGCATGATAATTGATCTGGCAAAGTAAATTGTTTGTGTACATTACACCAATGTGCAATAATTGTTCCAGTTACTGATTTATAAATTGATGAACAATGAGACCACTATATTGATATAATGTAACATTTTCAGTTGAATTTAACACAGAGGTATATTTTACTGTCCGTATTTCTTATTCTGAACGAGTAGAACCCACAAAAAGAGACGGAAGGTTGAATAAAAAAGGCCGGATCCCATGTGCGCAAGTTAGCAGTCAATCATTGTAACGAAGGAGTGAGACAAATTGAGCACAGGTAAAGAGGTAGCTGCGGCATTGTATCAGGGACGCCATATTTGGTATGTACTGATTAAATTTGTTGAATTTAATAAATTTAATGTTTCTCTAAAAGTACTTGAAATATTGACACTGATCTAAAACTTGTACTGATTTCCATAAATGATTTAAGAATGATTTTATGAAATCAGGTATTTATAATAATTAAACTGGAGAATTGTTAACAGACATCACAAAAGAACAGTCACATGAAAACAGTGGCTTTTCATTGTGTTAATTTAATCAAATCGGTGAATGAACTCGGCGAACAAAGCTTTTAAGCAACTCGAGCAAGAACAATTTTCATTTGCTCAGTAGCGAAAATTTTGTGGTCTCTTGTTTGTTTTCTCTCAAATTAAATCTAAAGTATACGTAATGCTTTTTCCTTCAATTCGGTAAAATAACTCACAGCACAAAAACAGTAGTTATTATTATTTTTTTTGTGAATGAAATATTAAAGATCAAATCCCAAACAATGCTTTTAAAATAAAAATTATTTTACCTGAAATAGACCTAGACATAAAATGATTTTCCTGCAGTATAACAACGTTGTTATGTTTTAGAGAATTATATAATTTTTTGCTTGTATGGACCCGTGGGATTTGTTATTACGTAATTGCCTGCGCCGTGCGATGCTCGTTTGAATGACGTCACAAAATCGTCCACATGGGTTTTTAAATCCTGCCGCTCCCGAGGGACCTACGTACGTGCGGTGACAACCACTGTGACGTCACGCAGGCCACACCAAGGGCCCTTCATATTTAACGTAAAGAAATAATCACAACAAATGACACGCCCCTTGTCTAGAAAAACAAGCAACAGGCAACGCTTTTTCCAATTTTCTTTTATCTTTTAATGAAATTTGGTTTAGTAAGAAAATATGTTCTAGATATTTCAAAGTTCAAGGACCGATATTTTAGTACAGTACACTCGTCGCCTTGGAAAATTACCCAGTTGCAGTCTTGTTAATCATCATGCCCTTTGTTATTCTTAAACAAGACAGCAAAGGGAAATTTTCCGAGGCGACGACTGTGCATTCATATGTATGAGAAATAATTCTACGACACAGGGATAACTCAATTGTAAGTGCATCTCTAAGCACCACGAGATTGTGCTGCAATAAACTTATGCAATTATTCATAATAAGCATCATTTGCATCAAAATATTCTGAATTGATGTCTGATAAATTTTATTACCTTATTATTTTTTTATATTTATGTACTTTAGTTTTTGTATTCAAATGGATGTGAAAATTAGAATGGAAAACAAATAGAAACTATTATATTTAATTAAGTCTTTTTATATTGAAAATATTTATAATTCTAATTACAAAAATCAGACATTGCACGATGACAAGCATAGTTTAAAAAATATACGATATAGTCTCTTCTCTAGTTTGCTCAGCAGGCGGAGGATATGCGAGGATGGTTGGCAGTGACAATTCTGCGAGTGACGAGGGCCCGTGGGATTAAATTATGGCAGCGCCCGCTCAGAATGCTAAGAGAAGCAGAAAACTAACCAAATAACGGAGAGCGAAATACTGACAGTTTTCACTTCACCTGATTTTATACCTTTGTAAAATCATATTGAGTGTTTCACAGAGGGCTATAGCGGTAGGAAATTTTCTCCGTAAGCCACCATACTAGGAAATTTGGAATTTTTGACAGTAACTATTAAAACTATTAATTTGAACACATAACCTACCCCCCCCCCCATTTAGAGATCTAATTTTAACTCAAGAACTTATTTTCATCTAAAAGTAATACCAAAACTGTAATTTTGAGTGTTTTAGACAGGACGGTATAAAAATCGTAAAATCAGATGGCTTCAGTAGTGTAGTTTTATATTCAAAATTATTATTATTATTTACAATTTTGATTACAGTTTGCATACATTTAATCTCTTGCTATCTTTTCTAATTTCCCTCTCGTAAGCTCATCACCGCCCATGTTAAAGATCGTATCTTTAGTCTTATGATGGGAAACTGAGCTCAAACTTAGCGCGAAATTTGTCTTGATTTATACAGATTCGTAGTAAAGCTGCATGATATTTGAAATTATAAATTGTTTTAAGTAAGCTAATATCAAAACTGGTGTAAAATTTAATTCTAAAGTAATTTCAAATATATTTAATTAAATAAATAGTCATTTTAATGAAGATAATATTTATATAGTTTAAGAATATTAATTTTACCGATTTTTAATTAAAAACGTATGTTAATTTAATATTATTGTGTGTAATTGTAATGATAACATTAGAGAAATTCTAAAAGTAAGATTTTACATTTTTTGTTCATTCGAATTTATATATTTAAAAAAACAAACATTGTTTAAATTTTGTTTGTATATTCATTATTATATTTTTATACTGTGTAGAAGCGTGTTTAAAAAGTTTAAAAATTAGTCTTTGATTATAAATTTAGAAAAAATCATTAAACCATGGTGCACCATGTGGTATTCTGCACGCGCTCAGTGTTTACAAGTTCCCCGGGGACGCAGCGCTTTGCGTGCCTAACTGGTGCGCCGTGTTAATTGTGCCATGGAGCGCCCGGAGACATAGGCAACTTTCCGGGCAGACGAGTGTGGCGGGTTGCATAAGCGTTCTCTCTCAAGAAACTGATGAATATAAAAAGTGTCAGTGCAATATACTAGTGTATGCATTACTACAGACAGTGACAGTTAATAATTTATTTAAAAAATAAAAATAATAAAAATTATAATCAAACAGAACTTTTTAATCCAGCTATAACTAATATATCTCAAAACATTTTTTATTTAATGTATATATATTTTAATAATAATATTTTTATCTGGCTGATCTGGCTAAAAAGCCGTGTATACTTAAACTGAAACTTGTAATGTGTGTTTTCTGAATAAAAGTATTTTAAATCTGAATTTTTAAAAGCTAATTTAATGGGTGTAAGTTTAGTGTCTATTGTATTAAAAAATGATATATTTGTATTACAATAAACCAATTAATACAATAATTTATATACTATAAAATATAATAATGTATTTCTCTTTATAATATTGAAAACATCTAAATGTTTAAGCTACTTAAAACTACCAATTCTAAAATTTATGAGTAAAATTGTTGAAAAATACGAATCTGAATATATAAAAATAAATATTATTTCTAAGAAAACTTAAATACAACTATGCCTTATATTTACAAAATACACGTCATATAAAAAAAGGAGGTAAAAAATTGGTATCAAATTTGTGCATACCCACACACCATGGACCAAACACAAACACGTATTTGGCGGCCATCTTGCATTCCCATTATAGCACAGAAGGGATCATGCTACTGCATCTGACACATATTAACCTTTGCCCCCCTACCTGTGAACGTGTTATATCTATAGCCTTTGTCAGCAAGTAAGCTATGATTTACAGCCCTAATCGCTAGCTAAAATAGGAGGATATCAAACCCTTTTCATCGCTCAAGTGTGTCTGACTAACCCATGTAAGCCATCTTGACGTGGTCTAACCAACAATTTATAACCGCAGAGATCCACGCAGACATAATAATGTTAGCCATAATCTGAGCAAGCAAATTATATGGTAGAACATGATGGTAAAATCTACTTCGTGATTTAAAAATGATATTATAACCACAAGGTTATTCTTTAAAGTCACGTTTTATACTTTGGTAAACCAATAAATTACTGACAGTTTAGTGTCATTTTTTTGTAGTGTTTTCAAAAATAATTTGTTGTAATTAATCATCCCTTATTATTGTAATTTATAACTTACTTATAGGGCCTGTTTTTTTACTCGGTCAGACCGGTCGGCCGACCACTCGGAGGGGAAATGGAGGGGAAACGGTCGCTCTGGTTGCTGCAAAAAGATAGACCATTCTGACCGCTTTTCCCCCCTGCCTCGCTAAACGGAACAGCCAAACCGGTCAGACCGAGTAAGAAAACGCCTCCATAGTTTGCATTTTAGATTACTTATTTGTGTAAGACAAATATACACTTTCCATAATTAACCTGTGTTATTATACAGGCCTATAATGTTAAAATTTATTAAGGAAAGTGTATACTAGAAGACAACGTTCATTAAGAAAATAATGACGAAACATACAAATTTTTCTTCATAAAATTTAAATCACACTTGATTTTTCAGTACGAAGAATTCAATGCAACATCTTATTTAATATTTTATACATTGCATTGTTTAGTATTTCAAGCAACTGAATTAATTGATTCACTTGCCATTTTGGATTATGATTATTTTTTGTAACCATATTTTCTTATTATTCCTGTAAATAAGAAACAAAATTCATAAGTAAATATTACATTTTAATAAATTCCAGACGTTATAAATTTCCTCTATGATTAAAATAGCACTTTATAACATTTTTTTTATAAAAAAATAATTGAATATTTTAATAAATAATTATATTTTATAAATTCTAGCTTTTTTTTAAATACAGAGTATTATATTTTGTAAATATACTTTTAACATTTTTTTTAATTCATGATTTGTAAACTATAATTCAAGTACAATTACAATTGAATTAAATAATATAACAAGAGTTGTTCAAATAAATTTTCTTATATTATTATATAGTTTATATTATGAAGTAAAGTAGAACGGAAGGTTGTAAATGTTTGATGTTAACCTCTTGAGCTGACTATTATGGACTTACTTAAACTATTGATTTAACTTTCTAGATGGATGAGATGGGAATATGTGACAAGAAACGGAATTACTAGATGTGAAAGAGGGAGGAGAGAGAGAGAGAGAGAGAGAGAGAGAGAGAGAGAGAGAGAGAGAGAGAGAGAGAGAGAGAGAGAGAGAGAGAGAGAGAGAGAGAGAGAGAGAGAGAGAGAGAGAGACGAGATTGAGAGATATCAGAGAAAGAATTATACGAACAGGTTGCAAGAAAAAAAAAAAGACACAAGAGAGATGAGACTAAGGGTGGGATGCTTGAAGTAAGTCTTACGTTACGGGACACTCCATCAGTTGCGTCCCCCATAGATTTGCCTCTGGTAAGCCAAGCGTCTGTAGAGTCAGCCAGGGAGGTTGCTCGCCGCTTGAGGAGGTCTGCGTCGTTATCTGGGGCACCACCACGAGTGTTCTCCAAAATGTTTCTTGTAAAATAAAAAAAGAGGGGGATATCTTCTAAGATTATTCTTTTCATGATGCCATACAAAATTTAAAAAAGGAAGTATATAAGAGTTTGTTTTATTTATTTTTTCATTAAAATTATTTAAAAAAAACAGTTTGTCATTTTTAAACTTTTTTTTTTAATATTAAAAGTTTTCATGTTGTTAATATTTTATATCTATATAGACAACGTTGTAGTTTTAAATAAACAAGAAAAGTTTTACTCTTTTTTTTTGTGCCTACAATTTTTATTTTTTATTTTCTAGAACTAATTAATTTTTATAAATTATAAATAAAGTTAATTATTAATAATTGTTTTTTAAACATAATAATTTTTTTAGATAATTGTATTAAAACTCAATTAATATGTAGTCTTAAAATGAAATTATTGTATATTAAATCAAATACTAATCAAAGCACAAACTCTTATTATTATCAAACTATGGCATGGCAATCATAATATTAAACTTCTATTCATATAGCAACACTAATCATGAATATTCACGTCAAATTACAGTTAGCACATAGTTTGAACTATTGGACTAATTATGTAAGTTAGTCAATTCTCGGAGGTATGTACAGATGATGACGTACGTTTTATGACTGTAAGTTACATTAGAACGAGGTAAGAAAGTTCGCATAAAGTCTCGTACAGAGAAAATTCTCGCAGAATACGGAATACGCTCTTCACATTATATTATAGACTTTCCAACTATATTCTGATAATATAGACTTTTTACTTGCTCTATCATGCGAGCGAACTACTGCTACTATACATAAAATAAAAGCTATTTTCACGCATTTCATCACTATTTTTGATATCTTTTTTCTCTCTGTATAACTTCTCACGTATATAGAATACATTTTTAGTTCCTTATATATATGTATTATATATAGAAATTCCAAGTACTTTTTTCCCTATACATAAAACTTCAAATATCTATTTGCATATATATTAATGTAACATGAAAAATTCTCAATATAAATGTATTTTTATATATAAGAAAAATGTATTGCTAGTAACTTTTTTTTAAAAAAAAGTGAACTTACAAATGCGATAAGATTATGCTTATTGTATTTCCATGCACATGACGAGTATGAATGCATTTAACATAAAAACTTAAGAATAAAATTAAGTCCCTTAAAATAAAAAAAAAAATAATGGATAATATAACAATATTTCTATAAAATATTCAATTAGTAATTATAAAAAAAATATAATAATAGGTTTTAATTTTTATTCACGTTCAATATTCGCAAAAATCTAAAACGATCACATTATTATTTTATTATAAAATATACAAAAAAATATATAAATTTTCCCTTTTTAATACATATAAAACAGATAAAAAAAAAGAAATAGAAAAAAATCAGCATTTTGATTATTCGTACGTTAGTGTATAAGAAGTTGTTTTAAATGAACATCTTCGATCGAACAAAAAGAGGACGTACGGAGAGATTTGGTAAACAAATAAGATGCAGGTGAGATCTTCCGCGTGGTTGCCATGACAACACAATGTAATCTCCTGACAGAAAAAAGGTGTGAGCCACCGCGTGGTGTCAGATATAGAAGCGAGAACTATGTCATGTAACATCTTTGATTTTACGCTACGTTTAATATTCTCATTTAAATTAGTGTTCTACTTAATAATTTTTATTTTATTACACATGATATGAGAAAGTAATTAAAATTTTATATATTCATATAACAACTTTTGATTTGATTTTTTTTAACAAACTAGATTATAAGTATCATATTTTATATTAAAACAATATTGATTTATATACACACAAGGGTAATATGTGTGGTTATAACAAATAAAGCTACAATATATTATTTTTATTATGACATCACGAAAAAGTCAACTACTATATTTTTTAATCCCTCTATGGACGTAAAAAGAAGATGGGTGTGGTCGTAATACAACTTTTTTTAATAGTATTGAAATCTGTTGGGAATTTTATGTATGTTAAATCCTGAGGTCTAGACGTTTATGGAATGAGAAAAAGTGTTAGATGTCACAGACTTTGCAAAAATACATAAAAGTGTTTTTTCAATCTTCCTATTTTTCAGTTATGATAAAAGTCAATCTTTTTCTGGTTGCTGAAGTTACGTAGATAAAATTTAGAATAAAAAAAACTAACATATTTTTAGTTTAATCCATGAAAATTTCTATAATGTCAATCAAAATATGACATAATTTTTTTTAGTAATATGTTTCGATAAAAATAACATCGATGAGTGATTTGTGATTGTATTATTTAGTATGGAGTCAACAGTTGAAGGTAATGAGGCTTAGCGTCACTCACGACGCCAAATTGATGTTGTCACTGATGGATGTTTTCATGTCGAACACCAATCAATGTATTGAACCAACTGCTGGTGAATAATTGTCTGTGTTCAGTCTACACTATTTTCATTCTTATGAAGTTGAAGGTACATGAATGAAGTTTTTAGAGCGACTCTATGCGATTATTACGTCATAAAATTCTTCGGTAGCCATTTTTTATTTACACTGTCATTTCATCGGTATTGTCATCGAAATGAAACGAACTCTCTCGGAAAGGGGGTGATTTACGAAGGAGTTTTCATTTTTTTTTTTTTTTACTGCCGTGATAGTTCCATTAATTCAACCTGGCTGCATTAAACTGAAAAAAAAAAAAAACAGAATCTTCGTGAATTTTGCCAAAAGATCTTTTCATAAAGCCTTGTTAATTTATGTTTCTTGAAATTTCTTATATGTACTTGGATGTAAGGTCGATTGAGTGCAGAAAGTATCAGGATTTACTAACAGAAATAAAATCATTTCACGGTGAGCCAACCAACATTTGTAAAACCACCTTTATTTTATTTTGAACATAAAAAATACAAAAATATAAATGTAAGTAATGACAAGAAATACAGACATGTATTATTTTTCAGACTTCATATTATTGAAATAGCAACAGTATGGTAATAGTTTATATAAAAAAAGAGAATTTCTATATAATGTTCATTCACTAGGTAAATTGTAGCAAAGAAAAAGTTCTTGGAAGTAAAAATGATATGATATTATTGTATCAAAAATGTTCCTACTACAACAAAAAAATTACACGCTACAAAGCAAAGCAATGTTATTTTGTGTTTTTTGAAGATAACTATGCAGAACAAGTTAGTTTTATGTGTGGGTTTTCGTATCAAAATGAAGAAGATACACTTTAAACTTACATTTATATTCTTTACCGACTATACTTGCTATATTATCGACATAAATATGTTCATATAATTATTATAAGTATGTAAATTTCAATTCAATAGCAGTGTTTTAATCCTCTTACATTTTTATATACAAGTCAATGAAAGGAAGTGTAGAAATTAAAATAAAAATTACTAATCTCTGTTTAAAAAAGTTTGCAGGCCTCTCCCCTTCTTTTTTTTCAGAGAATCTTTTATTAATAATTATTACCACACAACCATGATATTGTATAATATGATAAAAAGCCATTATTTAAAAAAAATAAACACGTACGTGTGTTATACTGCGTGATATATCCATGCTTTTACTTTATACGCTTTCCCAATTAACAGAGTCATGGGTAATATTAAACTCCCAATCATTAATTAAAATATGTAATATAATTATATGTTATATATATATACATTATACGTTATTTTTCATGATTTTAAAACAGAATTATTTGTACTAAAAATAGAGCAAAACATGACTCACAATCGATTCATGAATCAGTTTAATCCTCTGAACATAATATACGGTATAGGACAAAAGGAAACCATTATTCTTTATTCTCATTTTATCGAGTATTTACGGTTACATTTTTTATATAAGTCACATTTTAATTACCGCTCCAGACAGTTCTTCTAATAATCGTCAGTAAATCTTCCTTGAGACGTAATATACCACCAAGGTCACGGCCGTGGAGCATCATTGCAGGCACCAGCGGTGTCGGAGCAGCGTGGCGGTCGATTTTCCCGGGTGAAGCGCTAGGTCCTCCTCCCTTACATAGCTAGGGGCTGATTTACGGGGGGACCGCAGGTGGTGTCCAGAGGAAGAGGGGGGAGGGTCAGCCACCTAACGACCCCCACTTGTTCCAAAAGAATACCTGAAGAAGAACACTTTCCACGTTATCGCTTTTTTAACTTTCTCTGATACCAATTAAATTTAATTACCGTTGCGTGTTTTTATAAGAAGTGTTATATAAAATTGTTATATATAAATTTAATTTTTATATTAAAAAAAAATGTCAAATTTTTATAAAGGAATTATTTATGATTAAATACTATAACACATTTTTTTTTATTTTATCTTCATCATCTATAAAAACCAACGAGAAATTATTAGAAAAGTTTTTTTATATTATAGTGTGACATGAAAAAAAATATGAAACCACTAAAAATTTGTTCATTATAAGAGGGAGAAAAAGACATTTATATCATGTTTTGTAGACTGTCCCCCCCCCGCCCCCTCCTTTTCTCGCCGAACACGAAGCCATTTGTTTTGTTTCCTGAAACCTGACGCGATAAAGAACTTTCAACTTGTGTGGTTATGTGGCTCATACTTTAATAATTCTATAATCGATCTTTCCACTGTAAAGATCGATGGATCGATTCTTATAAATTATTGTACTTACATAGAATTTATAATAAATTATCCAAGTACATGGTGTACAGTAAAAGTATCACTTACCTTTCTTCTGGGAAAGTGAGAAGCCACTATGTTGTTATATATTATTTTTATTATTATTATTATAGAGTGATGTCAAAATGTGTAGCGTGCAATCTTGAACGTGAGTACGAGAACGGCAAGAACGCGTGGGCGGACATCGCACCTTCACTTGCCGACAAGCTGTCTAGCCCAGAAGCCCCGCTCTGTTATTGCAAGGGAGAAATAAGTAACACTGTTTGGCTGTCACTGCAATACATTGTGATACAACTTTTGTTTTAAGAATTACATGAGTGTTACGTTTATATTATTGCAATTTAACAGTTCGTTAATTAGACTTTTTAACGTTATACTTAAAAAGTTATTAAATTTTTTTAACGTTTTACTTATATTTTGACGGTACACTCTCTTTTCTCAAGTGCAGTTAAGCTGCACTTCTTATCTGGGCAGTCTGGTTGATAATATAGGCTATTATTTGACATTTAGCTCCTTCAGCTATATTATTATAATATTATATTATATTATTATAATAAATCATGTTAAATTACAAGTTAACTACGACATCTACATATGATATGATGTTTTTACGCTTTCGCATGTTATCCGCACCCTGCTATGTTTCTGTTCTTTAAATATGTTATCTGTATAGGTGAAATAAATAAAAAATAAATTATTATTTTACTGTATTACATTGTTTTGCTTGTAACGGATTACACATGTATTTTCTTCTTAACTTAGCATTATGTGTCCAGTGAGTCCCTTTTCCTCGTTTTGCAGTCACTAGAAAAAAGAATTGAAAGTTTGACGTACCTTTTGGTCTCTTTGAACAGCAATGCACCTTCTTGTACTATTTAATAACATTAAGGTAAATTAAAGTAGCTCAAAAGTAAAAAATATTATCGTCAAACTTATTTTATTTATTTATTGGATCCAATAAAAAAGTCCAGGTTTGGAATACATGATTAAGACAGAATACTTTATTTTACAATTGTAAATATTTTCTAAAAGACTTAGAGATTTTTTAAATTCAAATTTTTCCATGCATAAGATAATATTGGTGCGCTTTCAATAAGGCCCCTTGACCTGCTATGATTGTACTCCACTCTTCGAGGGATTCTAGTTTTATAAAATTCCGTCTTTTCGTGGACTTGACCTAGAGTTGATTTTTTTATTAGCCCCTTCCAAACCAGTCACGACCTAGTATAAAGAAAGGATTTGAAATTTAAGGTGAATTCATTTCATATAATTATTTCTTTTAATCAAGGTGATATTATAAACTCTAATAATATCGTCAAATCAACGTTTACTTTCAATTTAAAGCTATTTTCTGATATAATTAATCCTAATAATATCAGCTGTCATAAAATCTCGTCTCTAATTGGTTCGTTTTTATGACAGTGACGTACATCTGACCATTAGGCTGACATTTTCAAGGAAGGAAGTGTTACTGTTTTTGATGTGAGCACAATTGTTGAGCAGTCTTCTAATAATTTCCGGTCCCAGTGTGAGAGCTAAAGGCCAATTTTCACCATTTTTGTTAGACAATCAATGCGACTTGTTAGATTAAATTTTTTTTTTGACGTTACATTATCTATATTGTTATAAATTATATTTAAAATTAAACCTTAATTGGCGTCCCTTATGAGCGTGATTGCGTGTCTTAGTATATAGCGTGTTGTGGTCGTGGATTATACTATCTAGAGCATTATTTTACTCAAACTGTATTTACATGATCAGGAATTTATGAATCACGTCATATGAATTACCAAATCATATGTTAAAATCGTAATTGCAATAAGACATTTTCTTACTTCTTCAAAATAATATAATCATGTAATACTTTTTTTTATCCATATTACTTTTTTCTAATTTTTTATTAGATTTAATCATTACAAATCATACAGTTTTCTTTCTAATTCCCTTATTTTGTTGCAGTAATTCACGTGTAGCATGATATATTTTGCCTAAAAAGTAAAACTTAACGTAATGAAATATAATAAATATATATATATATATATATATATATATATATATATATATATATATAATATATATAGACTGTATTTTTTATGAGTTATTATGAATATTTTACTAGATAAATATAAACTACAAGCTTACTTAAGGTATAACCTGAGAATTTGTCTGTCAAGGTCTAGAGGCGTGGCTATAGTGGCAACACTGTTTGCATTGGAATGCGAATAATTTTTTAGGAGGGGGTGGTGAAATCAGTCCTTGAGAACGTTGCCACATTTCTCATCACATATAGGAAACGATCATCGCCACGGTTCAAAATATATGAAAACAATTCAGAAAAATAGTCTAAAAAATTAGGTTTTAGAAAAAAAAAAAAAAAAGTAAAAGAATCTGTTGCATAGTTTTTTTGCAATGCTAAATAACAAATTTAACATTGGAAGGATACAAAATTCTCATTTAAATAAATTAATTATAATTAAACCAACGGTTAAAAAATTACGAAAAAAATCAGAGCTAATTTGACGATTGTTGTAAGTCCACCAAATTAATTTGAAGAAAATCTGTTGTAGCGAATTTTTCATCTAAATTTCTCAGGTTAAGCCTTAATTAATAAAAATCAGAACGGAATGAAAAGAGACGTGTTTCACTTTAGTTCTCTTCAACGATTCATAAAAATAAATGGAAATAAATAATTTAAATTTACTTCTATATACATCTCATCCAATCTATTTTGCAATAAACCTGACTTGTATAATATATATCATATTATTATATGATATCTCATACGTGTTTTGGGATGAAAGACTTTTGGTTCACTAGATACTTTAAAAAAAAAAAAAAAAAAAAGAAGGGCAATCACTTCAGAGAGCAAGATGTTCCATTTGGGTCCCCTGGGATACCACGAGGAGGCCCTCACAGGCTCGCAATACGCTCGTTTCTACTCAAACAGCAGCCAGAGAAAAAAAGATCCATCTCTTTGATGCATGAACAGAGTAATTTTTAGAAGTAAGGAATTTTACCGAGAAAATTCCTGAAGAAAGTAAAAATTCCTCTTCAATCGCGTCACTCAAAATGTTGACGTTTTTTTTCGTACTTTCTCGTTATACCTCCTAAGAGTTTTGTATTAAGGGGGGGGGGGAAGAAGTAGTGACGTTCTTGCAGTTGACACCTCGTCTGCTGACTTATTGACGACCTGTAAACTGTCTCATCAACCTGCAGGGAGGTCTTTCATATCAAGTGTCAGCCCTCCAGTTCAATATTTATAAACTGAGAGTATTTTTATGTATGAGAAAAATTTATTCGTTTTTTTTTATAAAGTTCAAAGAATCCTTATTTAAAACCGAAAAGAATTATATTTACATAAAGGATGTTTTTTGTTTTTTTTTAAAGGGAATTTTATTTTTATGATAAAAATTAGATTATATTGAATCACAATTATTGTATACTGTTTACTATTTTGACATCTATTAATAAATTAATAATAATGAAATATTGTTAAAGTGATATTATAATTTATTAATAAAATAAATTTGTAACGTTATTATATAAAAATAATTTAAATTATCACTTACTTAAATTTACAATACAAAGCGTAATTATTAAAAAAAAAATACCCTTTTGATGCACAATTACAATTCAATACGTAATTCTATTCTTTCAATAATAAAATTACGTTATAGTACATTTTTCTTTTTATAAAAAGTTATGTTGTTGAATTTAAAACGCACGAATCAAATGATGCGGTTTACAGACCAAGTGGTGCGACGTGTCTGCCATTGCAATGAGAGGGTGTGACACTGCAGGGTCTGCTGCTGATTGCGACAGACAGCTGATCAAGCCCTCCAGAGTCTCCTCCAGATCTCCTTGTCAGATCTCTCTTTCTTTTACTGTCCTTCCAGCCTCTGGTAAAGGGGCGAGTTCTGCAACGTGCTTGTATGAGCAATAAACATTTGGTACATGGACCCGAGATATAATATGTAACGTGAAACTATGCTTTTGGCACTAAAGTGGGTGAACAAGGGGAGGGGGGATACTTCCAATGTTTCGGGACCTTCTTGAACAGGAAGCTACCTATAGCCCCTTTGTCCATATTTAGTTTTATTTTTTCCTGCATATTATAGTTAGATCTTGTCTTATGTTTTCTTATTATAAGATCAAGTTTGGGTTAAAATTAATGAAATTTTACTAAATCTATGTATAATCGATTAAATAATACTAAGAATATATTAATTAAAATCTGTGAAAATTTGATTGTATATTAATAATTCACGTCTCTCTCTCTCTCTCTCTCTCTCTCTCTCTCTCTCTCTCTCTCTCTCTCTCTCTCTCTCTCTCTTTCCCACTCACTCGAAATTCAACGACCCACACGTTATTTAGAGTGTTGTCATTAATGTCAGCCATATCCAAGCTTAACTCTCAATAATTGAAACAATGACATTCAATGAAAAGAATTACTTCATTGTGTGATGAATGGACTGTTGATTGATTGATGTAGAGAGAGTGTTTTAAAAATGTAAAATTTTCTCTTCACATTTATTAAAAAAATTAATTCTCAGTGATTTATTATATTGTTAATTTCAAACAATATTAACAATTATTATTAATATCATAAACTAGTAAATATCAACAGCATTTACATACATTAAATCCTTATGTATAAAAAGTGTGTAATATGTAATATGATATATATTAATGGGTTAATATAAAAAAGATACTTAATAATATACATACGAGCCACAATATAATGTGTTAAAATAAAAGTAATATTGTAACTAAAGGATTTACGAGTGCATGAGAATATATAATATAAAAAATTTCATCACTGTAAAGTACGTACTTTATATATATAGTAAAGCTCTCATAAATATAATTAACAGGATTAAAGCGATACAGGTAATTTTTATTTTATAACATTAGATTTTTATCGGATAATTTAAAAAATATATACAATGTACTATCTATATTTATTAATCTTAATCTTACACTTTGCAAAAAAAGAAAAATAACGTAATGAAAATTTATGTTCTTCGTGGATATTGCATGTTATGCAGCTTAGTGCATAATATTGACCTTAATTTTGTTTTATTGCAGAAATGAATAGAGAGCGTACTAAACAATGCTACTTCGATTTTTTCAAATTTTTTAGAGACCGGGAACTACTTAATTTTTTTTAAATTGTTGATTACAGAGAGATTGGTCACTTGTTAATAAAAAAAATATTAGGACTTAAAGGGGCGTGGGTTCAAACTTGAATTTTGAATAACTTTTTAGCAATACTTTCTAGACTCTATACTCTCTATAGACTTTAAAAATAGCTAAAAAAAAAAAAAAAAAAAAAATGCCATAACTCAGTTCATTTCTGGATTTTTTTTTTATATTTATTTAGTTGCTCAAGAAAGATTATGAAGTTACATAACAAAAAAAGAGCATTTAAATTTTTTTTCGTAAAAAATCTTAAAATCAAGCACTAGAATTAAAGCGAAGTATGGAAATATTAATTAAATATTTATAAAAATGGTGCTAAAGATAAAAACAGATCCTTTAATATTTTGGCGATTTCAAAAATAATGGAAATTTAATAACAGAGAAAGCATAATTATGTGTATCTTCCCTTTCCTTTTCCAAATTAATTTTAATATTTTACACATTAATAATAACAATCATAGAGCAATAACAACATATAGAGAAGTTTTTACCATTTTAATTAGTATAGAATTTCACGTAATATATTATAACTCAGCAATATAGCATACAAAATATGAACCGAAAAAATATGTTAAATATATGCCTGCGATCAAAACCAATAAATTATCTTGCGACGAAATTAATGAATTCCAAAATATACATGACAAGAAAGCAAGAACTTAAGAAGAAAAAGATTTTGAATTTCAGGACAGTTATAAGATCTCTCTCTCTGTTGCAATACAAAAAATAAAGTCCTCACGCCTTCATGTCAACGCCCCCAAATAGAGCAAAGTTGTTGTTTTGTTTCGAGGTGTACTTAAAAAAATCTTCTTAGTATCTTAAATTTCCAATTTATAGTACATGACTGTTATTATGAATCGTTTCGTGTAAAACGGTTAACTTTATTAGGTCATATAGGTGCAAATAAATCAAATTTAAGTGTTTGTTGGTTTAAAAAAAAGGGTTACTACATACTAAAATATACAAGAGTTTCAAAACAAGTTGTAGAGTAAGCAGTCGTAATTTGTAACAATTTTTTTTATGTAGTTACTAAAAAAAAAGGTTCGTTTTTTTTTTTTTGGTCACGTGTTTGTTTTATTACTTTCGTGAAGGTAAAATCTGGAGGAGGCAGTGTGCAAGTCCACCTACCTTGCGTGCCTCACTGCACGGCAGGTTCATGCAGGTAAACACTCACGGATGTCAAATTGCGAGAGAGGAGAGAGCTAATCTTGTGGAAATAATATCACGACATAAGTCTAACTTATCAGTTTATACATCTCAAAGTACAATAAAAAATATAAATAGTTAAGCTTTTATATATTATATAAAAATTATAAAAAACAAAAAACAATTACATGTTAATATACTTTTTACATGAACAATGTTTACATTTTTTTGTTTATAAATTCAAATATTTATAAATAAACAATATTGTATTCATGATAACAATTGTTTTTTTGTTTTAAATGAAGACAATATATTTTTTTATTTTATATAAACATTCGCCCAAAAATGTTGATCAATAAAAATTAATTTTAATTATTTGATATAAAAAAAATAGTATTTTGTACACTTTTTTTCAAGATAAAGTGTCCATCTTTTAGCCAAATCATGGAAATAAAGCACCACAAAAAATTGTTCTAGCCAAATCAGTAATATGCATAGGCAACCCGCTTTACTTTTAAAGCTAAGCAAGTTGCTTAACTTTTAGGCGCTATATAATTTCACTTTATTTGCAAAAAAATGTATAAAATACCTCATTATAAGATAAAATAAAATGGCCACATCAGTTGTTTCACTCAGCAGTTGCTTTCATTCATTCTCTTTGAAGTTCTATATGACATTTATTGCCTTTGAGATACAATACTTCTATATTTTTTAACACATAAAAAGCTCTTAAATGACTATACTTTATTTCAATTTTACATTGACATTTTATCAAAAAAAAATTTTTCAATTGTATATAGTGAAAGTTTCTTCCGTAAATCACGTGTTAAATTTTGTTGGTGCCTGAAGGAGGGAATCTTGACGTAGATCTGTTAGCTGGCAGGTAGCCAAAGGTAGAGAGAGAGAGAAGGTGTTACAAAACGACGTGGAGACACGGAACTCTCACACAACACATTTTTTTTTCTTTTACTCGTCAAAGCTTTATGAAGATAGAGTGAGTCCGGCTTAGCTGTCCACGATACCGCTGCTGGCTGCAATGTGTTCTCTTATCGTTGGAGAGAAGAGAGAGGCTGTCCGACGTCTAGTTAGCCTGAGGAACTAAATGGCAGCCGGCACTTCCGTAGATGACTCTGTGTGGTACGAACCTCCCACCCTATCGTTATAGTAAGTCGACGGACCGTGGCTTGAGATAAGCTCTTCCCCTGTGGCAGTACAATACTGTGAGAGAGATGAGAGAGAATATGAAACTCAGTTCATCCAGCCACAATACATTACTTTAATGTATTACATTTGATGTGGAGGAAAATTAAATTATATTAGTGTTAAAATTATTATTGTCAACATAAACTCACATAATATATTATATTAACACAGTTTTGACTATAATATATATATGGTTAAGTTTTGTTATTATATTGAAATATTTTTGATGTGGTAATATAATTAATATTTAACTGTTAGTATTAATTTTAAGTGATTGGGAGTTACATTTCATAGTAGCTTTATATAATATATATATATATATATATATATATATATGAGAGAAAAGTAGTGGTAAATATATTGATTTGTTATAATTAGTTATTTAAGTAATTAATTTTAAATGAGCATAGTATTAAATTTTATTTATTTCTTGGTTATAGATCAGATAACATTATTACATTACTCAAGCTTATCAGATCCAAACAAAAACTTACTTTAACAAGTACATTTACATTTACTCGTTGCAATTTCTCAACAGTTTTTTTTTTCGGCAACAGCTCAGATATTTCTTTTACGCAGACAGAAATTTGAAGGTGATGTTATAACCTTTTTTTTTTTTTTGGCTTTAGTACTATGGTGTTTACTTCCTTAGTGAAAAAAATAATGAAATAATAAAAATAAACAAAGTTATGAAACAGAAAGACATTTTGCTCTCATTACTTTTCTAAGTACAGTAATTGACAATAAAATGAGTATTGGCAATATATTTAATCTGTTAGAGCAAGGAACAGCTTTGAAGATTTCTATAGAATGATATATGAATGTAGAGTTACTTTAGAAGGTCTACTTAAAAATCCCGTTAAATAGAATATCTTTGGTATTTTCTAGCTATTGTACTCTCCATTTCAATAAATTGTTCAATAAGGCTATGCTTTAACATGATTTGTTTGGAACGTACGTTTTTATTCGAATGGAACACAAGCAAAGAGTCAAGAGTTCTGGATGGGGAAAAGGTTATGCCAAAAGGTTAAGTTTAGGGGTTGAGGGGAGGCCAGTTCCTCCAATGTATTTCTTGGGAGGATATTTTCCTTCCCTCTCCCTTCCTTAAATCCTCAACTTGAACTTTTATTCTCAATTTTCGGTTCCTCATTAGAATGTTTGAACAGAATCCAACCATGATATTCACAACATTTACTCCTTTATACGAGGGTACATAGCAGGGTAAGATGGTTCAGAAAATTCGTCATTCATAACGATTCCTTAGAAAAAAGGGAGTCATTAAACTGTCCTTTAACATAATCAATGTCAAATATAAAACTGTACAATATTTTATGATAATATCTATACTTCGTATTTAGAGAAATGTCAACTTGAGAAGGGTTGATTTAAAAGAGTCTGGGGTGAAACTTGAGACCCACTCTAAGGTAAGATACCCTTTTTCTTCACACCCTTATCACCTCAATGGTGTGCAGATATCAGCTTGAATGTAGGTTAATGCTAACACTCTAAAGGATTTTCTAATGAGCTTGCTATGGGTGTACAGTATCATCTCAAGGCCACTATCATTTGCACGCTATATATTCCTTTCTTCTTCCCTTCCATGCATTCATTACCTGTCTATCTCGTTTTTCTAACCTTCATCCTCTTTCTTTAACTACAACCACATGCATGCATCATACATTACATTTAGCTATCTTAAATTCTTAACTTATTGCGTGATGAAAATTCCAGTTTTTTATTATCAATTAAAATTTAATTTCAAACATGCAACGTAAAATATTTATCATAATTATTATTTATATTTTAAGAAAAGAGAAAAATTGTGTCCAAATTATCTTCCTGTAGATGACGATATTTATTTTATACTTTGCAATATGGGCGTTTCCTTATCTACCACTGTTTTCAGATGTTCAGTATACCGTCATCTAGAAATATGGGAAGTTATGAAATATTAAATTTGTTGTATGTTCTTCCTTCATATATAACTCTTTGCCTCTATCTAAGATTCAGAGAAAGCAACTTGGGTTTATGCGGTCTTTGCATAAGCAATGTCCTTGGTGAATACGCAATCCGCTTTGTAAAGGCGGACGGCGTTTGTCATTTGTCTTTTGATGACGTCAACAAGATGGCGGGAGGCCGCAGGAAATTGAAAATACCATATTTCAGATTTTACTCCAATACACTGAAGTATAAAGAAGTTTGGTTAACTTGCAAATACAAAATACCATCGCCGTTAAGTTGGCAAACTTGTCAACAAATAAGTTCACAAAACTTTTTCACGTTAGTACAAAGATATTCAAAGTATTGGAAACTTCGTGATAAATTATACTAATGATGTTTTATGAAATTTGATTCTCTAGAGTATCAAAGAAATGTAGACGAGTAAAAAAATATTTTAATTATAACATAATTTGCTCATCAAAAGTTGTAAAATTACTTTCACATTAATTTTTTACTTACGAATTCAATTAAATTATATTTACTGGCTCTATATACGAAATTGTTTATATATATATATATATATATATATATATATATATATATATATATATATAGTATTCATTATCCAAAAGAAATCAAAGCACACATATTTATACAGTATTAAATAACGAGCTGAATTTTATTGCAAAATTTATATGATAAAATAGAAATTATGATGTGTATTTTACATAGTAAAAAGTTTATTATAATATAAAGATAGTAATTACAAATAATCATCTCGTTCAACGTTCTTTAAACTAATTAAATTAATATAATAAGATTTGTTGAGAGCTTTGTTTAGTTGAAATTTAACTGAATTGAATTTTTAAGTAACTTAACTTTGAATAAAATTTACTTTTATATAAACTTTTACTTCCTATTTTTTTATTCACTGTTTACATATTATTTATCAATGTCATACTTCAAAGTCAGTTTGCCCCTAAGAAAAAAAAAGAACATATATAGGCAATTTGTATTGCAGAAGTGTGCAACCGGTTGCATATTATCTAGGATATCAAAGAAGACCAAAAAAGACACCATATAAAAAAATATATACACACATAAAGCTGCTTTGTGGGTATAGCACAAGTTGCCTTATATATAAATCCTTGGTAACCTCTATACTAGTTATATTAAAAATTCCTCGCATGCTTGCGTGGTCCATGGTAGAAGCGAGCCTAAGTTAGTCGTGGGTGGCGGTGCGAGAGAGGCTGACGTGCATATTTCATAGGAGCCCACCAGAGGTTTCTATTCATACAAAGGGAAGATGAGTAATATGGACACTTAAAGTAGGAGCAAACTACGAGAAAGGCTTTATTTCAAATAGATGTTTCATTTACACAAGTCCATGCTTTAAAGTTAATATTCCTCAATATTTATTTAACTAATTGTACTTTATTAATTAGTACTAAAATTTTATTTTCAATTAATAAATTGTCTAATAAAATAATATTATGTATCGTTTTGATACTACGAAAAAAAAAATTGCTCCTTTTTTTAATATAGAGAGAGAAATAGTAAAATAAATTATTTCATGTTTGCTTTATTTATAATTGAAGTCTATATTTAAATTACATACTTTCTAGACGTTCTTTGTATATAATTTTACCACAAAGTATATTTACATAATTAACTAAATATGTTTACTTGGAAATGTTCTTGTAATAAAAAAGTAAACGATTCCATGGTTTCAACATGAAACATTTCTCAAATATTAAAAAAAGAAAGTACATAACAAAATTGTAAATAAGGAAATAAGGAAGTTTTATGTACACAATATTGACGATGAATGCACAGACCATTCGAAATTTTTGATATTATTCTGGTGAAGTAATTATAAATTGCTATTGTAATTTTTTATCACGTTTCCCACCCAGGGTTGAATCGTTGCGCTTTTACACTGTGATTTCTCTGGCTTTCGATAATTACACCTCTTGCTCATTGACAAAAGTTGTAGCGTCCGTCCTTGCTGAGATTTCCACGTTTCCCTCAGTAGCAGATTAATTCCGTAAATAATTGCTAGACCTTAGCCGACCCCGTTTTCAACGAGCCCGCGAAACGCTCATGTTCGGGTTTCGGAAGGTTCTGGGTTTCAGACCTAGAGTGTAATTAGTAAGTATAAGTACGCAATGGACAACCTGCATGGAAATTTTTATTGCAGAAATGAATAGAGATTGCAAAGTTATGCTATTCTGATTTTTTTCACCTTTTTTAAATCCCAAGAAATACTTTTTTTAAAAATAATAAAAGTAAAGAGAGGCGTCAATAGGCGTCAATTCTTCATAAAAGGATAGGGCCGAAAAGAGACGTGGGTTCAAACCCAACCTCGGCAAAACTTTTTAGCAATACTTCTTGCCCTCTAAAAAAGCTGCAAAATTCAGGACAATATAATTTAAATCCCTCTATTCATTTCTGCGCAATATAAAATTCCATGCAGGTTTTCTATTGTATAGTTTGATAAAAAATATACATATATATATTTAAATTTAATATGGTTTTTCTCCAATATAAGTCAATAAAGGCAAGATTATAACCCAGTATGTGTCCATGTTCCAGAGAGCTCGGTGCGGTTCCACGTGTCTCTGCGAGTGCCACGGTTCGTGGAGCTGGGCGGCTCGGCAATGCTCTTCTGCGAACACGGCGTGGCCCGCGAACAGCTGCACAAGGTCGAGTGGCTGAGGGACGGTCGCAAGTTGTTCCAGTTCGTAAGAGGACGTTCCCCGCCCTACCGCAACTTCTCCACGCCCGGAGCAGACCTAGACGTGAGTACAGATGGGATTGTAGATTATAACTTGTGGTGATGGCCGGGTATTAGATCAGAACAAAATACGAATGAAGTTCATGAGGAAAAAACATTTAAATTTTAACTAGTAATTTTGAATTTCATACAAATTTTCATGTAAAATAGCTATCATCCGCTATCATAAACGAGATATTTCAAACCTCTTTTCTCCAATTTTCAAGAAGTTTTTTAGTGAATTATCAGAAACAATCAGAAACCATGCAGTAAATTAGAGCAAGCATCGTCAGGTGTCTGCCTTTTACTATATTTATTTATATAGATCTATTTAAATAAAAAAACTAAACATGTAATTAACTATATAAAATATAATTAAAACTTCATAATTCTCTTATGCAGACATAAAATATTAAAAACTATTTTATTATTTATGTTGCTCTTTCACTAAATTCAATTTTGCATGTAAATTTTTAATAATGTTTATGAATATTTTATAAACAGTATACTAATTTGAATAAACAGGAAATGTTTTAGGCATATTTATATGAACGTTCTACTGAACTTTAAATGCAATTTATTTTCATTCTGCTGAAAACTGCCAGAAAGCAACAGTCGGAAAGGGGGGGGAGAGATATGTCGCTGTGGGCTGCTGATGATACCACTGATGTCTGTACACAAATTAATTATAACGGACTGGATTGATAATATAATCTGCTAATTGATCGAGCTGAAAATTGTAATTGAGTTGAGCTATAACAAATAATATTTTACATTTTTGTGTTTTTAAAATTGATAAAAGCTTTTCACATAATAACATAATTATGCTATTATAGATTATATTTAAAACATGTTTTTTTTTATAAATTTAGAATGCGTATATACTACATAGTGTGTAAAGTGGACTTAAAATTTTAAATTACTTTCATAATAAAAATAAAGTAATATAATAATGTAGGCTCATTTATTTAAGTGTTTAATTCAGCAATAAATTGGATTTTTTTATGAATTTCTATAAGTAAATTCCAGAGAGTTTTTTTTCGGACTTAATGCTTTATTTTATAATACATTTTATTACGAAAATTTTCAAAGACTAACCAATTCCTCGTGAACTCCCCCAATATGTTTGAGATAAATTGAAATGCTACCAAGTTAAAAATTTTCCAATATTATGCGTAAAAAGGTAAAATTACAGTAACTAAATTTTAGGTCGTATATATATTAATTTTAGAATTATAAAGTAATTAATAAAATTAAAAAACCATAGCTAGTTCTTATATCTGCCAATTTATTAAAATGACTTTCTTGTTAGAGACACCGTGACATTTTGCGAGATAATCTTTACATTCTAGGCTTATTTTTATGATACCATGAGATAAATTTCAAAGTGTTTTTTAACAAAGAGAAAAATTAACTAGCTTTCATGAAAAAAAAAGTAAATAAAAAACAAACAAACATATTCTCTCTTTACGCCACTTAAAAATGTAAATTTTGTGGTCTTTTTAAACATATACACAACATGAATTATACAATACTATTCACATAGTGTATGATGAAAAGAATACAGAATTGACAGAATTCTACTTGAATAGGCAAAAGTAGGACAAAAACACGCTAGACTCTCATCTGAAAATCCAACATTTTAATTAAAATTACTTTACAAGAAAAGTTAATTAATTTAATTACTAATGTGACGTCATGTTAGTTTTGGTTGAATGCACTTTATGTAAGCCTGAGTGGTGACTACCTTCACATTGCATGGGGGGCTTAAGGAAATGACGAGTTTGTTGCTTTTATGTGTCCCTCACCGAAGCTTTTCTCATCAAAACTGCGCTTTTCGCCACTCTCATGTTGCATCCCTTAGCAACAATGGCCTTTGTATTTCTGTTTACGTTGAGAGGGAAATAACCTTCCAAAAATATAAATGTGGCAATTTTATTTTTAGCTTTTTGTTTACTTTAATTAAAGTAGTTTTACGGTGGAATGAAATAGATAGAGTTGTGTTAAATTCTCCGTAAAAAAAAAGGAAGTTTGAAGAAATAATCGGGGAAGTGAGTTGAGGCAGCGTAAAAAAAAGGAAGTAAGAGAGAGAGAGAGAGAGAGAGAGAGAGAGAGAGAGAGAGAGAGAGAGAGAGAGAGAGAGAGAGAGAGAGAAAGAAAGAAAGAAAGAGAGAGAACCGGAAATTTAAACCATTGGTTGGTGGTTTTCTGCTCCGCTGAAATAAACATTTATTATTCACCCTTATTTTTTTATAAAATAAATCATTAAATATTATTTGACTACAAAAACATTTTCTTTTATAATATAAGAAAAAAATACAAAAGAAGGTAATATTTTCATATAAGGTTTAAATCTACTTTTTGTGAGCCGATTTTTTTTTTTTACCCTTCTGTTTTTTTTTTTTTTTTTTACCCAACGAAAGAATAAAAATAGTGTCTACTATGTACACATTTGCTGAAGAAATGGAAATTTATGTGGCTAAGTTTGAGAGACATATGGCTTACTTGTATAAGCTAAATGCGACGTTCGGTATTTGTTCGAGTCCTAGCTAGTGCAGACGGGACTGTTAAGATGACCCTGTGTGACCCTTCGGCTTTGTGCATGACCTTCAAGACCCCGCCGTTCTCCAGAGAGTGGCGCTAACGTCGCTTTTAACCCCTTGAGTATCCATAAAAAAGCTCTATATAACCATATAGGTGTGTAAATAAATTTTAAACGTGATTCCAATAAGGTAAAGTTATGTACTCTCTTTTGCAAATGTAAAAATGTTATTTACACGTTAAAAAGAATCACATTGGCAACTATGAATTTTATCAGCATAGTATGGAGTCCATTTATCTCACGAGCAAATTTTACAATCTCCTTTTTCACTGTTGATAGATTGATATAATTCAATTTACGTAATATCTAATTTTTAATTAAATTTGACGTAAAATAACATTTTTCTACAAAAAATACAAAAAGTATTACAAGTAGTTACAAAAAGTAATTTTGGCGACGCGTGTGGACGAGATAATCAACGTCAGGTTTTACTGAAGACGACAGCGCGCACTCAACCGGATGTTTAATTAAGGCTGGCATCCCAACAGCTCACTAACAGCAGCTCACCCACGCATGGAGCGTGGTTTGCGGGGAGAAACCGTCACCTACCCTCACATTCACATCTCAGTCAGATTAACCAACAAATTTCCCTACTATATTTTTTTTTTTTATAATCACAAATAAAGGCGTATAAAATTTATGCAGATTAAAAAAAAAAAGTATGTAATACAAAACATTTCAGAATAGAGTATTGACCTCAATTTTTTTTATTGCAGAAATGGATAGAGGGTGCAAAATTATGCTACCCTGTTTTTTTTTCAGATTTTTTAAAGCCCGGGAAGTATTTTTAAAAAATTATTTAAAGTTCTTTTTGTGACGTCACGAGACGCCGCTCCTTAAGAAAAAGATAGGACTTAACGCCGCGTGACGTCACAAAAAGGACTTTCAATAATTTTTTAAAAACACTTCCCGGGCTCTAAAAAATTTGAAAAAAATCAGGGTAGCATAACTTTGCACCCTCTATCCTTTTCTGCAATAAAAAAAATTGAGGCCAATACTCTATTATATGCGGTCGTTTGTAATATATAGAGAATTTTCATCATATCTCTTTGTAGTTGGAAATTTAGGTAGTAAAAAGCAGAAAGAGAGAGAGAGAGAGAGAGAGAGAGAGTTTTGGGTAGGTATAAAACTATAAAATGTGCTGGAAATCGATTTGTCTCTCTCGGCACCTGGGTAAACCTGCTGTCTCACAGCCAGTCACTATGGAGAGCTGGGTGACAGAGACAAAAACTTGTTTCCACTACGTGACAATATACTAATAATTCGTAGTTTGTCTTTCAGTGCAAACTTTTTGTTCTTTGATGTTTAATTGTTTATTTAGAAAAATATACCTAATTCATAATATTAAAAAAAAAACTTTTTGAGTCATTATAGAAAGGTTTGTTTAAAAGTTTTCAAATATAAATAAACTTTTGTGGTTATAATTTCACAAGCTCTTCTCATCATAATTTTACTTTATTTCAGCATTTACAGGGTGATTAAAAATTAATTTTACCAACAACATGAGAAAAATTTGACTTATTCAAATTCGAATATAATATTTTATTTTGTATCATAGATTTATTGCCACATTTATTTTATTAATTTCATTCTTTCTTTTATCTTATTTTATTGCGATTGAAAGAAACAGGCATCACTATAAACTTTAAAAATTTACCAAGAAGTTGCAGTTTGGCATAAGTTTTAATAAACATAATATCTAATATTTATAAGTTGTAAACACACTATTTTTTATAACAAACACAGTTCTGTATACACAAATGTATGAAAAATAACTACATGATATGAAGTGTAGGCCCTCAATTATTTATAATGTATCTCGATTACTTTTCTAAAACAAAATAAAAAATCCTACAAATTACTTCAATGTAATATAAAAAAAATGGTTATTTAAGTCCTGAGCATACTTAAAAATATTGCAGTCATAAAATTGTATCATAATATAACGCTATTTATTTTACAACCTATTTGCATTATATTATAAGTAGTTATATAAATAATGTACGAATTTTTTCTTATCAGCCTGTAAAGTATGCAACTCTTTGAGTGGGCGTGCACAACAAGTAACATATTTCACAGGGGCTTCTTGCCGGGCTTGCAAAACACTTTAGGGGGAATAGAATAGAAGGAAGGATAATCATATAGAAAGATAGCCTTGCAATTTTTTTCTTTCATCTCTTTCATCCAGGGTTAATTATTAAGCTTCAGGTGTTGCAAACACAAGTTTTTTAAATATTGCATAAAATTTTTCCTTATAAAAAAACTCGTACTCTATATGTTAAATTAACTTTCTAATTAATGTAAAAAAATTTTATGTAAAATTGTATCGTGTAATAAATACCTGGTTTAAATAATTATATAAAATCATACAATATGTAATGTTTTTTGATAGATATTGTGGATATAAAATTTTTTAAATAAAATTTTTTAATTAAAATTTTAAAAATCCTGGAGTCAACTTCAAACCATAAATCTTTCTTAAATTTTTCCTTTCATTGATTATTTTTTTCGCCAAAAAGCAAACTTGAAGCAAATTGCATTCAATATTTTTACCTTATAATCTTTTTTAATTCACTAAAAATGTTTCATTTAAATCGATTCAAAGGAAATGTCTTGTATTTCTAAAATTTCTTTTTTGTATAACTTTTTACAGAACGTGATATAATATAATTTTATAAAAAAAATTGAATACAAAGCCAGCTTAAAGATGAATCCAAATGGTACAACATTAATTAAAAAAATATAAAAATAATAATAAAAAAAATTACATTTGCAATAAACTCTGGTTATATCCATGTTAAAATAATGATGATAAAGCGATACTTTGAGATGTGTGTGTTGATTTAAAACAAGAAGAATCGTTGATACAAAGATAGTTTACATTATTTTATTCTATTATACTTGTGTCTACAAAATAAATACAAAGGCAGTGAAGCTGTGCAAGTTGCGGCAAGTTTAATCCTGCTAAGCTGAAGTAAAAATCATAATATTTTTCTTCCTTCATAAAATTTATATATACTGATTTGTATTTCTTTCCCTGGAAAAAAGAAGGAAACACTTTTAAAATTAATTTACGTTTAGGAAAATTAACTTCTTTATTTTTACAACAGAAATCATAGGATTAAACTAAAATTACTCTTTCTTGAAAATAAAGTATTAATTTAAAAAGTGAATAGCATTTATTTTATAAGAAAACTAAAACTTTTTCAAATTAATTTGTACCACAAAGATTAAAACTCATGAAAAATAAACATTCTGTTTTGTAAAGATTTTACTTTTCAATTCTCACGAACGCAGTAGCATTGAAGTAAACTTCTACTGCAAAGCCGTTGACAAAAGCTATTGTTATTTGGTGTTTATATTGTTGATGTTTTGATTGTCGTCACGTGGCAGGGACTACAAATTTCTTAACAACAACTCAGTTCCTTCTACGTGTAAAGTATTACCTGAACAATGTCAGGCAACAGGTGAACTCACCATTGTAACATTCATTATAAATATCTACCAAGAGTTGACCTGCATTACATAACTAGAACAAATCGATCAACAAGTTTATTCTGCTCGCGAACTACATTGTTATATATTATCGAAGTAATTGCAGAGTAGTATCTCATTTCTAATTCCAACGTTGTGTCAACTTTACTACCTTAACTTCAAAGTTGGACAATTTTCTCCCTTTGTTCAATTTTACTCGTGTTAATATTAATAAAGTAAAGTTGTAACAAAAAAATATTTACTCTCTGCAATGAAAAATGTATGATTCAAATAAAAAATAAAAACATCAAGTAATAAGCATTATGGATAGTGAAAATTCCATCATGCATGTCAGTTTTACTAGCCTATTATTATTTTTTTTAATACTGACCTAGATTAGAAAATTCTATCAGTGTATTTTATTTTTCAGTTGTAGTTTTATGTAATTTTTTTTTATTAAATAAAGAAATAATAAAAACGAATACATTTATTTTCTGCCATAATATATAAAACGACGTTTACTATTATGAGTCTATTATAGTTTATAAAAAAACTGTTTATATGTTTTTATTATCATACCTACAGCTGTTTTTCCAAGAAATTGATTTTTCATTTAAAATAATTTTCAAATTTATATTTTTCTTTAGATGTATTTCGATCATAACATTCTACCATGTTATATATATATAGTATCTGAATACTTAAATACTCTACATAATATAATTATTAAAAGATTTTATAAATTGCTACTGTTCTAATTCTGAATTTTACTATATCATGATTCATCTTTAATACATGAACCCATTGATTAGAATTTATGTTTTACAATGGTTGCAACAAACCATTGTTTATAATATCTCTCCGAGAGAGTAATTTTATTATTAAACGTGACGATGTAGTACCTAATTTCGCCCACCAGAGCAGAGAACGTATTGTCATTTTTGGCGCTAGTTATTTGTTCCACTTTCATAATCACTGGTAATTTTCCTTAACAGGTTAATATATTAATATGTACAACTGACCTTACCAGACATTACCAACAATACTTTCAAACAACGAAAGACACAGCAGTGCGGGTGACCCTCTAGTCAACATGCCACCTCTTTTGTTTCAGTGGACGCATACCAACGAGCGGCAGGTGATGTTACGCAACCTCCACTTCGAGGCAACTGGCTCGTACTCGTGCGAGGTGTCGACGGAGACGCCCATCTACACCAAGCCCTCCAACGACGAGCTGCTCACCGTCATACGTGAGTACCTCACCCTCAATAGTGTATCGAGTATCGACCTCAAAATTTTATTGCAGAAATGGATAGACTGTGCAAAGTTATGCTACTCTAATTTTTCCAAGTTCAGAAAAAGTTTTGGCGAAATCAAGTTTGTAGACCACGCTTCTTTTGCAGCAATCTTTTGCAGTTGCCGCCGGAAAGTCGTACTTTCAATGGGGGACATTCACAAAGCACTTTAACCCCCACTTTAGCCCCGATTTTTAACCCTGGTGCTAAACATGGTACTAAACCAGGGGCTAACCATGTTAAGCTCATAGTAGCACCATATGTTTAGCACCAGGGTTAAAAATCGGGGCTAAATTGGGGGTTAAAGTGCTTTGTGAATGTCCCCCAATATTTTTTAAAAATTACTGTTTGAAAAAAAAAAAAAAAAAAAAAAAAAGTAGGAAAATCAGAGTAGCATCCATCCATCTCTATTCATTTCTGAAATAAAAAAAATGTGAGGTTGATACTCCATTAATTTAGAGATCAGTCACAATCAGCTGATTTTCATATTTATGAAAGCTGGCATAGAACAAAGCTATGCTAAAATGTTATGTAGTTTGTTGAGGATAACCAGCGACATGCACTTCAGGTATTATTTAATGGATATAATGAATGTATTAATGTTTACATGAAATATTATATAAAGGGACTAGGGGAAAATTAAGAGTAAATTTTTTTTTCTTTGTTTACTTGAACCTTTGAATTAATATTTTTTTCAACGGAATGGGTAGAACTTCTGAACGATATGAGAACCTTGTTGACTTAATTGAATCTCTCTCTTTATGAACTTACCGTAAAAATTGATATAGACTACAATATTTCAATTTTATTAAAATTGGCCTATTATTTGAAATTTAAAATTGAAAACTATTTCAAACTCTTTTTTCTTAACATTTCAAAATAATAAATTTTTACACAGACCAATTGTTATGTTAAAAAGTTCCATTTTAATATATTTTTTTACGTAAGGAACTTAAATTTTTATATTTAAATTATTTTTACATGGAAAGGAAACCAAGCCTCCCGAAGCGTGGGAGACTATGTAGTCAGAATTATAATTTAGTTCTATAGTGTGGCTAGACAAAGTACATAGGAGATGTTGTCAAAGGCACAAAGAAGGGCCGTCGTGCACCACAATTTTCTCATGTGTTGTTATAGCAAAGAATTAAACACTCGAATCGTTTTAACGGCACTCGATACATCGATCTACACAAATAGCAAGGTTATTTTTTGCAAGATTATATAGTTTGTGTAACATAATACAATATAAACATTTAATTTTAAAACAATTTTATTTCTTTACAATGAAACCTTTTAATGATAGAAAAATAGTATATACTGACATGATATTCTAATTCTATTATTATGTACATGTGTAATAAAATGACGTAGCTTTGTAATATTTATGTGTTCATTTTTCTGTAATCGTTATCATATTTCATAGTTTTATAAAAAGACATTGACATCATCGACCTAGTTTTGTATGAAAATAACAAGTTTCTTCAGCAGGATATTTATTAAGTTCAGCTTTAACATTCTTCTGGAAGGGATATCTTCGTAATAGTGTAACTTTATCCATTTAAATAAGAAAATAATAATCTTAAAAATTGTTTGATAGTATTGAGGGAACATTAATGATTGACGTAGCATTGTAAAATGAGCCGTATCATCATATGGATTACATTATAACGACACAAAACATGTGACTCATTCTACCACCAACAATGGATAGCCCTCATGAAATTTTTAATTGTAAATTTGAATAGAGGACCTCGAGTTATGTATTGTCATTTTTTTCAGATTTTTTTTAACCTTCTAACACCCTTAAAATCATGTTGCAAAACGCTGTGACGTCATAGTCATGCTAATATTTAACATGCAAGCATAGGAAAGACGTCACGTAATTATGACGTACAGCGTCTTTCCCCTCGATTTTGAGAGTATTAGAGGCTTAATAATGTAAACAAAATAATAATAATAACAGTCCTCTATCCAAATATGCGATAAAAAATTTCCTGAAGTTTGTCCATTTAAGTTCACCCGTACCACATGTTTAAAAATATTCTTTTATATTTATCTTTTATGGTCTTTTACCTAAAATATATAACTGCAAAATAACTTATAACAGCTAGCAAAGAAAATTAATTAGTGGCTATAATATTTTGTCAAATAAAATATAATGAAATACGAAACTAAAATAAAAGCTTGCGTGCCAAAATTTATTACATCATGTTATTAACTTAAATCAACATGGAAAATCCATAGTTAATGTTTCAATTTTAATATTTGACAGTGACAGCTATAATATGATTCAATAAAAATTATTGACTCTGTTTGATTTATTATTATATATGATTGTTATTTGATTTTTCTCTTTGTCAGTGATTTTGTTATTTTTTTGACCAATATCCATGTTTATTATATATTTTATGTTGTTTTGTATGTTTTTTATGCAGGTTATATTCTCTGACGTGATCAATGTTGTCTTGTACAACCTATATGTTCAAATAAACAAATAAAAATATAATATGTACAAGAGATTCTTAAACTGGAATTGCTGATTAAGGCTTTAAAATCAATCGATTAATATTACAAATCGATGTAAGGCTTTATCTGTAGAGACTTGTAAAGTTAAACCCTTTTTGCACTACCATCATGCACAAATATATATTATACTTTTTATTGAATCATAGCTGCTGTCATTGTCAAATATTACAGTAAAAACATTAACTATGGATTTTTCATGTTTATTTAAGGATTAACCTCAGTTGATTGAGATCTCGGAATTGGAGCCCTTGAATTGAACAAGACTTGCAGAGACTCGCCATCAATAGGTGGCGTGAAAATTTTAGCCTTATGGACAGAAACCGGAAATGGAGCTATTGTGAGGAAACCGCCCTCTTGAATCTCCTCAAACCATAAGTGTTTAAGTTTTTAGATCATTCTACAAATTTTAAAATTTATCTCATTTGATTCCATCTGAAAGAAAATTTCTTTGCCTCGGGTCAATCGTTAAGTTTGTAACAAAGACATCCCTGTTTAATTATAACATGTTATAATAAAATTTTGGCACGCATGCAAGCTTTGATTTCAGATTCATGAGGTTATTTATCTATCCACTATTTTGACGATACGAAGATGGCCTACACACATCTATGTTTCCAAATCAATCTATATAAACTAATGTAACAACTACTGTATTCCAGCCACATAGAGAGCTCGTACTGCGCCTCATAGTGCCAATGGAACGCACGTTATGCAAATGAGTCAGTGCCTTGTAGTTGTCTCCTTTCATGTCCCAGCTCGTAACGACAAGACAGAGTCTCCCTCTAATTGGAAACAAATACCATTAAGCCTCTGCTACACGTCTTGTGAGCTACTACCTGCTGTCGTAGAACAAATAAAAAAAATGAACGTCTTTCTGAGAGCGGAAACAAAAAAAAAAAAAGTATAAAAGTTTTTACAATGCAGTTTACAAGACAAAATTTGTCATCTTTATATACTACACTGTAGTAATGAAATAATTAAATTTAATTAAATATTTTACAATTTTATATTGACAAAGTTTGAGTCTTGAATTTAGACGGTCAGCTTTAAACCATGTGGAGAGTAAACTTAAATTAAGGTAGAATATAGGATAGTTTACGAGCTAATTTAGTCTTTACAATGTTCTCGGCTAATAAGAGCACCATACAATATCGTCACTCAACACATAAAACGTATTCTCCGCTTCAGTTTAAACGTTCTACCGTCTCTCTCTTTCCTATTTTTACTTAACTTTCAAAGCACACTATGACATAAGAAGTTTTACGCAGTCTAAAACAAAGGATAGATATATAGAGAGAGTAAAAACTTAAAACCTGATTACCCAAAGACACGTTTCGAATGTGTTATATATAACACAAATTTATATTCTATCCTCCTTTGCTTTACACAGATGTCTTATATAACACTATACAAATTTCATAAATAACACGATACAGTCAAATTTATGTGATATTCCCACCGGAAGTAGCCGGAAGTGAGTGTTTTCTGTACTTCCTGTTAATGTCTGAGATTTGAAATTGTGTACTTTTATTAATAATCTCTCAGCAAAAATCCAGACTTCAAATACGAACAGGAAGTAAAAAAATCTCTCACTTCAAAGTACTTCCGGCGGTAATATCAAAATTAATTTGACTGTAGTGATGATCAGTACAGATAAATTACATGCTAATTTAAACATAATATTTGCTTTATAGAAAATTAATTCTATTTTATTATGTATTTTGTTTTCATATAAGTTTAAAATTATGCACATAAATATGAAATATAATTATTAAAATGAATATAAAATTTGAATTAAAAACAAACATGATGTAAAAGTAATGACAATAATTCCCTTGGTAAAGAAACTTGTCACAGAATTGCAATTCTAAAGTTACAAAGCTGGCCTTGTGTATAATGAGTTCCATATTCTATTTCCCATGGGATTTTATATTGTACACCTGTTAAAAAAATTACAACGAGAATGTAAAATTGAACCTTTGGGAGTTTCACAATACTAAGTTACAGTATAGCTTTGCTTAATTTTAACTGTGGTGCCTAGAATCATGCAAATCGTTACTTCCTATATAACCTACATTTATGGTCCTTTGCAATTAGACTTTACTTGGTGTTGCGTGTCATTGGTACAATTCTGTTTTAGAATCAGACTCCTTTGATGTTCGTAAAGTTGTAACGAGCTGACGACTAGAAAAAGAACACTTGCTAACAATAAACTTTTAAAGTACTGCAAGTTTATATAATACATTATATGAATATGGTAGTTAATATAAAAAATGTTAATGGTTAATATTATAGGCAGTAAAAGTGTTTGATGTGTTTACGAGTCATTAATTAACGACATTCAAACAAAAATATTCAATCATATTACTGTAGGAAATCATCAACTTCTGCACACTGCACAGCTGCATTAATTGTTATTTATGCAATGATTTTTATACATTCAAAAATTGATATTGCTTTGTTAGAGTATGTTATATAATTTCAAAATTTATTAATTATAGTTATGCTGATATTGAAATGTTTACTTAAGTTACAAAAAATTAGTTAAAATTTTGTACAACATATGATGTTTTCTATAGCTTTAATCTACTTATTTAATTGCGATACAACTAAATATTTTAAATTAATTTTTATTGGTTTTTAATTAGATGCTGCTAAGTAAATGCGCATTTAATTTTGATTTAATTGAAGCTACATGGAAAGACATGATGTCAAACAGATTGTATGTAGCCAATGACTTCCAATAAATTGAAAATGGTTGAGTTTTTTCTTTTTTTTTTTGTAGAATTAAGAAACATTTAGAAATATTTCATTTATTTTATTGTTCAGCAGTGTACCGTGTATAAAGCCATCTAGACTCCATAATATACTTCTAGATTGAGAATAGTATTATACTCACGCAGAAATCATTCAATAAAGAGTATCGTTCATATGCGTCTCAGCAGCATATAAAAATTATAAAATATGTCATAATCAAATCTGGGGGTGTCGTTACATTCATGCAATTTTATGTTTTTTGCGTGTATTTTCAAAGGTTCCTCAGCTCTTATTTTGTTAATGAATAATTATGTTTAAGATTAAGTTATATATTTTTTTATGAAAAATAGAACTATATAGTGCTAGGAAAAAATTGCTAAGTATGCAATCTTTAAAACTTAGCATTGCATGGTGTAAACAGTGTGCATAATCAGCAGAAAAATTTTGTATTGCAAGAATGAATGAGGGCATCAAATATTATTAGTTTTAATATAATTTTTTCAGATTTCTTTAAAAGCCAGAAAGTATTGCTAAAAAGTTTTGCTGAGGTCGGGTTTGAACCCACGTCCATTTTAGGTCCTATCCTGTTATTAAGAAGTGACTCAATGTAATTTCAATATTTTATAAAAATAGTTCCCAGACTCTAAAAAATCTGAAAAAAAAAAAAAAAAAAAAAAAAAGAAATCAGAGTAGCATTACGTTGCACCTGCTATTCATTTCTGCAATAAAAATGTTCATGCAGGTTGTCCATTATGGACTTCATGAAAACTTTGAATGTGATTTCCATTACTTAGCACATGTAAGCGCAGCTTGACGTCTTATTTATCGATGTTTCAGTGAAGCAGCGTGGAGACCCGCAGATCACGGGCCGCAAGCCCGGCATGTACACGCCCGGTGAACGTCTCGAACTCAACTGCACGGCCAGTCCCTCGCGGCCAGAAGCAGACATTACATGGCTCATCAACGGACATAAGGTAGGCACAAGTACAGTTCAGGTTGAAAATATTGGGACACGGTTGTAAAAGTTACCACCATCAGTTCACTCGCTGACTCATCTTTATCGGAGTTCAAGTGAGGTGACTCAAGGTGCATTTCCATGGAGCGGAGAAAGCGAGAAAATCGCATGTCGCAGCCAATCAGAGGCTCAGGATTTCCTCGCTTTGCGGGGAGCGATTTTATCGCCAGCATGGTCGCCATACGAGATTAAAGCAAGTGCGCTTTTTCACCCCATAAAGCCTCGCTGGACATCGCTCCATGGAAAAGCGATTCACAGTCATCTCTTCCAAGTCCTCCTGGCCACAAAAATTCAGCGTTAACATTCAGGCGAGTGAACTATTGATGGCTACCCTGGCTCTCACGTACACCTATTATAGTGTCTAAGTCTCCGTAACTGTACACTTAGGTAGAGATGTTGTTAGAGCTGCAGAATACGGATGTGATTTTGTTGCATAGGATCTTATTATTATTTTAAAATGAAACTAACCAAGTTAGGGTCTAGAAACACAGTAGAGAGAAAATGTTGTGAATTATTTATAGGTGCAAAAGAGAAGCTCAATTTTTGCTTTGTGAGACGTTGCAAGAAATCGTGGCTGTAATAAATAATTTAACTTTTTATTCTTAGCGTGGAGTGTATTTTAACTAATTCTAATTCTTTTTAAGACTACATAAAAGTAAAGTAATAAATAATTTATATATTACTTGACAGGACATGCTCATTTAACTTCATTTAAGAAGAAGAAAAAAAAAAAGTTCGCGTGCATAAAACTCTTTATAAATACACTTTGACTTCTTAAGATTTTCCTGCAAAATAAAAAAATCAGCATTTTTAATGAGAACATGGAAATAAAAAGCACTAGCATAAAATTTTAAATTCATGTCTCAAGCTCATGAATTTTAAATTATACACCTGTTAGGGGGAGATTTTTCACAGCCACAATTTGTTTTATTTAAAATGCACTTAAGATTCCACCCTTTCAAGTTTTTATCTTACCATGAACTTTCACTTTTTTTTTTTAATTTACCCCCAGATCTTCGATTTGAAACTTTATTTAGGCAAAACATTAAAAATTCGAAGCACAAAAAATTGTAACATTGTATCCTTTTATACAAAGACAAAAATGAAAAAAAAATCAGAATTTGGTCCCCTTTATTTATTTCTGGAATGCAAAAAAAAATATGTAGGGGTTTCCATTTTGCGAGGCTTTAGAGACATATATTGCTTTGTTTGCTTCAGAAATTTATATAATTTAATGCAGCTTCGGTTAGAATCGCATAATATATATTATGATAATATATTCGTCCTAATTATTTTATGAAGCATAAAATGATTCAGCAAGTTATACATTCTATGTTAGATATAGAAGTTCAACAATGAATTATTATGCATTATTGTATTATTCAGAAACGTATTCTGATAAAACTGTTGCATCGAGTAAATCCAATAATTCGAGTACCTACGTGGTTGCTTGTGCCCTCAAGTTGGCTGTATATTGTTAGTGCCGCTTGTGAATGCTGAATGCATAATTTATGTTCCCCGAGCAGCAGCTCTAACCGTAACTCCCATACAATTAAACTTGCACAACTCAACGTCACCGCAAATGACATAAAAAACTTTTACAATGCATTTTTTTAAAAGTTAACTTTTTATAGCTCAGCAACAATTTTTATGGAAATATTTTTTTTTCATTTTTTTAAGTTTGAATTTCTTATTATTTTCTCTTTCTCGTTCTATTTGTCTACGAACCTCTCTCTCCCTCCCTCTCTCCCCCTCTCTCTCTCTCTCCCTCCCTCTCTCCCCCTCTCTCTCTCCCTCCCTCTCTCCCTCTCTCTCTCTCCCTCCCTATCTCTCCCTCCATTCATCCCCTATTGTTAGCTTTAACTTGAGTTGAAAACTTTGGTCCAGTCCAGCGCCCTTCCCCCTTTCCCTCAGGCAGGAAATGTTAGTATGTTCTCCTTAAGTTTACGTGATGGTCTAATGATTACCTTCTTCCGACCATTTAATGCTTGATTAAATTAGTTTCCTTTCATGGCAATCAAAGTAACTTTAAGTACCACTTAATTGACAAAATTAAATTTAAGTGGAGGTGTTCATGTTTTGAAACAGTATTTCAAATAATGGTCTTCGTTTGGTGAAAATTTTGTAAGCCTCTGGACTATGTGAACTTTACCCCTGCATGATTTGCCGGTGAAATCTTCAAGAGACAAAGAGATGCAGACTTGTAAATTTGGGAACGTTGAGAAGAGCACCAAAAATTTGAAACAAATACATCGACTGCTTGACAATGCCCGCAAACAGAGCATTTGTCCTGGAGTGTAAGATTAGTCGGCAGTGCAAGGTTTCAGGGGGGTCTTCAAATAACACAAATTACAACAATCCTAAAATTAAGACAGTCTTAGCGTATTCTTTATTGTTGCGCTAAGACATTCTTAGGCTAAGTTTAGGTTAAGTGGTGTTATTTGAAGACCCCCCTGGACTTTCTAGTTCAGTTTTTGTTCTTGAAAATTTGCAGAGAAATTATTATCATTTCAACATCTGTGCAAAATCTTAATATTTTCATAATTAACATGGAATCCTTCCATTTCCGGTAATCTTACATTTGTTGAACTATACTGTATATGTAATATGTAAGATGATAAAAAAATAGCACAACAATATCAGAGCACTTTAAATAATATAACGAGCTCCTTAATTAGGTCGGAAAATATTATTACTCCTAAAAACCCAAAAATTCGTTTTCCTAAAAATGTCATGTTTTGCTGGAATTGGATAAGTAAAGTCAGTTAATGAGAAGCTCAATTTTATTAATTATTTATTAATTATTCTCTCACAATAATTTAAATGTAATTTATTCTTTAATTAAAATGCAATTATAATTAGAAATTAAAATCTATTTCCAGTTACTTGTTGTTAACCCATTAGAGGAAGCTAGTATAGAGAGTCATAAATACTATTATCAGGCCATTTTATATACAAACCCTAATGTAATCAGCAGGCAATATTAACATATTTTAGCTTTTATGATTTAACAATAATTATTTACTCATATATATCTCGTTTTTTTTATCACTCGAATACTCCTCATAAATGTAGCAGTGTTCTGAAATTATAGATTTTCTGCAAATGACAATATTCTAGACAATGTTCTGCAAAATGTACTCATGTAGAATTGTACATTCTGTTAATTTCTCAACATTTTTATGCTTTGTTGCAACAAAGACCTAGATTTTCAACAATAAAACATAAGCTACTCTAAATATAGCTTTTTTTTTAAAAAAAAAAAAAAAAAAGATTAAAGCTCGATTTTATAACAGTTTATAATGTAGGACTGAGTAATTTATATATCTGGAACTTTATTTTCTTTCTAAAGAAAATGCATGTTAAAATATATATGTTATTTTTTTGTACCAAGCAATATCAAGACATTTTCAACCGTTCATTAAAATAGTATAATATACTGCATAATTGTAACTTCGCGTGCCATGTTGTTACTACGAAGAAAAAAAAATACTACCTCTTGTATTGCTTCATATAGTAAAGTTGATTGAATTTTGTCCTATTGAGGTAGCGCAAGGTCAACAAAGGTCATTTTGTCCAGCTGAGGTAGCGCAAGGTCAATAAAGGTCATCTTGTCCAGCTGAGATAGAGGAAGGTCATCAAAGGTCATTTTGTTCAGCTGAGGTAGCACAAGGTCAAAAAAATTCATTTTGTTAAGCTGAGGTAGCGCAAGGTCATCGAAGGTCATGCCTCTGTTTTGCAACGCAAACAATATTAACACAGACACATAATAATGTAATTAAATTTGACTTTCTATGGAAATATAATTAAAAAGAGCTTACTATAAATTAATTGGTAAAAAAAATGCTAGCCATATATTCATTTTGCATGAAATTTAATTATTTATGGCAGTTATTTGGTATAAAATTTATTATATTGATTTTAATTACTATAGTTTTTTCATGAATTTTACAAATATAATAATATTGTTTTAAAATATAACAGTGTTGAGTGTAATTGTTTGTTTAGTGGACCAATAGTTATTATTTAAACAAAAACCTAGAAATAATAAAATTTTATACCAAATTAATTTTTTCTCTAAAACAAACAATTAAACAAGAGTGCCACAGGGATAAACGCAAAATTTCAATAAATATACATTTTTAATAAAAATACAGTGATGTAAGCAAACATTTCAAATGTATTAATTAGTTTGAAAATGTAAATAGTTGTTTACATTGTAAAAAAAAAAAAAAAACTAAATGGAATGAATTTTACCTATTTTTGTGAGACTTGGAAATAATTTATGAAAAACACTAGCCCTTTAATTAGGAGCAGCCTGCTTGGATATTCATCTTTTAGACATTAAATTTTAGTAAATATATTGACACTAAACTTGATTATTTCGGATCAACTAGTTATAAAACTCACCTACATAAAACCAAAGGGACTGATTTCATTGATTTCTTGTTATCACTATTTCTCTTTCTGTACCACACAAAACTTTTCCTTCTCTAGAGAAACTTGGCTGGGATTCATCAGCTTGTTGGATTACGTGTGCAAAAAAAAAAATAAAAAAAAGTTTTCTCAGCTGCGTTTGTTCACGCGGTACGAAAAGAAGGAAGAAAGAGGATTTATAATCTTAGCTTATTTGAGAAGTTTAATTACTTTTCAACGCGTATATTCAAGTTAAGAGATGATCTTATTTGAGATTTATTTTTACTATAAATTGTTATTTAAACTTTTCTTATTTTAATAATGCATTATAAACAATTCTATGAAACTTAAGAATAATATTAGTAAACCTAGCATATTTTTCTTTATTTAGGACAGTCCTGCTGTTTTGAAGTCGAATAAGGAAGACAAGTAAAATTCACTGTCAAATTTATTTCATTTTTGGTATTTTTCCTGCGAGTTTTAAAATTTACATAATTTCCGTACAAAATATGAAGATGGAAGCCAACATTTTTATCCTATCGATTGCTTATGGATATAATTTTAAATCAATTTATTGTTTTGACAGTAATGCATGGCAGAGGGGGGGGGGGGTGAAGGGCTTTCTTTTCAAATTATAATGAATACCTGTCAGCAGCAGAATATCCTCGGATTGTTTATTCATTTACAGCAAGGTATCCAGGTAAATAAGCATGTAAAATTGTAAGAGTCTCAGAGAAAAGGACCCTCAGAATCTTGTTTCCATGCAATTTTATCTAAAATTTCTATGTGAGCAAGCAAATCATAATTAATTAATTATTAATTGTTGTTTAAATAAATACTATTTATGGTGAATATTTTTTGTCAGTCAATTGAGATCTTAGTCAACCTAAAAACCCTGATATTAACAAAATGGCGGTTGGAATTATTACAATTTTAATTCAATCTGTGATATAAATATTTTTTTTATGCAAAATCACATTGAAGTTTAAAATTGATGAAACTTGAAATTGATTTTTTTTTAATTTTTTCAAGTGATTAAATTTTTAAAATATTTTCAAAATTCAATATATTTTGAAACCCAGTAAAGAATTATTATATGTATTACTGTAGCAGCACTTTTTATAATTCTAAATGTAAAATAAAATATGAATAGAGGTAATTAAATTAATATTTTTAAAAGTGTATTTGTAGAAATTTCTTTTGATAGAAGAGCTACAGGTGCCTAAAATTGTTCAAGTTGGCCAGCCGCCAACATGGGAAGAGAATATTTATTTCGTGGCAATACACTTTCTATCTCACCCACTTTATACGTGCCACTGTTTCAAGCGAGGCGCTAATGGCACAAGCCACGTAGCTTGCGTCACGCTTCGCTGCTGTTTCGAAATGAACCAATTTGTTTTCACGTTGAAGGTGGTACTTTTTATTGATATATTGTACACATGTCACCAATGCTAATTTTAAATTTTGAATATTTATAACACCAAAGTGTTACTTTAATTTTAAAAAAAATTGAACACATTTGTTTAGAATTTTAAAATTACATTTTTGTTTTTTTACATTGAAAAATATAAGTTCATATAAAAAAGTGTAACGCTTTTTTTCTATCTTGTTACTAAGAAATTGTATTTTTTTACAATATTGATTGGAAAAAAATGTCTCTATAGATAGCAAAAAAAAAAAAAAAAAAAAAAAAAAAAATCTAGTTTTTTTTTTTCCTTAAAAAAATTCGCTTTGTTGCATGATATAATAATAATGAATGTGATATTATCTAATATTAAAAGACCCTTTTGAAAAATTGCTTATAGAAAATTTAATGTAATATTATAGGTCTCTTTGGGAATAGAATCCACTTTATTACGTTATTAATTTTATTGGATTGTTTTTATACAATTTCTAAAATGAAAATAAAAGTTTTTTTTTTTTTTGGTTTGCAAAGTTGGCAAATGTATTAAGCTGATTTCTTTACGCTTGTGGCTGTATGTAATGAATGAGTTTATCTGATCCTTCTACTTAATTGGAATGATCTCTTGGTAACACCAAGATAAGATTAATGTAGCTACTAAGTAAATAACCCCGAGCCTATAAAGCCTCGGCAATCATTCTTACTTCTTTAGTAATGTTGAAATCTCTCTTTTATATTATTTAACAAAACTATTAATTTAAAATTATCCAATTAATTGTCCCTCTTTTCTTAATTCATTTTTATAACCTTTTGTTTTATTAAAACTATAGAATGCTATATAGAATAATAAATAGAACTGTGAGCTATTTTTAGAATTACATTGTAGTAACGTTATATTATAGTCGTATTATATAATTAACGTTTTCCTTGCAATATAAAATGACGCGTGACTTGATTCTAAATCAAAATTTTATAATACAGTGATGAAGTATGCCAGAAATGTAATAGTTCAATTCAATAGTATTGCTATGAACGGGCTAAATTGCAACGCCTGTATAGTATGCAACTGTACGTACTTTATTGTGCAACTGGTTGCATATATTTAAGTATTTAACGAGTTTTTTCTCTCCGCAAAGTACATAAATTTTATTAAAAGTTAATATCATAGATTTTAATAAGCAAGAAAGTTGTAGAGATATATTTTAAATATTCTTCTTCTTTTTTTTCTTTCCCATACTTCAAGTTATATCTGTAATCTATTCAAACTGTTACTTACTAACGACCTATATATTTTATATAGAAGATATATAATATATCATGGAGTTATCGGTAAAGTATAATTCAAATTTTATCTTTTTCTTCAGTATCTAGTACCAAAAATCTTCAACATGGCGGCGCCGCGTGCTTAGAAATGCGGTAAAGGGGAGAGTCTCTCTTAACCCTCGGACGTGTGAATTATTCATTGTTTCTCCGTCCACCTGTTTGCAAGATCGATTTGATGCCACTTAAATCGATACTCACAGACCTCTTTACGCTTAAGAGACAATTCCAAATGAATCTCTTTAAAAGTTTTTTTTTTAGTATCTTTTTTTACGTTTTTTTTTTCCGCAAGAGATAAAAATGTTGAGTGAAATTTAATATTGCGGTATACTAAAACGTCGCTATTTTTAAATTGACTTTTTTTTATGTACGCGTACATTTTAATTTCTCAGTGAATATTTATCAGGATATTAGTTTACATTTTTATCCCTGAATATTATTTCTGTCAGCACATTGGAATTGTATTTAAAAAGTATTATATTTAAGGAAATTGTTCCTCAAGTTTCTTGTATAGCCAGGAAATGAATGTTATGATAGCTTTTCTTTTAGTAACGTTGGCTCAAGGCAGAATGTTTTATTTATACTTTGATACTTTTTTATCTTATGGAATACCTGTACACGCTACCAATGTAATCAATTTTTATATGAAAAGTTACTCTTACTTGTTAGTAATAATCATAAAAATTAAATCGACTCAAATATTTGAGTTTTTTTTTTTTTTTTTTTTGGTTCCTGTTGAATATAGAGTTGTTTTAGAGGTGTTTGTAATACAAAATGTTACTACGCATGCAGGTTTGTTTTTGTTCGTGTAGTTTGCAGTTCTACTTTTGGTAAAATCCACCTATCACACTACAAAGATAAATTGTGTTTGAGTTAAAGCTTAAGTTAGAAAATATAGACTCGTGGTTGTATCCTCCAGCTGGTCTCGTGGAATAAAAGCGTCCAAACCTGTGGCACAACCATTCATCAAACTGACAGATTCCATCTGCGGAGGAAAAGTTTCATTTATTGACTTTTTCAACTCTCAATACAGAAAAAAAGGACATCGGAATTCTCTGTAAAATTTTTGTAATTTAACTTCATTATTGTTGTAATGATATTTTTGTCTCAAATATCACTCAATCATTTGAAAAAACATATTCTAGACATAATGTTATCAGGAACTTGATTGATTTATTTATTTGGTTATACAATGTAAGCCTGTAAGATCTTTTTATGTACACTCAATCTATTTCTGAGGGGGGTTAGGTACCCAAATATTTTTCCCGGTACTATAATGCATATTGACTTAAATTTAAATCAGAAGAAATTATTTCGAGTTTTAGTGAATTTAGATAATTTTGAAAAGAAATTTACACCGTATACATATCATCAAACTTTTTTTTTTAAACTCCAATAATAAACAAATCGATACAGATTCACAATAAATTTTATGGCAAACAATAAAAAGCATACAAGAACTTTCAGTTTCCTCGTATAGTGTCCACAAATAGAACCACAACGTTTCGAATGACCTCAGGCGTACGCTGTAAGTGGTTTTGACCCCCTCTTTTTGCTGTTGAAGATATGCACAAACATACGATGTGGTATGTAAATGGATATTATGGCACATTTTCTGCATACTCTTCGAAGCAGCTATTGCTGTCCAAGAGAAATTAGTTTGCATAGCTCGCAGGCTGCTGCTATAGATTGTTTACCGAGTAAATTCCTCTGCTTTGTACCTAGCTGCATGCATTGCCTCTGGGACAAGGAAAATTTTCAGCGATATATTGTTGTAATATAGCAATAATATTGCTTACAATGTAACAATAAGAATATACTATTTATTATAAAGAAAAGTAAGCAATATATCAATGGAAATTAATTAAAACGTATTTTTAATTGTTTAAATTTACACATGGGGAGTTGAAAGTCGACCCCTCCACTATAAATTCGTGTATGACTAAATTAATGATGGTGTCATCGGTTTCTAAACAGAATTGTCTATAAATTAAAAAATAAAAACAGTAGAAAACTTATATAGAGTTGTTTTAAAATCGGTTAAGAAAAATATGAATACTGTATATTTAGCTTTAAATATTAACAAACAATCTGAATTTTTGATACACATTAACGCACAGTACCTATATGCAAATAGGAAACAGTATTATTTTATCACCAACGTTACTTATCATTGAAATATCTCTATATAATGTGTATAGCGATCCATTATGTATCACATATATTATTTATATAAGATATTATATGTATTCCGTACAACTTCAGTAAAAATTTATCTGCAAGCAAACAAAAATTATCCACGTTAAATTCTGTATGACATATTAACCTCTTAAGCTGCGTATACTCCCATATTGTATATAAATTTGTCAAGAATATTATAATATTTGCTTCAGTATGATAAAATGCTATTTTTACATTTCCCAGAATAAATGTTATCTGTTTTTCTGTATAAATGTTTGTACATCTTATAGTTTTGTATATCATAGAGGACAAAAGCCATCCATGCATGATACAACAATGACGATGTATTGTACTGCACTATGTTTAAAACCCAATATCATGCAAAGCCAGCCACAGCAGACTATGATGGAAATTTTCCAGCTGACCAACTCCACAATATCGTGATGCTTTTGTTCTTTGAGCTTGTAAACCCTCCAGCTGAATGCTTCATTTTTTCACACAAAAAAAGACATTCTACTCTAAAAATTAAAAAAAAAAAATCTATATCTCAATAAAGTAAACATTCATATTTCAACTTTTCAACGTTATTTTTAATATTATTATACTTGATTTTTTATTTTTGTGTGTGATATTTGCTTACTTTTTAAAAAGAAAAGAGAATTCGTGAATGTTAGTTTTGCTAAAACGTTTTACGTGTAAACACTTGCATGAGACTTTATCCCCCCCCCACCCTACATTTTCTTCTTTTGGGTCATGCTACCAAAATTTTGACACTCCTTTTACTACCAGTTGGTTCTAGTGGCGAAGTCAAGGAGGGTTATAAGAATCTACCCCCTTCCCTAAAATTGGTCATAATATTGGTAACAATATATTAGCAGTGTGGCATCCCTCACCTACTCTTATGCCTTCCTTCTCCGAAAGGTGAAAAACCCGCTTCTAATTACACTACATTGACTACTCTTTATTTTAACAAATTATAGCTTTTTGGATCTCGAAGTATGATATATTTTATTTAGGTGTCGTGCTCAATAAGCAGTGTCTGTTTTTTATATTTCCAACTAAATATATTTGATAATTTCAGTACTAAAATTAGAATAATTATTACAAAAAAGCTTTTATTTTAAATAACACACATATGAAAATAAAATCTAAAATAAAATCTGATATGATTAATACCATAGGGTATTATTAAAGAATTTAAATTATGTAAATTATGAAAATTATAAATGAATGTGAATGACCTTTTTGTGTTCAATATAAAAAAAAGTAGAATGCTGCTATCTACGGAGTCCAATAATGTCAAGTTTATGGCTGTAGCTCATCAATAATTAAGTAACATGGTAGATTTACGAATTCTTAACAGTTAAGTGCTATACTTCTTTCAAATACGAATTTTTGGTAGCCGCGATTTTATCGTTAATTGTAACGCGTGAAATTAAAAAGAAAACATTAATTCACTTGTTAGCCAAATTTGAAGTGCATTTTATTGATGTAAACATTGTAAACCTACCTTCAGTACATAATTTGAGCCATGCAAATGAACAGTACATGTACAGATTAAAGGTATATTAAAATATAAACGAAGAATATAGAACTTTTTTGTGACAAAAAACATGTTCTAAAGTTTAAATAAAGTGAGAAAATGTCAATAAAAAAATGAAATTGAAAAAGTGACGTCCTTTTTATTTTAATTTAAGTTTTAAACTAAATTTCTCTCCTAATTGAATTTTTATTAAAATACAATTTCCCTGTTTAACATCAGGATACAATATTTGAACAACATCAAAGTTTCCAGTATCCGTTATATCGACTGTTTTCTAGTTTATTTTTCACTTCACTCGACAAACTTGTAAACTATCTTCTCGGCATGAACATTTTCATAAGCAAATATTTCATGACTTGTTATTTCCACCGGCCTATTTAATTCTTAATAATAATAATAATAATAATAATAATAATAATAATAATAATACTATTATTATTATTAATAATAATAATTATTATTATTATTAATAATAATAATAATAATAATAATAATAATAATAATAATAATAATAATAATAATAATGTCTTGCTGTCGAGCTCAAAGACATGTACCAGCTCCGTAGTGTTGATGTGGTTCCAGTTGTGATCTCTAGTAACGGTCTTGTGACCAAAGACTGGTCATTTGCCAGAGAGAAGTTGGCTCTCAAAGAATACCACATGCGTGTCATGCAGAAGGCTGCTATTCTTGGCACGGCTAACATTGTGCGCAAGGTTTTGAGCTTGTAGCACCCCCGCATGTGTACCCGCAATCCCCTCTCAATGTTTGGTACGGGCGCTTGCACCTTGGCTTGATTGAGCCCGGTGTTAGTGCTTATGAAGAAGAAAGCAAGAAAAAGACATAATAATAATAATAATAATATAATAGTAATATTTCAGTAGGTTGGGTTGACTACAAGAAAGCCTTTGATTCAGTCCCCCATTCCTGGCTCCTCTCTGTACTTCACATTTACAAAATTCATCCTTGCATTGTTCAGATTCTCACTTCTTGCATGGGCATGTGGAGGACTTGTCTTCATGTAAACCAAGGGGGGGTCAGCTACAAGACCAGAGAGATGCGAATCTCGAGAGGTATTTTTCAGGGAGATAGTCTCAGCCCATTATGGTTCTGTCTTGCATTGAACCCGCTGAGCAGGATGCTCCGAACCTCTGGGTATGGTTATGTTCTACAGAGGAATCCAGAAGTTCGCATTTCTCACCAGTTTTACATGGATGACCTCAAGTTATATGCTTCTGGTGAAGACCAGTTGCACAGCATGTTTGAACTTGTCAAAAGTTTTAGTGATGCAATTTGCATGGAGTTTGGTCTTGACAAGTGTGCTGTTGTGCATGTGAGAAAAGGGGAGATTCAAGATCCACAAGAAGGCTTGCGGCTCATGGGAGGCACCGTTATTCAAGACTTGGGTGTCGAGGAAAACTACAAGTACCTCGGTCTGCAGCAGCTAATTGGCATTAAAGATGTAGATGCCAGAAAACAAGTCGAGAAAAAAGTGCTGTCTCGAGTCGACAAGATTTGCAAGTCTTTTGTCAGTGCGAGGAACAAGATTACTGCGATTAATACGTGGGCTATCCCTGTGGCTGGATATACGTTTGGTGTCGTCAGGTGGTCGGAGACGTCACTGCAAGCTTTTGATAGAAAAGTGAGAACCACCCTCACGAAGCACAGGATACATCACCCGAGGAGCTCAGTCGAGAGACTGTACCTTTCACGTCATGTAGGTGGAAGAGGTTTGCTCAGCATGGAGATGATGTGTCGTCAGCAGGAGTTGAAACTTCGGCAGTACTTTGTGTCACGTGGTGATGGGTTGCATGCAGCTATTTGCAACCAGGACCGTGGCTACACTCCGCTACATTTGAGTGAGCAAGAGTTTCAGCCTGCCATTAGAACCCAGGCTGACAGAGTCTTGGAGTGGTCAACAAAAGCATTGCATGGTCGGTTTGCTGCAGCGTTATCTTCGGATCAGGTGGACACCAAGAGTTCCACTGAGTGGCTGCGGACAAGTGGGTTGTTTGCGGAGACAGAGGGCTTTGTCTGTGCCATACAAGATCAGGTCATCAGGACTAGGGCGTATGAGCGACACATCCTCAAAGTCAACATCAGTGACCGGTGTCGTCTTTGCAAGCAGGCTAACGAGTCCATTCAGCATGTCACTGGGGGCTGTCCAGTGCTTGCTCCAAAAGAGTACTTAGAGCGCCACAATTCTGTTGCCAAAGTTGTACATCAAGCTTTGGCCAAGAAAGTTGGTCTCATTGAGACAGAGGTTCCGTACTATAAGTGCAAGCCGGAACAAGTTCTCCGTAATCAGGATGCAAAAATCCTGTGGGATTCTGCCATCACCACAGATAGAGCTGTTGAAGCAAACAGACCTGATCTTGTTCTCTTCGACAAGAAAGCTCGAACAGCGGTGATTGTCGACATTGCTGTCCCGCTGGACGAGAATCTTGTGACCACAGTTGCGGAGAAAAAGCGCAAGTACCAGCCACTTGCTGTCGAGCTCAAAGACATGTACCAGCTCCGTAGTGTTGATGTGGTTCCAGTTGTGATCTCTAGTAACGGTCTTGTGACCAAAGACTGGTCATTTGCCAGAGAGAAGTTGGCTCTCAAAGAATACCACATGCGTGTCATGCAGAAGGCTGCTATTCTTGGCACGGCTAACATTGTGCGCAAGGTTTTGAGCTTGTAGCACCCCCGCATGTGTACCCGCAATCCCCTCTCAATGTTTGGTACGGGCGCTTGCACCTTGGCTTGATTGAGCCCGGTGTTAGTGCTTATGAAGAAGAAAGCAAGAAAAAGACATAATAATAATAATAATAATAATAATAATATATCGGATGAAAGTGAGGGAATAACACGACCGAAAAACAGAGAGAGAGAGAGAGAGAGAGAGAGAGAGAGAGAGAGAGAGAGAGAGAGAGAGAGAGAGAGAGAGAGAGAGAGAGAGAGAGAGAGAGAGAGAGAGAGAGAGAGAGAGAGAGAGAGAGAGAGAGAGAGAATGTTAAATCGATATGGCTCACCAGCGTTCTTAACTTTACTGAATTTACGTTTGAATGTGCTTTTTTATAATATAAAAAGTACGAAGTAATATTTCTCATTTAAATTCTGGGCTAATATTTTAAACCAGACAATGGAGCTGGACTTTGGTAATGCATATTTGACTATTATGGTTATAAATTCAAATGTTCATGGAATCTAAATCTACTCTACAAATCGCCCCAGATTACTTATCGTTCGAGCAGGAATTTCACCTGTGTAACAAGATGTTTTCTAATTTCACCCCTTATTTTCAAGTTTTTCACCCCGTACTGTTCAGTCGTAACACGACATCGAGCCATTACTGTCGATAGTCAATACTTTTTTTTTGTGCTACAAATTTGTGCTATACAATTTTTATGTATAAAAATATATATATATTATATATTGAATTATTTATCAATGTATAATAAAATGACAGCGGTCACTTTTGAAAACGTGATTGTATCAAATGAATTTTTAGTTATTTATATTGGAATGAAAAATATATATATTTATTTCGTTAACATTTTCAATTCACATCACAATTCATCAAAAAAATAAATTGCTTTTCAAATAGTCTCATAGCATACATTACGTTGGCATGTTTTTAAAAATATATAAATTTAATATTTAATGTTGAATAATTTATTTTTGTTAAATTTTTATTTTTACAAACATATTTAATATTATAGATTCAAAATACCATCATGATTAAAATAATATCAACATCAACATCTTTATAGAAAAATCTCATGTCATATATATATATATATATATATATATATATATATATATATATATATATATATATATATATATATATATATATATATATATATATATATATATATATATATATATATATATATATGTTGTATATATATATGTTGTAAAATGATATAAAGATTTGTATTATTTTTTACAGTTTCAATTTTGAAAGTTTTTTATCCTAATAATATTGATTTTAAATTAAAAAATTTATATTTAATGAAACATCATATTATAGCTTGCATGATAAAGTCCCATGCGGCATATATAATGCAAATCAAATAGAGGCTTTAAGTGTTCCCCGGCGGGAAAATTTTCTCCATAAGCCACCATGTTAGAAGATTTGATTTTTTTCCTCAGCTATTAATTTGAAACCATCTCGTACCCCTCTCCATTTATAGGGATCTTCTGATACTGAATTGAGAACTTATTTTTATCTAAAACAGTTCTTTCATGTCAAGAAAGCAGTTTCGATTTTTTTTAACATAGGTTTAGATAGGACGGTGAGAACACCGCAAAATCATCTAACTTGAAGCCTCCATTGCAATGCCAATCCCAAATGCAGCATCATACTTAATGTCTAATCAGAGATTCGGGAGCCACTTGTACGAGGACGGTAGTCAGAAGTAATCATGTCTCCTCCGTTGTCATGGAAACCGTCATCGGGTCAACTCAAATACTGTTTGCAGTCAATAATCCACGGGGATTACCCTGCGACCTATTAAAACTTATTTCATATTACCAGATATAACGCAATTACAAAACTTTTTCAATCTATGTACTTACTATAAAAAAAAGCTAAAAACATTCAATTGCTTTAACTAGTAATTTAATGTTAATGCAGTTCTGAAAGTTGACTATATCTTTTGCTTTAAGGCTATTTGTACCTTTTATAGGAAGTTTAAGTTTATAGCTTGTATAACAAGTTGTATATAATCTTATTTACAGTTGGCCTGTTTTTTAGTAAAAAGTTACAGAAACTTCGTATTCTGAATATTACGTTTTCTCTCAACAAAGTTACTTCTTGCAAACAAGTTGTTAGCGAGGACATTTAAATTACAACTCATGAAATTTTTCTTATTTTTTTAATTATAACGTACCCTTGACAAAATCTGTTTATTTAAAACGTATTTATTATAAGGAAACAGGAATGGAAACATAATCAAACATGACCTTAGAAATTTAAAGGACCATTGATGAAAAGTTTGATTGATGAAAGTTATCGTCCAATTGAGAAGAAAGTATTTAAAGAGCACAATTCATGCATGAAAGAAGTTGTACAGGTTTCTTATCAACCAAGTTTAGTGCCATTTAAACTCAATGTTAGTAAACGCGGTTAGTGAGAAAGCTGAATAAATTTCTGGAAAAAGGTGTTTTTCCATGGAGCGATGTCAAGCGGGGCTATAAGGCGCACTTCCTTTAATATTGTATGGCGGCCATGTTGGTGATAAAATGGTTGTCATATGATATTGAAGCAAGTGCTCCTCTCTCGCCTCGCCTAGCCTCGTTTGACATCGCTCAATGGAAAATCTTCTAAATCTTTCTTGAATTAAAAAACAATTCCACTCCTAAATTCTTCTCGAGTTCCTTACTTAAAACTTTTATCTTTCTAGAAATTGTAACTCTTGTGACTCCATGGATAATTGGGAGAACATTGATTAACCTTTTTATCATTGCTTGTTGGCAGGTTGACGAGCGTCTGGTGCGCATCTTTCCTGCGCAGCGCACTCTGGGCGAGCTTACGTCCTCGACTGCGCAGCTGGCTCTCGAGCTGACCGAGGCACATGCGCTGCAGGTGGCTGGTCCTGGCGGTCACCAGCTCTTACAGCATCTGCAAGCTCCCCCCGCGGCCTCCTCCATCTCGTCTGGACAACTGCACGTGACCTGCCTCACCACCATTCCCGCCTTCCGGGGCCTCGAGCAGGAGGAGAACCACATGCAACCTGGGGCCTTCCGGTACGCCGACCGCAGGGCCGCCGCAGTCGTCGGTGAGTGCTCTTCTGGTTTTTGTGGAGAACGCCGGGAAATTGACTCTGTGCACCAACATGGAAATATGATGTTTTGATTGCCCCTTCTTGTCGAGTATTGGAAGCATTTCCTAACATAAAATTCAGTGGAATTCGACTTATTTTAGCTCTATTTTAGGATAAATTTAAAATAATTTGAATTTTGGTTTAGTAATCTTGGTTGGTATTCACGAAGAGTTAAAGAGCGTTTCAGGGAGAGATATTTTAAGAAGCGTTTTTCTTACCTGTTACCTGGTATAAAAAACGCTTCTTAAAATATCTCTCCCTAAAACGCTCCTTAACTCTTCGTAAATCCCACCCCTTTTTTTTAATATTTTTAGCAAGCACTCTGTATAGAGTTAATAATCAAATTATTACATAATATGTACACAATCAAATTATTATATGTACACAAAATATGTGTTCAATAATGAAGTTAAAAAATAATCAAATTAATTAACAGCCCGACTCTAGCATGATGCACTTTTGTTTGCATTTATGTATTTCTTTTCTTAAACCATTATAATAATATTAATATATGCATGCATACTTTATTTTATCTAGATTTCAGTTAACCCTTCATTAAAAAATTAAAACAATATTTTTTACCTCTAGTTCTACTTATTCAATATTTTAATAAGAAAACTTTTGAAAATCATGAATGAAAAAAATAGCAATATTTTAAAAAAAACTTTTTAGATAAGAAAGTGTTAATGCTAATTATCCGGTACGGTTGCGTGCTCACCACGACTGCTGTTGTTCACCAAGAATCAAAAGGAAGCGTAAGGAGAGAGCGCTTGACTTTCTTCAAAGGGTTTCCAGTCCAATGATAGTGGATAGGGAACTTCTGCCTTGGATTTCCAATACCGCTGGGGTCTGTTAATGAAGTCAATTTCATCTGCTAGGAAACGTTACACTCCTACATTTTATATATTCGATTATCTTTGATACGAAATGAATTTTATAGTAATAAAGTTAATATTATAGTTTTATGAAAAAAAAAAAAAAATTCAGTAAATTTTATATTAAAAATATACTGGATGAAAATCAACAAAAAGTAGTTTCAGGTAACTACACATAAAAATAATTTAAACAAAAAGTATAGTAGAGAAATTTAATATTACTATAAATATTATATTTCATTTCCAACTACGAATTGCGAGTTGAAAAAAACTAACATTTTTTTTTATTAATTAAAATTTTATTTAATTATTTACTCCATTTTATCTTTTAGTACATGATAATTAAGAAAGATTACAAAAAAAATCAAACACCTTATGTCGTGTATAACATTTTGTATATAGTTTGGTGATATTGTTGTTCACGGGCAGGTATAAATACGAGTAAGTAAACTTCGGCTCGAGCGTTACCTGATTTGCCAGAGATGCGAGAGGCAGAGATAAGAAGATTTGCAATTTTAGGAGAACATTTAGAAATTTAATTCCCCCACAAATAGTCGAGTATAGATATAAAAAAAAAATATTGAAAAAATAATAGAGGGTGCAAAGTTATATTATATTCTGATTTTTTTTAAAAAATTTTATAGACCTACAACTATTGATAAAAAGTTTTGCCGAGGTCTGATTTGAACCCACGCCCTCTTTTAGGTTCCATCATTTTATTAAGAGAAGTGTCAAGAGGCGTCACTCTGTACTTTTATTTTTTTTTTTTTTTAAATAATTTCCGGACTCTAAAAAATCTAAAAAAAAAAAATCAGACTTGCATAACTTTGCACCCGTTATTCATTTCTGCAATAAAAATTTTGAGGTCCATTTTGTTCTTACTCCATTCATAGAAAGATTATAAATTTTGTGTCATTTTTGTAGATGAGATACAATCAAGTTTTACCATCACTTGCTTCAATATTAATTAATATTTAAACAATCATATGTACGTACCTGTCGTTAGAACCTCCCGAGGATATTTATGAACCATTTTTCTGTCCGGGTGTGTACAGAGTTTTAGACTCGTTTTTGTACGATGAATACCGAAATAAATAAACGTATTTTACCATTAGTTCATTATTTAACTGTCAATTAAGCTGCACATAACAATTCCAGGAATATATTTACTCACTCTACAATGAAAAACTCGTGTAAACAATATGTACACGCTAATATAAATGTATTGTTATTGGTTTGAATTATTGTTGTTTATTTTCAAATTTATCAGAAAAATCTAATTAGTTAAAATAAATTATTTTAAAACAGCGATGTTATTGATTGTATGATTGGTTTTCCAACATTTTTTATTTTTTGTTTATCAATTATGTATCATCACGTATCATGCATTGCGCTCAAATTAACTTTTAGGAACATCCAAAATAACGTGTTAACAATACATGCTTACAAATTTTAAAATTTGAGCAAAAAATGTCAATGAATTTAAGTTTTAAAAATGTCAAATTAACTTCCAATTTGCCTATTTTTAAATATTTTACTGAGCCTTAAAAATCAAAAAACCTTTTGTAATTTGCTTCATATAAAACTTCAGCCACATTAACCTCCTTTCATTTTAAACAGAGTTTCACCTTTTGTTTCAGTGGAGGTGATCGCCCCCCTGCCCAGCCCTGACCCCGCGGCCGCGGCTACTAGCTCTGAAACTGGCTCCGCACGCTCGCTGGTGGCGCTACCCTCCGTGGTGCTTCTGGGGATGGTGCGCCTTCTGGCTCTGCGGTGAGCACCAGGACTGGACGGTGAACACCAGAGGGTGAGCACCACGATTAGCAACGGCGCTCTCTCTTCCCCACGGCTGATTTCTCTCTCCACATTACCAGAGCGCGCGTCAAATACAAATTAAAGATAAATGTATCAAGTGTCAAACTGCATAAAAAACTAGCATTTCATTGGAGTTATTAAAAAATATTAATAACACCAATTGTAAATTTGGATTTAATTAAATGATTATTGTCAGTAAATTAAATTTTTATATAGAGTTACTCTCTGAATAAATCTTCACTTTAAGTTTTGTGATTATCCATTAAAAAAGAGTAATAGTGACAAAATTAATAATAAAATTAAAATAATTAAAAATTATAAAATTAAAATGTACTGGTAATAATCATTGAAATAAGCAAAAAAATGTTATAAAATATGAAAAATATAATTGTTGGTTTACAAGCTGTAATTTTTGTAATTAATTTGTTACGATTGTTAAATTATATAATTACCATTGAATTAAATCAAAAATTAAAAAAAAAACTTGGTCTTAAACAATCGATAACATTATTTTCTTTGATCGTTGCTGTTATCTTTGTTATTTTTGTCCATTTGATCAGATGGTGGATTTAGGGCTAATCTCTACTATTAATTCTAATATAAATTAAAAAGAAACTATCATTATAAGATAATTATAAATAAAAATTTCTATTATATATCTACTATTTATAAATAATAATAAAAAAAAATTATGAAAGGCTTCGAGCTATAGATATTGATGGGTACTTTCTGGTCCGGGAAATTGTCGAGATATTGACCCTTTTAATCTTATACTGTATATATGATTCATAGCGATATTAATATCATATATAAAAACATTAGAATCAGTTAAAAAAACTTCTCTTTTCATCCTTTCAGTAGAGATTAAACCTTAAAGCCGGACAGCAGTAAATTAGATTAGTAGTAACGATTTCCTATATGTGTGTTTCTGGAGCAAAGAGTCAGTAAGATTCAATGTATTTCTTCGTGAGTAAATGTGTTGGTCAATTGTTGTGTTTCTTATTTATAAATTAAGAAAAAATGTATATTATGTTTTAAAAATATTTTACCAAATGTATCGGAGAGAATGAAAAAGAGTCGACTAAGTTTAATATTGTGAAATTGATGATAAGGGTAACAAATATGTCAATTTTTTTTAATGAAAATCTATCAAGGTAAGTACTTACTAAGTAAGAAAGAGAAAAAAAATATCATTTATATAGGAGTAATTTAATAACAACACTCAATTTTTTTTGTTTAATTGCATGCATTTTACTATTGCTTACCTCTAAATTTTTATTTCATATAATTAGCGTCATGAATAAAATCTCTGTAAGAGCATATTATAGCTTTAGGTTTCCCTTTTTTTCAATAGAATATAATGCTAAATGATAAATTTGATTGCTCAGGAATAGAGAAAATGTATAAGTAAGGTAAGTTATGAAATGAAATAAATTAATAACAAAAAAAGTTGAAACAACTAGCAATAGTCACGAAACATATCGATAAAAAATAATGCTTTGGATATTATAATTATATTATATATGTTGTTTTGTTTTATTAAATAAAAATATACATCATAATAAATGGAAAATTTTAATGTTTTGTAAGTTTATATAACTGGTGTTTTGTCAATTAAAAATATAATTATTTTAAACTTAAATGTTATTGTAAAAAGATAATTACAAAATTGGCTATTATATATATATACAACAAAAATATTAGATATCGTGAAAAAATGTGTTAATATGTATGCGATGTTGATGTGAAAAAAAAATCTTCAAGCTTCAAAAACCATTTCTTTGTGCTGACTTTAAAAACTATTAATGTTATGGCTGGTCCAATTAGTTTGCAAATGATCTTTCAGGGGGTATTTTTTTTATTAGTTGCATCGAAACAATACGTCGGAAAATATTTAAATGCATTTTATGTTGTTGGTTTTAGAGTTGCATCAAGCCTAACATTTAGAATCAAAGAGGTTACGTGGTCTTAAGTCTCTCTCCGCATTGCCAATGACGTCATTAAACTGTTTAGTCAAACAAGCGATCAACTATAATACACCACTTCTAAACCATCTCGTTGCTATGGAAACAAATAATGAAGAAGTGACAATTTAATATTTGTTTATAAGCGTTACATAGTTGATCGTCTTTTTTATTAAACATTTCAATGACGTCATCGGAGATGCGGACGGAGCCTTCAGGTCACGTGACCTCTTTAAATCTCCATTATAGGCATGATTCAGTACCAAAAAAATCACATAAAATTTACAAGTATATTTTTCAACATTCTCTTTCGATTAAGCTAATAAAAGAAATTCAATACGGAAACTCATATTTTATTTCTTTCCTCTCATTCATTCAACTAAAAATGCTATTGCTATGCAAGCTCGTGTGTCTAGTTAAACGTAATCAATGGAGTACAATAATTAATGCAAATCATCATCATTGTTTAGTGTCACATATAAAAAAAAATGTATCCAAATTCATTGCAGGAGTAAAATCATTTTCTATAGTTAAAAAATAAGTAATAAATAATATTTAAAAAAAAATCAATTAAGCTGTAGACTATCAAACTGTATAATCTGATCGTGCAACTGAAATATATCAATATTTATTTTATAAACAAATGTTTTTATTATTATTTATTTGTTTATTTTATTATCTATTGCAATGTATTTTTATCTCTCTGTATCTTGTATAGATCTGAATGTAATATTCAAGAATATGTTTTATTTCAATCTATCAAACGTTTTGCTTTATTCATACGATGTAATTTTTTTTCCTATAATAAATGTGATATTTTAATAAGAATTTAATGTGTTTTTATTTATCAACATCCAATTTTATAATAATACTAAAAAAATAATAAACTATAAAGGTTTTATTTGAGTCGGAATTGGATATTCTTATCAGCTATATACACAAGTGCTGTAGTACAAGTGATATACTGCACTGTATTTTAAACTTTAGTCGTCTCAGAACATAATTGCCACGAGGTTTTGATACAAATATAGGCTTTATGTACATAAGATATAAGATCTAAAATTACCCTAAAATCTCATGGTGCTTTTGGAATTTAAATTCTGGGAGGAAGAATTGAGAATAATAACCAGAATTGTATTAGTTGAAGTTTTGGATACTCAAATATATATAATTTATATTTTAATGCATGAAAAACTTTAAACAAAGCATAAAAAATTTAAAAATAGATTTACCAATTCCATTAAATATTTATAAATTATAATATATACAAATTTCTGGTATTTTACATACATTTCTAAAATAAGTTTATTATTTCTGTGTTCAAAGTTTGTACATACATAAACATGAATAGAATGAGCAGCAGAGAAAGTTCATCCTCCCCTTCAAAGTACTCTACTGAAGCCCCGGGCTTTGTCTTGACCTCGCTGAAACAAAAGAGTCAGTCGAACCTGCCTGGCTGCTGTTGTTTGTGATTCTGGTGAAGGTACAAGCAACGTAATTAATGAGCCTAATACCGCCGTGCGTCTACATGTTGTAGGTCAAGATGGTAATTAGTCAATGTCGGAGCTACACTGAGGATGTACATTATGTAATAACTTTTTCATCACTCGTAATGTTTTTGTTTTTTATATCTCAACCCTCATTTTCATAAAAAAATAGTTAATTAATACTGTATAATTAATATTACATATTTTAGTTTTATAATTAATAAATTTTAATGAAATTATTAAATAAATAAGTAATTTAATATAAATAATGTTGATTTGTAAAGATAAAATCAAATATTTAAATATAATACAGACTTCAGTAGCATTACTAATTATTATTAAATTTAATGTATCTCATACATTATTATATTTTAAGTCACATAATCGGTTGTAATGTTGTGCTCATTAGAATTTAATTTTATGATTGAATAAGCATGGAATTTAATATCGAAGGTTTTTGGTATTAAAGCAAATTAATGCTATTCTAAAATCATACATCATATAAAATCTTATTACTCCTCAATTGTAAATCTATTTTACAATAATTAAGTAGGAGCTTTTATACAGTCTAAATCCGGTATTATATGGTACAAATTTTCTAATTATTGCATACAATATTCCTTTAAAAGAAAACTTCAACTCCAATTGTTTGTATATAGATGAAATTTTCTTGTAACGAAAGGTTAATTGTATATGCAAAATTGTATCGTGTAATACAGGCTTAAAGAAAACTTGTCTAGACTGGAAAATAATATTTTGTATATCACACAGTCATTTGCAGATAGTTTGTAACGAACCTAATCAGTTACGAAACCCAAGCCGAGGATTACCGAACAAGCACGATCTTCATGGCTGATTGGGCTAATCTTTGCATAGGCAACCCGCTTTGCATTAAAGTTAAACAAATTGCCTACTCTCAAAGGGGCGATGATTTTTTTTCCACATCGTTCGGCCAATGAGAACTTGCGTTACAAACTGTAAACCAATGACTGAATACATTACAAATACTATGAAAATATATATATTAAAATATGATTGACGGGAAAAGTGTGAAGAACGTTTTATCTCGCTTAGTTTGACTATCTTTTGACAGTTGTGTCAAAATATCAAGCTGCGTGCTATTTTAACTTCTATTATTTTGCAGCACTTGGATTTTAAAAATTAAACTATTTTATATAAAAAATCTATTTTTTTGTTTGATTATAACAAGATCAAAAGATATAATTTGAACTGTTCCCACCATTGACTCAAAATATACCGAGTTTAAAGTGAAACTTGAACAAATGCTCCACCTAGAATACATTATTAAAATATATGATAACATGGAAACATCTTTGTTATTGTTTACATTTGGAAAAATGTTTTGGTGCATGAAATTCAGTTAAGTTTAAATTTTTTTAACAAATTTGTTTTCATTAATAATGAGTTAATGCAAATTAATCATCATATAATATCATCATTTATCATACTCACTGAAATTAAGATGGAAAATAATCATCTTTGTTTATACAATAGAATGCTTTTTAGCCCTCCAGCTGCATGACGTCAGTATAATATACAACAACTTCATAAGCAAACACCAAACCACATAAACTTTTAACTTCATATATTTAACCGGAAGCCGTTTATTAATTTAATCAAAATGTATAGAACTAAGGGGGCATTACTTCCTTCTTTTGCAACTCATAAGGGACGCAGTAACTATTAGATGCGTTACCTTTACTATAGTCTTTGCCTTCCAAAGTAGTCGACTCTCTATATTATACCAGTTACCTAAGGAGCATAACTTTGTTGTTTTATTAGGGTGCTAGAAGTTTTACGTTCCCCTGGTGCTCGTGCACAGCTTCTATTCCCGGCCGCTGCTATCAGCTTGGCGCCACTGTGCCGATTGTTTCAGTGAGGTGTCGCGGCCACGTCGGTGGCAACTTGTTGGAGGGGATGACGAGGCCGGGACGAGACGCCTGCCTGACGAGGCGCAACTGACGAGCTGACCTCAGGGTCTTCTTTATCTGTCCGTAGCAGTGTTAGTGGGTAAGTCTGAATGAAGAATATAAAGCGGATGCTACACAAGTAAATAGATAATTTGAAAAATTAAAAAATAATGCCATATAAGTAATTGATACCTTTGGCAGAAAAATTAATGTTACAAAACATATTTATAAAACATTTAATATTTTTATTTTTTAAGAACAAAAAATTATTTACTAATAAATCATTATGAAACATTATCATTAAAAATTATAACATTAGAATTGTTTTATATAACAACAATAAACAAGAGCGGAACTAATTCTAACTTATATGCAATTTCATCAACACAAAATTAACAATAATTTCTGTATCTGAAACTACAATATAACCCAATAGTTACAATACACAGAAAAAAAAAAAAAAGAAAAAAAAAACTGTCATATAATAGGAAGACAATCTTAATTTCTTGCTATTTTTTCATATTTTAATGTGTAAATAAATATTGCATGAACTGAATGACATTTTTTATTGCAATACAAACGAAGAGAGATTTATCTCACGTTTCTTTGCTTATTGGTTTGCAAGATAAGACTTGCAGTTGAGGGTACTCGAGCTAGGTCACGAGGTCAGCGCTCGTTAGCACGATGTAGACAGCTGCTTCTCATTACGTTTATCTGTGTCCTGATGGAGCGGACGTGATGACATCTCTCTCTCTCTCTGTAGCTCTCTCTCTCTCTCTCTCTCTCTCTCTCTCTCTCTCTCTCTCTCTCTCTCTCTACCTGCACTACCTGTCGCTCCTTAGCTATCTTTTTACCATCGCCTCTCTTACCTGATTGCATGCAGATTAAAATTACGCAAGATTTAAATCTATACATATACATTTGATACATGAAGGATATATATGTAATCACGGTTAACATCTGCTCCATGACACAAACCGCGATGATTGAGATACTAATCTTCCTGGCTTAACTTATTTCTCAATTTATTCACGTACTCGAAATCTCTTCAGTTAAGTCACAGTTTATGTTATCGCAATCTTGCAAACCTTAGGCTAGTCGCAGACAGAATCGCATAATTTCGCAGCGTATGATAAAAAAATTAAGAAACTATGCGATCAGGTATGCGCGCGAACACAGCTTCGCATGGTATCGTATGGTATGACATCGTAAGTTCCACATTTAGAACCGGTTCTAAATTTTTATCATACTAAGTCACACGATACCATACCATGCGATGCGAAGTCTGTCTGCGACCCCCCTTAATCCACTAGAGAAGGTTGCTATTTACTTCTCCAATCTGTAAACAAAATGATTTGCTGAATTTTAGTTACAATGGCTGCATGCACTCTGAAACGTCAACAATATTATAATTTCAAATACTCTACTATAACTGCATATCTCTATTTATATTCATTTCATAGCTTGAGGTTAAAATACATAAACAAATTGTGATTTTATTACTATCGCTTGTGGGAATCAAACTTCATTTATTTATATATAATACGTCCACTTTAGCATGTAACTATGTTATAATTACATTAGCCGAGAAATTACTTCATGAATTATTCATTATCATAGTAGATATTATATTTATACTTCACATATAGAAGAGCAGCTCTCAAATTGCACAAGCTTATTCATTTAACCTAGGAAGAAGTTATTTTCAGCTTGCTTTTGTGGCATACATATTTACGCTGGTATACCTGTGAGAGCTAACTTCCTTCCGTGTTATCAACATTTTAATAGCTCTTTTGTGTGCATGGATATAACACTTTAAAAATATATATATATATATTATAAAAACGTTGCATGGCATGTAATTTTAATATAAAAATTTATGGCTATCAATTTATATAAAATTAATAATAATATTTAAATTTTATCTAATGTAATAAAATATATTTTTAGATTTCAATAAATAAGTAAAAAAAAAAAGTAAAAAAAACGCTTGAAGTAATAAAAAAAAAAAGAACTTCTTTCGGCGTATAAGATATTCTTTATGGAGAAGCCATACTGTGCCAACAAAAGAGGCTGAGAAATGTGATTAGGCTCTCACTCGGTACCTGCAGTGCTTCCCTTTCATTGGAGATTTTCCTGCCATTGAATTCGGGGACTCAACAATGTCAGTATAGTGCGAGTCGACAAGAGGCCTGGAGCGCCATTCAGACATCCGGGCCTTCTTGTCTTGTAAGACTTTTTGTCACAAGTTGAATGAATTTAATTAGTTCTAATAAAATTAGCTATCAATTTAAATTTTTATATTTTTTTTATTCTTTAATTTAATATAATTTTAATTAAAATTTTTGATCTTTTATAGTCTTTGTTTAATTAAGAATGTGATGAATAAAAGGGAAATGGGAAGGAGATTTTACAAGTAATTTACAGATCTGAGAAGAAGAAGAAAGGCTTTCTCTACGAATCACAAGAGATTCCTCGAGAGAGCAGACTAGGCTCCACGTCTCTAGCTTGAAGCTCGTCTGGCACGTTCGCTGACAAGGGCATGCCAAACGAGATTCGATTATTGAAAGTTGAAGATTTCAACTGCGCAGCACTTCAAAAGTTCCTATCCTTACTTCCATATTGACTGTACGTTATATAATTTAAGTACTGCAGTTGTTTTCAGTCATTTTTATAGACACAGAAATGAGAATTTAATTAAAAAAGAGAATTAAAGTTATATTAATCAAAAAAATTAATAATAAACTACACTTTATTATTAATTTTTAATATTGTAAAAAAACTACAATATTATAGTTAAATAAAGACATTTTATTTCATATTTAATTTTGTACCTTTTTTTTTCAATAAAATGAATGATGAGTTTGATTTTCTAACTTCAATATGCTACAGTTTTATAATTGATATAAATTTTGTGAAAAGGTTTCGTAGCTTTCTGAAACCTTTACTGTCTATGTTTGGGTGCGGTAGAGCGAGAAGAGACAGGGAAGACAAGGAGAATCCTCTAACCTGACGATCACTACCGTTTCTCTCACGAACAAGTTACAAATCAATAACTCTCACTGTCTGACAAGAGTCTCAAAACTTTAGTCTTCTGCTCTAACGACCCAATCCTTAAAGTTTTAAAAACCGTCTAGTGAATTTCACAAAATTGATTTTACTTTTCTATATAAAAAAAATATTAGTACAGCGATATATAGATCCTTTTTTTAAAAAAACTTTTATTAAATGGGTTTCATGTCTATTTTTTTTAATAAATGATCTATCAATCATTTTTAATATAAAAAAATATATTTTTATTGTAACTAAAAAAGAAATATGAATGAATAATGAAGATATTAAGTTAAATACATAACAGAAATAACTACAATGAGATTATACTCTTAACATTGAATTTTCAAATATTGTAGCACCATTGTGTTATAGTGAGTTGTCATTTTAAGTATGAGCTTACATATAAAGCAAAGGGGAAACTCCCTTCATTTATGCAAACATCGCGAGGAAAGTTAAACCCACAATTTTGCGACGTAATTTAAAATATTAAAACAAGGTTTACTTTTAGAATTTTTAAACAAAAGTGATGACGTAAAATGATTGTATGAATGGTTTTTGATTAAGATTTAAAATGAAGTTATATTACTGATATGGTAAAATAATGTAAATTTAGTAAATGTGATAACATTTTGTATTCATTTATTACTCTGCTTACAACATTTTTATGGAAATTTAAATTGAATTTGTACGTGTGTAAAATAAAAAAAAATATATGTTATGCATGAAAAATATAAAATTATTAATATTTAGTATATAAAGTTGTTATATTTCAGTGTTTAAAATTTCATTATAAATATGACAATTACTCCGTAAGGGTTGGTGAAAGTTTGCAAAATTAATATCCAAGTATAATCCTATTTGTAAAGTTTGAAGGTGGGCAAAGGTTTAGTTTAATTTTGGTTCAAGGAGACACAAAACATCTGAGCCTCGGATGTGTCCCACGTCGCACAGTGTGACGTCATAGTTGCACGACAACTTAGCTTCATTAATGCTAACTTCACTTGCAAAAACAGATGAGTTTTGATGTTAAAATTTCCAAAATTTTATAAAAATTAAACAAAAATTTACATTTTTTTAAAATTAAATTGCATGCGTATAATTGTGGAGCAATTAAATGCATATTTTATACAAAGAATATAAATATAATTGATTAATATTGATTGATTGGTTGGTATTTTGGGGCAATTGACACCTTTTGGGTCATGTATGCCCCGCCCCCAATATATATGATTTTGTTATTATTGGTACACAGAGAAAACAGAAGTGTAAACTTAAACCCGCTTAGTGTAGTAAGAACACCACCCTAGACCCAAATATGACGGTATCTAACGTGGTGTTCTTATTAACCCAGGAGTAGGGTACTCGCGGTAGTGTCGGGAGAATCCCAGGTTGCGGGTGAGATGAAACCCAGTAGTTGGGCTGCAGATTAACCCACCGCGAGAATGCGCGCTACACCTGTCTGGTGTAGTATTGAGTATTGCTTAGTGTAGCCTGGAGTGTTATGCTATACTACGGATGATGCCACTGGGATTCTATAAACTAACCCATGATTATACTGGGGCAGAACCACTAAAAAAATTAATTTGTTTAAAAATTATTTTTTTGTAATTATTTTTTCTTTATCCGCGATTAATATTTACCTTGAATATTAAATTGAAATTTGATAATTATTAATCGATTTAAAGTCATTTACAGTACTTACCCCTCCTGGGATTCGATCCTGGTACCTCTTGCATCGGAAGCGGACGTCATAACCACTACACCTCGATAAGCCGGTAAACGAAATGAGTAAACTTGGTATATAAAAACTTCTAAGTTGATAATCATTGACTTTTGGTAAAAAATGATGCTCCCAAAAATAAGAATTACAAAAACATAATTTTCAGATAGAAATTCATAGAAATTACATTAGAAAGTGTATTTAATTACTAACATTTTGGAAGCACTCATCAGCTGGTAAACAAGGTTGGCTTTATACAGGTTAAGTCACCGATTGGACCAATGTTAAAGGGCTTAGCCAATCACGTTCAAGTATTTTTGGCCACATCGTGCCGCGAAATTTTGAATGCGCCCATCATGCAATGCTATTTTTGAAATTTCGCGGTGCAATGGGGCCTGAAAATTTATCGAAATTGACGCACGAAATGCGTGCGTGTCTTAACCTGTATAAAGGAACGTTGCTGGTAAAAAGCGAATTTAGCGTGCTCTGGTGGTGGATTGATGAAACTCTCGTGGGTTACTCTCTACCCCACCGAGTGTTATTCGAAGTATAAGTTCGTGTGACCGGTATCAAAACTCTTCTCCTTCTGTCAACGCTAATGAATAGAGAGAAATAAAACCCACCCAGTGTCTCGCACAAATCTAGGAAAATATTTTAGTATTCTATGCATCCTAAGGGTTTGCACTAAGTCTGGGGTAACGAGAAGTATAAAATTTTACTTCTTAAAACACTATTATATTAATGATAACACTACAAAAAACCAATATACGGACCAGTGTTATCATCATCCCAGATTTTTCTCTGTGTACATACATGCTTCATAAAAATATATTAAATTGTTTTAATTGTGGATCAATACATTAAACTCTCAGTCGTATATTTAAACTAGAAAAGGAAATAAGTACATATACATGGAAATTTAAATCTTTATTTTTGAATGACGATCCAAAAAAATTAAAATTTGAGGAATATTGCTAAATAATGTTTAAAAAAATTTACTTGAATATAGATTTTTTTTTAAATATATTTATATAACATAACAAGTAATTTAAATATAATATTATCTTTTCTTTGAACAGGTCTATTCATCTTTTTCAATTACGTCTAGATAAATTTATACATATAAAGAAATTAATTTTAAAATTTACTTAATGAAATTCGTTGTGCATACATGTTTTTTTTTTTAATATTTTCTATCAAACTCCCAATTAAATTGAAAATAAATTTATAAAAATAAATTACAGCTCCAGCAGATACCATTAGGAAAAGAACCGTAATTTTCATTTTTAATCCACTACACAACTGCAGACACGAGTAGTGATTGTAATGTTCAAGGAGGGAGGTTTTGTGTTGGTGTCATATAACATGGCGATTATGACGAAACTTTTGCTGCTTCAAAACATCCTGCTCGCAACAAAGCCATAAACTCACAGCTGCTGGCTTCAGACCTTACGTTCCAAAAATAATGTAAAACTTTTGTACACTAAGAAAACAGACTCATAAAAAAAATACTGCAGTAGTTAAAATAAGTACAAAAAAACAAAATAGGTAAAGTAAATACTCAAGTGAAGTTTTTTCTTTACTTTCTGAAGTTTTTTATATATACTAATTTGTTTTTCTTGCCCTCAAATATTCTGCATATTGACTGCAAACGTAGTATATTAATTTTTAAATTTTACTTTTCTGCGAAGGCAACCGCTCCCTTATATATTAATTAATATTATGTTGATACAACATAACAATTTAAAAAAAAACGGATATGTTTGGTAATTATCTTTTGAAAAAAAAATCCACGCTAATGAATTATTCAATATAATAATTATTATCCTGTATGATATTTTCAATAAAAAAATTACATATTTTTTAATGGTTTTATAAAAAATAGATATTAAAAAAAATTGAACGTATTGTTCTGTACAGTACATGTATTTAATATTTATCTTACTTAATTATTCAAGTGTTTACATGAATAATATTGAGCTGCGTGGAAAGTTTGGAACTCCCACTATAACGTCGTTCCGCCCACACTTTGCAGCGTCCACCCACACAAGCCGCGTGACGTCACAAATCCCAACAGAACCTTCTCCATTCACATTTCCCATTCATAACTTGCCTGCATGCATGCAGTACGTACGTGAATTGGAGACACGTTATTTTCTATATAAGAATATTTTATATATTGAATTTATCATTTCGACTTGCTATATATTGAATTATTACTTTGTTAACTAAAGTAAAAACCATTAGCATTGACGTCATCTGCTTTTCTTGTAAAAGTTACCATGTATTTTTTTGAAAAATAAGAAGTGACATGATAATTTATTTAATAAATTCAGTGTGTAAAGTAATAATTTATGGCCCTTGGAATATACAAAGTAGGACGTGTCATTTAAATGTACTCTCTGTAAAATACCCTGAGAATGTTACAATATATTATGAATTATCACGGAGCAGAAGAACTACATTAAGAAAATATCAGACTTGTATCTGAATGGGTTTGACCTTTCAATGTATGACTTGACCTTTTATATCTGCGCTCCTGTTTTGTCTACGTTCTTTACATCAAGGATTTCATGACTGACTTTGTATAAAAACAGTCAAATATGTTTTAATTTTCACCGGAAGTTAGTAATTTCTGGACTTCCAATTCATGTTTGAGTTTTGAAATTTTGCAAGCAAGTCAGTTCTCTTTCTACGAACCTTTCTGCAAAATTTCGAACCTCAAATACGAATAGGAAGGGCATAAACCTATCACTTCCGGCTACATTCAGTGGGATTATCAAATTAATTTGACTGTAGTTGCAACATTGAAGCAGTTAAAACTAAATTTTACTACAAATGTTATAGTCTCATCAAATGAACTAAACATGCAGCCTTGTTTATCACAATGCTTCTCTTGCCTTTGTATCATTAGTTCGATGTTTAAAAACAATCACCTTAATTAACAGACACTGCGTAGGATTTTTTAATACATCACATAATGTATTAAGTTAATACTATTAACATTCACTGTATACGCTTTTACGTTGAATAAAATCAAATAACATTGTTGCAAACAAAATTCTCAAAATGTTCATTTAAATTAGAAACAAAAAGTCTCTACAATACTTCCATTGAAAATCGTTGCTTCTTTTACAAGAAGATTCTATATAATTCAGTATATATTTTACACTATATAAGGCACTTTTATGAGCAACGCTATCAGCCTACTTTACATGGGAGTATAGTGTAAATAGGCCGCCATGACGGTAGCATAGTACACAATTCTACATGCAGGCAAAAGTTGAAAAAATTATTTATTAAAACGAAACTATAAATTGTGGGATAGAAAAAAAATTTAAGTTTTAAATGTTCAAAATTTTCTTACCTCAGAAATTTAAATATAATTTTTAAATATTTTAAGATTTTATTAATGTTTTGTCCCATATACTGTACAATATATACTCAGAATATATGCAATATAATATGCATTTGTCTTATATACTGTAGTTCAACCAACAAACCGTTGAAATCGGGATGACGTCACATGTAATGACCTTATAGTATCAGTACATGCATGATTATAGTTTATGGATGAACTTAATGGCATGATCCAAAAAGATACCTATATTTTACTAAACATGATGATGCACCATTAGCAACCACCCTAACTCGATGGCAATAAACCTTTCTAATAACTCCTTCGTGAATCGCGCCCAATTTGGATTATGAATTTCAGCATTGTTTTTGTATTTCTAAAAGAAATATTCCTCCCACGAAAATTGTTAATCACGCTGTAAAATACGAGTTTATAGCAAAACGTGCACACTAAATTTTTAGATGCTGAATTGGTTTCAGCACTTTATTTCAGTACAAAATTGCTCCAGTTTCGTCTTACATCCAGCACTTTAGACCTATAAAACACGTACAAATTTGGTACTGAAAAAAGAGAGTCAAATTTTTGTACTTTTTTTTACTTTCTTTTTTCAGTACCATATTTGTACTTGGAATAAGTGTTTTATAGGTCAAAAGTGCTAGATGTAAGACGAAACTGGAGCAATTTTGTACTGACATAAAGTACTGAAACCAATTCAGCATATAAAAATTTAGAGTGTGGGTTTGCTAATTTGTTGAGAAATCTTCCTTCCTTTTTGTAAATCTTAATTAATGACTTTAAATAGAACTGTGAAAGTTAACGAATGACGCGAAACATTAGCCAAAGGTAGTAATTAAAAAAAATGTGTTATTTTTTTTTAAACAAATACAGTTTAATTTAAACTTAAAACTAATTAGTTAATAATACGTAACAGAGTTAAAAGTGTTTAAGTAATAAATGAAATTTTTAGGAAGGAATTAATTAAAAATATGTTGAATCTTAACAGATGTAATCATTTAGAAACAGTGTGAGAGTTGAAAAACAAATGTTTAGTAGCTAGAGTTTCAACAGCTCAATTTATTAAATAATAGTTAGAAAAATGATACTAACGATAGATTTTATTTCCTATCCAACAATGTTATATTGACTTAAGTTTTTTTTTGTTCAATAAATTCGATTACAAAGAATATAGTGGAAGATATATCAGTTAAAAAAAATTGAAAACTTTTTCATACAAGGTTCAAGTTTTAAGTGTTAGAGAGAAAAGAGAACGGGTTGCAAGAAAGAAAGAAAGAAAAAAAAAAAAAAAAAAAAAGATTTCGATAAATTTAATATAGAAGTAACAACGCGGGTATTTGTATAAGAAAAGACCAAAATGGTTTTCTCTGACCTTTAAATGTTCCCAGTGAACTTTAACAGTAGAATAAACTTTTCTTTTCTGCAGAAAAACAGTTGCGTTTGCTCTTATGTGTAGATGGTTCGTGTATATAGTACTGTATAAGTAAGTATTTAAATGTTTACAAAGTGTGTTTTCTCCTAAATAGTATATAGAATAAATAACTTACCTTATAATGTTAATGCACAAGTACTTAAATGGTATATGCCGGATTTACATCACACAACTTTGCTTAGAGTTTCACCGTAAAATAAAACAAAAATATATCTAGGCCTGTATGGAATTGTATGTATGATAAGTACTTTGCTTAAAATTTATGTATAATTACATATAATCTGAAATTAATTATTGTACGGGAATTTTTAAAATTATCGTGTTTTTTAAAACACGATAAAAAACTGTATATTATAGCTTCTTATAGAACTAAAAAAAAAAGTTTTAGACTTAAAATTTTGCTACCAATTTGTATTTTGGATAATTCATAATAAATTGGCCAATTTCAATGATCAATTTTTTTATTCTTAAAATAAAATCAATTTCGTTCGATTAATTTGAAAAAACAATATTATAAAATGTAAAATGGTTTAAATAAACGGAGTCTATATCAAAATAGAACACAGTTCGTATATATATTTTTACGAAATTACCATTAAATATTAATTAATAAAAATCTGCAGAGCTCTTTTAAAATAATTACCAAAATACCCAAAATATACAACCTGCATGAAATTTTGGTATCGTACATTTAGATAGAGGATTTTTTTTTTTTTAGATATCTTTATACCTATATAAAACACCTTTGAAATAGCAATGACGTCACAGTCATGCATCGTTTTTGTATGAGTATGTGATATCACTGCGTTTTGTAGAACAATTTTAAAGGTGTATTAGTGTGTTTAACAAAAAATCTGAAACTTAATCGACATTACACAACTCGAAGTCTTCTATATCCAAAATATATGTAATACAAATGTGATGCAGGTCTTCCATTATTGATTTGTTTCATGTAGTAAAATTAACTCAAGATGTTTCTCGCTCTCTCGGCTACAGTACAGTTGTAAGTCGGCGTTACATACAAGCAGGGACACAAGAGCGACGCCGGGCCTGCCCGTGACAAGGGCTCGTGTGATTAGATTAAGAGTAGCAGGTCCTGGAGAGCCAGGAAACAGGAAAATTAAAGCAGCTGCTAGCTGGGCTAATTACACAAACATCGTAGTACGTTATCTCTTGTTGTTACTGCTGCATTGTGATTACTAGTAAATTAAATTACTTATCAGTAATCAAAGTAATAATATATATATATTCTATAATGCTAAATTGAATTGGCTAAAATCAAGATTAAATGTTAATTACATTTATATCTTATTACTACATAACTAGGTCATATAATATAATGATACTACGACGGTACCACCCCGGGCGAGGAGTCAGGCCTTGCTCCGGTGAACGACGGTACCACCCCGGGCGAGGAGTCAGGCCTCGCTTCGGTGAACGACGGTACCACCCCGGGCGAGGAGTCAGGCCTCGTTTCGGTGAACGACGGTACCACCCCGGGCGAGGAGTCAGGCCTCGCTCCGGCGAACGACGGTATTGCCCCAAGTGAGGAGTCAAGTCTTGTTTTGGTAAACAATAGTTTGCCTGAATCAGGACCACCCTTACCAGATCCTGTATGTTCTCTTGAGTTGAATCAAGATATTATAGATATGAACTCATTACATCCAAGACTCAAAGCTTTTTTACTAACGATTTTAGATAATAAATTCCAATTCACAAATGATCTATTAAAAAATGATGAAACTGCTGCTAAGAAAAGTGCAATTAATTCAGAAAAATCAATTAATGAAATTTCATCTGTTGTCTCACCATCCATTATTAGTAAAAATGATACTATTAATGATAATGTTTTGAGTTCAAATGTTGATAATTTTAATCTGGCATCTCAATTGAAATCCCCCATTAAAAATTCTCAGGAAGATACACAATCTTCCCCTGTGAGATCACGGCTCCGTGCCAGTACACTAAACAGTATCTCCACCAAATTGCCCAACAAAAAAAAAACTTAATGTTCAGGTTCACTCAGCCCCATGTAATATTAAAATTCTTCAGCTTAACTTACCAGGCCTAAAAAATAAATTACCAAAATTTGAGTATTTTCTTGAAATGGTTGATTGTGATATAATTATATTATGTGAACATGGGCTGAATGAATCTGAAATTATAACAATAAATTTTAAAAATTTTATGATAGTTTCATATTACTGTAGAGATATTCAAAAATGTGGGGGAGTAGTAATTCTATCTCGTAAAGGTTCAAATATAAATGATATTAAAATAAAATCCATTGAATCAGTTTTTGAATGCTGCATAGCGAAATTAGTAATTAACAAGACAACAAACATTTATTTTGCTTCTATATATCGCCCACCTAATATATCTAGAGTGATGAAAAAAATTCAGAATTTTGACAACACAGAAAATAATATAAAACCATTCTTCAGAGAGTTTGAAATGTTATGCAAAAAATTAATTAAATACTGTAAAAATAATGATGATTTTTTTATTATTGCGGGTGACGTAAATCTTAATTTATTTATTGATGATGCAAATGTAATTTTATATAAAGATATACTGGACTCATACAAGTTGGAAATTGTTAATAGTTCCGCTACTAGAGAAACAATGAAAACGGCTACTTTAATTGATCATATTATTAAAAGTACATCTGCTATTAATACTAATTATAAAACTGAAAAAACAACTTTGTCGGACCATAACTATACTATAGTCACAATAACATTAAATAACTCAAAAAACATTGATAAAATACAAGAAAAACAATTTTATTATAAACGAATATTTGACAAATGCAATTTAGATAATTTTCTGCTCCTATTAATTCGTGAAGAATGGAATGATTTATTAAATCCTGATCTCAATTCAAATGAGAGATGGTCAAAATTTCTTGAAATTTTTATTTATCATTTCAACGAGGCTTTTCCTGTTGTTAAAAGAAAAATTTCAAGTAACAAAAATAAACCTTCCTGGATACTCAATAACCCCCATCTTTACGAACAAGGGATTTCTTTAAAACGCTTACACTATGATGTAAAATTTACTGACCCAAATTTAGAGTCTACTTATAAAAAAGAAATGAAATCTTATAAACAAAATATGGCCACCGCTAAATTTAAAGAGAATGACCATGAAATAAAAGGAGCTAATAATAAAATTAAAGCTACGTGGAATATAATTAATAAAGAATGCAAAACAAAGAAAACAAATGTTAATAATAAGAATAATTATGAATTATGTATAAATAGTGTAACGATTACAGACCCCAAACTAATTTGCAATTTATTTAATAATTTTTTTGTCAAGACAATTGAAAATATAATAACAGAAAAATTTCCTTTTAATTATTCTAATACTTTAATTATTGTCGATTCTGATAAAAGTAAAACGAAATTAAATTTTAGTTCGATAGACCCGATTTATATTTTAAATCGAATGAAATCCCTTCCTAATAAGTATGCAGCTGGCCCAGACGAAATACCATATACTGTTGTAAAATATTGTGCTTCTGTTTTGTCTGTCCCTTTATCTAATTTAATTAACCATTCAATATCAGATGGTATATTTCCTGATTGTTTAAAGGATTCTAAGATTTATGCAACTCATAAAAAAGGCCCAACTTTCATTATTGGTAATTACAGACCAATATCAAATACATCTGTTTTTGGCAAATTATTTGAGAATACATTAGACGATCAAATTACGGATTATCAAACAGAAAATCATTTAATTGCTCCCTGTCAACATGGATTCTTGAAAGACCGTTCTACTGATACAGCACTATTTGATCTTTTAAGCCACGTTTATATGGCAATAGATAATAAACTATTTTGCGTTGCAATATTTTTTTATTTATCTAAAGCGTTTGATAGTCTAAATAAAGATGTATTATTGAATAAATTTGATAACATGGGAATAGGAGTTTCGAGTCGTAATCTATTAGATTCATATCTAACAAACAGACAACAATATGTTGAATTAAATTCAAATTCTAACGGCCAAAATATTACATATAAATCAGACAAATTACCGATTACACTTGGAATTCCTCAAGGAGGAAAAATGTCAGCCACATTGTTTAATACAGGAACAAATGACTTATCAGATCATGTCAAGAATGCGGTATTAGTAAAGTATGCTGATGATATTACAGCTATAATCACAGCAGAAGCCGAAGATGAATTAATTCGTAAGATTAAACTTACTATTGAAGAGGTACATACATGGTGTACAAATAATAAGCTAATATTAAATTCAACTAAAACCGAATACATCCAATTTCATTCCCCTAGACAAATCCCTTTGAATAGTTATTTGTTGCAATTAGCCGGAAAAACAATTAAAAGAGCAGAGTCTGTTAAGTTTCTTGGTCTACACATTAATGAAAGTTTGGATTGGTCTTTACATGTAAATGCGATTTGTAAGAAGATAATTTCGGCCAATTTTATGTTATATACAATCAGGAATCATGTATCTCATGAAACCTTGCTAACCTTATATTATGCGTATGTTTATCCACATTTGGCATATGGCATAATAAATTGGGGATGTAAATCGGAACTATTGAATCGATGTTTTGTTTTGCAAAAGAGAGCACTTAGAACGATTTTAAGAATACCAAAAGGACAGTCGTGTGTTTCACATTTTAAGGCTAATAAAATGTTAACTGTCCCTTGCATTTATATTTTAAATTGTGCCTCATTCAAAAAAAATCATCCAAATTTTTATGTTCAGAATGATGGCTATCATGACTATAATACTAGGAATAAATCGAATGTAGTTACTGAAAGACATAACACACAATTTTTCAAAAACTGTGCAATGTATCAAACAGCAAAATTTTATGAATTTTTACCAGCATGTTTGAAAGAAATAAAAACCAGTAAACTTTTTCGCACAAAATTAAAGAATGTATTGATCAATAAAGAGTTTTACTCTATTAAAGCTTTTGAGAGTAATAAAATGTCTGAAAAAGTATTATCAGGATTATAAAATAAACAAAATTATAAATTTACATATACATTGTATTGACTGATATATATATATATATATATATATGTATGTGTGTATGTATGTGTATATGTATGTATGTATATATATATGTATATGTATATGTATGTATATATATATATGTATATGTATGTATGTGTGTATATGTATGTATGTATATATATATATATGTGTGTGTGTGTGTGTATGTATGTATGTATATATATATATATATATATATATATGTATATATATATGTTCCACATAAACTAAAATTTATCAGTATTAATGGTGACTTTGGCTTGTATTTTGTTTTTATTATTATTGTCAGTGATTGTGTTTGATAGTGTTAAATAACTTATGTAAATGTGTTTAAGTTTGATGTTTTTATGTTGTATTTTGTCCAATTTTGACTTGAACATATGTTTGTCTTGTACAACCAAAAAGAAGTTCCAAAATAAAAATAAATAAATAAATAAATAAATATAATATGTATGTAAAATTTATTTAATAATAATGAAATTTTAATGACCGTATAAAATTCTTGTTTTATTTTTTTTTTTTTTATATTTCTAGAATTTCATAGTATAAAAAAAATGAGTTTTGATATTTTAGTTTCTTTGATATCTATCAGTGTCTTTAAAGTCTTTTTGATGTCTTTGTAATATAAAATAATGTGTTTCGTGTGAAATCACAGTGTATGTACTTGTAAGTGAAGATAATAGCAGAAAAAAGAATTAATGCATTTTTTTCTCACATTAGCGTACTTTTAAAAAAAATACTTCTGCTTTTTTTTTAAATTATTTTGTAAGATAGATTATAGTCATTCAGTATTCTGTTATAAAAATGTAAAGTGTTTGTGAATTGATAGAAACCCATTTACGAAACTCAACTGGTTAAAGTGATGGATCTTAAAGTTTTTACGATCATATAGTCCAGTCAATTTTTATATTGAGGATTGATTTAAAAAAAAGTTATATCAAAATTTCAATATGTATTTTTTTTTTTCTATTATTAAGATAAAAAAAGAAATTCATGACATAAAAAGTGTAAGGTTATGATTGTAGGTTGACAAAGGAAGCGATAGTCTAGCTAGTGGAAGTCATTCTCCATGAAAGCCATTTTTATATTCAATCTTACACTATCTCCTCTCCCACCTCGATCTCATTACCATGCCGGATTTGAGAGCAACGCAGACCTGCCCTTGAGCTTTGGGGGTTGAAATGAACCCCACCACCCTCTCTCTTATCGTTCTTACAGGATGCTCCCCAACCCATCGAGGCAAACGAGCTGGAAGTACGTACTCTACCGTCGTCCGTTGCTCTACATACAGAGGCTTATCTTTATAAAAATGAAACCTGATTGGTGGAAAATATTGATAAAAAAATATTTAGAGTAAGACGTGTTGCTTGTTGTAATGTTAATGATAAAATTTTGAAATATCTAAAAGTAAGAAAAACATCATTTAGAAACAGAAATGTATAACTTTAATGGTGTGTTTTATGACATTTTTATCTTATATATATATTTTTTTTTATAAAACAGCTTAATATTTATAATAGAAAAAATTATATTTTCTGCTTTTGAATATAAAAGAGTTAGTCTTCAACATTTTTTTAGATTGACATTTATAAAGCAGTCGCTTGCATAAGTGTGTCTTATTTCATATGCCTTCAGGCTTGAAGGAAGTAAGAAAAGCATGAAAAGGACTCAAAAGAAAAGAAAAGAAAAAAAAATAGCATCAACATCGTGTTCATTTAACGACTTCACCACTACGTCTAAAATATTTTTTGAAAGAAAATTTAAATATTTTATTGGCAGTTTTCTCTTTTCTAACCAATTTATATCTCTCAGTTGAGTGGGTGTTTATATTTTATATCGAAAACGTTACTTTCCACTGCCAGTCTCATGAAATATAAACACGTAACAGGCACGCAGCCTCGGGCCAGATGGAATATAAATGAGTAAAACTTTTCTTCACGCCGAAAAAAACACGTCTAGATGTCAGTCTACTAAAATGTGATATTTTACTTTGTTTATTGCACTTTTTGAGGTCAATTTTTGCTGCTATTATTTTTGACACAGAAGAGGATATTCATAAAGCTTTAAAGACATATTTAGGGCTCAAAATTTTAAGGTTGAAAAAATTGCGCACAAAAACTAAAATTCCCCCCCCCTCCATTAATTTAGATTGTGTGTATTTAAAAACTTAAAACAATTGAGAAAATAAAAATGATTAGATGTACCGACCATTTTAAATCAGGTTTACATAGTTTCCTCAGTTGGTATAAGCACGTAGATCAATTTATAAATAATGGAAACTTAATTCTCTAATTAGTTTATTTTGAGAACAATAATACGTAAGCAATCATATAAAAGCGCACAACATGGAAAAACATAATAATATTAATCAAATAATACATTGCAATATGAAACTTAAATATTATCATGTAAAAAGTCTTAAAAGGGTTACTGGCCTCAAATTACAAATTACTACAAATTAGAAAGTCACCAGTTGAGTTTATAATCAACACTGACATCATTTTTACCCTCTCGCGATGATGCGGCTTTGTGAAGTTTGAGCTGCAAAGAAGGTCCTTGATGACGTCACAACTCACAGCCAGCACCTTAGCATTGCGTTGTGACGTCAGCAAGGACTAAATTTCTAATCAAATTCGCAAGTAGTCTGCACCGCGCGTGGAGGGAAAAAAATGCCAATATTGATTATATACTCTTACAATTCTTGGTGGCTGTCTAATTTGTAATTTGAGGCCTTTAAAATAAATGTAACTTTATGAATATATTTTTATCGATCTCCTATACAATATTATAATTTATTCTAAACGCACCATGAGGTACTTAAATCTTCACATTGTTATCCACATTATGGTGTGTGGAAAGATCATAGATGATATATTATATCATCTTTACAGCTCCTACCCTCTCGCTTTCACAAAGCCTTGTCTGCATGTTCTTTTGTGAGTTAGCAATGATTTATAACACAAAATATAACGTCTAACTCAGGAAACTATGGTGGTGGTATCATACTTAAGTTATCAACATCTACTCTCACTATAATATGATAAAGTAAACCATTTGTAAATAAAGTAAAAAACAAATTGGTATTGAACCAGAATGAAAAAGTGTTAGAAATCTTTATTTGTAAAACTCAAGTGTAAACATGCTATGGAATCGATTACATAGTTCATATGTAGAAATGGTTTGCAGTACTTAGACAAGTTTCAAACTTTATGTAGAGCAAAGCACACAGATGAACAATGAGGGCCCTTTTAACCCTCATACAGTAAAAGGACGCTAGCAGAGAACCCGATTTGCATTAGTAATATGCTTTGAGAGCAAAACGTTTTTTGTGCAGTGGCCAGTGATATATGATTAAATTGATATAGTAATTGTTTTTAAAGACTATGAGAGTTGTGGAATAGATCAAATTATATTTTATTTCTTTTTATTTTAACATATTGTAAAATGATGCCCTACATTTTCCTGTTCAACAAATTGCATAAATTTGAGGTGCTAATTTCACTTAAAATTTACGAAATAAAACTTCCGACCTTACACTTCAAACGCTCCTGTGTTTAATCTTTCGGACTCTTTTATTAGTTACATTTTTGTGTCTATGTTTCAAATCAGTAAGAAGATTGTTTTTTTATGACAAATAATTGTAAATTTAAGTTTTCAAATACAGTAATATTAAAAGTTTTATATTTAAAATAAGTTTTATTTTTTAATTAAATTTCATTATTATAACTTTAACTGTTCAATGTAAATTTTATTGATAAGAATCATGATATTTTCTCCCCTTCATACAATTATTGTAATTAATTATATTTTAGATGACATTAATTAATATTATATGAATTTGGAATGCCACTGCTATAAATTTGATTGGATTTAAACATTATAAAGATATAATGAAAAGTATTCCTCGCTATGTGAGCATATTTTATAAAGTAGAAAAACCGATAATTAGTTAGAAAGGCTCAACCAGGAATTAAGGGGGGGGGTAGAGAGTGCAGGCATACAGATAAAGGGAAAAAGATTGAGAGAGAGAATTATGTGGTGAACAGGTTGCGAGGAAAAAAGCTGGATGGCTGGGGACACCCCTGCACCATCAGTCACCTCCCCTCCCAGACCGCCCCTATATTCAGGGTTGTGCACGTCACACGGTTCCGCCCCACTCTCTCGAGATCTCTCCTTCTTTTCATTTAGACTGGGGACTCTTTATCGTAAAGTAAAATATCGACCATGAAAATGAAAATATAAAATAACTTTCTTTTTCTTCGTATTCTTTTAATTACAGAATTTTATATTATCTTATATTCTCACTTTTTCCTTAAAATTTTTTTAGAGGGAAAAAGTTAATCGATGAAGATGATTTCCCAAAGGAAAGAACAAAGTATACAATTGGCCAAGAACATTCTTTAGAGGAATAATAAATCAAGAAATACAATGTATTGTGTAAATGTACATTTCACCCTCCTCCCCTTTATTTTACTTATAATAATATTCTACTTTACAGTTGTCTTTGTATTATAACCTTTAGTAGTATACTTAAAAATTCTTTGTTAAAAAACTCTTTTCATGACAGAGCGATTTTGCGTGGACGTTCTATAAACACAAAGTTGTGATGGCATTTTACATCCCACTGAACCACACAATTGAGTTTTTTGTTATTTTACAAAACAAAGGTACAAACAATTTACTTTTGTAATACAAAATACAACTGTTTTTGAAAGTACACTTCAGGACTTTCAGAATGACGTAACTCCATTTCTTCACGTTTTTAGTTTTTAATAAGTCCATGGAAGATTGATGTTTTTTTATCTTCCTAAAAGTGTGGATTTACCTCAATTTGTAGCTACCCTGTAAGAAAATCAGTACAAATGTTTCGACATGTATAAGAACATGACAAAGAAAGAGGGGTTGTGATACGACTTCTTTTTTTTTTATCTATATATTATATTTCTAAAGCATTTATAAAAAACATTAAAAATATATTCATTATTGATATTATATTATTACAAGCTAGTATATTAATTTAATAAAAAAAAATCTGACTGAAATCAAGGATTTAAACGTCCATTATTCTCTCTTTCTGAATTCCGGACTTGTATTTAACCTTTTGAATTTTGTTATTGATAAGACATACTTTTTTAACTGATAAATATCAAAATATTTTGAGTTTTTATTGTATTCAATAATTAATATTTTCTTTCAAAACATTGAAACAACAAAATTCTAAAATAGTTTTTCAATTAAAATATAAGTGGTCATTATTTTAATTTAATTTTGAAATTCATAATCCTCCAAAAACTTTACAATATATAATACAACTTTATCATGGAATACTACAATGACTCTTATTTTCCATATTTTTAACATTTCAAGAGCTCATATTATCAAACCATTGCTAAATTTCTCTTTGTTCTTTTTTGTGCCTCTTTTCCTTACACGCTTTTCCTTTCTCCTGACTCAAGCAAGCAAACTACGTGCTGGTCCAACGCACATACGAAAATTAAACTTGGAAACTCGTCTGTCTGTTCCTGACGTTAATTAACTTCAATTTTCTACAACTAATTACGTACTTCCCTCTGCAGGGAAAGAAACTTTTTATTTTGCGTCTTAAATACTAAAAATATTTCATTTTAAGGAAAATAAATTCTACTAAACAATTAAATAAAGAAAACAAAAAACACTGATGAGGAAGGGGGGTTATGTAATTTTAATGAACTCAGAAATAATTTAAATTGAATAATTTATAATTATAACAAATAATTAATGACCTATTAATGCATTAAAAGAAATGTGATGAGGTTGAGAAATACCTCCTGAGTTTGCAACGAGTATGATCAGGTATAGCTAGGCTAGTGTTAAAATATACCCAGATTAATCGTTTCATTTAAAAGGGATTAAATTTTTTTATAAAACATAATTACAGAATAAATATATTAAAATAATTATATATTATATACTGCAATATTTCAAATGTGAGGTAAATTTAGGCAATGATAATTTCCTACTGAAAGCATTTTGATAAAATGATAAAACACACTATATATATATATATATATATATATATATATATATATATATATATATATATATATATATATATATATATATATATATATATATATATATATATATAAAATACCATATTGGTAGTTAATCACAGCATTTTATAAATATGATATAAAAATATTTTATTAAATTTTACGTTCACTTTAAATCTCAATTCATAAAACATTTATTATTATTAACATCAGTTTTATACATTTGTTCAGACCAATTTTTTTCAATACAATATGCCATTTGAACTTTAAATCAGTCAACACTTTTTAACCTTTAACCTTGAAGTTAATGTTACCTGTGCGATAAAAAAGATATGGATGCTCACCATAATGTACAATCAGCTGAATATATCCACGCTAGTAGGTAGGTATGAAACCTTTTCTTGACGCAAGTAACCACAGAAGTTGCATTCGCATAAGAATCACATGCTAAGATATTTTTTATAAATGGTTGCATGCAAGGCGTGGAGACCACAAGTGGACATTTTGTGTTTGTAAATTTTGTTTATTTTCATCCAACTCTTGGTTTCTTGAAGCTAAGGTGTAAAAAATTTATTATGGATTGACACCTAGAAGAAATCTCAGAGATAGTCCCAAAATTATATTCAATTTGTTACAAAATATCTTGGACAAAATGTATGGCGACGAAATTGTGGCTAAGGGTGTGGTTTGTGCGTGGAAAATCCCTAAGGGGAATCCTGGGAACAGGATAATCCTGGGGGTTTACAAAAGGTATATATTGAACGTGCTGACCGGTGCGCCGGTGTAAAACAATCCTCTCTTCGCCAAAAGTTTTTTTTTTTTTACCAAGGACCCTCCAAGCAGAGAGGACTCTTTGGAGAAGATTCTTTTCTTTTCTTATAGCACTTCACATTTCCAGCAAACATAAAAACCCTTTTTACTTCTGTACTATTTTATGAACTTTCTGTGTTAAACGCTTTAAAAAAGAAAGCGTATAAAGAGTGCTAGATCAACATATGAAATCCTCTCCATACTCTCTCATTTACAAATGTTATTTTTAACTGCATTTATAAAAAATAAAAAATGTTTAAGTAAAAATATACTGTAGTCATTAAAATCAACTTGTTAATATTTGAAAAAAAATATTCTCATCTATATTTCAAATAAAATTTATTTATGTCTATATTAGAGTTTTGTATCCTTTAATATTAAAAATAAATCTTGATTTATCATAGAGATATAAGTAATCCATCAAACAATTATTATTATATTGCATGTTAGTCAGTGTTTACAGTTATCTAATTTTATTATCCGGTTACAAGCTTTTTGCTAACATTCATCATTTATTAACAAGCAAGCACAGTAACTAACTATTATAACAATAGTACTTAACCACCTACATAAATATAATACACAACGTGTGTTATTAACTATTGTGTTTGTCGATTGATATCTACGATATTATTAGTCCAACACTCAAACATACGATCTTTCGAAACACAAAATTTATATAATTTCAATTTATTAGAGTACATGACAAATATTCGACATTCAATTAAGTATTTTTTGCTTCATTAAATTATTTTTCTAATTAATGTAACTGGCTTTTTTTTCCTTGTGACATTTGAACTTTAAAATTATTACACGATGAAATACAAAATGAAAATACATTATTAAATATGAAAAATTATTTTTCTAATTAAAATTAATAATGGTAAGAATAAAGAAATAAACTGTATAATTATTTTCTCATTTAATATTTTTTAACAATATTTTAATGCAAAATAATATTTATAATTAACAACAGTATGAGCAACAGTTTTTTTCAGTGCATTTTTAATGTTTGTATAAAATGTAAAGGAGAGAATTACCTGTTTTTACTTAAAGTAATTAAAAACTAACATACTATTAATTAACAAAACACTCAGCACACTAAAAAAAATAGTCTCAATAAGGAAAGATGTGGTGAAAAATTTGATTGGGTAGATTTTTATAAACAAAACGGGGAAAACTTTAGACTTCTTTTAAAGAACAAGAAAGAGGGCATTTTTTAAAACTTTTTTAAAGATCTTTATGTAGACTTTGAGCTTAAGATTTGAATAAAAAACTTTCACGTTACATAATTAACTATAACTTATTTGAAGTCAGTATAATATCAATTGATGGGCACTTTTTCCCTGTGTATGTTTTTAAAAACAATTTTATACCAATAACTTCAGTTCTTTTCTATAAATAACATAAAGCTAAATATTTATATCAAAATAGCACATAAAAGAATAAATTTAAGTTTATGAAATGTTGGATTTTATTAAAAGGCGAGAAAGTCACTTTATACTAAAAGAAATTTTCACTCTAATTGGCTGTCACATTTGCGTAAGTGCGGATCCAGGGGGTGGCTGCAATCCCTCCAAAATTTTGGATATAACATGGATAATATAAGCATTTCCGCTACTCCAATTTGTATTTTTTAACATTGGCCTTTTAGATACAGCCCCTTCCGAAATTTGGTTCCGGATCCGCGCCTACACAATCAAAACGCTACATTTACTTGACACAAAGCGTCTGTTCCACATTTTCTAGTTCGTGCATAAATTTGAGCTGGTAACATCAACATGTTAATGCTCTTTGCATCCGAGGGAGATTTTGTGTACTCCGAGCGTCGCCATGACAACCAGGTAGGTTTATCTCAGGTGTGTGTGCGGCCTACCGCGAGCCGCCATGGTCACAGCTGCTGCGTTCCGTGAGGGGAGCACACTGGATTAAACATCCAGCTAACAGAAGGATGGAAGTAACTTGCAAAGTAATTCGCCAAATGTAAAATAATATTTCCACTGTTATAGTTCTGAGGGTTTCCTATGTATAGCAGAATTCAACAAATAGCATTTATTTTCTAACGGTATGATTTTACCAAGTCCATTTTTAAGTTTAGTTAAGTAGCCGTTTTTATATACGTGATTGAATTCTATCAATATTCGTAATCATTCAAATAGTAGCTATTTTTTTCTACATCTTTAATTTCTTTGCACAAAAATTTGAACACTTTATTCTTTATTGTATATTCACAAATGATGAACGTTTTTAATCAGAAAAATGAGTAGCAGTATTATTTTGAACTAAAAAATTACTAAAACTGGTTCTAAATTTTTAGAAATAATAAAAATGATAAAGTAAAGAAATAATACTAAAATTTAATTTCAAACAATAATTTAGAACTTTTATTTTCACCCGATTGCAATTAACGTTGTTTAACTTTAGAGCGCGCTTTAACCCTTGTTGTTAGTATGCTAGTTTTATAGGATAAACTGCATGCAGATTAACTTAAAACAAGATCCCTGCTCAATGGAAGGTATGTTAAAATATAATAATATAATGTAAGTATATAATTAATTTTTCATGAAATTTTGACACAAAAGAATAAATTTTACAATGCATCATATTTGTTATAAATACTGCATTAAATCTTACTTAAAAAGTAAACTTTTCTGAAAAACTGCATTAGCTATAAATAATTCAATAAGCCACATGGAAAATACAAAGGGATATTTGTAATATTATAAATGGAATATAACGCTAGATTAATATCTCTTAGGGCTTTCGTTCGTATAATCGGATCATTTCGCCGCGACCATGTGGCTAGAAGAGCCCCGCCCCTCCACTGAGCTAACTGCCGGCCACTATCGCCTCGCTATACTGCTTCGTAACACGCTTCAAATACATTTAGCAGATGGACTCAGCCGCACTTGGCAAGCATAAAACTCCAATCATGTCAATAACTAATAACTGCATGGCATCATTAATATTTTTACTAGAACAAGTTGTTCGTATAAAAATAACAAAACGATGTGTTATGAAAGGATGCTATTTTGGTATTTTATAACATTTATTGATCTTTTAGTAATGATATGAGGTATATCCTCTCTTACCTGAAAATTTATATTTTTATTTTATTTGTTTATTTGAACATAATAATATAAGTCGTACAAGACAACATTGATCACGTCAGAAAATATAGCATACACTAAAACATACAGAACGACATATAATATCCATGGATATTAATTGTTAAAAAACATAACAAAGTCAATGACAAAAAAAATAATAATAACAATAATAAATCAAACAAAGGAATTTAAAATATTGTAAACAATTTTCTGGCAATTTATTTGCAAAAAACATCTTATATAATAGAATAAAATTTCATGTTTATTAAAATATTAATTTCAGTTTTGATTTAAAAAGAGAGTCACTCTTGATGTTTTTACACACGAGGGAAGAAAATCATAAATTTTGGCACATTGATATTCATAATTTAATGATTGTAAGTTACTATTAATTTACATAGACGTTTGCATAATTATGAGGGCGTAAAATGCAATATAGCCATTTTCTCTATAAATTTTGCTATTAGTGAAGCAGCCTAATAAAATGACCTTTACTTGTAGAGTTAATTTATAATCCCTTCTGCACCACTCAGCATCTCATACATAAATATATACATGTAAAGTTTTCAAAAGACTCAAATAAATTCGTACCTTCATAGCTTTTAGTTTAACAAAATAATTTCATAAATTCTTAACTTATTGAATAATTTAAAAGTAATTTTATATTGATCCATAATTTTTTTATATATATTTTATGCAACAAGTATATCATTACTGTCCGTATCATTAATTTATAAGTGTCAACGATGCGTATGACTGAGTTCTAACACCATGTCGTCTACTATAGTGGGGGGAGTTGCCGTGTGACACTGTCTGCCAATCGATTTTGGTGCTACTACTACCAGGCAAAAATAACGAGAACGAATGTTTTTTTTTTACGTGAAAAACCAATCAATCTAACCATTGAACTGGCAACCAATACGTTTCGACATATGTATGACAACTCGTGAGAATATATATATAAAAACTTTTTGCTGTTACTTCTGCTTACACGTATGTTATATACACACGTAACGTGATACGGCGATGATACATGGTATAAAACATAGTAGAAATCCACTTCATGAACTAACCAAAGTAAAAAAAAAAAAACACGAAAAAAAAAATGAAAGTGTTCTCTCGTTGCGAGCTGTCATGCGCTAATTAAATTTTTAGTATGAAATATAAAAAAAATTGCTCATTTTTCTTTCCTAGTTTGTTATAACACCTACTAAAAATGGTTCTTACTGTTTCTTTTTGTGTTGCTAATTTTTTTCTATTATAGTTAGAGCTATACTAATTAAATGTCTAAAAAGTCTGTTTATTTTATAAATATTTTTATTTGTAAGTTAAAACCTTATGAATATTTAAGTTAAATGACGCATTTCTTTTTAACTTACATTTAAATTTCAAAAAATAATATTAATAAATAGCTTTAAAAAAAGTTTTATCAAGTACCCCATGCATGTATAAATTTAAAGCTAACAATGAAGATTAAAATAATATAACATTATTAAAACATCATTCATCATTTTCTATGCTGACACTTTTCTTTTACTTTTAATTACTTTAATATTTAATTAAAAATTACCTTAAAAAAAGTAGAATGTTCTTTTTTATATCATAATATATAATAAGTTCATAAAGATATTGTTTTTTCATATTGTTAAGAGCTAGCTCAAGTTATAAGACGAGAGGAAATGGAGAGAAGATGCAAGAGAAGGAAAGAGAGAGGGGGGGGGAAGGAAGCGGGTCGATTTTCCCGGGTGAGCCTTCCTTCTCGCGCAGTCACAGCCGGGGTGGTGAGCAACACAAGGGTCTGATATACGTGGGGTCAGCCATCCTAACGACCCCTGCTTGTTTTACCTACAAATGCCAACCCCCTCTCTCATAGGGTAGATCAACAGTCCTTTCATCGCCATGGTATTGACGTAGCAAAGTAAAAAACAAAACAAAACAAAAATTCACACCAAATATAAAACGTATTGTTCTTGATATGAATTTATTTAATAATATTTTTATATTAAGGTAGAGCTGACCCAATGCTAAAAAAACCCATTCATGAAAATTATGAAAAAAAAAATTAAAATGTTCTCCTCTACATCTCCTCAGTGCTAAAATATCAGGTATACAAAAACGAGCTAGTTTGCGAGTTATTAATTTTTAAAGTTGACGAATTAAACATGAAGTTCATGTTAAATTAGTCAACTTTAAAAATTAATAACTCGCAAAATAGCTCGTTTTTGGATACCTGATATTTTACCTACTGATAGGGGATGTAGAGGAGAACATTTTAATTTTTTTTTCATAATTTTCATGAATGGGTTTTTTTAGCATTGGGTCAGCTGATCCGTGTTATCTCTACCTTAAAGAAAGAAACTTTACTGAAGACAATACAAAAGAAAAAGAACTATATATATATATAGTAACATTTATACGTAAATGTATTATTTTGTTAAAAACAACATTTTCTTATATTTATATATTACAGTAAGAAAACGTTTTGAAAAGTATTCCGTGATCTAAAATCTACAAATAGAAATACACAATGATATGGTCATATAGTTTCTACACACAGGGTTGGAAACACGTATGTCTTTGTATGAATGCGCTCAATAACATGTTGCCTGCACGTTTCTGTGGCTAAAACGAGCCCATTTGTCCTGAAATAAAATATAGAAAGACGTAGGAACTCGATGCTGCTGACTACTCCAGAATATTGATACATTTAAGGTCACGTGGCTTATAATACAACCTTGATTATATACAGACCAATCATTGTATAGAAAATAATTTTTAAGAGGTGAAATTTAATTGAAATTAACTTTTAAAAATTTTCAAACGTATTTAAAAAATATATATTTTATAAAGTTAAGTTTAGTATCAAAAATTCAAAATGGTAAGCTCAGGAAGAAAAAATTATTCTACAGTCAGCTTAACACACATATACACTGCTCTTTAACAAATCTGTATTGATTGATTAAAATGTTTTAGGCTAATTTCTCATGTCTGCTTTTCCTAAATGCTCGATAGCAAAAAACTAATTTCATAGACCCTCCGTTGCCTTAGATAGTCAGGCAGGGTAAGAAAAACATTATATAGTACATAATCATTCATTTATTTTATTTATTTTATTTAAACGTCTTTGCATGGCAGCATGTATTTTTTTCTCTAATTGGTATTTTTACAATATTACATTCGGTGTGAAAATGATGTATCCAAATTAGTTTTACTTTTATTACATATAAACATTATAATAGAACTTAACATTGTATAGTAAGAAATCATGGCTGCAGAATCAAATTTTTAATAAGCAATGTTTACAGTGTTGTGTGTTGATAAACCTGACGATAAAATTATTAGTTTCAGAATTTGAACAATTTTAAGATTAATTTTAAAATTAATTAATTTTAAGATTATTAAATTGTTTCGCCGCACGTTTACAATCAAGTCTTTCAATTGAGCACACAATATTGATTTTTTGCTTTGTTAAAAGACGTAATTTGTTTAGCATCCAGCACATAGTACAAAGTGACCATATTGTATTTTAATTCAGAAAATCTAAGTGAAGATTTTGCATCCTCTTCAGGTTTTAAAATATTTAATGCAGGAAGTATTATGTATGTATTTTTCGTTTTTAAGTGAAATTCACGTTTTTCTTCTTCTCTTTCTTTTTACATTAGAAAACTTATATTATGAACATCATAAATTAACATTTTAAATAATTCAGCATGTTTTAGCTCTTTTACATTTTGAAATGTTTTTTATTCAGTTCTATCTACTATAAAGAGAAAATATTCAAAATATTTTTTACAACAAAATCTATTTCTTTTTATATAAAACTATTTTGAGAGTAAAGAAAGTAGCCTGTTAAAATGATGAGGTTTATAGTGCGGTAAAGGTTTATATTTGAATACCACTCACTTCTTGCCGCAATAGTCTGAATCTGCGAGCTATCAAAAACTAGCTCACTGCGTGTTTTCCTTTGTGCTGGGCAAACCTTTGAGCGGGTCAGAGGAGTGGGCGCGTGGGCGCATTTGCCGGCAGGAGGTCTTGCCCGAACACCGAGGAAGTAAACTACATCGTGACCAAACTAATTTCTATACTAGAAAAAAAAAAAATGAAGGGATAAAAGGATTTTTTTAAAGTCTCATTATAATATCACTAATCTGGATAAATAAAAATCATGACGATAATAACGATCAGACAGAAGCGAAGTATTCCTCGGGGTATGTCCTGGAAGGTTAGTCTGACATTTTACCATCGTTATACGTCATCCTCACTGTGTCTGGGAGAGAAAGGAGCCATTGTTGCCATAATTGCCACCCCCAACTTCGAACCCAACCTCCTTCCGGCTTCTGTTATCGTGTGACGGTAAAGGCCAATTTTATACATGTTATGAAAACTAAACGCTGAACAAATTACGTAGAAAATCTTGAGCAAGATCCATTAAACGTTAAAAAATATTAAGAAATTTTGACGTATTTCTCCCAACACTTCTTGTATTATTAATAATTTAATATAAGCAATTATTTATTTAATATATAGCATTTTCTAGTAATTCACCCAAGATTTTTAAAATATTCTCATTTTACCATATCTTCTTTTATGTAGGGCTGTAAATAACCGAGAAAAATGTTTAACCGGTGACCGTCAACTTTTAACCGGTTTTTAATCAAACCGAAGTTCGATTAAAAACCGCCAAGAATTCTGAAAATGTTTGATCGATTAAAAAAACCGTATAATTGATATCGGTTAATTTTATTCGATCGGTTAATTATTTGAATTTATTTGATCGGTTAATTTAACCGAAACTGTTAACTCTGCGCCATCGGTTATTTTTTGGCAATTATCACGTTAAATTAAGATATATTTAATACAAATACCATTAATATTGCATACACAAAACTGAATATTATTCTTCCTTTTATCAACATCATACATTAATTAAAAATATTAAAATCAAAATAACAGCTAATGGTTTTTATTATTATAAAGTATATAGTATAACATTAAAAATTATAACATAAATATCTTTAATCAATTATTGTTGTTAATATTGATATTGTTTATTTAACATGCATTATTGAATACGGTTACTTTTCACAGTGTCACGATTGCATTCTATTTTTGTGTGTGTGGGGGGGGGGGAGAGGGGGGGTGAATTGAGAAATTTAATTCTTTTCTGAACTGTTCTCTATTTATCATATTATAATGTATTTTTCTTGAGAATGACACTCGAATTCCTTTTTTTTTCTTTGTTATAGTTCATAAAATATGTTTTTTAGTTGATTACCTAAAAACGGAAGTTGAACAATAGTTCAACTTACATTGTCAAAAATATAGGTAAATGATATGTATATATAATAAATTGTTATGTTTGAGAGGATGGTCCCCATTCCTTAAGTCACAACTAGAAGCTTGTATTGACAATGATAGTTATTTATTATCTTTTTCTATTTTTATTTTGTATATATATTTATTATTACTTTGTTAATATAGCATATATTATATTTCTTTTTTGCTATATTATTTTATTCTATTATAATAATGTTGACGATGTAGTTTATTATCTGATAATTATTTGTGGTTGATCATATATTAATTATGCATGGGTTTTATACCTTTTTCGTACCACCGTTTGGGTTATATATTCTTTTTTTTTTTATTATGTATTTATTAATTTTTGTTCTTAAGTCATCTCTTGTTTTGTTGTTGTTTTTTTTTTTCATGTCTTTCCCCCCATTCTTTTGTATTACTTAACACAATAAACAAATATTATTATTATTATTATTACCTTTTATATCCTGAATGGAATTCACGTGTCAATTAATTTTTTTGCATTTTAAAAATTCATAAAAAGAATTAACCGCGGTTACAAGTGCATAAAATTATGACACGGCTAGAAACGGTTAAAATTGACTATCGGTTAATTTTCAATTTTAATCAAAGTTCGGTTAAATGGTTAAATTAACCGTAACCTCGAGTAACAGTGTTTTATGAAAACGATTAACCGTGGGATTTTAACCGGACGGTTAATCAACCGGTTAAAATTTACAACCCTACTTTTATGGTTCACATATGCATAGAAATTCTTATGGTATAATATTTATGTGGGTTTTGAAATACATAATAAAAAGTGAAAAATATAATTATTATTAATTTATAATCATAACAGACATTAAATTTGTGGACATAAAATAGACGACGAAACATAATAATAATATCGTATATAATACGACGTGACTGATGTAATATTTATAAACATTGTCTGCAGAGGGCTTTGATTGCCGTGCTTGCGTGCTCACGTGGCGTGCTCATGAGGCTGCGTGATTAGGTCCGTTGAGACCCTCCGATATGACTCGTCAACGCTCATTAACTCGATCTAAATTATAAAGCCAGACCTACTATTTACCTTCAAAATATATAGTCACTGAATTCTATGCTTATATTTAATAAATTACTCTCTTTAATTTTGAATTTTATAGTATAATATCTCAAACTAAAATAGTATTTATGTCAAAATTATAGAGCTTCTGAGTTTTAAGATAAACCTTGTTAACATAGAGTCTATATATTTGAAATTAGAAATATGTTAACAAGATGGAGAGGAGTGATTTTAAAATTAGTGAAGGTGTGAGTTTGACGTGAGACTAGTTATTATAAAATGAGTGTGAATAATATTGACAGAGTTCAAACTTTTTGTTGTCGTACTTAGATATAAAAAAGGTGACTTTAAATATTGACTTCAACTTCTATCATATAATATAAAAAAAAATGAAAGAAACCTTAGGCTTGATCCATATGACCTTATGCTTTTATCGAGGTCTCATGGGATTTGAACTACTACATGTTAAACCTAACTCAAACATCTCTCGAACTTAAAAATATATTTGATATTTTTTGATCGTCAACAAATGTTGTTGCTTCTAGAGAGTTCTCTCTTTACTAAAATTGCTGTCATGTAAGGCTGACTTTTTTTTTTTTTTACTTTAGTGTGGAGGTATGGCTGAAATTTACATTGTGTTTGACCGTAATAACATGAACTGCAGTTGACATCAACATGACTTGTGCTTGACAGTTACATACTTTTTGTGTGTAGTAAAAAGTCTATAAACTACTACTGCTTTGGTAATGATTTGCATAAACGTATAAATATCAACGTGTTTACTATAAAACTATAATAATAGAATAAGCATGTACAAAATTCATGTATTTTTTTTTAAAATTTGATGAATAAAAATTAAATTATTGTCTGAAATAATAATAAACTTTAATGAGGTAAAATTAAATTCAATGTTTTAGGTTTTACAGAAGAGTTCGAGGAATAATTCATGTGAAGTGTAAATACGTGAAATAAAAAAAACTCATTTGCATTCAACAATACTCCTGAAGTAAATTCACGTGCAGATGAAACTTGAATTTTTTATAAACATCTTTTATTTTTATTTACTTTCAGCAAAAAATGTATTATTTTATTGATATTTTGAAACATATATGGACATTTATTAATTTTATATTAGTAAATATGAGTGTGATATCTCACTAACCGCGGTTAGGATCTGAGTAAGGGGATAACGCTAACCGCGGTTAGTGGTAAACATGGTTATCTTTATTCTTAAATTGCACCCAATTAAGCTTGTAAATTAAAAAAAAAACGTTTAATTTTTACGTAGACTGTACAAAATATGCTTTTATATTTACATTTTTTTTTTTAAATAAAACTCCCAGTTACAAATAAGAGATACTTTGCTTATATAGTGTAAAATTTCTATTCATATAAGTACATTACTATGATTACATAAACAAATAAAAATTGATATACCATTGACAATAATGCAAATTACATGTACTGTACAGTAAATCATACCTGAGTTAAATGGCGTTGTGACCTGCCTCATTTTTACTGAGGTAATAACAATTGGAAATGCCTCCCAGGTGATTTCCCATGTTTGTGGCCTTGGCTGATGCAGCTCCATTTTTACGTGCCTTCACCGTAATGCACAATTCCCAGGGGCTGTAAACCCAAGCGAGGTTATATGCGACTTTATAGCTCGATTCTCGTTAGTACGTCACTTTTTACTCGAGAATATAAACTTGTAGCAGAATACCTCATCTATTAATATACCTTGACTTGAATATAAAACTTGCTTGCAGTCATGTCTTTTATTTCATATAATCGATTTAATCAACTTGTAAGATGACCTATCTTTAGACTAGGTAAATTAAATTATCACCTGATTAATGTAAGTCGAGATTGACATTTAATATTTAATGTAGTTGACCTATTTTAATAGAATTTAATCTTTAATATTGCATCTTTCTGAAAAGAAAAAAAAAGTAACAAACATTTTATGCTTTTGTGCTATCCTATTACTCTGATAACGTGTTAATATTTTTTTTACACCTAAAAAAATACTCTTTTGCATAATAATACATCTGTAAATTTAATAAGAAATTAATCCGATTTGATGTAACAAAATATAATATGTTAATATTATAATAATACATAATGCGTTTGAATATGAAAATTAAATTTACAATTTTTTTGTGGCCATCTCAGAGAATTTATAAACATCAGAAAGAATTTAAATATCATTTTTTTTGGTCTTGGAAATAATGAACAATTATTTAATAAGTAACCGCTTTAGTAATTAATAACTTATTATTGTTTTTGTTTAATTTATTTTTTTAGTTAGAACTTTTAATTTTAAATAACTCAAAAGATTTAATACCGAATCGTTTTTTTTTTTTTTTTTTTTTTTTTTTTTATAAGAAATTTATCAGTATTCATATATATCATAAGTAAATAAAACTTGTTTGAACTGTTCATTTTAAAGCTTATAATTTTCTTGAGAGACTAAATAATAATTTTTGAGCAAACTATTCCCAATGGTTTAAGTTTTATTTCAAATTTCCTAAATAGAAAGAAAAAGTAGAAGGTGGAGTTTTTACCAACTGGGATTAAATTTTATTTTCTATGGCATCAAAAACATACTACCTACAGTACATTATTTTTAGTAAACGTTATATTTATTGAACTAAAAACTAAAGTTAAAAAAAACTAGAATATATTATAATTTAAATAAGAAACATCCTCTTATTTTTTTACACATAAAATGCAACACAAATTATATACTTTACTTTCGTTTTATAAAAAAATAAGGTATATAGTATTGATTTTCAAAACGGTGTATTCAAGTATAAAAAGTTACGCCCTGATATGGTCTATAATTTTCTCCATCATTGCCATATTCTCTTCCACCAACTGACGTGTCTCAACTTCTTGGTAAATAAGAGCCTCTGTCACCAACACAAATTGCCAAGATAGTCGGGCGGCTTCTTAGACTTGTCACATTTCCAAAGCTTTCTTTTATATGAATCTCCTCTCTGCGTCGTTATGGTTATACACGCACGCTCGTCCACAAAATTGGGTACTTGTTTAAACGTGTTTTGTACAATCTTAATGAGAAGTATTTTTATTTCGCACAATATACACTGAGGTCAAGATAAATTATCCACTATTATCTCTCCTTGAGGTCAAATTTTTGGGTATGATGCTGAACTGGTGAGAAGTAATTTCCCTTGCTGCTTATATAACCCGCTCTGTTTTATTGCTGCACAGGTTGTCTAACTACAGGGGAATATTATATAAATTACCAAGGTTGAGTGTCTTTGTTGACATTACTCAGAATATGTATGTAATTATCATTAAATTAATAATTAACATCACCATGTATGAATATATTACGTGTAATTTAATTAGAATAATGCGAGGAGAATTCGCTGAATTCAAGAACACATATAATAAAGTGTTCTTTGTTTTACAATCATGTGTTGTGATTATTAATTCATGTGAAATTAATGTGATTTATGCTTAAAGTATTATCATTAGTTAGTGTAGCTGTTACAAATTATGATTATAAAAATATTCTTTATTTTTGGATAAAATTAACATATAAAAGCTACTTGTATATTTAGGGCTGTCTCAAACTAGATCGCATAATTTCGTAACGTAACCCATGCAACCAGGTGTATACACAACTTCGAATCGCACGGCTTCTTATGATGTGAAATTTAGAACCGTTTCTAAATAAGAAACATGCGATCGCATGCGTAGGAATGGATAAATACGTGGATGTGTGCTACTCGCTTTAAGCCAGACAAAATGAAAATATTTACTTTACATAAATACACAAAAACAATGTATGTACAGCCTACGTACTTTCTGAATTAACATGTTTTAATTTGAAATATTTATACATTGAGTTCTATAATACATCCCACGTATGTCTTTTGAATTAACATCAAATTATGATTACAGCTGTTTAACAAAGGAGTTGATTTCTAAATAAATTATTACACCTCTGTTATGATACTACATTACGTATGCTTGCCTTTTTCAATGAAATTGTGTTATATAAAAGCTTATATATGAACAGGTGTCGTGTTCCATACATTTCGACTTTGAGTTGTAAAACATAAATACATAAATTTAATGACTTGCGTTTATTTATTAAATTTGAAAGCAATCCTTTTCAATAAACACTACGTACAAAACTGAAGGTAGAAATAATTGTCGCGTGATGAAGCCTTCTTAGTTGTATTTGAGGACTTCAAAGCTCAAACATCATAATTATAATACCGAGGAGTTTGCTTGCATCTCTATATATACTGAAAAGTTCTTGACCTACTAGAATGCAACCGATGTTTATTTTTCTCATTCTGTTCTATTGATATCATAAAATATTACGAGTATTATATAAAATATTTTAAACAACATAGATATTCCATATAAAAACGTATTTTTATAATAGAATATTATGGTGCTTCTTTTAACTTTTTCCCTACATATTATGTTTTATATATTTCTCTATGCCAATCGATTCTACTCTTTTTTTTTTTTTTTTTTTTTTTTTTTGCTTCATACTCTTGCGTGCTGCTTTTGAGACGACAGGACTCTTAAGAAGTCAAGTAATTTAGAATCAAACCACTCAGATTTCTATCTGCAAGTAATAACACGTCCAGGAATTTTTGGATTTAGAAATAAATTTATAACAAAATAAAATAAAAATCGTAAGAGTTTCTTTGTATTATTTTTAACATTTAATTTTCCAATTGATTAAAAAAAATATATATAAAATACATAATTCCATAATCTCATATTATATAGCTTGAATATAAAACTCGTATTTTAAAATTAAGTATAAAAGTAACATTACTATTCAAATGTACACATACTGCTAGTTCATCGATTTACAAACAGTTTTTTGTGTTGTTGTGTAAAAAAAATAAATAAAGCATGTTATTTGTATGCTAACACCGTAAAATCGTGTCGAACAAGCTTACTTGCTGACGTACTCGCATTTGAATAACGTTGTTTAGTATATGAGCTTGGTTTAGATACTGTTGAATTTTTTATGGCCATCATTCAAACTTGTCTGAAAGCTTCCGTAGGCCAACAGAAAGTCACCACCGACGACTGTGTCAGGTCAGGGTCACCACAAAGAGAGAGAGAGAGAGAGAGAGAGAGAGAGAGAGAGAGAGAGAGAGAGAGAGAGAGAGAGAGAGAGAGAGAGAGAGAGAGAGAGAGAGAGAGAGAGAGAGTTGACACAGAGGGAAAGGGGGAAAGGGGAGGAGACATCAACACGAACGGACCAAAAGTTTCAATTTAATGAAGACAAAGTGGAAACTTTGGGTCACTTCTCGTCAACTTTGAGCAACTATAATACACTCACTGTTCTATTTCTTCACTTGGATCTCACAGTTCAGCAGGTTAGCTGTGAAAGTTTTGTCCTCGGGGATAGTCGGAGATGACCACTTGTGTCACCTCTCCTACACACTTTCTGCCTCAAGTATTTTATAATTTACTAAGTTTTATCAAGAGCTTCTTCATGAATTTTTATATACATGGATAATTTATTTCAATTCAATGATCAATTGATATGAATGTATAAAAAGGAAAGCAGAACATTTATTTTACCTCAAAATTCAAAACGCAATAAAATTTACAGAAAATGATGAGTGATGATAAAATGAAAGACAGAAAATTGCAAAAATTCTACTCCAACGTACTGTACATATGTATTGAGTACAAAAATTTAATGAACATATTCATACATGTTACATGTTACATCCAATTAATATGTCATGAATTCATATTTTTTTATTCTATATAATTTTGTAAAAAAACAAAAGACATATAATATATACAAAAAAAAAAAAACGTAATTTATACTTAAAAAAGAGGCACTTCAAAGGATTGCATTTGTAGGGTTTCAAAGTAAAAAATTAAAATAAAAAAGTCCTCCTGTTTTACTGAAAGCACTTGAAGAGAGAGTTCTTCTTTGCGGCCGCTCGTGTGTTAATTGGACGTAATTCTCCGGCGACTATGCAAATGAGGTTGTGCGTGCTGAGAGAGGTTTAATGAGGTGCCCTCGGCTTGGATCAGATAATGACCAGGCACGCATCTTTAACATTCAGTGTCTCTGTCTCAGGGTTCACTTCGGGGCAACTCAAACGTTGTTAGTTTCTTGTCACTGCAAAAAAAAATAGAGATTTGTAAAAGTTGTAGAGCTTAAGGAGTGTTCACAAAACCATTTAGGGACACATTTAGGGTATTTTGAGTCTCGAAATTGTGTCTAAAATTGAGCCTAAAATCAAGTCTTGAATCGAGTCTTTAAAAATGTAACCTTAAATTGAGCCTAAAATTCTGTCACAACATTGAAAGGCTCGATTTAAGGTCACATTTTTAGGATCAATTTTAGGCTCGAATTTAATACAATTTTTTTAAATAGTGCACCCTAAATAAAGCCTAAAAAGCTTTGTGAAATGCAAAAAATGTTAAAACAAAATTTAATGTTACCAAATTATTGTAAATTATGTCTTTATACAGTTCTAGGATAAAGTTGGAGTGGGAGTTTTATTAAAGAGCTTATAATTTAAGCTCTCTGGGTTTATATATGAACAAATATAATACAGCCATATTCTCTCTGATAAGTAAAGTTTATTTAGTTAATTTTGCTTATCGTACATGTTTACATGGAATTGCAATCATCAAGAGAAAAATAAATACTGTATATTGAATAAACAATGCATGGATGGTATGCAGTCGTTAATGCATGTCTATAACTTGATTACAGAATGCATGATGTCGGAGCTCTCTATATTTGTAATGATGATTCATCACATTATTATGTGATCTCTGCTGCAAGCTGCATAAAAAACAAGAAAATTAACTCTTCTTGATAAAGATGAATCTTTATAATTAATATTTTTTGACACTAAAATATGAGTATGACTAAATGTCGAGGTGTAATAAAACATCAAAATACTATTATTTAAATAATGTTCTTAAAAATTCCTCTGCATTGCTTAAATTATAATTTTCTCATTTAAATCAAACTCCCTAAGCTGCTTTTGCCCTAATTCGTGCATATTCAGATAGTAAAAAATCTAGGATAGCGTCTGCATTTAATTCGCAAAAAAAAAATCCTTTGCAACTTAAATTGTTCTAAAAAACAAAGTATCATCAGCACTGGCCTAAGATTATTAGACTGCAGATTATTCCATCACAAATAATTTAGCTTGAATTAATTTACTACTAATAGAGTCTGTTACTTGATATACTTTCCCTTTTAGCATCACTGATAGTTTTAGCCATGCGATTAGCTCGTGTCTGTTGATTATCCGGGCGTCTCCATAGCAACGACCGCAGTTGTCACGAGGCAACACGTGTCCGCCACAAGCCACCTGGTCTGCCCAGAACGAAGTAGGCTAGCCGCACAGCAATCAGCTCTCCGGAGACTGCCATACAGGTGTAACTGCCAGCTTGTAGCATAGGAAAATAGACTTAATCTCAATGTAATATATATATATTTTTTTTACAAGAGGATACACGCGTATGAGATTAGAGCTCAAGGCGGGGTAATGTTAGGGATTAGGGAGGAAAAGGATGGTGACCACGGCTTGTTACGCGTACCAACATTCGCTAAAGTGAGATTGAGGAAACCGTGGAACACCTCAATCAGGATGGCCACCTCTAATTTTTATCACTGGACCAAAGTAATGTCCAAAGCCTGAGAAACCACACACAAATGCATCACTGTACTGGGTGGAAAGCAAGATGAATTTACTCCAAGGAGGGAGCAAAGTAAATTTTACTTAAAACGGTCACCCATCCAAGTACTAACCATGCTCAAGGATTATTGTTTTTTGTACGTAAAGAGTTAAAATTAAAAGATTTAGATTTTTAGATTTTTTTGTATTTTAAATAAATCAAATTACAATTTAAGGAAGAGATTTTTTTTTAAATAAAAGTTTTTAATGAAGAAATTGTAGGAAAGATTCTCATTACAACAAAAAAGTTATAAAAATGAACATTTAAAAATATATATAAAAAATGATAAAAAATGTAAAAGAAAAAAAATTAAATTTTTATTATTTTTTGAATTTTTTAAAATATTGACATAGTGTATTGGTTGTGAATAATCTTAAAGACAAGAATCAGCATTCAGGACTCACAAGTGTTAGGGGAGTTTTTTTGAATAAGATGGAAACGGTGGTTGTTACGTTGTAGTTCTGTATGTGTGGTATAGTAGCTTGGGAAGATGTGTGCGTACGTCACAGAGCGAGAACTCTTTTTATTTTTTCTCAATTTCTAAGCTGGCTTGCTACCCGTGAGACGACAACGTCTCTTCTTCATCTCACGCCGTCAGCGCGAGCATTTTTCATCTCCCAGCACGGAAATGTTTTCTCTTTCTCTCGAGACTGCGAGATTGAAATAAGCTCCAGCTATATCATTGCTTGTGGTTTGAAAGAAACACAAATCTTTATGTTGCAGTACTTCCTATAGAATCAATCAAAATATTTCACCGTAGCTTTTGAAATTTAAAGGTTTTGATTTTATATATTAATAGTTCTATCGTATATTAAATTATTGTGAAAATATTTATATGAAAATAAATTGTATTTTTTGTTATATTTAAAACGAAACATTATGAAATATCTTTTAATCTAATTATAAAGCTATCATTAGCATATCAGGTTCAATATTACCTCTAATGGTAAAAATCATTCCACTTAATCAGCATTTTTAAACTGTAGAATAGAGTGATGAACATAGCAAAAAAGTTCTATACAAAAACGTGCACTTTTGACCTAGATTAAACGTTTGATTTGCAATACTATCATTACTGCAACGTCGTTTTTTTTTTCATCGTGCTAGATTTTTTTTTAGTACTTTTTAGAGAGCTGGTTGAAAGTTATAGCGCGAGTCTCTGAACATAGGGCAGCAATTTACTTGAAAAGATTCTCTGATGAGTCTTCTAATAGGGTGGGGGTGCGGTATCATCAGCAAAGTCACCCCTTACCACCCCCAAGGCCGCACCCGTCTGCACGCAACCCAACAGACACTATCTCCCGCTCTCTCTCTCTCTCCTCTCTCTCTCTCCTACTCTCATATATTCCATAAGCGTAGCTATATAACTTGCGTGATAAAACTAGCTATATACTTTCTATACTCCTTAAATATCAATTAAAAATCTCATCTTTAAGCTGTCTTCCACTTATACGTTATAAATTTCACTTTTTTTGTGTGTTAAACGTTTAATAATTTATACATGAAAAAATCTATTAACTATATTTTAAATAATTTCATACTGATGTTGTAATTAATTCGTCATTATATCTTCATGGCACAACATAAAAAAAAAACTGTAATATATTCCATCTTGTACAAGGGTCTGGACAGATTGGGAGGGTAATGCGGGCTCAAAGCTTCAATCTGCACCGTCAAGAAGGGCCAATTTTGCTCAGAGCTCGTTATAATGCGGGCAACGGGAAATGAAACTTCTTCATTCATGGCTGCTTCTAAGACCGTAATCATTTTGTCTCTCTTGTGTCTGATGAATTTAAGTTTACACAAAACAAGACGGTGGTGGATTTAAACCACAAGGCTATTCTTATTTAAATTTCTCTCTCTCTCTCTCTCTCTCTCTCTCTCTCTCTCTCTCTCTCTCTCTCTCTCTCTCTCTCTCTCTCTCTCTCTCTCTCTCTCTCTCTCTCTCTCTCTCTCTCTCTCTCTCTCTGTAAGAAGATGGAATTGACAAAGATTTTGCATTAAATTATACTTATATATGTTTATCAACAATATATTTAATAATATTTAAGTATATATAATTTAAAATTAATGACAAAATTTATTATTAGTGTTGAAATTATGTTATCAACAATTTAGTATCAATCTGATGATAGTAGCACATTATCAAACTTCGTAAGCACAGTTATAATGTGCCTTTACTAAAAAATATTGTACAGTCGTCACCTCGGAAATTTTTGCTTTGTAGACTTGTTAATCACCATGTCCCCTAAGAATAAGACAGGGCATGGTGATTAACAAGGATGTAATTGGGAGATTTTCCAAGGCGACGAGTGTACAAGAAAATATTACAAGCGATATTTCAATTTCAATTTCAATTTTTTAGTTTGAAAAATATAAATAACTTGAATGTCAACGTACTCTTTTCATCAATTTTTATTATTATTAAAGTTTGACTACAAAGTGAAGGATGTTTATTTTACGTGTTTTCTGTACCTTGCACGGCAAGCAATACTTCTAGCCGGCAAGGATAATAAAAATTTGTTAAAGAAAGAGCACATTATTATTTCGATTTAAAGTGTCTAAATTCTTATCAAGAAAAAATAGGAAATATAACACTACATGCTTTTATAGTAAAGCTGAAGGCGCATGCCATGTATTTAAAATGTAATACGTAGCAATATATTAATAGTAGTAAAATGTATTATTATATTGTGTTAGGTTCATCATGACTGTTTTGTTTGGTGTCTTGCCTCTGACTTGTTTGTTATATGTATATTCATGAGGGAATTATAATAAATAAAATAATAAATTTAAAAAACCCTGCGACCCTCGAGTCTCCTTGAAGTTATGCAACCTTTTAAACACTAACATCAAGCGGGTTGACGGACAGTAGGAGCTCACTTATTTTTTTTTATCTGGCTTGAGAATTAATCTTTTCGTTTTCTTTTTTTAAAAAGTCATCAGCAATATTTTTTATTAAGACCGATATTCTACACACAAATAAAAATATTGTGAGCGATTCTCGAAGGATTTATCCAGAAATTCATCCAGCTTTCTCATTAACCACGATTATTGCCATTGATTTAGGCTGGCAATAAACGTCGTTAGTGCATGAGAAAGCTGAATGAAAAAATATATGTCACTAAAAAATTAAAAGATGTACCCCTCCAGTTTAATTCAAACTTCGGGAGGATGGGACCTCACTTACTAGATCTGAATGTAATAGCAGAAAACTGAGAAATAAGCTATTTTATATCAGTATCAAATTGATATTATAGGACTGTAATACATGCTTTAAATGCAAAATTTGTAAACAAATTTTAAAAATAAATTTTGCTCAACCCCTAAATATAAACCTAAATTAACTAATATCATTGAACTCGAACATATTTAGTTATCAGTATAATAGACGGTTGTGTACACCTAACTGATTTCATGAAAATTATATTACAGAACTTCTGTTGGAAGTAAACAACATATTCTCAGAATTGAAAACCTTTGCTATACATTTGGCCTTTATTTTTACAACAGTATATTATGATTATTAATGTTGTAAATTATTAGTTATTCATATTTAAATAAATTATAAAGTTTGCCTTTCTAGTTTTATGTTTACAAACATGAAATAATTTAATTTTAGTATAATTTAATCTTATTATTATGAATCAAATAATTATTCATAATGTATTAAAATAAAGTTAGAATAAGCAAATGGTGAAAAGGTATTGAAAGGATACACGATTTAAGTCCATGTAATTTGATTGGAGGTAAAACAATAATCTCGTTTCTAGAATGAGATCGCCCGTGGCTTTACGTTTTGCTCCAGAGTGTGAATGGAGACTTCGTTATTTATTAACAAAACGCTCACTCAAAATCATGAATAAACTGACGCTGCCTCGGGACTCTCTGCTTGGACGGTATAACCATCAACTTTTCCAGCCCACTGTAAAACATTAAAACATACAAAATTTTACGACTCACAAGAGAAAACGTATTTATAAGAGGGTGTAAATTGTAAAATGGTGCGAAGAGTTTTCTTAATTAACACATATATACAAAATTTATAAAATGTTTTGTAATAGCTTAATTAAAATTTATTAAAAGCATTAATTTGAATTATTTGATTCTGTTCCTTCTAAAACAAAATATTTTAAATTTATTACATAATTAAAAGTTTATAAAAGAAAGCAATTAAATACGATGTGAAACAAAAAAATTAAATAATATTTTGTGCTAATTTGTTAGCATCGATTAGACAAAGATTCTTATACTAGTATATAGATATCTTGGATTAGGGATTAGACCTAGCTCAATGCAGTCTGCTCTAGGTCTATTATTAAAGTCAATAGGAAACATCTGTCTCTCTCTCTCTAAACTCTTTCACCACCGTATACGTTTTTCTAAGCTGACTACAACGTGACTGAAACGAACGACACAGTTTGTTGTTTTTTTAGCAGTGACCCTCCAGGGAGCAACATTTCATCAAGCCGCTCTCTCTGCTTGACGTTTTTCATGACACAATGCATACATAAACGTTCTCTCTTCCACTCTATTTTTACTTCATGTTTAAATGCTTGAATTGTAAAGCTGATTATATGCATTATTTATAAATAAAGCATATGTACAAATAAACAAAGGAATATTTATTAAATTTCGCTTGAATTAAGCTTAATTTGTTATTATTACTTCCCAAGTTTTGCTGTTACATTGTTAAGTTATGTAAATTGTTTTTTCAGTTTCTAAATTACATAAATAAAACATTTTTTTATTTTTTTTTAGAATTTAAAAAATATTTTTGAGTGACAAAAGTTGATAAGTTTAGTATTTTCATCTCTCTGTTTTAATTTGGTCCGTTCATAAAAAGTAGAGGTGTCTGTCCTGACTGAGGTTTTCCACGGTTCCCTAAGTCTCACCTCAGCGAATTCTAGGACGCTTAACAGGCCGTGGCCACCATACGTTTCCTCCTTTATCCTTACCCATTACCCCGGGTCTCGAGCTCCAAGCTCATAGAGGTGTAACCTTAAAAAAAATCACTGTCCTGTTTTTCTGGTTCATTTGTTCTGTACTGTACAAACACTCTGGGCACAGTAGTTTATGTGAGACACGCCAAGGTATTTACCGTGGACACTCGTGACCCAGCTGCTGGTATGTGTACTAAGCTTCCACGACCTGCCGTCCCTAGAGAGTGGCGCTACAGTCACCCTCATCCAGCAAATAAATTTTATACGTGAACCAATAAGGCAAAGTTTACCGTACACCACACTTCACATAAATCTCTATGAAATATCGATTTTTTTTTTATTTTTTTTTTTGTATTTTTTTTTTTTTGTATATATGTCCATGAAAATATATTAACAATTTTTTATTGCAATTTAGTTTAGAAAGTTAATTTTTATGGAAAATGTTTATATTTTTTAACTAATTACTTTTATAAACCGAGAGAATGTAACAAATATCATAGAGAGAAATTGTTCGTTTTTAATGCCTAAAGCTTGCCTTTAAATTTTCATCACAAAGTAATTTTTTAAATCATATAATATTTTAATTAACTTTGACAAAAAATAATATTATTATTATCTCGCGGGGAAGTATGTTTTAGACAGAACATGTCAAGATCTGTCAAATTACAATGTATGTAACTTGATAACGCAAAAAGAGCGATTTTTACTGTAGTTTGTTGCATATTTGCAAGGGGTAACATGAGAGAAAAAGAGAGAGAGAGAGAGAGAGAGAGAGAGAGAGAGAGAGAGAGAGAGAGAGAGAGAGAGAGAGAGAGAGAGAGAGAGAGAGAGAGAGAGTCGATTATTTAATCACGGAATGAAATATTTAACGAAACTTTTGAGCTAAATATAACATTAGCCTGCTACCGTCTAACACACCAAAAGGTAGAAATCTGATGACGGAAGCGAATGTTTAATTAAAGAAGGCTTGGAGCTACTTGATGCGGGCATGTGTTGGAAGATTGTGCCTGAAGAGAATAATCAAAAATTTGCTGTATAAAATCTTGGGTAGATTTAACACTTTGATTAAATCTACAAAACGAGAAGGAAAAAATGTTAAATAAACTTTATAAAAAATATCATGTAAAAAAAAAACACCAATTTTATTTAGATTAGAATGTCTCATGTATATAATAAGGTTTATGTTCAGGATTATTTACACATTTTTTGTACGTGTGTAAATGGTCTGTATTATAGTTTACCAACTGGAATTTTTGGGTAGTAAAGCAGCAACAGTGGCGGCTTCTGGTGTTATAAAAAGAGCTCGGTGTCCAATCGATTTCCCGCAGCTCACCTGCTGTTTCGCTACTCGGGGAGCAAAAACATCGCAGAAATTTATTTTGACCAATCAGTGGACCGCACTTTTTGTCTTTATCGCTAAAGTTTATTTCCGTATACGCACCTAATTAATCCCTAGCATTAATATAACTGATTAAAATCAAATCTGCATATACACCACAAATCAACAAATATCGCTGGTCTTTTTTTTTTTTTTTTTTTTTTTTTTTTTTTTTTTTACAACACAGATTCATTCATTTTCTTTTCTTTGCCCCATTATAAACAATTTAAATAAACGTAGCTTAATTTTCAATTATTTATTGTTTGATATTAGAAATGAGCTGCATGTAAATCTCATAAGGAAAAGCATACACACCGTTGTGACACGGTCTATGAACATTTACAACAAAGTAAATATAACACTTGATAGAAGCACATACTAATGTTTACCAACTGCAATGGTGCTCTTCAGTATACTCTATTGGAGGCTTGGAGAGTTCCCTTAATATGAACCCCTACTTGTGGATCAAACAGAATTTGTCGTCTCTGCAGGAAAATTCATGTTACATATATTATATTTATGTTTTTTCTTCTTATTATAATACATTTAGTAAACTACACAAAAGCTTAGATGCAATTTAAACAAGGTAATATCAGGTTAAAAATTATTTATAAATAACAAATTATATTAGTTGACGTTTCTCATAATTTATTATCCGCTCATTGAGTGACAGTGTAAATAATTCTCTGTATAACATGTTTTATTTGAAAATAACATTTTAGTTTCATATGGTTAATTAAATACGTGATAACGGTATCTACTATTGAAAATTTATTTTGATTCTTAGTAATTTACTATTTATTAATACAAATAAATTAACAAAATCAAACGTGCTTTTATAAAGCGAAATTTACAAATAAATAATTATTATAATTTTTACCTTTTTTATAATGTCATTTAAGTTATATTAATAAAAATGTCTGCTCTAATTTAAAATGTTATTAGACTTTTACCTTTGCCGGCGTTCTAATTAATCCTCAATGTACTGTACATATAGTATAATGAGCTATAACTGCTACCACACACTCGTAATAAGCTATCTGCTATGTCAATTGAGTACAATTAAAAGCTGTAAATAGGTATAAAATAAAACTCATTGTTGCGCTCACCTGAAACAGCAGGTAGCTTATTATTGTACATGAGATCATGGTAGCAGATCGCTCATTATTGCGGACAATTTGCTGTCATAATGTGTTCGTGCATGTATTGTCTATGATCGTATCACCTGAGGAAGCGAGCATTTGACTTTCAGGACGTCGTGAAGTATAATAAAAGTGATAGTGACGTGCACGAACATACATCGCAGTATACTACATACATACTACTATTGAGTATGACTGCATTTAACGCCAGCAAAGAAGAAATTCAAATTAAACTCCTCTTTAAATATATTTATACTCTTTGCACTAAAAAATTTATTAACAATAAAATAAGTTCACTGTAACGTATTATTTAAAAAGAATAGCTATGTTTTATTGTTTGATATTTTTTGTAAATTATCAGATTGTATTTTTAAAAGTAGCATTGAATTTTGTAAAGCCTCGGGTGACGAGAGTTGGGTTAGAGGTTGATTGTTATTACTCCGTATTGTCCGATGTTGAAGAGAACTGCTCAGAGGTGGCGTGAAATATAAATAAGCTGAACCCTTTGGCAACAGGTTGCAAGCAATCATGTCAACGTTGCTAAAGTATATGATGTTTTGTTTTATATTTAATGACCAGTATAAAAAGTGCAATATAATATACCGTAGTAAAAACGATTTATATTGAAGTACATATTGGACAATATCGACTTTTACAACAACTTGTTACAAAGTTTTCTTTAGAAGAGCAATTTATTTTCTTTGTCATAAGATCAATTGTGACTTCGAACAAAAGCTTCTTCATATATTATTAGTTCTCTTGTACAGCTTAGTGGCTTTAACTGTTTCTCGATAGTTTTCCTTGTAAAAAAAAAAAATAATAATCGATACAAAAGTGTTGTAATAAAAGTAATAACAAAATAATGAGAATAAAATGAAAGTGGTGACACTTTTTAAAGAGAATAAAACTAAACTTATTGGTACATTTGTACACTTTTGGACACCATGAACTTTTGCTTCGTTTCTAAGAGTAACCACGAAGTCTATGGAGGTGTAGTGACCCAAAACTCTTTTGATATAGATAAGAGGTGTACACCTAGGTGCAGACTGAATTTTCAACCTCTTCTCTGTGTGTGAGTGTTAAATTGTTACGGAGATTTGAGGAACTTTTAAGAGGTTTAGGCATGGCTAAAGACTTGTGCTCATTTTTATCTCTACCAATAAAAAAAACTGTCCCTTTAAGTTGAGCTTCTTGTATATCAGTCAGGGTTAATGTTGCTATTAATGCATAGACCACGGCCGTCTTCTTTGCCCTCTGACCAAACCTATGTCCATTACTCCGTACCGTACGAGTTCATGATACAATACCCGGAGGAAATTAGCTAGTTTTGTGCTAGCTCCTTTCGATTAGATTTAAAAAACATATAAATTAAAGTAACCAATTCTGAATTTGAATCAAATTGTATCTAATTTGTGCTAATTTTTATATTATTTAATTAGTTTATAGTTTGTTGATGTCTTTTGTAATTTGTACAACAATTTTTTTTTGTAAATTTGATAAATGTATAATAATATGTAATACACTAACTTAATAACTTCACTGTGAGAATATATGCATTGCTCAAATAACAAAAGTTAAATAATAATTATAAAAATTTTATTATTCAAAAGTTCCTTTAATAAAATATCTCTTTTCTACTCAAACAATTCTTGTCCATCATTTCGCCTAAAAGTTAGATTTAACTTATTCAGCATCTCAATGAAGTGGATTATTATAAATATAAGAAGCAAGGCATAAACTATAAAGTCTTCGAGACTTTAAGCTGAGTTTTGATGGTGAACAAGTTGCCTATAACCTCCCGGCGAGATAAGAACGGACATATATTCTAGTCATAAACTTTCCCTCTAAATATTGAATCTTATAATATTTTATAAGACTTTCAACTATTATTTACAGTATTATATATCATGTGGTGTTTCTTTCCAAGTTCAGCTCGTGTTTGAGTCACTGACAGGAGGAATTTTCAATAATATTTGGAGACGTTTCACTCACGAACACATCACAATGTGTTATAGAACCAAGCTAGTAGTAGCTGGTACTAAGAGGTACGAACTTCCGATCTATTTTTCAACAACAGTTCAATAGAGGACCAAATGTGACGTCATTAAAATTTATTGAAAGTTGATATGCTTATCATGATGTACATTTGTCGCCTTGGAAAATTTTCCTTTGCAGCTTTGTTAATCACGTTGCTCAGTAAAAATAACACAGGGCATGGTAATTAACAAGGCTGCAAGTGGGAAAATTTCCAAGGTGATGAGTGTACACTTGTCGCCTTGAAATTTTCTATTTACAGCCTTGTTAATCTCCTTGCTCCGTAAGTATATTAACGCAGGACATAGTGACTGTAATACAGATTATAAATATTGACCAGTACACAATAGAACTTGTAGAAAAAATCTAACCACATAAAAAATGTTCAAAATATTCTATTTTAATTATTTCTGTCATTGCTCCTATATTTTTTAACACAATCTTGCCCACCACTTTCTCTTTTCTTCTCCCTTCTTTCTGCAGTAAGCAGGTAACGAATTACGTTACCTCCCCTTCCGAGTCTCACATAAACATAAACAGCAATTAACTTTATATAACCCAAATCTGTGAGTTACCATTTTACCAACACTTTTTTTTTTTCTCTTCTTTTCTTTTCTTTCCTTTTTTTTCTCCCCATGTGTTCATACAATCTACCTTCCTCGCCGCATGCTTGTCGTGAAAATATTTAAATTAAACATTTGAGTATTCTTGCGTTTACTTTCCATTATACGTAATAAACAAACAAATATATATTTGCACTTTAAATAAATTATATAATTTTTATACAAAACGCATGCTCAAGGGCATCAAATTATTTCTTAATTTATATTAATAATAGAAAGTTTATTTATTTTTTTAGCAATTGTTTCTTCAGTTTTTGTTTTTATTTGTGAAATACTTTGCTGTATATAGTCATTTAAAATGCTAAAAGCATTGAGAAAAAAAAGTACCAAAATTTAATTAAAATTTTATGAGCATGTAATTAAAAATTGCAGCATTAAAAACTTTGCAAAACAATAAATTGAATAAAATATACGCAGTCTATTATTAGATGAACTTTTAAGTATTCAAGTACTAGTAATAAATTATTTTGCCATCAAAATTGCAATCTTTACAGCAACAAACTCTGCATTTACATAATACAGTATATATAAGCACACAATTTTGTTTAGTAACATGTAAAAAATATACAGTACTATAATATACAAACTGTATATTTATAAGTATAATTTTTAAACCTGTGAATTAAATTATTTCCTTTTTGCTTTGAATCGTTGTTCAACAAAAGAATGCAAAAAAAAATGCATTATGATTATTATAACTGTTATGGGAATTTCTTACAATACAGTAAAAAACAGTGAAAATTTCATTAAAAATACACTTAATAATGCAACGTAATGAAAATAACATTACAACAAAGTGAACAAAGCATAATAAAAAAATTTAAGCAATATAAAAAATTTAATAATTTTTGTGTTAGTAGAAAAGAGAGGCATCAAAGGTAGTTGGAATCAAAAGGGATAAAAAGAGGAATTAATTTTTGTGTGTGTTTTTTTTATTTACATTTATATGGTGGTATTGTCTCATATGAAATCATAAATGTAATTTATATAATTCATATGATATATTAGCCTCCTCTTTCCCTTATAATTGAAGATAATTACAAGATATTTATTTATTTATTTATTGCTTAGATTCAAGTATTTTGAACATTTTGCGGTATATAATAATGATTTTAGAAAGTTGGTTTGCGTGTTAAAAGGTGTTAACAATGTAAAACTACAAGAGGTCAGCTTTAACTTTTTAAAGTAACAACTTTTAGGTCTACATTAACATGAAATAAGATAGTGTCAACTTTGTGCTAATAAGGAACCTGTCTGTTTCCATCTCAGCTATTTAACTGTACAGCCGCCATAAGAACTACATTTTCACGTTTTCATTGCATGCGAACCAGCTAGCAGGAAAGAAAGTAAAAAATAAGGGAGAGAAAATTTGAGTTGAAAAAAGTTGAAATTTTATTAGCAAAGACACGTTCAGAATACACTACCTAAAGCTGCCAAAAGAACTTTGCTACTTTTTTTCTTCTCTCTATATATCAACGTTGCTGATGCTGAAATTTTAGGTAGATGATGACAACTTCAAAGGGAATTTTTTATCAGCTGATAACCAAGGCCACAAAGCTGAATCAAAGTACCTTAATTTGTTTATGAACTTTTATAAGGGACAATTTTAAAAAAAAAATCGTAGTTGTATTACCATGTTTTGTATTATCAAGAGTTTTCATCATAACAGTTATAATTTAAATTATTTAAAAATATAAATAAACAAAAATTACTGTTAAAATGATGGCATAATTTCAAAAATGTTTAAATTATAATAGCTTTATTCTACCGACCAGGTTTTTCATCTTAGTCGAAATTTATTTCAAGCAATATCGATTCTAAATGATTATCTGAATACTTATGAGAGAACAACTCCTAAAAATAATTGTTAATTTTAACATCTAATAAAAGTATCAGTAGAAAATATTTCATAATAATTGTATGGATGATAGTCAAGTCAATATGCATTCTCATTTTAATTAGTTTTATAATATAAGATTGAAGTATTCTCTACCTTTCAACAACCTGTCAATCAAATGGAGCTAATTTCCTATACCATATGTTCAAGTTGATGTCTCCAATCTACGTTTTGATGTTGCAAAAGTTGTCCAGCTTACTTGAAACTCTCAAACTTATCTAGTGGAAGTTAAAGGACTTAAATAAGTGTTGTTTTTTTATCTTCAAATAATATCCTACGTTGAAAACTTTACGGGAAAAAAATTGTTATATTTTCTGGGACCATTAATTACTAAAAGATTGCTAAATGGTATATATTCTTTATTTTTCAAAGTAATTAATGTATGATTAAGAGATTAAAAAATACAAATTAAAGTTCCGCACTTCCATTTTAAATGTAGTCGTTGCACTATACATTATTTCTCTTCTATATAATATTTTATCATAAATTGAGTTCTCTATTAAGAATAATTATAATGAAAAAAATTATTCATGTTTATCATCATGGTTCTTCAAATCATTGAGCATAATTAATATTCTTATTAAAAGGTCACAAAATACATCTTGACTTTAAAACTTATCAGTCTTGTATAGCATAGTTATCATCTGTACTCGAACTTTGCATGACACAAAATATCAGTATCAAATTCAAAAATTTTTATTCGTCAATTTCCACACATACAAATACAAACATTGAAATGCAAGCACTTTGAATGGAAAGGTTTGACACGTTGGCAAAAAAAAAAAAAAAAAAAAAAAAAAAAAAAAAAAAAAAAGAGTATTTATAAATTATATATGTATCTCATAATGCTGTTATTAGAAAAGTAAGTATACTGTATAATCACATTATGTTTTGAACAATATATTTATGATTTTTTATTTTTTTAAACTTAAATGTTTTTTACACTACTTAAAAAAAATATTTAAAAAAAGTCAAATTACATTTTTATATTAACGTGTATAATATTATGTATTTTTAATTTGATTGCTTCTACCATGCGATAGAAACGTTATAGAGTAATTTGAAAATAAAAATAATTGACAAAATAATTACTAAAGTTTAAAAAAAATGAGTAATGTAAAATTAAGCTGATGTAAATTTTTTATCTTATTTGAGAAAGGTATAAAACGAAGGGAGCATGTCTTTTACAGCACACTTTATTGTAGCGGTTTCATTATTACAAAATAAAGCTGCTCGGTTACATCAATGTTAATAACATTACGTAAAGTACGGTTACATTTGCTTTATGAAGCAGCAGTACACCTGTTGTACACAACTATTTTATGGTACTGTTTAATGAATGAAGAAAAAGTAATTATAATAAAAAAAGGCAACAACTTCACGATTGTTAGAAAATTGAATTTTTAAACTTTTTAAATCGTATCATCAAGACATCAAGAAAACGTCAAACGTATTAACTGACTTTTAAAGCTTTGATCAATTATTTACGAAACAATACAATAAATAGAATGGTATACCATTAAAATATATTATATTAATGGACACTTTATATAATTTTTTATTGTATAAATATGAGAAGGTAAAAAATTAGGATTCTCTTTCGGATGTTTCATAGTTTGAGAGCTATTTTTAAATACCACTATAAAAATTTTCAATTTTAGATTTCTACACCACCTTTTTTATTAATCACTATTTTTTTATTAAGGAGTAATAACAATAAAGGGGCGTGTTTGGAAGGTTCAATAATATATTTCCCATACTCACAAAATTTGAATAAAATAACGTAATTTTGCATGTTCATATTTATGCAATAAAAAAAAGATGCGAGTTTTCAAATTTAGAATTAACAAAATAAAATATTTTCAAAGAAAATGCATTGATATTGTGGATTCCTAATAAAAACTGACACTTTGGGAAAGAAAATACACGTTTGTCTTCAGAACCCCATAAAAAAAATACTCTGTTACTTCCGGTATTCTTTAAAAACCGTTCACTTTCATGGTAATAATCTCACATAAGTTGGACTTACAATTGTGTGTTTTCGTCATCTTGAAGTTTCATTCTGCAGAGACGACTCATGGTTTGATCCCACAATGTGGCCTCCCATTATGCGTGGAATAAAAGACTTGACTTGTCAGTCCCTCGCTTGAATTTTAATCAGGAAGACTCCCCGGGCGGATTAAATAACTTCTTGTCTTTAGAGACAAAATGCGCTTCGTCGAGCGCATAACTATAAGAAAATGGACGAACGAAACTACTTTATCTTTACATTATTTAAAGAACTTAAACCATTAATTATTTAAATTATATTTTTTATAAACACTAAAATATGATAAATTATATTAAAGACGTATAAATAGTTTATTCTTAGTAAATCTTAATTTAATCTTCATGAGACGAAACTAAATTTTTTAATTGTATGTTACATTTCCAGTGAATCTCTATTTCTAAAGACCAATTTTTGTGCCTATTGTAATTATTTTCTTAAAAATTAACAAGAATTTTATAATGGTCAAAAATAACATCAAACTACAGAAAATATTTTCTTGGAATTATTTTGCACAGAAACCATCAAAACTGAAATGAATATATAAAATGTAGCAGAGAGAATAAACATCACTTATTGAGAGCTTTCATATTTCAAGCACACAGTGGAAAGTTCATGAGAAATAAAAAAGAAATTTATCAAAGAAAACAAAGGTAGACTTTCAATAGTGTCACAAATTCAAGTTTTCCTGTTTTTTCAATCCTTATTTCATCAACATCATTCTCACAATCAGTTTAAAAAAAATCTATTTACCATGAAATTCACTTCCATTTCTTCATTTTTAAATATATTATTTCACAAAGAAATATTTTTTAAAAGAAAAAAAATTTGTTTGTTAGACAAGTATGAATTTCATTCAACATATGCGATTAGATTTTGTATTCTTCTTTCAAAACCAACTTTACTATAATAGGAAATTGCAATAAAGCGGAGGCAAAGACTTGCGTGATTGCCCCCACCCTTGAGGCTGACGAGGGAGGGGGTCGAGTGCACTTGAGAAGGAACAAGATCAGCTGTCACTTTCACACTAAAAAGTTGACAGTGAATGGAAAATCTAAAGAACATCACAGTAAAATAAATGTTTTTTATACAATTTGCATTTCAAGTACGAAAAAAATCATTGCTATCAGAATATATTTACATTTTTTTTATAAGAAAAAAGAAATGAAAGCAGTAATTTAACAGTGAAATAAATTTTAAAAGTACAAAACTTTTTTTTCTCCAACAAGAAAAAAAGTTGTTAAAAAGCTTCAACATAAGTTTCAAGCAAATAACAATCGGAGAGAAAAACTTTTTTTCTTTAAGCTACGAAGAGAGAATGATAAGTTTTACTGATTTTACAAAAGTTTTTTTTATTTATAAAGATCAGTTTTCTCGATTGCATGCTTCAGTCAATATAAGAGTTTTTTTCATGTTAATATTTACATGCTCTTCAACAAAGTATAACTAATGGGTTAGAATTTCCATGGTTTAGATTCGTTGAACCAAAGCACTAGAGCGCTGTGGTTGAACACATGTATGTATAGCAGTAGTGAGGATGGCTTTTACGACGTAAGAAGTACGGTCCTTGGCTATTTTTGTCAAACTTCGGAACAGTTCCCGACATTTAATCCAACAGCCTGCATCGGTTTAGAACAGCTGGCCAATAAAATACGCTCCAAGAACGCAACGTACTGACGCAACTCGAGGACGACATAGCCAGCTGACTTTCAAGTCAGCCATCCTCTTCTTTCAATTTTCATGAGGCACAATGCGATGGTGATCTTCAAAACGGTAAGGACGTGTTTTTGCTGTCACCAGAGCAACGAGTGTGAAGTGTTATGATCCAGAAGGAGAGAACATCCTCTTTAATAATCAGATGATAGTTACTCTAACATGATATTTGACGAGAGAAACAACTTAAAAAAAAGTAGCGATCCTATATATTGGGCGCGATTCACGAAGCAGTTAGCCAGGTTTCTAACCAAGTTTAGCTTATCCACGTTTAACTAGGTGGTTCAACATATAAAACAGGCATAGTTAAACGTGTTTAAGCTAAACGTGGCTAGAAACCTGGTTAACTGCTTCGTGAATCGCACCCATTATGTTCTGAAGCTATTTCCGCGAATAGTTTTCAATTTAATGAAAATATATTACAATTTAATCATATTACTAGCATGTTAAATGTAATCATTTATGGCTCTAGTCCACAACTAAACAATAAGTTCTTTCTAAAGTATCTATAGCAGGTATATACAGTAAAGTAACATACATAATACCCGTATATATAAAAAATAATTTCAAATCTAAAACTCTACAACAAAATATATTAATTGTTTTATTAAGTTTAGACGCTTTCATAAGAAATTCTCCATTCGTACGTGTATGAAACATAATTATTTTACCCCTTTTTTTTCACTAATATTATAATAATACATTTCATCATTTTTTACAGAGAATAATAATAGCCACAACAATGTGTTATAGTTAAATTTGCATGATATTCACTAAAAAAGAAACCGAAAGTGTAGAGAGTTCATTTGTCTATGTGTCCTTCCATTTGCATATATATATCCACTTTGGAATTTCACAAATAGGTCAGTACAATCACTACAAACCTCTCTGCATTGCGCGTCACATTTAATTAGTTTTTCATCATGTTTGTCATGTCCTTGATGGTCATTGGTTGAATTTTTGCAACGAAGCCCAACATCAGCTGAATACTTTCAAGCATAATATAAAATGACGAACAGCGTAACACCTTTCAAAATGAAATTACAGACAAAGATATTTACTTCCTTCAACTTCTCCGGAGGGAATTATGAAATTAGTTTAATTTTACCTCACGTATGTAGACAGTCTAATGTTTTGACTGTACCTCACGTATAGACATTCTAATGCAGGTGATATCGATGTAGCCGCACGTTCGTTGCCAGTCACAAGACTTCATGTTGACACTCCGTGATCAGGCGTAATAAATATCGTTATCTGACAATACAGGCAGGATATTATGATGTATGTATGTCATTAACCCAGATGTACGGAAATTATAGAGGTGACACTAATGTGATCTGGCATATTTATGAAGTCAACTGAAGTACAATTTTTATTATATATGATAAAACTTGTTGAATTGAATAAATATTCACGGTTTATACATATATAAATACATTACAAATTTTTATAATAATTTAATAATACTGAATGTTGAATAATAAAAAATATCATATGACATAATTTTCTTCACTGTACAGTATTCTATTTTGTAACTAAAATTTTAATTATGAATTTATTATGTTATATACTATATAAGTAAATCATTGCTTAAAATGCAAATTAATTTTTTTAATTAAATCCTAGAACTAAATATTAATCCACCACACTAATACAAAATTATTTTATTTATAATTATTTATAGCGCAAAGCATGGTTAAAAGCTCTTTGAGTGCCTAAAATAAAATATATAAATTTAAAGGTCTATCCATTCGCTCCTTTTTGTAAAGAAATTGCTGGAAAAAAGGGGGCGTGGCCTCTAACATCAATTGACCTCACGTGGTAGTTCAGTGACCGAACTTTGACTGAACTTTGCAGCTATTGAATTTCGTGCCTCTCTCTCTCCCTGTCTCTATCTACAGTATATAATATCTATCTATCTCTACCTGTCTCTACCTATCTCTCTTCTATTCTATCTTTTATTTTAATTATTGCACTTTCATTTTTCACATTTCCGCATACAAATTCAATAATAACTAATAATCAATCATTAAAAATGTTTTAAATAAAACTGTTCAGTTTTTTATTATTATTTCTTTGAGTTGTTAAAATTTGCAAAAAGAAAAAAAAAACACAGAGAACATAACAATTTTTTATCATTATAATAAAGCTGCTTACAGAAAAAGAAATAAAACATAAAAAATAAATAATATTTATATGAATTGTAAATATTTTTATATAATAAATCAATACAAAATGAAAAGCTTTCACACATTTTCAAAGATACACCTGCATTTGACTTTGAAGAATTGCATACTGCATTTACTGAGAAGGAAAAAAATTGCAGCCATTTACTGACTGCACTAACGAGTATTGAAAGAGAAAACCGCAGAGATTGCTATTAGCTTTTAGCTAAATCGAATTCTTTGAATGACTTTTTCTCGTGTGATAGCTTGACTTGGAGTTGGAGGCTTTTAGCTCTCCTCTGGCTAAGCAGCAATACTCGAGTGACCTTGACCGGCATCAGCTGATTGATCGAAATGTTAGTAAAATATTTTCCTGACTTTATTTTGTATAACAATTTTACCGTCAAGGTATTTCCTGACCAGCGAAAAGTAACTCATGTTATAGAGAAACGTGCTTTGCTAACCAAACTATAGATATTATTAGATTATATTACACTATGCTGAAGTGAAATAGAATTAAATTTACAGCTAGGGAATTCTTAGAAATTTCATATTTGAATGCACGGAGCTACAAAGAGTGAAACTGAACAGAACGTATGTAATGTAGTGGTAAAAAAAAATTACATTATATTCCTTCGTTCATATAGACAACATGAATGTACGAACATTAAGGATGTATTTTCTTTAAATGCAACATTGAACATCTTGTGAGCTCTTCTCTAGACCAAGGAATTAATATCTAGATATTAATTCTTTGTCTAGACTGACTTACTGGCTGCCACGGTGGAATATAATTTTACATTATTTTATTACATTGTTTTGCCAGAATTCTTGATAAGCATGGTTTCCTGTATAACTAATATACCCAATGGTGGAAAGTTTGGGTTAGAATATGGCTGCTTATATATAAGTTTGAAATTTTGAATGCTTACGCCAGTGGCAAAAAAATACACTGTTATGAAAACTGTAAATAAAAATAAACAATTTTTTAATGTTTTTCAGTGAGAAAACAGTTATTTCTTCCATCGTATTAATACGTCGAACATGTTTCTATTATCAGACACTTAATATGCAGATTTTAATGTTGTTTTAGGTGCATAGAATCACCAACGTTGTTATTATAATGTTCTTATAATATCTTAATATAATTTAGAGTTTTTACATAATCACAATCTGTTATAAATTTTTTATCTTCTATGTTGATGTAAAATGTGTATATTTATAAAAAAATATTTTTTTTTCTATCCTATACTTTTTACGGTACATGGTACAACAAATTTACATTTAAAGTACGTATATTTTTTATTATAATTCTCATACAAAATTCATGAAGTCAATATTGAATTAAAAAATATTGTTATTTACTTTGATCTTATAAAATTTAATCAAATAGTAAAAAATTGATTTAATTTTTTGTATATGCTTGTATTTATATAACAATATGTCAAATACATAAAATGTTCACCTTGCGTTCAGAAATAGAACATCATGTTTCACACCGCTTGCAAAGTACAAACAAGGTTCTAACTTTAGATGGACCTGATGAAAAGTGATTGTAATCGATTTGTTTCGATTTGACGCCATTTTGTTCCCTCAAAAGAAACTTTTTTTTTTTTTTTTTTTTTCAAAGAAGAACTTGGCCAGATTATTAGATTGTGGGATAGAAAGTTTTCTCAACCGCAACGTTTGTGTTTCGCAGAGAGACAAAACACTAAGGATTTGAAATCTTGACTTATTTTACGTTTAGTTATTTTTAATTAGATTTCATATTTGTTTTGAAAATGATGTTATAGTATTTTTTTGAATACATGATTAAAAGTTGTTGTTTTTCTTTTTTTATGAACTTAAAAATTGGAATTTTCATATCTTATTATACAATGTGAAAGAAATTGAAATATTATTATTATTATTATTATTATTATTATTACATATATATTACAGGCTTTAATAATTATTGAATGTAGAATTCATTCAGATTGATTGATTGATTGATTGATTGATTGATTGATTGATTGATTGATTGATTGATTGATTGATTGATTGATTGATTGATTGATTGATTGATTGATTGATTTTTCAATATACAAAGTTTTATTTTTCTTGTAACATTTGAACCCATGTTTTCAAGAATAATAATTTTAATTGATATATTGTACACACGTTGCCTCGGAAAATTTCCCTTTGCAGCCTTGTTAATCACCATGCCCCATAAGAATATCACAGAGCATGGTTATGAACAATACTGTAAGAGGGAAATTTTCCAAGGCACGAGTGTACTTTCAATAGTTATTATTGTTTGGTTCTGTAATTAAGATAGATGATATTTTAAAATTGAATTAAATAAATTCACTTGGTTTGAATTTTTGTTGGGTAGCCACAGGTGTCGCCAGATCCTCAAACTTGGTTGACTTGGCCTGGTGCCAGGGAGGCGCCATTTGAGGACTTTTGCCATAACTTTGTCATTCTTTGCTATCTTCGACATATAACAGCGCTAAAGTCATCACTGCATCAGAAAATTGAATCAATTTGATACCATAAAAAATTTAATTATGTGTGTCTCTTATAATATAATAACATTCAATGTGCACTAGCGTTATTAAAATCTGTTCATAACATTACTAACGTAAATTGTAATTATAAAAATTAAATGTTAATTATTTAAAGTTATTATGATAGCAAAACCTTCCACATTATTACATAATTGTTTGAATAATTTAAAAAACACAGCAGAAATTTTCAATTAAAATTTGATTATGATAAATATATTACGTTTGATGGCAAATTTCTACAGCAATGATATTGTTTAAACCTTACGCTATATGTATATAAAATTAAAGCTGTTTTAATTATCAAAAATAAAGTAAACAAAGGGAAACACAGTGTTATTAAAACTGCCAATTTCACGTTCTCTTATTTTAGTAACAATTGCATTCATTAAATTTTATTAAAAAATTGTTTATGACTGAGAAATGAAATTTTCTTTATTTTATTTATTTAAGTTTTGTTCAATATTCGAGTTATGACTGGACGGGGGTAGGGGCGGGGGGTGTTGAGTTACTTACAGCTTAATTGCAATAACCAGCGGCCCCATCACTGCCTGCGGGCCTCATATAATACAATCAACGGCCACCGCCTTGCAATTTCGCTGCCTCGTCACGTGACCTGCCTCGTAACAAGAGCGCCTTGAAGGCAAGCAACCAGTCGAGCGTAACAGTACAACTGGTTGCATAAATCAATTTTTCGCAGGCGCTAAATGAAATAATCTGAATCTGAATCTGAATTTTTGACAGTTTATGGTTATATTTCATTTTTTTAAATAAAATTTTTAAACTTCTAACACTTTTATATTATTATATACATTTATATCTGTCAAAATAATATCCATTTATCATAAACAAGACGTTTTAAAATTAAATTATAATAATATACTTTTGTAAAATATTAATTATTAATAAAATTTTGAAACGAAAAATTTGTTTAGAAATTATTAATAATGAGATTTTGTAATTTATTTACATATTTTCTTCTGAAGGAGGGGTAGAAATTGCGTCGTATATTGCGTGTCACTACTGTGGAGGGGCAGCAGCGATTTTCTATATACTAGGATGACGTAAATGCGTACTATATTCTTTCCCTGAGCTCTCACTCGCTCGCTTAGTCTCATGAATAATTTACACGTCCACCTGTTAACGTTTTGATCGAGTCGATATTTTCATCAAGGCACGCGCTCGATACTCTGTGGACACCACAATGCACTCTCGACAGACACCTTCAAGAAAATACACGGAGAAAAAAATGTTTCAAACATATAATCATTATGTTCGTAAATACATAATCGATAATCATAATCAAGAATCAGATGAATAATCTGTACAGATAACATAAAGAAAGATTCTTGATATCTGATTGTGTATTTACAAACATATCTATTGTCTTAAAGAGACATACAATAAAATTATTATTTACGTTTTATATTAAAATTTGATATTATTTATATTAAATAATTCATATTTACTGTGAAAATTTAAGCTAAGGTCTGCTTTAAATTTATGATAAAGATTGAAGTTGAAGAAAAAAGGTCTTATGAATGCAAGAATTTTGCTATTTGTAACATATTATAATAATGCATTGTTAAAAAAATCTTGGTGAAGTCGCTTGTATAGTGTAAGGTAACAGTTGTAAGGTCAGAAGTATTTTTTCCGTGTAAAGATTTATTTAAAAACCACAAAGAAAATTGATATTGACATAAAGGCATTATTTAATTAACGTTTAGAAGAAAAAAATAATAAAATTAAAGAAATTTAATAACCTTTTTTTATCTCATTATGTAAAAGAACATTTAATATAACAGGTCTGGTGTCATTATTTACTTACGTAGGTCAGTTTAGAAAAATAAATTAAAGTTAAATTTTCAGTCTAAATATTAGCCTACAAGGCTTTTAATTTTTAGTAATTTTACTTTTTTCATACATATTTAATTTTAATTGTTTTTACAATTGTATGAAATAATAATGAGTTTGTAATATTTTATATATGTTATTTGTACCAGCTGGTAGGCTTTAAATTTATTAAAACTTTAACTTTTTTAATAATGATGAATAACAATAACAAAAAATAAGTAAAATTTTATTTAAAAAAAAAAAAAAACATGGTTGAAATAAGCTCAAGATTTTTTTATAAAGCAGTGTTGTAAATAATTAGTAAGCTGCAAATCCTCCTTAGTAAGTAATTACACAACGCTGTACTGCTCTGACAAGTGAGAGCAATTAACAACTAATTAGGTCACGTGGTTAATTAATTGTTGAGTAGAGTGACATCATTATTAGATCACATTAACAAATTAATTAAATTTCTATAATAATAATTTGTTGTTTTTTAGCACCATTTTTTTTAAATCTTGAACCTTTATATAACTTAATTAAATAGCAACAATTGTTGTTTGTTATTATATTATTACAAAAAGGTTATTATATGCCAACAATAGCCAAGTTTCTTTTGTTTTACAATAGAGTCTTGTTGGAAACTGGATCTGTATAATTACTCGAGTAATTATCTTTGAGTTAATTTAAGGTTATACGAGATTATGTTGTTAACCTATAAGTGGTATGTTTCTTGCTAAATTTAGGGCAAATAATTAACTATAATATGATATGTTGTTAAATCTAGCTATTTAAAGACATTGTATCAATTATTTAGTTATAATGTATTTAATATTCTAAATATGATATTAATTTTATGAAATCAAAATAATAATGCAAAAAAACATGCAGAAACCTGTAGCTCTGGAAGCCATTCATCAAACTGACGTAAGAGATTCTATCTTCAATAGCTGGAAAGAAAACTTGCCTTGTTTTTTTCTCTCTTATTTTTCTCTTTTCTTTCCTAAATATTATGTTGTTATGTTCAGTATAGCGTAGTTTTTTTTTTTTTTTCTTCTTTGAAGTTTCTTATAAAGGTTTTATAGTCTTAAATCTTGCATGCATGGAAACTTATCGTGTGCAACGATGCAAGTTATTCGCTATATACTTAATGCATAAATATATTGAGGGTGGCGCCGACTTTATGATACAAGCAGTGGCGCCGGTGCTAAAGTTGCATTCTTAGACCATGCAGTTTACTTATAATAATATTAAAGAAAAATTGACTCTCTTATAAGCACTGCATTCACATTATTCTTTAACTTTATACAGTTAAAGTATAGCTAATTAAAAGCCTTTTTTACAATGAACATTTTTTAATTATTACTAAAATGGCAAATATATATATTATCAACTGCAGAAAGGAGAGTTTCAACACTTTATTAGCTGTTTTTTTTTTAAATTTTACACAAAAAATTATAATTTTCAGCTTTGAAACTTTTACAACAAAAACTTATATGGACAGGCGTGAACACATAATTTTTCTCGGAGGCTCATAAGTTCAATGCTAAGAAGTGTGTGAATTTCCTATATCATTCATGTTAATTTATTTTAACCACCCCTCTAAGGCTGTAAAACAAATATTACTTTAAAAAATATTTTATTATATTCGTTACTTTAATTAGCTCTTACAACTGCAGGCATGCTGCATATTTTTGTTCACGAAAACATAAAAAAAACAATCGCATACTTTATAATTTTTTTTCATATAATAAATACTTAATGTATATGCATATTAGAGAGAGCCAGTTGAATTAAAAAAAATACAAACACTTTCATAAAACCTTGCTTATAACAGCTTTACTGTAAAACAGTTCTTACAATTTACAAGCTTAAGTTGAATAAAATTTACGTGATTTACATTGTAAATGGACTGTATTAATTAAATTATAAATATTTCTTCTGTAATTAGCATATCATGCCGTGCAATTATCAAAACTTTCATCACTTTTTATAATTGATAAATTTGAAACATTAAAAATTGTTTTTAAAGTGTACAAATATGCAAATTTTACATTAACTGTGATGTATTTTTTTTTCTACAAGACTTTTTTATACGATATTTTTTTTTAAATTTGTATTCAACAATAACAAACAACAGTGCATAAAATTAATTCTTACTCTTTGTAGTTACTAAGTAATTGCGGCACATACAAACAATGCAAATGTTTAAACAATGTAAAATTAACATATCCACTCATGCTATAGGAACATTGAGCATTAACTTCATGACGTACATGACTTTGTATATACATAATACAAATGATGTAATTGAATTACAATTGATTTAATTTCCCTTTATATACAAAAGCAATAACGTTAGTACTGTTATACTTAAATGTACTCTATGATGTTTCACTTGATTCTAGTAGCACACGTGTCTAGAACATGTTTGAAAATGATATCACGAAATAAGTAATTTGTGACGTTGATATATTGTGCAGTCGCAGTCATAAATAGAACAGATTGATCATATACGCTGCTCCAATAGATCTTCATGACTAAATTCTATACAGTTTCTTGTACTTTGTTCGAATAAAAATACAATAATAAAATAAACATAAAAACAATTAATTCTCTCCATATTTTAATAAAAAATATTGTAAACAATCACACACAAAAGAAATCAGTTACAAAATAAAAAATAATTATGATTTTAAATTATTGTAACCTAGCATTGATGCGGGAAAAAGGTATACTGAACTGGAAACACATCAAAATTTATATTGAAAAGGACTTGATTTTATAATAATATATTTATGTATCCAATTAAATTAATTAATTGATTAAAATAAACATCTGCAGATGGCTTTGATGTTTTATTTATTAACGAGGAAAAAAGCAACCAACATGATAAAAAATACATTCGCAAATTTGATTGATAAAACTGATTACTTGCTATCATATATTATTACAATATTCATTTCAGAAATATTTATAACTACCGCGTAATGTCAGACTTAATCACATAGAATTATTTAAGAAAATAGTTTATATTATCTGATAACTATTTTCTTGTACAATTAAGGAGCATCGATAGCAAACTCTTCTCATGGAAATTCCTCACTAATTTGTTTCTTTGCGATACAGATAAACTTTAATAAAATATTATATAACAAGCTCGTTACTCTAATGAGGGATTTCAGACACAGATACTTATCAATCAGGCCTGCGATGGGTTTTCAACTCCAACTACAGCTGGATCGAAGTAAGATTAATAACGAAATTGCAAGATGGGCGACCATTCTTGTAAAATTTTCATTTCGGTAAAGCTAATATGAAATGTGAATTTAATAATGATCCTTTTGCACTGTTTTAAATTTGAAAAATTGAAACAGATTATTTGAAATGAACTTACTTCCGTTGCAGATTTTAAATTGGTTTAACAGTAGCTTTCTTCTATACTAATGATACTGTAAGCTGAGATTCGTTTGAGATGAAGACAAGAAAATAATATGATGTGGATCAATTTAATCTACTATAATGATTTTAAAATCTATCCATGCAGATGAAACTAATTATCATGTACTTTCAGTTGTACTTTCATTACTTTCAATAATTCAGTTCCCCACAGTATTTATTATTATTATTATTTTTTGTTTTTAACTCCCAACCAAGTTGGAGTGGTTTAGCGCCAGCACCGGGCCCAATTAGGCCAAGATGAAGGCGCCCGCTGATCCTGTTGGGGATGTTACGATCCAGCGTCTCCTACTCAGCTGCGGGCAATGAAGGCTTCCCGGGTACACCCGCAAATAGCCCATCACACAGCCTTTCGGGCAGGTCCTCTCCTAGGCGCGGTGGGACACATTTCCGCGAGCACTCGGGATGCTGGATGCCTTTTACCAGGGCACTTCGAGGTGGGGATGCATCTTGGGCTTCCCAAACCAATGCCCTGGCCGCCCTGTGGTACAAGAACCACAGGCTACGGGCCAGAGGTCACACTCGCAAGGCAACCTCTAACCCGCATGTCCTTCCTGGGCGCGGGGGGACGCGTACCGCGAGCCAGGACAAGAGCCTACGCTCAAGCCATGGCCGGATGCCCTTATTATTATTATTATTATTATTATTATTATTATTATTATTTTTTTTTTACTCTACATCCTCCATTTTTATTTTTCTCTCAATATAATTAATATGATGAGGTAAGTAAGTAATACCATATTTTATTTTAATTAAAGAAATTTCTAGTTATTCATGAAACTTCTTTTTCATTGCCATATCATAGTGTAATTATATGCGACTAGCTATAGGAATTAACATGAGAGAGAATATATATTATATAATTTCTTGTTGACATTAACTAATGGCATACTTTACAAGGTTTATTGTTAAATTAATTATTTATATTGGCACCACAATAGATGACTTTAATAGTTCTTATATTTGTTGTGATAAAACCTAAAATGGTGGATAAGTTTATTAAATTATTGAAAGTATATTGTAACTAAAATTACATGATAATTAGTATCATTTAGGAAAGAGATGAAGTTTTGGGTAGTTTTTATTCAATTTGACTACGTCAATTTGTATTTTTCTGTTACTACTCAATGCACACATATTATGAATCTGCATGTTTTTCTCCTTCATGAATACCACGTCTAACAATTAACACATAATTAAAAAATGTTAAATCTTCCTCTTTAATCTAAGAAACGGTTTCATTTTTTTATAAGTTCATGTTGGCAAAACACATTTGCGTACTATGAAGGAGGTCCTCTTTTTTTTTTAATGGAGTGTACGCATATTACATATGGAAAACATCTCTCAAGGCCGACCTCCAAGACATGTCACACAGTAGATGGACGAGGTCATTATTGATTCAGACAGGAAGAGGCTGGGGTATCTGCCCGCCGGGTGCCGTCAGGCTCACAGGTGTCCCAGCAGAAATGTTTGCCCAGACACCCGGGAAAGCTCCCCCCCCCCCCTCCTCGACCAGTCAGCACGTTTCTGTTTCCATTCTTTCAATATGGCAATTCTAGAACTTTACGACGAATGTTGTCGATCAGAGAAAAGACCTATCAAATTTCGTAAAACTGCAGAGTTTTATTTGCCTTACATACGTCGTACGTATTTTATGAGAATTATTTTTTTCAAGGAACACATGGTGCAGATTTGATTTACTACATCAGATGAATGCTCTCAATAAATGTTTAATGTGATTTTACATAAATTCAGTTATGCACACTGTTTTTATGATATAGTTATGATAAACGCACCATCAAAATAATTACTTTTCACACGTGTATAAAATTGCTACTTTGATAGCAAAAACTTCAAATTAATAAGATAAAAAATTATTGAAATAAAATAAATTTATTAAAGCAACAAAAAAATACTATTACATTTTTTTTAATAACAGCCAGCAATAATTATTTTCTCGTTTAATGTATAACACACAAACTGAGATAAATTTTATCTCTTTCTGAGGCTAGGCAAGCTTTTTAGTACCAACACAGTTCAGGCTAAACATTAAGCAAGGATAATGACTAGTACATACGTACTAGTCATTATCACAGTACATACGTACTGTTACTGTACGTACATCATACCAACCAACTCCATTAAAGTGCTGAACAAGTGGCTTAACCCCAGGCAAATTACACAACCAGATGACAATTTATCTAGGCTTGTATTTACTATTGAAATTCTCTAGCAAGAGAAAACCAATTACGACTATTTACATAAATCTTGTTCATAATAGCCATGTGCGATCTTTATTAAATTATTTAATAACAATAATTTGTGTTTTTAACACACGTATATACCGTTACACATACAACAATCCACAGTATAGCTATTTTGAAGTGGCAACAAATACACGATGCGAATTCTCATAATAATTAACTATTTGTTACGCTTCCGGCATTGTAATATCATGCATGTGGAAAATAATATTACAAACTAAAAAATTGGATTCATTAAACTTGTTTTCTATTTTACTACTGCATGACTGACACAAAAATTTTATCAGCTTGAATTATTTTACACGATTTATGATTTGTATGAGAAGTAAACGAATAAAATAATTTTATATAATATTTAAATATTTTATTTGTTTAACCTTTCTTCTCTTCACCTTTTATATTTATTTATGCTAAACTTATACTCTAATATGTATTTTTTTTAAATAAAATAATCTTTATACATATCATTGTCTTGTTAATAATAAAAAAAAATCTAAAATTTTGTTGCTAAACGGACATTAATTCTTCCATCTCTGATAACTGATAAGGTTTCTTTGATAATTAAGCAAGTCAACAAAAAAAATTCTGAAAACGGAAGAAGGGCAATTTGGAATAGAGTATCGACCTCAAAATTTTTTTATTGCAGAAGTGGAAAAACGGTGCAAAGTTATGACACTCTAATTTTTTTTATATATTTTAGAGCCCGGGAAGTATTGCCAAAAAGTTTTGCCGAAGTTGGGTTTGCATTCACGCCCCTTCCCTTTTAGGTCCTATCTTTATATTAAGAAAGGCGTCACTTTTCTATACTTTCAATAATTTTTTTAAAAATAGTTTCTAGATTCTAAAAAATCTGAAAAAATCAGAGTAGCCTAATTTTGCACCCATTTCTGCAATAAAAATTTTTGAGGTCGATACTCTATTAGGAGACTTAATTTCTTTTAAATATGTAGAATGAAAATGAAAATGAAATAGAAAATTATTTAACATGCCGCAAACCCAAAACTCGATAACCACCAACTTGTCGTGCTAAAAATATAAAACAACCCAGGAAGGAAAAAAGTGGTAACTTTTTGTGTTTTTTCCTTTGAACCTTCATTATAATAATTAACTTTCAATTAAGGTAACCATTTAATAATATAATGAACAATTTGTAAATATTAATATTTTAGGAATTTTAATTAACTTAAAATATACCAAAATATGTCTCGATAGATGAAATGAAACTTCAGTAAATTTATACAAACTAAATTAACTCTTGTATTAAAAAGAAAAAAGGAAAGAAAGGTTACCTTTTAACAATATTGCTAATGTTTTTTTTTTTAAAATTAATTACATTTGAGTAATTATAATTATTATAATAGCCTACACTGGTTTGTTATTTAATTTTCACATTCAGTGCCTAGGGAACTTTCAGCGAATTTGTTTCTTGTCAGAGAGCTTGCATTTATACAATTTCATTTTAAAAGTAGTCGGGCTAACTGCACGTAGTTCTTAGGTACGTAGCTTGGTGATTCATAATTTATTTTCGATTGTACATTCGTCGTCTTGGAAATTTTCCCACTTGCAGCCTCGCCATACCCTGTGTTATTCTTACGAGGCATGGTGATTAACAAGGCTGCAAAGGGAAATTTTCCGAGGAGATGACTGTACAGCAATAGAAGCCCATCAGAATATCGTATAATTACAATCATGTTAAAAATACGTAATCACGGAAGATAACAAACATTCAAGCAAATACAACATCATCTCACATCTTATCCATATGATTTATGCACAAGTGCAAAAATAGCATTTAAAATTTTACAATATCATCATTATATATTATATACTCGATCCTTGCAATTGGCGCAATCACTTAGCTTCACTTTACGTCAAATATTTCTCTTATTGTAAAATGATGATTATTTGAAGAGAGAATTAAATGAAATTTTAGAAACATAAAATATTATAATTTATTCTTCTTTAGTTTAAATTGTCCATTTATAAAATTACATTTCTCGAAATTATACCTTAAATGCATTTCAGTCATAATCTCAAGGGATTCGATTGATAAATGATTGTTATCTACATTTTACTACCCCGTACTTAACTTCAATAACACTTAATTAAAAGTTTTTATTAAATGGTAAAATGGATTAATAAAATATTGGAGTTCTTTCTCATTGTGAAATGCAATTTAAGAAGAAACTATTAAGAAATCGAATGAACTCTGCACATTTTTGTGATGTCACAATCGATAGTGACCACACATAGCGGCACATTAAAGCCAAGTCAGCTGATCGAATCTTTACTAACCTGCTTGCATTGCAAATCACTCCAGACGTTATCAAACTACAATATAATATAATAACATGTTAACAAAAAAATAGACGCAGAGCAAACATTATTTTAAAGTATAACTTTAAGACGGGCCAAACTTTGTTGATATTAATTCAAAATCAACAAAGTTAAACCTGGATTAAAGTTAGATCTCATCTTTATACAATTATTGGGTTTAAATATATTTTCAATACAATGTGGTACTAATGAAAAGAGGTATCGTAAGACAAAATATATATGCCATAAAATATGATACAAATTTTAATTTTTTCTGACTCTTTTAAACTTTTATTTACTTTGTTTTATCAATTATCTATTTTATTCATTAATGAAGTAAAAATATGATTCACCATTGTTGTGTTAGAGACGAGATACAATTTTAATTGCATCATGACGGACGTCTCAAAAGTAATTTTTATTTTTCACGATCAATTTTTATGCAAAATTGTAATTAAAATTAATCATATATCATGCAAACATAATTATTAGCAATTTTACATGCAAAATATAATGAAATAATATTAAATAATAACTATTATGAAAAATTGAATTTGTCTATATAATATATAATGAGACTTTCAGCACTTGTGTCATTTTATTTTGTGATTTTCTTTTATTACAAATTGAATAAGATTATTTTCATCGTCTCTCTCACTATATAATTTCTGTCTTGTTGTCTGTTTTGTTATTAATATTGACGCACTTTCAACTTGTCTGTGACCAATTTTTGTTATCAAACCCTATTGGGTGCGTGAATGTACATACTTACTAATTAGAGTAATTATATATTACTTTGAAACCCCGAACCTTCCGAAACCCTAACTTCAGCGTTTCGAAGGCTCTTGCGGAATGGGGGCGGCCACGAACTTGCAATCCATCCCGGTATTTGCCAGCTGCGACTGAGGGAAACGTGGAAACCTCAGCCAGGATGAACGCTACTGTTTTTGTGAATGAACCGGAAGTGCAATGGTCCAAAGCCAGGGGAACCGCATAGTGGAAAAGCGCAATGAGTTACTTCTAGATAGGAAACGTGTTTTTTGTTGAAAATGGTCACCCATCCAACTACTAACCACGCTCGGCGATGCTTGACTTCGCTAATCTGACGAGACCCGGTCGAGCGCACTGTGCCACACCTCCAATAATAAATAAACCATGACAATAAATTATGTCTATGCCTGATTAATGTGATATTGAAATTCTTGTATTATTATGAATTATGATTTTAAAAATCATTATCGCATGATGTTTCTATGACCTTAATTTACATTTCAATAAAACAAATTTTGATTGCATTATTATTAAAGTTACGCCAGACAATATATAGCATGTTTAAATTATTATCTAGTTACACCTTATTGTGTCTTTAAATTAAACCAGCGTGAACGTAGCTCAACATGCATGTTGTTTCTAGCATAAATTCAGTTTCCTAACATGTTCACAGAAACTGGATGACAAGCATAAATTTGCACTTTAGAAGTTTGCAATTGAATCATATAAGCTACACGTCATTCGCTACTAAACTTTGTTATTAACGTCACTTAACAGCTAAATGTAGGACATCTGATATTAAAAATGTTTCATCAGAACAAGGAAGAAGTAGTAATGAAATGATTATGCTGCCAACTGAGTAGCTAATTAAATAATTACACTATCTATATACTAATTGTACAATGGCATCAAATTGTCAAAAAGTCCATGTTGTGAATTAAAATGCATGTGATGCAAATAATAAGTAACACTAACTTTCAGCGTTAGAGTCTCTTTTTAACAAAAAAAAAAAAAAATAAAAAATAAAAAAATAAAAAAACAATCAAACTAACGTCCTATAAATAAATGGTTGCATGAAATGATTGCATAATTATGGTTTAAGTGTTGTTTTTATATTTTTTGAAGCTTTAAAACCCTTAAAATTGACTCAAATAGTCAAGTGTTTTGTCTCATGCTTTACTAGACATTTTTAAGGGTGCATGATAAAAAAAATATGTGATAGCAAAAAAGGAACAATTAACGTTTTCTATTTACATTGACAGTAAAATATTAATTCAGATTTTGCATTGATACAATTTAACTGAAATCGAAACATCGTTGATAATGTGCACCTTGAATCACCCATACTTCTTATTTTTTGTAATCAAACCTGATTGATATTTTTACTTTTACTAATTACTCTAATTACATACTACATTAAATCCCGAACCTTCCAAAACCCTAACTTCAGCGTTTCGCAGGTTCTTCCGGTTCGGGGGCGGCCACGGCCTTGTAATCCATCCTAGCATTTGCCAGCTGCATGCGACTGAGGGAAACATGGAATCGTCAGCCAGGATGAACGCTACTGCTTTTGTGGTGCAATGGCTCAAAGCCAGGGGAACCACATAGTGGAAAAGCAAAACGATTTACACCTAGATGAGAAACGTGTTTTTTGTTGAAAATGTTCACCCATCCAACTACTATCCACGCTCGGCGATGCTTGACTTCGGTGATCTGACGAGAACCGTTCAAGCGCACTGCGCCACACTTCTTATATATAAGTATTAAATGAAAGCTGACTTCCTCTTTAAATTTCAATGTTATGTTGAGGATTGAAATTTAAAAAAAAAAAGTTACTAACATACAATGGCAGAGACAAGCTCGTTGATTTTACTGTGGGAACAAACAAATAAATTTGTGATTAATGAAAACAAACTAATGAATGCTGTTGTCGGGGATGTAAGCGGAGAGAATCGATTTTGTAACAAATTGAGAGAGTCCCTCGACGAGAGAGGGAGGCATTAGGAAAGTTTGCATGGCAGTCTACTCGAAGCTTCTGCAATAAATGTTGCAGAAAAAGTCAAATTCAATTACCTGGTAAATCTTTCAATTGTTCAGTATTTCTCTCTTCAAATAACTTCACTATTTTTTTTAAAAAAAAATTAATTAAAAGTTATTTCTTCAGTAAGTTGGAGTAATCTGAACAACCTATATTTCTTCTACTAACGTTAAAAAAACGATTAACTAACTGTACTTGACAGTAATCTGGCTAATTGAGAGGAAAATTAATAAATTGAGGTTTTAATAACAATTGATCTATAAAGTTTAAATTAATGCGATAATAGTATGTGTTACTTAATGTGTTGTGAATTATTTAGTTTGCATATTATTTCATTTGAAGTTTAAGAAGAAACAAATGCAAATTATTCTTCAAATTTTAACAGTGTATATTATACAAATTAAGTTGGAAAAAAAAATAAAAAAATATATATAGTGAGTATTTTATATTTTGCCTGTAATCTGGATGAGATTTTGTTATTTAAAATTAATGCTAGTAATTTATCGTAAGAACTAATTGCAGTTTTATTGTATATAATTTACAAGTGTAAGTTAAGTATAATATATATAAGTTGTATATAACAATTATTATATTATATACTATTCTATTGCCACAAGTTATAGTAATATTTGTTAAGAAACATCCTAAATACGCTTAGCTTACTTGAAATTTAATCAATCTTATAACATTTCAAAATTTAAATCTTATTTGTGCTCGAGCGTCACAAAACAACAGCATAATATGTAGTGAAGAAGGGCCCTAGTTCGGTACATTTTGAGAATTCAATTAATTTAAATTATAAAAAAGTGAAGAAAATATATATAAAAAAAATGTTGAAAGAATTGAATTGTCTTTAAAATAAAAGATAAAAACAAAATGAACACGTATTCCGCTTCAATGCGTTCACCGATGACTTATGAGATTTTGGTTTTTGTTCAACTTTGACCTCTCCTGTGATTCACACCTGCTCACTGTTTGATGGATCGTTGCTGTCAATAACTTGCAAGTTTTATCCCTTCTGTTTTGGCAGGTTGACGGAGCGTCTGGTGCGCATCTTTTCTGCGCAGCGCACTCTGGGTGAACTCTCGTCCTCGACTGCTCAGGTGCTGACCGAGGCGCATGCGCTGCAGGTGGCGGGTCCTGGCGATCACCAGCTGTTGCAGGCTTCCCCCTCCTCCACCTCGTCTGGACAGCTGCACGTGACCTGCCTCACCACCATCCCCGCCTTCCGGGGCCTTCCGATACGCCGACCGCAGGGCAGCCGCATTCGTCGGTGAGTTCTTGTGGGGAACGCCAAGAGAGTGCACGAGTCAAGAAAACGTTTGGTCACCTCCCTCGGGAACAGTTCATAGCCCAGCTGTTCAGCTTGACCTCAGTATGTAAATTTAATTGGTGACCTGATGACTCGTTGACTATATAAGCATATATTAACTATTTCATCGCTGCTTTTGTCAACACATATATAATATGTTACAGACGTTACAGTTTACATCATAATTATCAGTTGTTTGTTTATATATTATATAATAATTTACTGTATAATTACCCTTATTTACTCTTGAGTAACAAACAGTATCAAATATTATTTCATAAATTATATTTATAATTAATCGTTTAGTCTTATGCTATAAATCTAATATAAAATTGCTGATTTGCTAATTATTTCAGATCTTTCAAGTACAAAAAGTTGAAATTTGATTTACATAATAGGATTTCCCATATGAGAAATAATTTTCTATGTAATACCTATTATTCTCTGGTAAAACTATTATATATATAATGCAAGTTACAAGTTGGAGAAGAAGAATTATATTATAATACTTTTTTGCCGTTATAATCTTGGTAAATAAAATGGCAATTTCATACACAAAGGTGTATGAGAAGCTTCTAATTTGACGTGAAATAAGAGGCTGTTCTCACTCGAGATGGAGACAGAGAGCACTTGAAGATAAAACGCACCTCAAAGAAATTTGAGAGCTTCGGCGGGGACAGAGAACTCCACAACGAGATTATTGACGACAATAATTTAAGCAATTTCGTCTTTCATTTATTCCGATAAATTTATAACGATTAACATCTACAGTTGAAAGATTAATCGATAATTTCTTCATGAACAATTTGTAAGAACTCGCAAGTCGTAAAAGGTTTTTAATGGTCCAATGAAGTCTATAATATAAATAATTTGAAATCTCACTGAATTTTTTTTCGATTTAGTTTATGTCGTGAAATGAAGTAGAATTTTTTTAGCAATTATTAGGTTAATAGACAATGAGAAAAAAAATGTAGTTGAAAGTTAAGAAATAATGAATAAATAAAACTATAGTATTGAATTTGATAAAAGTTACAATAATTGTAAAAACTATGAAAATAATATTACGATACTAATCATTGGATTAAAATTATTGCATATATTTGCTTTTCATTGTAGTTTTCTGCATATTTATAATAATATAATAATAATAATTTATTTATATGCATATTTATTATAATAATATAATTTAATTCAATTTTCCTTATAAATAGCAAATTTTAGGTACATAAATTTATAGTTTTTATAAATTTAATAATCTAAAGTATAAAAACTTTTTTGATCTTTCTCTCCTATCTCGTAATTTTGTGGAAACTAAATAATATCATAACAATGTAGGATTGTGAGCATTATTTTACTTTAATACTTTACAATTTAACATTATGATTTGAACTCGAATCATCACAGCATAATAAAATTCTACTTCTGATGCATTATATAATGGTCATGTTTATCTTATAAATTGTTAGTGGTTGAAGAAGCTATTTTATTGTAACACTTTTTCTGTTGAATTAAAGTTAAATTGCGCACAATTACATTTTACGTAATATAACTGCCAGTTCTTAAATTTAAACAGACAACTGTTCTTATTTTTTTTATTCACACTGCATGCAACTGAAATAAGAAAATAACAATGCATTGCAATAATATTAATATACACTATAACAATCACGTACATACATTTATTTTCCTCGCTTATATAAGAGTTGTAAAAATAAGATAAAAGAAAAGACAATGTCAATCTCATAAAGAGCTGCTTATATTTGATATTGCAATTTAGATACAGATTACATCAATGATAAAACTCAAATCAAGTACATATTATATGTTGAAGCAGTAAATATATTGAAAAGAGGGAGAGAGAGAGACAGAAAGGTACAAAATAGGATGAGAACAGTAAAGGATAAAGTGCATCAGGCTGGTTATATGGATGAAAAAGAGCAGAAAGAAGCAATTTAAAGGAAGAAAAAGAGAAAGCAGTGAGGGAAAAATGAGAGAAAGAGAGAACGCGAGCACAGGAAAACACAGATTGAATAAGAATGGGAGAGAGCAAGAGAGGAGCACAATAGGATGAGGTATAGGGCCGGTAAAGGGAAAAAGTGCATAAGACTGGTTATATGGAGGAAAAAGAGCAGAGAGAAGCAATTTAAAGGAAGAAAAGGAGAAAGCAGTGAGGGAAAAATGGAAAAATAAGAGAAAGAGTGAACAGTAAAGCACAGCATGGGATAAGGGAGAGAGAGAGAGAGAGAGAGAGAGAGAGAGAGAGAGAGAGAGAGAGAGAGAGAGAGAGAGAGAGAGAGAGAGAGAGAGAGAGAGAGAGAGAGAGAGAGAGAGAGAGAGAGAGAGAGAGAGAGAGAGAGATGGAAGGATCAGGGGCGTCGAGTTAGTCTCGCAGTCGCTTCACGTCTCGCCCGCTGGAGGGCCGAGGGTGGTTGCCGTGCAGGTCGCGGCTGGCTGCGTCGTCATGGCAACGTTGAACTGGAGAAGAACAACTTCGTACGTCGCGATCGCTCCGGCAACCTGCAGAATAAATCTGCCATTAGTTTGGACAACTCAACCACTACTGGTGGAATATAAGCTCAAACTATAATGCTGAATACAAAACAGTTTTTGTATTATATATTTTTTTAGTTACATATAATAACATATATTATATATACATATAATATAGTTTTACACAAAAAGTATCATATTATAATAAGATATTATAGCTAACTCAAAACAAGAGTAAGGAATAATTTTAAATATATTTACATAGCATTACAGCTATAGAGTATGTGCTGGTATTGAGGATTGTTTTTTAACATTTTGGAGTTGATTTTTTGTGACGTTTGCTTTAGGTATTATAGTAGTGATGAATTTTTAATATTGTTGTAGTGATTATACTTAAGCGTAAGTTTTCGTACTCCACGCTAATTTACCCGCAATTTTCTACCAATCACAACGCTTAGTTTCTTTCTGCGACGTAATTGTGACTGAACCATAAAAACTACCGTACGTAGTGAAACAGATCACGGCTAGCACTAAAGTCTATATAATTTAATTGTTTTTTGGTATAAAGGGAGGCAAAAGAACGAAGCTATTGAACACCAATTTAATCCAGAAAATCTTAGTGATACATTTAGTAGCATGGTTTAACCCTTTATATTGGTGAGATAAATTAAATTGAAACAAATTGAATATTTCCCAAGGTAGTAATTGAACTTCTGGTTGTAATAATTATATACCAGTTATATACATATTAACTTTTCAGTTTACAGTAAATGCTAGATGTTACGTGTGAATCAGATACAAAACAAAAATAAATAACATGTAGTAAGTGATTTTCAAGTTAAATTGATTAAATATGTAATGCGGATGACTTCGTCATGATTTAATATAATTCAAACAAAAATAATTATAAAGACTAGCTATTATTTAGGCCATTTAGGGTACTATTTTAGGTTTGCCTTTTGTTCACAAATTTTCCAGCCTTAAAAAATAGTATCCTAGATATGTCTTAATTCCTTTTTAATGACTTTTTAATTAATAAATAATTTGATTTGATTTGATTTGATTTGATTTGACTCGCAATGAAAATTTGCACCCCTAGACACCAGTGAGGTAACAAGGGACCCTCACCGCAAGCATGAAGCTGCGGGTGACGTGAAAGAGCCCGAGGCCGGTGAGGGCCAACTCCTCGCCACACATGTGCTGCTGCAGACGCGCCGCCTCCTCGCAGTAGGCCGGGCTGGGACACGCGAACAGCACTGGCAGCGCGCCGCGGCTCGCGTGGTGGACGTTGGACGCATGCAGAGTCACCGCGCCAGTGCGCCCCACCAGGAAGGCGAAGGAGCCCCAGAAGTACACAGAGTGGATTACCCCAGGCTCTGTTGTCGATCTGTATAAACATCTCAATTATCAACTTGAATTACAGTGTTAACGTTTTTGACGATCAATCCGCAAAGTTTTTTTTTAATTGGTCCCAAATCAACCCAGCTAATATAAATGTTTACACATTTTTGTAAAATGTATTCCATTTTAGTACTTGGATGGGTAACAGCTCGTTTTATAAGGAAGGAAATATTGTATTGCTCCCTAAACAGGAATAAATTTTCATCTTGATTTCCATGCACAGCAATAAATCTGCTGTGTAGTTCCTTTGTCTTTGAACATCGCTCTAATTTGCACACCTAAATATTAGATACTGAATGGGTTTTTAGTACTTTTATTTACACCTTTTTAGGGTTCAGTGCATTAAATTAGTTAATTGAACTTGATATTATTGAATCTTATTTTCAATACTTTTCACACTTAAAGTAAATCAAATTTAATACTATAATAATTAATATGAAATGGGGTCAATTTAAGTACAAAAATTGTCCTTAGATTAAGTATTTAAAAATTTAGTGTACGTTTAGGTCTATTGATAAAGGTACAAGTATTTCAGACTGAGATTTTTAGTTCAATGGCTTGCAATATTCGCCTTTATCGCACAAGTAAATAAAGGCAAGAATTGCCTATACTTCACTGCTCGCCACTTGGGAAATGAACCACTGACCATGACAGCAATCTTTTACAGTTCCTTTTTTACCTGCAAACTTTCTCAAGTCAATGAGGCCCTTGAACAACAACACAGCAGCTATTTTTTTAGTACTTACTTTGTACATATTTTTATGCGAGATGAATATTAATAAGAGTGAATCAATCTTTACCGCCAAGATTGCCAGTTACGCTAACGATGATGGCATTGAGGCTGGAGAACTTGTTACACAGAATATTGATCAACCCTTTTTCTATCAATTTATTCTACTACGAAATTACGTAATCACAGACTAAAGTGCTCTCGTTAACTAAATTACCATATAAAAATAAATAATGGAATCGTGGTCTAGAATTTTAAAATCAAAATTAATAGTAACAATTTTATCTTCTTATTACGAATGCCATCAGTGTGAATTATATTAAAAAATAAAATAAGAAAATTCTAATTAATTAAAACCAATCATATTACATTATATAATTAACTTTAATATACACGTATACTCTCTAGAAAACCTTACGAGTTTCAAAAGGTTCCTAATAAATATAATTTTTGTTTTAATTAACTTTTCCATTAAATTGGGAACTAATTATTTCTTTTTGGCATATTTGTTACATCAGTTTTTAATACAGAGTCTTCTGCGCGCAATGTTTCTAACAAAAACATTGCGCGCAGAAGACTCTGGTTCAATAATAAAAAAATTATAAATTAAAATTGTTTTATATAGAAACTTTATTGTTACTAATCAAAGCCAAACAGTAGGTCATGAAGAAATTAATTGGTTATTAATTGGTTAATTTTCTGTTTACCTCTATATACTCCCTAAGAACAGTACTGTATTATACGTACTGACTATAATATATACCCCTGATGCAAATACAGTTAAGAGATAAAGATAATTAAATGCAGATTTTCAATTTTGAGACGGTAAAAGAAGCACCCATTCCAATCCCTCTTCCAAAAATTTCGTTATAAAATTCAACTTATCGTTTTTAATTATATTTTAATTACTTGCTATTTATATATAGCACTTGTGACAATATCAACAAATTCCATTAAAAAATCTTTACCGTAAACGTGATGTTATGAATGAACTTACGCAATCCCATTGAGTAGCTGCATGCAGATGAAGTACAGGTTGTTGGAGAAGCTGAGCAGCGTTATTCCTGCGATGTTGCGGTCGAGCGCGCGCGTCAGAGAGGCCAGAGCGGCGTACTGCTCGCGAGCCTCGCGCCACGAGGACAGCCGCATTAGCTGCAAGTGAGCAAATAGAAGGTCCTGGTGTCTCCATGTAAGATTAATGTCTGGAGACTTAATTAAACACTGGACTGCAAATACCATATTCTAACTATATCAAGTGTACGTAGTACGTACTAGCTAGCTATAGTAATGTATCCAATACGTCTATTATGAGAATATTACTATTTAAATTATTCATGCCATATAATGACATTTTTTAATAAATAATAAGAGACTTACTATACAGCAACATGACCATTATGATATTATGATCCTCAAATTATACGCATTTTTTATGTGCATTCTTTTTTCCCCCAGTAGGGATTCGAGAGAAGGTTATAGGAGCGTTTAGTGCAGTGCATTGACCGGTTCTCGTTAGATCACCGAAATCAAGCAATATCTCTCTCTCTCTCTCTCTCTCTCTCTCTCTCTCTCTCTCTCTCTCTCTCTCTCGAATCACTATTATGTTTATAATTAAAAATTAACTATAAGAAGTACTTATATTTTGGTTCAATTTAATATTACGCAAAATGCGTTACAAATTAAAAATCAAATAAGCAAGGTGTAAATAATATATAAAAAAAATGTAATATCTCACCTTGCCTTCATAAGCTAGAAGTTGTTTATTAAATTGATAAAAACGTTGTGTTAAAGCTTGACACATTAACATTATAAATAAATCCATAAAATTCCACGTAAAAGTTGCAACGTGACTTAAAATCAAAATTAAAATTCCTCTTAGCGCTGAATAATCAACAATAGCAAAAATAAATCCATGGGAGTTCAAAGCATAATTTTGGAGCCAACCAATATTCGTCTCATTTCCAGCAGCACGTAAATTTAATGCGATACTCAAGCCGTGTTCCGCTATAACACATTATAGTAAATAAATTATTATAATAATTAAGAAAATAATTAACTTGTACATAAATTTTATGAAAATAAAGAGCTTGTTATAAAATATATATGACATTTTATTACTTTGAAAAACAAGATATCTAAAATGACAAGAACCATAAAGAGGGATATGAAAAGGATTTAGCTGTTACAAATAAGCACAGAGCTAAAAAGTAGAAGCACAGGCTCATGTATAATCAGATTGCTTAGAGCCCTCTCTCTGTTTTTTGTCTTTATTCTTAGTATAAAATGACACATAAATCCAATTTAAATCCAAAGTGTTTTTTTTTCTTCCAAAACATAAATACAACATTTATATTGCATTAAAATACATTCAAAATTATGAGATAATTTTTTTTATACATATAGTTACCGGACGCAAGAAGAAGAATTGTAGCTGTTAAAAAGTGAGCTGAAAGTGCAGGAAAGCGTTTAACGTTGGTAGAGAAATTACTAGCTCCATTGTCTAAACGTAATTCCACTTTGGTCCAATGTTGCATGAGATTTTTCCAGCGTGTAGAAAGTTTTATGAAAAGCCAAGTCGCACAAAATGCATTGCCATAGAAAACAGCTCCTCCTGTAGCGGCTGCAAGGCCACCTGAATGTAAAAATAAAAAAAATTAAAATAAAACTTTAATGAATGTAAATTAAAACTTACCTAATACAGAAAAAGTGTCCGAGCGTAAACTACGAGCCATGTGAATTAACGATAGTAAAGCCATAATTGCGATGCTAATGAGGATACAGTAAGCATACAGAGCTCGAAATGTTGTTGGACAAAATTGTAGGTTTTTAGAACTTTTATTTAAAATACCTTTTACAGGTAAAATACCAGAGAATTGTGCGACAGTGAGCAATGGTCCCAAAGTATGGTGCAAGCTTGCTGTTTCAATTCGTGTTAATTTCATTATATTTATGTTCTCCTTTCCTAAAAGAACTGTACATAAAAATTCATTAAAATTTAATATAATTTTATATATATATATATATATTATATATATATATATATATATATATATATATATTACTGTAAGAATAGATGTACCTGATTTTTGAACCGGAGATACACTTCTCGATCGTATTTTCCATATAAATTGTACACTTTTTTGCAATACATCTTTCATCTCTCGGTTTTCGTTTTCAATTGTGAAGAAGTAAATATATATATTATATATATATATATATATTTCTTTTTAAAATTGCTCAATGTTTTGTATTTGGTCACGTGACTTCTGTACCAATCACATTTTAGATTTATAATGAACATAATTTTTTTCCTCTCCTGGGAGATTTGACGTATGGTTATAGTTTTGCTGTTGTAAACAAGACTATATATGATATATAATGATGTTGAATAATTTAATGTCTTTGCTGATGCTTGTTTCTATATTTGTATGCATGTCAAATGAAAGTATATAAGTATATCCGCGCAACAACCCGATTTTTTCTGTTTTTTAATATAAATAACAACAGCAACTTCTACCATACATATTGATTGCATTATATATGTTGTATGTATGACACACCCTTTGGTATTTGGTAAATATATAACATAGAATTATATATATACAAAACAAAATTATATACAAATTAACAAATCATACGTGCGTATATAAGTTTGCATTATGATTATTTCACTCTTTGCATGTCAAAATTCTACTTTATAATGTTTATTATGCTTTCATGCAATAAATTATTGTATCTGTCAATCATATAAAAAGCACAATAAAAATGATTTACAGTGTAATCGATCATTATACGTATGTATACACGGTATATAGTCGTTTAGCATTTATCTCAACTGTTGAAAAGGATTTTTATATACTTTATCAATTGATAAAGTATAAAAATTCGTATAAAAAAGTATAAAATATGTGAAGTAATTGAAAATTAATTTTTAATTACTTCGCATATTTTATTTCGATTAAATAGATAAAATTCATTCCAAATTTCATACTTGGAATATAATTTTACTAAAACCTTTTCACGTATTTATTTATTTAATTTATTTATTTATTTATTTTGATTTTGCACTTATTATGTTTATGATTTATGATATAGTATTTCTAATTATACAGTGTATATATATATATATATATATATATATATATATATATATATATATATATATAAATAGATAAAATTCATTCCAAATTTCATACTTGGAATATAATTTTACTAAAACCTTTTCACGTATTTATTTATTTAATTTATTTATTTATTTATTTTGATTTTGCACTTATTATGTTTATGATTTATGATATAGTATTTCTAATTATACAGTATATATATATATATATATATATATATATATATATATATATATATATATATATATATATAAATATATTAAATAAGATTGAAACGATCGATCTTATAAATTGATATGATTAATATTTATCATGATAGGATTAATATGCCTTTTTACCTGTAATGATAATTATATGTAGCACTGTGAAAAAGCATTTTAATCTGTATTAAGAATATTTGTTTTGAAGAATAGATCTCCTCCGTCTATATATAGACACCCTGGAGGTATGCAACCCTTTGAGCGTTTGAATTGTGCGGGTTGCCGCGGGTTGCCGCGCTCGAGGAAAGAGCGACTACGTAATTATAAGAAAAACTGGGGAGAAAAAGATGGCGCGAACGGGCAAACAGCCCTTAGCGTCACTGTGTGAGAAAAATTAATTTGTTGATCTACAACGCGAAGAAAGTATTTGTAACTGTGCAAGGTGAATCTTAAATAAATTAGCAATGGATACCAGTGAAATGATGGACTATTTTAGAAAGGAATTTGATGTACTGAGAAATTTGTTGTTCGACGAGCGTGCTGAGCGTATTGCTCTGCAAGCTCAGTTCAACCACGAAGTAAGCTGCCTGAAAAGGGCCAACGACGAACTTCAACGAGCATTGGACGCACAAGAAAGTAAGAACAGAAAAAATAACATTATAATTTTTGGTGTTGATGAAGCCTCTGATCAGACATGCGAGGAGACTGTGACTGACATTTGCATGTCATTAAAAGTAGATATGGGTGAAAATGGAATTTCGGAGGCATTCCGTGTTGGCCGCAACCGAGGTAAACGACCAATTGTATGCAAGATCGCAAATTTTAATAAGAAATGTGAAATAATGAATAAAAATAAGCAATGTGGAAACTTCAAAATACTTCATGACCTAACAAAAAAAGAGCGACGCGATCGCAAAGAACTCCAGCACCACCTCAACATAGCTAGAGGCAAAGGCAAGCATGCATTTGTTAGACACGGCAACATAGTGGTAGATGGCTTCACATATACAAAAGAGCAGTTGTCAAGTGCACCATCACACAACAACGCGACAATGGCGGTGGACGAGGCAGAATGCAGCAAAAATGACAAACCGACAACATTGCAGTTTTCCGAAACACATGGCTCTGACGTCAGTGTTTCATCAGTTAGGGGAGCAAGCTCTGAGAAATGCATCCCTTCAAACGTGCGACCTTGGGAACTGAGGAGCCGAGATTGCACCGCGGCGAGTAACGTGAGACCAGCAGCAGCAGAAATCCCCCGCCCCCGTCAACCAGCTCCAGCTGGCAAAACTGTGCCACGAGATACACTGTACAAAATTAAACGTGCGCCCACCACTCATTCACATGTTGTGCAAAGAAAAAAAATGATAAATCGTTCAATTAATTAAATCAATTAAAACAAATTAAAAATTTTATTAGCGTACAATGAGTGAATCAACAAATTGGACTAAGAGACTTACTTTGGACACTGTGGAATACTTGAGACTTTTAAATTTATATTTTTAAGCAAATAATAAAAAAAATAAAAAAATCCAAAAAAATTGTAAAACCCCGCAGGTAGAGATGATATAATAAGACTTAATTGTTTTGAATCCTAACTCTGTATTTGTATTATGTGAATTTGAATAAAACCTATTCTGAATCTGAATCTAAGAAAAACTGTACATATTTTTGAACATTTCAGAATAAATTAAATAATAAAATACGTGCATGCCCTTAAAAAATGATTATTAATATTTTAGTCGTTGTTCATATTTATATGAATGAGTTTTGACTTCATCTTCATATTAATTATTAACCAACTGTTTGGCCAAGTTATTGTTTTTTCCTAGAATGTATTTTATATTTCATCATATCATGCACACTGTTTTTGTTTGTTTTTATGCAAATACCCTCCACAACCATTATATTATAGTTAACTCTATAATAAACAAATATATATTTTATTATTATTTAATTGCCATTTATATTTACTCACTTGAGCAGCTCATGTGGCTATATAAAGTATATATATATATATATATATATATATATATATATATATATTATATAATTTTATTATACTGCGCGCAGTAGGTTAAACTTTTTTTCAAAGAAACAAATTCTAGAGCTAGGCAATTAATTTTTAAGAGTTAAAAAACCTTCCGTTATTCTTTATTTGTAATAGAGTAATGTTCTATAATAATGTGATTTTCTATTTTTTCTTCCATTATTGATTTTTTTTATGTACAGTATAATATTAATAATGTTATGTTAAATAAGTATGTTTCATGTTGATGTTTTGTCCTAATTTAGCAAATATTTATATATATTATGTATGACATGATCCATGTTGTATTGCACAACCAGCTGTTCAAAAATTAAAATAAAATAATTTAACAATAGATTTTTAAAATTTGGTATCAAAGTCAAATATTACATTACATTTAAAAATGTTTAATCTGATGCTTACAATTTCTATACAGTACTAATTAATATAATTGTACTCAAAATATATTGTGATTCCCCCTAAAATGTCTATTGCTTTAAGTTTATTGTGTAACCTCCAATGGTAAAATATAAATTATTTATTATAAGTTCATATAGGCAAATCAATTTGGAAAAAAAATGTAAATTTATTTCTTTTAATGAAAAAAAAATGTATACTCTTGTCAATGAAATTATACAGGACTTACTAAAATTACTTGAATCATGTAATTAAAACAAAAACAATGAGCAAACATGACATGTCCTTTACGAGATAAGCCAGCAATACTTCGGCCGCCTACAAATATACCTCCACAACACCCAAACAACGAGTATAATATTTCCCATGTAAAAGTAAAACTAAATCAAATTAATGTATGGTTAATTGTAACCAATGACATGAAAACAATTATTATAAACATTATTTACATAGCTTTTCTACTAACAATTCAAGTATGTAAAACTTTAAATATTTCATCTGTGTTTCATGTAAGACTATACATATTAGTTTCAAACCCCCCCAATTAATACAATTTCACAGCCCCAGAGAGCACTGTGAACAATGTTGAAAAACAAGTTCTGCCATTGGTAACCAAACCACTACCTGTTTTAGCATAATGGTTACAACAGAAAGACTCAAATATTTTTTGTTACCCTTTTTCCAGGCTTTTATTAAAAACGATACATTTGACAAAACATTGGGAAGTATTGTCTAGGACGAGCTGGTGAGACTGGCCATGAGCAGCTCCATCTTGTTGAGGAAGTTCTTGCCCTCCATCTTGTCCCAGCGCACCTCCTTGAAGCTGCCTCCGAGGTTCTCCCACTTACGCTCCTTCACCAGCTGCCCGGGGAAGAAGTCCTTGCGCGGCGACTGAGCGATTGCCACCTGCACACCTGTGTGAGGCTCGCAACGCACCGAGATTATCCTGCAAGAATCATTAAGTTGTTAGTGAAAATACTTAAATTTAGCACAAATTATAAAGCTTTAAAATTTTATGATACAGTAGTTCATTACATTCTACCAATTTTAACTACACCTCAATTAAATTCCAAAGTAATCGATCATAATTAGTAATTACAGATTTGTTAAAAGCAGATAGTGCTTCCCCTTCTATCAGTGGCGTAGCCACGGGGGGGGGGGGGGGGGGGGGGTCGGGGTTTAACCCCCCCCCCCATGAAGATCGAGTAGTGACTGGATATAAGAAGAAAAAAGGAAAAATTATAGAAATTTGAAAAAAAAAAGTTAAATAAAAAATTGAAATTTAGGGGTATCAAGTAGTCTTTTCTTTAAAATAAACAAATTATAAGTTAGTTTCTAATTTTAACAGGAAAAAGTGCGACTCATAAATAAATGTTTTATTTCCCTTACAAACTGCATGTGCATATAACTACTATTGTATAAATTAAAACGCTCTCACGTGTGCCGCACTTTCATTTAATTGGTTGCTCCACGCGCCCGGTGCAGACAAAATTTAACAAAAATAAGAGAAGCAATTCCCTTTTTTATTTATTTATTTTTCACAATATCTTAATGATGTGAACTTGGATTATTAAATAAATTTTAAAAATCAAATTCAATTAAATGACACGTACACTGATTCTATAAAAATAATATAAAGTGGTTACATGAATTACACTTGATTTAATTAAAATGATTTCCTCAAAGCTTTATTTATTATACGCACGTATTCAAAAGAAATTGAAAAATGGGGTGAAAAAAATATAAAATGTTAAAAAAATTGCATCAGGCCATATATTTTACCCTCTAATATAAAATAGTATTTTTCCATTATTTTACCCTAAAAAAGGGGCGTGTCCTTAAAAAAAATCGCGCCTGCGGCGGGCTATTGGGGGGCTTCACCCCCCAAACCCCCCAGTGGGCTCTTCTCAATCTTTTTTCTGAAGAACCCCCCCCCTTGGGCAAATCCTGGCTACGCCACTGCCTTCTATCAATACACTATACCTACTTGGAGAGAAAGGGATAGGAAGCTACATGTAGCTAAAGACAATGAATTTAATTCTTCACAACACTGGCTGTGACGGGCAAATTAAGAAGGAGTCTTACCTGTCTCCTGTGGGCGAGGCAAGGATGCAGCTGCTGGCATTGCCGAGGGGCTCCACTGCACCGATGCCGAGATGAGAGCTGTTGGCAAGATACTGCCAGCCCATGCACTTGGCCAGCGACTGGACCGCGTTGATCTGGTGCTGGTAGATCTGTAATATATAACACTTATGAACATTCCGCGTGACAAGGTTGGCATTTAGAGCGAGAGACTATGAAGCAAAAATTAAGATAAGGAAACAAAGAAACTGAATTTTTTTCAATTTTTAAAATAATGAAAACAAGAAGAAAATTACAATCTAGAGTATTTTAAAAACAATGCACTTGGTTTATTTGAAAGAATAAATAAAGATACAACACTAGTTACTAATTTTTACATAATGTACCGGTATTGTACATTAATTACATCAGAGATACTGTCAAGTATTTTCTTTTTTTAATCGGAAGACTATGTAGTACTGTAGTTACTCCTATTAAGTTTAGTCTACTGTAAGTTATATCTGAAAAAATAGAAAAATTACTGTAAGGTAAATTTAATTTATTTTAGTATTTAATGTTAAAGTAAAAAAATTAAACTCAGCTTCGTTGATAATTATAAAACAAAGATGACTAATAAGATAGATTACCTGACAGAAGATGAGATCCCTCAACTCCTGAGGTTCGTACGACATGTGCATGACTCGTCCATCTCGGCAGATACACTTGAGGGACTTCTCAGCCACGTGGACAAGCAGCGACGTGCGGCACACAGTGTCGTAACCGTGGGTCACGATGTTGATCTTGACGCACGACTGTGTGGGTGAGTTGAGGGCATTCCAGTGCGAGATGATGAGCGGGTCCTTGACCTCCTTAGCGATGGTGTCCAGGACGTACTCGGTGCGCAGACGCATGAAGAAGTGCTGGGCTTGCTGGATAATCTGCTCCAGCAGGGTCTGGCTGCGTTGAGAAAGTAAAGTGTTAGTACTACCAGTTCCTAGCTTCTGGATTCTGGGGTAAAAATAAATATTAAGCCTTATTACAGGAACTGGAATTATTATATTTATATTTTTTTGTGTTTGAAATTAATGAAATCGCTATTACTGTAATGAAAGTTTCAAAAAAATACTTTTCTATCAGAGAGCTTATTTTACAATAACCATCCTCTAACATTTCTATTTCATCTGTCACTGCATGAACCCCACCTTTGTGTCATCTGCATGAGCTCATAGCGGTCCGAGGCACCTGGTCCAGCAAGGCAGCGTTTCTTGCTTGGTCCAATGGGTCCCGAGGAGGGATGGGGGAAGGGGTGGTGGGTGTTCTTGTGGTGCACCTCCCTCAGCAGCTGATGCAGCGAGTGCTCCAGAACGTGGTCGTGGTCCATTTTCTGTGGGGGAGGCGCTGACGGCTTCTTGTCGGAGCCTCCGCTGTGGCATAGACCGATGATCAGCTGAATGCCGGGCAGGACCTGGCGAGGAAAACACCTGTTAGTTTGCATCAGTCATAAATACAAAATAATATTTCATAAGGAAAAAACTTTTTCTTTGTGAGCTAGTATTTTGTCATAACCCAAATATACTCCATTAGAAAGAAGCATTTATTTTCAAATGAATTTACTATTGTTGGAAAGAATTGTGGACATATTAATAAGCAAATATATGTGGGTATAATTAATTATATGTTTATTTAAATTATATCTGTGAAAATTGTTTTATGTTATAGGCTGTAGATGTACTATATAATATCATGTATCCAAACTTATGGAAATACTATACTGTATTGTTGTTGTGTATATACTGTATTGGATTCAATAAAATAATAATAATAATAAAAATCATCCATTATTAACAACTTGCTCTTAATATATTACATTTTTTTTTTTTTTTTTAAGTTTAAGACCCCAAAGCCTCAGTACAATGCAGTTCTCTCTTCCTGGAAATCCACTCACCGTGGCCATGATCTGGTTACCAACGACCATGTGTGGTATTGGTGCCTGTAGCTGCACAGCCTCCTTGGCCAGCTGGTTGAACAGCTCCTTGCAGAACAGCACGTTCTGTGCAGCTTCGAGCTTTTGCTGCCAGTGGATGTCAGGGTTGGTGCTCGTGGTGCCCGAGCCCAGCAGGTTGATGGTCGAGCTGCACAGGTCCTCATGGTCTGCACAGGAAGATGACGTTAGAGTTAAGTAATGGCAAAACATTGTAAAATTGTAGGTCATCTGTATGCAACTGTCTAATCATCAAATATTTTAGTAAAAATAATCCAAGTAACTGCAAGAATTTTTTTTTTTTTTTGCAAATTTTGATCTTCTAATGATTATTTCATCATTAAGTACTTGATTGCTAAGGATGAAAGTGTCTTCAGAATTTTAAGATATTGTAAAATTCATTTGAATTCTTATGTGACAATAGTGGAAACATGTTAACTACAGTATGGATTTTTTTTTTATACATAAAAGTCTGGGTGCATGAACATGATTTGTATTTTTGGTATTTCTTTCATTTGAATTTAAATTAAATTTGTTGTATTGTTTCAATACAATACAATTCAAACAAACAAACAATAAATTAATCACAGTCTGATATATTCTATCAAAAATACATTAAATTATTATAAACCTGCAACTCTTGAATACATCACACACAGCAGTAACGGAAATCTCACCTTTCTGGCAAAGGACTTCTATGTAGGCAACCCCCTGCAGCTCGCTGGGTACCGTGACCCTGAGGGCGGAGCTTGGCTTGGCAGGGACGGTGGCACCGGGAGAGCAGGGCGGGCTGCTGGATGTGCCCTGCTCGTCCTCAGCTTTGGTCACCTCAAATGTTCCATTCTGAGCAAACTTTGAGCCAGCTGCAAGGACGAAAAAGTTCTGTGTTATGTCAGCACTTCAGAAATAAGTAATGTACGATAAGTTGGGGGTAATAAAGGTCATAACTCACAGGAAAGGAAATTCACTAAGATTCTCAGTCAATTGGAGAGATTGTGAAGGCAGTTAAAGGGTATAAAAGGTAGATTTAACTGTGCCCAAATTCACGGACATACTCCATTACTTGTCAAAGCTCAGTTCAAAATAAACCACATACCAGTTTTATAGCTTAGATCCCCAACAATAGAATTTGATATTTTCTTGAGCCTCCAATTTTGTCTAAGACGTAATAACTCAATGTGAAAATCAGGAGTGGATCTTGTGTTGCGATTTGCTTCTGCTTGTGAGTTCCTCAAACGTTCCGCACCAGTCAGAAGTACAGATGCTGCTCCACCAAGAGCCTAAATAAATACAAAAAATTAGAATGTAAAGTACTAAAACTCATGCTATTTTAGTTTTACCTTCTTTCTTGCATAGACTTGAACCATTGGTTTGAGTTCTGGAGGTTCTTGAGGTACAGGATCTAATACCATGTACCTCCTCTCCTTGGCGATTGAGAGAACATCTGCCAATACACACACTTCAGTGTAAGAATTCCTATAACATGGAGATTAGGTGTAAAACAGGTTAAATTTGCTACTCATATTATATTACCTTAGCTTGTTTCTCACAGAATCCCATGGCCAAAGAGAGGATTGAGAATTTAATGAATCTTTTCCCTCCTCGTCAGATTTTTCAGTGTCACTTGATTCTTTCTTAATATCTTCCGGACCTGTTTTACTAAAGTCGATCTTTTGTGCAAGCTTGGTCAGATTTTCTGACATTGACAGGGGGCTGAAATAAAGAAAATTACCATTATATATTAATAAATACTGTACAACATACTTTTCTACAATTACATTTATATTACAAGTACCAGGCATTAGTACAGTGAGATTAAGCATAATATACAGTATAGAACAACAATAGTTCTACTGAAGTTCAGGGTATGAAGGTCTCTGTTTCTTTCTTTGTCCCAGCGCCTGCATCGATCGAGTTCTTGCCTCTCACTAAGCAAATTGTTTAGTACAGTGGCGCCACTTCCTTGCTATTTGAATAACATGGTGACCAAATTTTGAACTATACTTTTGGTACTTCCGGTTTGGGCATTAGTGGAAGGCAAGAACTCGATTGACGCAGGCGCTACTTTGTCCTTATTAGTCTTATCACGGCTTGGTCCTCCTCTTGACAATTCCTCCTGCACAGTAGTGGACGAGCATCATTTTTGAAGAGAGAATGCCAATTTTCGTTCTTGTTCTCCTTGTTAACCTATACAATACTCTGTTCGTAAACCCTGCCCAGAGAGTACACTTAATTTCTACACCCAATCGACCTTGTGTTCATGTACAGTACTGTACATTACGTTAGGTCGATTGGGTGCAGAAAATGTATGATACCAAGCAGGATTTACGAACAGACCTTATAACTGTCCACCTCTGCCACCAGCAGGATTGATCAGAGGTCTCACCATCTCACCACAGTGACCACTAACGACGCTAACCCTGCACTGCATGGCTGCATGCTTGGTATAAATATGCATACGTACTTATATTTAGGTACTGTACCTATTTATAGGTTTATTTTACGATATTTTATCGATATAAATGTAGCATATTGTATAATAATTAAGTGTATCTAAAATTTCAGCAAAAATTTAATTCTACTGGTAAATTTTTATGTTTACAGTATCATACCGTATATCTGTCACACAGAAGATTACCGGTATGCATACTAGTCATTACGTTTACATGATGGTGTTTAATGCGTATTCGTTGACGACGCCTCATAAGAATAACATTATCCGTCGTCAACGAATACGCATTAAACACCGTCATGTAAACGTAGTAATTGTATCATATGACAGTACTGTATACAGTATGCATTACGGCACATGACTGTTGTATGATAAACTTACAAAATAAACCAACTTACGTTTGATATATTTCCTGTCCATCATAAGTGATCTCTTGAATTTGATTTTCAATAGGAGCCTCTACTGATATATTTACGGAATATGCCATATTTTTTAATTCTTCAGTCAAAAAATCAAGAAAAACCGTGATTTGACATCACCAGCTGATATTGACACCTTGAAAAAGCGTCCGAAAACGAATGCAATGCCACCTACATGAACAACATTCAACAAAAAACTAAGAGGAATGCAATCATTTCATTGGCTGCGTGGGAGTCACTACCTTTTGTGATTGGTTGTTTAGTTGAGGAAAGAGGGGTGAGAAGTCAGGCGGAGAACCGGAGATACACGACCTCTCAGCTTTCAGCTCTCAGTTCGATGAGTTCGATCAGCAGCAGGAAAAATATTATTGTCAGAGGATATTGTTGACCGATTTACTATATTGAAAACCTCGCCCTTGTCTTTCATATCTTCCTGCAAGTAATATGGTAAGATTGAATGGAAAATATTGATAAATTTGTTTAATTAATTAAAGTCGTAGTGTGACCTTTATTAACACAAAGGTAAAAACTTGGATGAAGGTTCTGCATTTGGCATGACCTAATGCTTTTTTTTTTTTTAACCACAGATTGACGTGACATTATATTGCATAATATCTATCACCCAACGTAGTGCCCCTTTGTCATTAATTTCATAGACTTAATCATTATATCTTCATTTGAATATAATAATGTGTTGTTTATTTACTGATGAACATTCAATTTCAAGTGCATTTTATTGCAGTCTACTGCATGCATGCATTAGGAATGTTTGCCTATGTACAGTATGCATATTGCTACATCAAAATTAAGCACTGCTAATTAAGCCTCTTGACTTGAAGTTGTAAAAATATGGCAAGCAAAGAAAATAAACACTATCAGAAGTTACTGGCCAACGCCCTTTTTTTTTTTTTTTTTTTTTTTTTTTTAATAAACTTTATCACTAGATTAATTTCTTAAAATTGATATGGGATTTTTTTGGTTATGTAAAAGCTGTATAAATTATGCATACACACGTACAGCATATTTACAGTATGTAAAGCCACTAAAATTATTTTATTTTTTTTTATAAATATTCAAAGGGGGGGGGGGGCAATAAATATATAATTATATTGGGCGTATTCGAGAATAAATCTGTCTTCTCCGACAGATAAATCACAGATAAAGGAAGTGACGTCACACACTCAGTCCATCAGATATTTAAAAAACAGTTGAACTATTTCCCACAGAGCAGCCCCATATCTGGTTGATCGCTCACGTCATGATGTCAGGCAGATAAAAAAGAGGACTCTTGCTAGTGGCGGGCTCTGGCGATAGAAAGGCGGGAGTGACGACTTCCGCCAGATCTGGACTCGCAGATTTTCTTAAAAAACATGGATAAGTTTCTCCGGTATATCCGAGCGACTTCTCGAATACGCCCATTAAAAGAGTGTTGTGGAATCACACTGAAACAAAAATGTAAATCTCCATAAAAGAAAAATAAAAAAAAAGGCTAGCTTGATTTTTCTGCGGTGAATAACAAAAATTTTGGAGTACACTCCTTCCCGCCCTTTTCACAGAAAGGCAGGTTTCTATATGAGGCACCGCAGATCAAACCAAACGGGTTTAAATCCAAGCCCAACTGTAATTCAATTTTTAAGCCTCAGTTACACCAAAAAAAAAAAAAAAAATTCAGACCACTTTTGAACCTGGATTTGGAAAGACTCATCAAACGGGTTTGAATCCAAGCCCAACTGGAATTCAATTTTTAAGTCTCAGTTACCGGTACACCAACAAAAAAAATTTTCAGACCACTTTTGAACCTGGATTTGAGAAGGAGTCTTCAAAAGTTCAAAAGGTTCAACAGTGGTCTGATTTTTTTTTTTTTTTTTTTTTTTTTTTTTGTAACAGGCTTAAAAATTGAATTCCAGTTATACAATTATACAGTGATAAAACTTCCACAGTGTACATTGCATGCAGGACCAGATTGAATTTAACATTTTCAGTCTTACTTAAAAATATTGAAACTGCTATTGTTCTAATTATAATGAAGTCTGGAGCACTCATTGAAAGAAAAATTTGTTCCGACTCGTGAATAAAAAAAAAAAAAAAAAATTGTAATACAGTATTATAAAATATAAATTAAGAATACTGAGAACATACATAAATGAGACTAATTTCTCTTAATTTACAAATAAATTTATAATTCCAAAATTATCTAATACTGCAGCAACTTATGCACAGTCACTAAAACAAGATTTGCAGTGTGCGTGTATGTAGTTCATAGATAATCTAAAATACAGATTTAATATCTGTGTTAGTAAAATTAGTTTTTGTGAATGTTGCAGACTTCCAACGTCAAAGTATGTGACATTGATGATTCCGTCAAGGAAAGACTAAAGCAGTTCCGCTTCAGGAAGCCAAAGGACAATGCTGCACTTGTATGTAAGTTAAACAAATTACAATCATTTGTACAGCTTAGACAACCTTACGTACATATCATAAATTTTCAATGTAAACAAAAATTAATATGTATGTTTAACATAGGATTTTTTATTTCCCATTTTAGTAAAAGTTGATCGAGCAAAGCAGACCATTTGCGTGGAAGACTTTTTTGAGGTAATATTTTTTTTTATTTTTAGCCGAGATGAATGGAAAGGAGGATATCAGTAAATTTTTTTTTAAAAAGAAAAACAAATTTTTAATAGTACATATTTTTAACTCAAAGAAAGGGTAACTTACGCTGTGTTTGATGGAGAAGAGGCTCATGCTTGACTGTGGCAGGACGTCAGCGTGGACGAGCTGCGAGACTCTCTGCCGGAACACCAGCCACGCTACGTCGTCTACAGTTACAAGATGGAGCATAACGACGGGAGAGTCTCCTACCCTATGTGCTTCATCTACATCACTCCGAGAGGTAACTTTTGTCTCTGTTGGTCTTATTAACATTCAGCCAGAACTTAGTTGTATTCATAAAAAAAATATGACAATAAAATAAAATTCATTTTGCTTGAAAGTTCATATTATGATAAAAATTAATGCTCTTATATTAATGTCTAAATAATATATGTATATATATATATATATATATATATATATATATATATATATATATATATATATATATATATACACATTTTTAAACATTTGAAAACCCACTTCTTTATAAATAATTTGCAAAATTTATTGTTTCTGTAATATTTCATTATTATCTACTGTATTATAAAAGTTCTTATTTTCTTACAATAAATTTTAATACAAAATTTGCAATGTCACTGTAGACATTTGAATTAAATTTTTTTGAAAATTTGATGTTTTACATGTATTAGAAGTTTTAATAACTTTATTTTTTTAAATTTTTTCCAATATTTTTCTCACAACTGCAAGTTGAAATACATTTTTTAGTATTGACTATTGATTGATAAATTATAAACAATTTTATTCCACTACCACGTCCTAATAAAATTGTTTACCTATTTATTTTTGTAACTATGTCTATGCTTATTTCTTTATTATGTATGATACAATAATTTGATTCTATATGTACATTTTTTGTGTTTAATAAAACTTATAATACATAATAAAATTATTGTTGCTGCCACAGACAGCCAAATGGAACTGCAGATAATGTACGCGGGGACCAAGATGGCGCTGCAGCGTGAGGCGGACTTGACTCGAGTGTACGAGGTGCGTGAGCTCGAAGAGTTGACGGAGGAATGGCTGCGAGAGAAGCTCAGCAAGTAACACACCGGCACACAAACTCGCAGCGTGCGAGCCAAAGGAGTGCCTCGTTGCAACTTACAGTATGCACTTGAACAAATCTTATATTTCTCTTTACAATCACATCTTAATCTTTCTTTAACAAGATCTCAAGAAAGTAGTACAAAAATAATATATAGAATTATTTCAATAACAAAATAGTTATAATAATATGCATACTGCTGATTTTGCAACTTGATTACTCTTTTTTTTTAATATTTATGCAATAATGCATGATTTTTGGATCCTAATTATAGTAAAATTTTGATACCAATTTTTTATATAACATATATATTATGTATTAATCGAGTCATGAACAATCAGAAATGAGATTGTATTATTTTCTAGAAATGTGCTTTTTATATAAAAATAATATCCAAAGTAATATTCTCCTTATAGTCAAACCGATGAAAGCTTAAAAGCTGTTTTTCTGTGATCATAAGGAACCAGTTATTGATGTATACAATGTACTAATTTCAAAATAGTTACCTCTGCAATTATTATTTTGTTTTTATTTAGAAGTTTAGTAAGATAAATAAGGCCTAGAAGGCTTTTAAGAACAATACAAAATGATTGTATTTATAAAATATATGTAAATATTTTATATTACAGAATGATAATCTGATATATTTAAATCTTTTTTAATTAGCAGGTCTATAATATGTGCTGTATTGTGAATAAATATTCCATATGCTGACATTTATTTTGTGTGTGACAATTTTTAAGAACCACTCTATACAAGGTATTATACATTTATAATTATAATTTTGTTTTTCCGCCTACTAAGAAAATAATAAAATATTTAATAATCAATGTATTTACAGTTTTTAATTGAAAATTTACAAACCATTTGCATTTAGAGAGTACATAAATGGGTGAATAATATGCATGTGATTTATTTTGTATTATAATTTTTATGAAAATATGCACGATGATTCAATAATTTAAACAAACATTACTATAAATTAAAACTAAGTTTTTACAATCATTAGCAGTGTGCTTAGCAAAGTTGTGACATCATCAATACATATACCGCTAGGGACATCTAAACTTGTCTATCAAAATAATTTAGTGTCAACAGTCTAAGGAATGAATTAATATGTTAATTAAGTACTCCACTTCCCTTAAATTTTCAAGTAAATATATATATGTATTAACATAAATAAAGCACAGGTTGTTCTGATTAATAAAGTTATTATTATTATAATAATAACAAATTGGGCATATATTTTTGATGAAGTTGGATTGTTGCGTTTTCTTTAGTATGTTTAAAAAAATAATGAAAATTCAAATTAATGAAAGCATGATATTAAAAAAAAGTCATTCTTTCTTGTGAAGGAGTAATGTGGAACTCGGAGGAGGGGGGGGGGGGATCTGAGTAACTAAAATGTAAACCCCCAGCTATTATTAGATTATTCACTGTATCCATTTATACACAATTTTTTGTAACCATTCTAAACGACATACAAATTTTGTTTTGTTTAGAGTGGTTAAAAATAAATACTGTGTTTTCTTACTATTATGTAGCAAATACATATTCGTGCCCTTACAAAATTTCAGCTTAAAGTAGAATGAGCGAGTTCATTTTTTTTAATATTTTATTTTTTAAAAAAAGTTTAAGCTGCCTTCTATTGAGAAATGAAAACCAAAAAATTCCATCTCAAATAGTTTCACCACAAAAAATTCCCAAAGTTGGTGTTTCGGAGGCCTTTAACGTGCAGCCTTATGGAACATAAAACCGCGTTTTACTCCAACTTTTTCTGAACTATGGTAACATTTAAAAAATACTTACGTAATCTATGATGAATTCTTTAATGAATTTTCAAATAAAAAAATTTTTTACGGGGTCGTTTTCTTGGAAAAAAATCATGAAAATCCTTATGGGAATTAAAACCCACAAAAACTTAAAGATTTTTTTCCGAAAAAACGGCTCCGTAAAAAAATTTTTTTATTTAAAAATCCATTAAAGAATTCATCATAGATTACGTAGGTATTTTTTAAATGATAGCATAGTTCAGAAAATGTTGGAGTAAAACGAGGTTTTATGTTCCATAAGGCTGCACGTCAAAGGCCTCCGAAACACCAACTTTGGGAATTTTTTGTGGTGAAACTATTTGAGATGGATTTTTTTGGTTTTCATTTCTCAATAGAGGGCAGCTTAAACTATTTTTAGAAAATAAAATATTAAAAAAAAATGCAATCGCTCACTCTACTTTAATTTATTCTTAGTTTTTAAACTTAACTGTAAAGTACAATAAGATAATCTATCCTTGCAAGCTATACAAATTTTACACAATGTGATCATATTATGTCTCGTATATACTGCTTTATACTGTATATATATAATACTGTATTATATTATACAGTCTTAATTAAAGTGCCGGATTTTCTAGTTTTCAAATGTAAACAAAATACAATGTGAAATTAATGCTGTCAGCATGATTTTATAATAAAGGGATACATTGCCTTATAAGTTTATTCAAACTCAAATAGTTTATGTCAGGAATATAAAAAGATTAAAATGTTCTTTATTATGTGTTTTATATTTTGATAATTTAAGATGATGACAAAAAACAAAACTAGCTAGCTATATAAATAATATTTATAATGTTATACATTTAATAACAATTAAGGTAGAGATAACGTTGAACAGCTGTTCGACGTAATCCCCTTTGATTAACATGTAAACCTTAACAAATTGACAAAAATTCTGAAAATTTTTTGAGAGGCATATATTAGTGCCTAAATGCCATAGAAAAAGTTTCAAAAACATTTAACGAGCCGATTTTTTTAAATTAATTTTTTAGTTTGTCTCTCCATGGGAAAGCCCTATGCTGAAAATTAAAAAAATTAGTTAAAAAAAATCGGCTCATTAAATTGTTTTGAAATTTTTTCTATGGCTCTTAAACACTAATATCTGCCTCTCAAAAAAAAATTCAGATTTTTTGTCAATTTGCTAAGGTTTACATTTTAATCAAAGGAGATTACGTCGAACAGCTGTTCGGCATTATCTTTACCTTAAGCAAACCTGATAGTACTAGTAAATAAATGATTTAATGTATAAAAACATTCCTACAGTAAAGTAGCTAGACAGTACTTTACAATAAAAATTGTAATATGCTACAATAAGTAATTGAATGAATAATTTTTAAATTATATTAAGCCACACAAAACACAAAATGATCTCAATATGAGACACTGTCAAACAAACAATCTGTGCTTAAAGTTTTTAATTTGCTGTTGTTTTATTCTTCTTTTCTTTAGTTAAGTCAGTCATGAACATAAAAATTTATTTGGGAAAATTAAGTTTTAATATGTTTTTATATAAAATGAAAAGTGTAGTATCTGATCTACACTTGAAACGTTAAAAATATATGAAATTAGGATGAAATGAGCGAGTAGATCATTCTGAAACAAGCAGAAGGGTTGTTAAAATTATTATACAAGCCAGAATTTTATAATTCTAATCAATTACAATTAAATGTTTCTTGTTTAAGCCCTTTTCATTAATGGCAATTAATTTTAAACATATATGCCAGTATAGCCAAAATTTAAAAATTTTCGCACACAATAAAAACACAGACAGTTATTTTCCTAATCTAATAAGTCTGATAACTGATAATAAACTGATCTCAGAAGCAGACCCAGAAAAAAATATAAGAGAAGGTTAAAGTGGTCCCATTAGGTCAATTTAATAAAATTTGGAGTGAAGAAGTTAATTATGATGCCAATGTCAAATAAAAAAAGAACATGTGTTCCCACCCTGGATCTGCAAATCCCCAAACAAAAAGTAATATGTGTTTTTCTCCTGGTAGAGGCGTTCCATTACGTACTCCTTACAGCAAAAATCCATTGTAATATTTAATATTATATTTAATATTACCTGGTAGAACCCACATGTACTCACCCATAGAGGTAGTAGAAGAAAGAGAGCAGGTAGAAGGCGAGCTTGATCCAACCCTCCCTCTGGCACCTCGTCAGGGTATCAGAATTCATGATACTTGTGGGGTCGTACAAGCCTGGACCAGACATTACGGGTCGGGTGCGATATCTACACATAAGGTAGCTTTAGGATCTGCACCAGGGGGTGAGACTGCGCCTTTGTAGTTGAGACTGCGCCTTTGCAGTTGAGGCAAATTTTAACAGGCAGGTAGCTGAGCGCTCGGACGTAACATGAAAAAATTTGTTGCCAAATCATCATAGTGGGATATAAAGAAGCAGAAAAACTCCCACTAATGCCTAGTTTGGCAATACTGCTTTCTTCTGCTATTGGCTGTGTGCACTTTTTTAAAAAATTCTCCCGCATGTTACGAACTAGCGGAAGGAGAAACTTTTCATAAACTTTTCTTCCAAAACTTGCTTCAACATGAGCCGTGTAAAAGAGCTAGCATTTATATCCTTCCATATTATATAGTTCAGTGATCTGCACTTAACATACTGTATCACACTTTCAACAATTCTTTAATAATACTGTATAGAAAATAAGAAAATACAGTACTTTAATGTATACACTCTCTGCAAGCTAAATTGCAGTTGAAAAGATGATTGCTGAATCACAGCACAATGAAACTTTTGCAAATATAATACCATTAGCATAGAATATGATGTTTACTTGCCCCAAGGCCAGACACTGCAAGTATCCACTAGCTATAAAATGGTTTCTTGAAATTTAAATTTGAGCATAGCTAGTGTATGAATATTATTTATAATGAAATGTTAAAACTGTCTGTAGAAAATTCAAAAGCAGCCAATAGCTGCTTTTGAATAGCAAAGAGTCTTCCAGAAACAAACCTTGACGGAACTTACCTGTTAAGATGGTACGCAATGAGGGGAATGTTGAGGCACAGCGAGAACCATTCTCCGCAAAACAGGAACAAGATGTTGAACACCATGTGCAGGAGGTACTCAGGCAGTACCAACTGAAGCAAAAAGTTATTTATCAAATTTTCTAATACATCAGCATCTTAACAACAACAAAAAGGGTAAAATGTAATTTACAGTATTAGCAAAAATTATAAAATAAAGAAATTTCATTTTAAAAAATAATTTAATTAATTTTTTACTTTTGGTACGGACTGTATATGTACTATAAATTTCAACTGTACTGTAATTAAGACTGAAAAACTTGATTTTATTGATAATTTCTCTCCTATAGTGGTATGCAAGGTGGGTCAGTGTAAATATTCTTTTTTTTTTTTCTTTCGTAAAATAGCCAACAACAATGAATTGCAATAAACCTAAAATATAATTCAATATTTTGTAAAATGCCAATAAACTAGATAGTACGATATAGGGGTCTTCAAGGTTTTATATACTTACAGGATTTAAGCTGTTACATTGATCAATTGGATTTTTGTAATCTGTCTTCAGTTCATCAAAAGCAATAACCTGCAAGGAAAAAGAATATCATTGCATGCAGTGCAAAATCTCACTAAATAATAAGTAATAACTAGTGTTCAGTACACTACAATGCGTGTCACATTTAATTAGGTTTTCGTCTTGTTTGTAATGTTCTTTGTCATTGGTTGACACTTTACAACGAGGGGTCTAACAGGCTCAACACAAGCTGAGTACTTCCGAGCATCTCCAACCATAACATAATTGAATATGATGGCCAGTGTAGCACCAAAATTAAAATTAAATACAGTAGCAAAGATAATTAAGGCTACAATTAAAATTCATGTGGAGAATGGAGTACCGAACTAAAAAAAAAAAATAATGTTAAAATGGATAGAGGGTGCAAAGTTATGCTACTTCATTTTTTTTTCCAGTTTTTTTTAGGGTCCTGTATCTATTTTTAAAAAGTATTGAAAAAAAAAAGTTGCTTTAATACTGAGCTACCGACAGTAGTTGAATCTGCTAGCAATGTTAACATAACTGTTAACAAATAAATGCTACTTACAAGTTATAATAGAGTAACAAAATCCAATGGCTTGTTTCATTAGAGTTAGCTAGTCTCTGAAAATTCAGGACATATCTACTAAGAAGTGAGGCACATTAAGAGCTCCCTGCCCTTCCACCCTCCCTTCCAGTCTATGACCTATAACAGCTGCAGTCCATTAATTGCTCTTAAAGTTTCAGCTAGTTCTGGTTCTGAAGTTTTAGAACTGAATTACAGTAGTCCAAATTACAGATTGCTCGATCAATTTTGGTTCAGTCTCATTTTCAACCAACCAGCAACAGACCAAAGCTAATATTATGTGTCCATACTGTATGAGAAATATTAGATATTGTAGAAAAAGTGGGTATTATCACAGTGACAGTTTACCGGGAAGGGGGGAAGGGGGAGGATTTTTTCCCAGGTCGATGGGCCTTTGTAAAAGGAGCCAATTTGTGGGAGAAAAGGGGAGTAGGGCACTACAGTGGAAAATTAGAGTGTCTAATTTTTAATTTCTCCTCCCAAACCAAAACTTTGAAGGATGGTGAATTACAGATTGATTGTTAGTTACAGGTCCCGATGTATGATAGTGTGTGTCTCGGACACAAGGTAACAAAAAAAACTATCCTGGGCCTGCCGAGACGCCTTCTCGGGATGTAAGGTGAAAGTAATGAGAAAAAGTCTTCCGTGCGGAAGGGCGATTGTGAAGGTGAGAAACGGCTTTCGCCGTAATGGCTACTCTCCAGTCTGTCACCGAGAAAATGAGTGAAAAATGAGAGGAATATGGGATTGCACCACACTGCCTGGAGAGTTGGTATTTAGATGGAACTAAAGGAAATGATAGATTCAAAAGGATGGTATGATACCGGTACGTACATATTGATTTTGAGATAAAATGTAAGGATTAAAGGAAGACAGGAAAGATTTCAGGAGCGGCACAGGAAAAATGATGTAACAGGTTCTAGCATGCCTTGAGATATCCCGTGAATTACAGAATTACATGGGTCTATAACAAATGTTTATGATATGCCACTCCCACCGTCATTAACTGACACTGATGCATTAATTGAGTGATACGGATCTGTTAGAGCCGATCGATGAAGGCCTGATCTGCCTATACAGTATAACAAATCTTAGTTTACCTCTAGACAGTTCAGCAGACTAGACGGCGCCAGCTATATCAGCCAATGAAAAGGCGGCCAGCAGTCATTCTAGCCTTTTCATTGGCTGATATAGCTGGCGCCGTCTAGTCTACTGAACTGTAGAGAGGTAAACTAAGATCTGTTATACTGTATATGCAAACACTCAAGGGGGTACAGTAGTAGTCATGACCATGATATATATATATATATATATTACAGTATGTATAATTTAATTATGCATACAGTATAACAAATTTTAGTTTACCTCTCGACAGTTCAGTAGACTAGACGGCGCCAGCTATATAAGACAATGAAAAGGCTAGAATGACTGCTGGCCGCCTTTTCATTGGCTGATATAGCTGGCGCCGTCTAGTCTACTGAACTGTCTACAGAGGTAAACTAAGATCTGTTATTATTACAGTATTATTATTTTTTTTTTGTAGATACATTGATACAGTACATATTGTAAGCTGCTGTATTATGCATTTAAGTTTTGTTATTTCTGTTCAGCTGAAATTTGCTTGCTGCAATATTATGAATATTATGCATATGCTACCGGTATGCATACATGTATGCATACAACAGTATACATAAAGTGGGCGTTAACTTACGTGAAAAATTGCGAAGAAAATAAGAAAAGCATCTACAATTAGAGCAATGATATATGAGAATGCAGGAAAACTAAACGCCATTTAGGAATCACTAAATTTAAAGGGATTAATTAAATGAAAACAGAATGAAATAAAAACTAGTTTCAAAGGAACTTTTCAACAGCCCAAATCTGGAAGTGATCAACCCTGAAGTTGCCGAAAAAATTCAACATTATATTTGAATTTTGCGCCTTTTTTTCGTTTGCAGCCACGTAAATTTAGCCAGCTTCACTTCATCAGTTTACAGCCGGCGGCTTGCGTGTTTAGAGTTTTAATTTTGTGAATGTCACTGTTAAATTGCATTTTAATTATATTCCACTTAATATTTTAATAATTGTGATATTGAACTCAGCTTGAAGATAAATAAGTATATTTTCATTGCTGTAAATCTGTTAAAAGTGTCGCTCAAACGATCTCACAATGTCCTCAATAGACACATCAATGCTTGAAGAAATGGGATTCAGTCAGCTCAAAATGTAAATATTTCCTATGTTTAAAACATATCACATGAACGTAGTTTGAAGCATGTAAATTTTACTAACAAATATTATCTATTTTTCAGTGATAAAGCACTCGCAGCTACCGGTAATGCAGGAGTAGAAGCCGCGATGGAATGGTATGCATATGAAATAATTTGGTCAAAGACTCCTATGTAAAATTTGTGTAAATTTAATATTATACTGTATGTACTATTATACTGTTTATACATACGTAATTATGTATCTATGCATACCTCAGTTAAAAAAGTACTCTTTATACTGAAGTATGTGCATATGCCTACTGACTCTATACTGTCATATATGCCTACAGTATGCATATATGCTTACAGTATGCATGTGTGTGCATATCAATGGTAAAAAAGATAAAAGTTTATATTAGGCGGCAATTGTGAGTATATGCATACCATGGTGGCTCGCCTCAGGCTTTCGCTTCTCAGCCTCTTCTTGAACTCCCCGGAACTGCCAGCCTCCACCACCTCACGGCTCAGCAGATTCCACTCACTCACCGTTCTTCTGTAAAAAGAAAACTTCCCTACATCACTATCCTGCTGCCCTCATACTCCAGCTTCCACTTGTGGTCCCTCCTTCCCCTATATCTGCCTTTAACTGCCCCCTCACTCATCTCCTCCCATCCCGTTTCTCCTCTTGTTATTTTATACATTGTTGTGAGCCTAGCTGATATCTTTTCTTCTGTCCTCAAGCGCCTCCCACCCCAGCTCTTTAATCATCTCCGTTACCCTGTCCCTTTCTATAATACAGTAATGTTATTATCTTTACCAACAAATTTAACCCCTGACCTTCCTAGTTCCCTTCTTGCTGCCCTTCTTTGTACTTTCTCCATTTCCCTTTTACCTTCCTGCCTATAAGGGTCCCACACACTACATGTACTGTACACCCATACTCCATTATTGGTCTGATTAGTGATTTATGTATATATATATATATATATATATATATATATATATATATATATATATATATATATATAATTATATATATATATATACACTGTATGCTTTTTCTTTCACCGTCCTACTCGTGCCATACAGATTTCTCATCACAAATTCTAGATTTCTTCTTCTATTTGCTATCACATACTTTATATGTTCATTCCACCTTAGGCTATTGTGAATGATGTACAGTAAAACAAGCCTTAGATTACGCCTGAGATCACAGGCTAGACGTCGCCAAGGCGTAGTAATCTTCATTTTTTAAAAATGTCCCACAACAAGGTTATTTTAAACTATGGAATTTTTTAAAAATATTACATGCTTCTATAATATGTATAACTATTAGAAAAAAGTATAAAAAAGTAAGTTTAATTTGATTTCAAAATCGCGTCGCCACCACTTCGACCACTTTGCACCTCTTCCAGACGAAAGCCTGGAGCCAGTGGGGCCGCATGGAGCCGCTGTTGTGACAACACGTCAACACCAAAAATGCTAAAAACTTGAAAAAAAGTGGTGAAATTAAAAAAAATAAGCACCCTTACGCATTTAAAAGTAACATTCTGGATTTATTATAGCTTCTGGAGGCGTATATAGACGTATATTCCGATCTGTCTTTTATTTTAAAACGAACGCCTTTTTTCAGCTCAGCTGATCGGTTTAGTTCGATTCGGTTCGATTTAATTAATCGATTTCGAGCTCCTGTGACGTCACAATAACAAAAATCATGGCAGCGTGCCTTTTCTGTTTTGGTTTTAAAGTTCGCTAAATTAATGAACATTAAACCATATGTCAGTACTAATAACAGGTTAAAAGTCTATTAGAAACTTGGGATGGCCGCTAGGCAAGCGGATTGCCGCGCCCACGGCCGTGGCGTTCTCATAAACCGGCAAACTAAACTAGGGATGTGATGTTTTTTTCTAATCGAGCGCCTATCGTTAAAAAATGAAGGTCGTAACGCAAAACGGTACTATTTTCTATTCAAAATGTCTTCCATGCGTAAACTAAGGTTTGTCATACTGTAGTACCCAATTTTGCCACCAGAACAAGGAATGTAATTTCATTATTGGCGATAGGTAACATTTCCAACGTCAATTAAGAGTAAGATAACGTCACCAATGTTAAAAGAAATCCCTCACACAAAAATTATGAAAAGGATTTAAGGGTAAGGTAACGCCACCAATGTTAAAAAAAATCCCTCTCACAAAAATTCTGAAAAAAAATTAAAATGTTCTCCTCTACACCCCCTATCAGTAGCTAAAATATCAGGTATACAAATACGATCTAGTTTTTGAGTTATGAATTTTTAAAGTTGACTAATTTAACATGGGATTTTCATTTCTCCATGTTAAAGTAGTCAACTTTAAAAATTTATAACTAAAAAACTAGATCGTATTTGTATACCTGATATTTTAGCTACTGATAGGGGGTGTAGAGGAGAACATTTTAAATTTTTTTCAGAATTTTTGTGAGAGGGATTTTTTTTAACATTGGTGGCGTTACCTTACCCTTAAAATGTTCTCCTCTACTACTTTAACATGGAGAAATGGAAATTCCATGTTAAATTAGTCAACTTTAAAAATTCATAACTCAAAAACTAGATCGTATTTGTAAACCTGATATTTTAGCTACTAATAGGGGGTGTAGAGGAGAACATTTTAAATTTTTTTCATAATTTTCGTGTGAGGGATTTTTTTTAACATTGGTGGTGTTATCTTACCCTTAATGGTCATTTCCCATAAGTTTACTTGTACTATAAATCAACAATCCGTCACCTCAGAATATAAGTGTCATATAAACCATGAGGTTTTGATGCAATTCAAGACCTTATGTACAATACATGTAATTGTAATACATTGTAATTGTAAAAAAAAAAAAAAGAAAACTCGTGTTTTTTATGACACTTATATTCTGAGGCGACGGATTCTCTTTATCGGACAGACATTGCAGTACCAACAATACTTTGTTTACTTTCAATGACTTGCTCTAGCTCAAAATATCAACAATACAGTGGACAAAGGGGTGTTTTTGGGGGTAACTCCCGTTCCCCTATACTTGCTATGGGTGGGTCGACCCACTTGTTATGGCACAAAGATGCTCCTTTTCTCCGAGAGACCCCTCTTTTTTTACTTTTCACTGCTATGGTAATGAGATATTCTAGTACATACACATTCAATATTTGCCTGTTTTTCACAGGTACTGTATATGTATAAGGAATCAATCAAAGTACCTCCCTAGTTATTTATGAAATAAAAGCAAACATACTTCACCGTATGCTACTGGTTAGCTCCATCTATGAAGCCCTTTAAAACTCCTGTTTTTGTGATCTGCAAAAGGAGGAGCTAGTCGAAGGGCAGTAACAAAGTACTGAATGTCACTGGCGAGACGGCAAATCCCCTCGACCATATCGCAACAGTATCGACATTGATTTTAATAATAATTTATTAACTTTAATTATTTTGATGCATTTTTTTTTTTTTTTTTTTTATAAATTGGATATAATACCACATTCTTTGTGTTATGGTGCTGCTTGTGCCGTGTATTGTATCCTTTTCACCTCAATTGTTTGTCATATATGTTTTGTTTTTTTGGTATATGTACTTGGGTGAATAAAAAATAAATAAAATAAAAATAAATAAATAAATAACTACTCCTAGGTACTTGTACTTATCCTCTTCCTTAACTACCTCCTCTCGAATAGTGTACCTCCTGTCCGTGTGCTCTCTTTTCCACCATCACGCTACATTTTCCTACATTAAGACTCATTTTGTTATCAGTCACCCATTCTCCTACCTTGTCAAGATCTCTTTGTAGCACTATTTTATCCTCCTTACTCTTAATTGTTCTGTTTTGTTATCATGAAAAATTATTCCTGGAAAACCATGGTGCAAAACCAACCACTTCGAATCGTGATAAAACAAGAAGTAGTTGGTTTTGAGACAACGTGATAAAATGAGTTAGTCTGTTTTGACGGAACACCATCAATATTCGTAATGTAATTATGATATGTAAGCATACCATTATTTTGTACCCAATTTTTGCATACTATATACTATATGTATAATGTATGCATACTCTTATTGTTGTTTTACTAGAATTAGGATATACAGCATAATAACCTATAGTACAGGTGTGCATTGTTTTTACATTTTTTAGGTTGATAGCTCATGCCGATGAACTTGAAGGGTCGTCTAGTGGCCCTGACGTTATCATGGAAGACACTCCAGCTAAAGCTGAGGGTGAATCAGAACAAAAGACTTCTGGGGCAGAGGAGGCCAGCACAGTGGCTGATGCTGCTCCTCTCGTGGCCAAGTCCTTTAAATGTGAAGAGTAAGTTACAGTATAGCAAGGGCGTTAAATGAGAATTGTAAGAATGCGTGTAGGATTTGAGACATACAAAAGTAGTCTTTTATTATAAGGCTGATATTTTATCCATGAAAATCAGTAAAACTTGGAGCATGACAGCACTCCAGTGCTATAAAAGTTAAGGTTTAAAATCAAGAAGCACCATGTTTTCAGTCTTCCCCATTTATCATTTAAATCAATACAATTTGAATTGTAATGTTGAATCTTTAACACACTTAAATATGCCAACACAAAATTAAATATCATTAACACTGTAAAGTAATGCAACAATCAATACAATAAATTTGATGCCTAAAGCCGCGTTCACAATTGGCGTCAAACTTTTCTAGACGCAGCGTCAAAAGCCTCTGATTGGTCAAAAAACTGATGCACGCATGCGCGTGATTTTTAGAAGCTTGGAATTGCAAGCTTCAGACGCTTCTGACGCGCGTCTAGAAAAATTCGACGCTTATTGTGAACCCGGCTTAAGAGTTTGTAGTCGATTGGTAATTTTCTGTCGGTAAAATCCTACTACAGGCTGTACTATCTCTGAACAATACAAATTTTGCCTCTGCTTTATTGTTAGCCTTGTCATACATTCTTAGAGGTTCAGTAAGCTTTAGCAATACCGGTACTGAGATGGCTTGCCTGTAATTTTGGCTCTGCTTTCTCTAAATTTTAAATCAGTAACTCATTGTTTCGTGCAAACCAGACAAGGTTTGACAAGTTTGTTCTACCTCAAAAAACATGCACTTTTTTCATAACTGTATAATTAAGTTTTCTTGTATAATTACATCATTGACAAGTTGCTGTTTGTTACCAGGTGTAACAAACTGTTCAAGTCGGACCTGGAGGTGCAGTTCCACGCTGGCAAGACGGGACACAGCCAGTTCTCAGAGTCCACGGAGGAGAAGAAACCTCTGACGGAGGAAGAGCGGCAGGAGCAGCTGCGTCTTGTAGACGAGAAACTCAAACAGAAGCGAAAGGAGCGCGAGGAGAAGGAGAAGGTGGAGGCTCTGGAGCGGGAGAAACACAGGATCAAAGCTGGCAAGGAGATGGTGGCTGCCAAGAAAAGGTGAGCAGGAGGATCCTTCTTCCATTTTCAAGAAGGTTTATTGTAGGTTTGCTTATCATTAAAATAGAAACCTTAACAGAAATGGAAGGAAGGTCATTTTGTAACTCATAGTTATAAATGTTAGCATTAGATATGTGATATTACCGGTACTTGTCTGTTGTTGGTCATATAATATTTGTAGCAGACTCAAAATATTTACGTACTGTATACTGAATTAAAATAGTTGCTCATCATGTTTTTTAACGTAATTTTAATTGCGTTAAGTGGTATTTTTATTTATTTATTTTTAATTATGACTTGTAATGCCTCAATTTTTATGTTTTTAAATACAGTATTGTATAGACTGGAACTAAAAACAAACAAAAAAAATGAGATTTTTTTTTAATTTCCTTTTTTCTTGATTGAAAACAAGTTTACTATTTTAATTTGACATGCACTTCAAGGTAAAAAATCAGTAATTTGAACGGTACTGCATTAAAATCTTAAAATCTGCATAAATTGATTGTAAAATTTATATTTTAGGGCAATCGACACATTAGTGGTAATGTATGTACCAAATTACAGTAAAAATATTATGCTATTGTACCCACTGGTACCTGTCAGGGATTAAAATATTCAGCTGGAAGTTAGCTCTGACGTCATTTGTGGATGATTGCAGGCTGGAGGAGCAGGAGATGAAGAAGATCATTGAGGAGCGTCGTCGAGAGAAGGTAGAGGAGGCTGCGGCAAGGCAGCGCATCAAGGCCAAGATTGAGCTGGACAAGATCGCGCGACGCAACAAGTACGGCATGGCTTCACCAGACGGGGCCACCGAGCAGCCTGCTGCCGCCCCTGCTCCGACCCCCGCACCTGCCCCTGTTCAGCAGCCTGCTGTGCCAAAAGACTACACAGAAACCAAGCTCAACGTAAGTTTTGTGCTCTTAAAACTTGCTAGAGCAAGAAAGATATAAGTTATTATAATCAATTATGTATTATAGTGCTCTTATTCTGCATTAGTTTTATTTGCATTATTTTTGACATTCAAGCTTATGCCTGAAGTACCCGTAAAAAATTGTTCACAATCTGCAGTAAGCTATTAATTTGTGTATTTGCAGTACAGTATGCAGTTTCAAATTGTTGCTTTAATACTATGTAAATAAAATAATGTACCATTTTATGTTGAGTTAAAAATTTGAATGAAATTGGTATGACATGCTATTGCCAGTTTATTTGTATTTGCTTGGTACTATACACATTTTTTTATAATACTGTACAGTGTGTTCTATAATAATTCTATGCAATAATACTAAAAGCAATATTGGAGTTAGCCCACTTGCTTTGTGGGTGTATTAAGTTAGACTCACAGTGAACTGTACTATTAACTTCTTGTTGCGTTGTTTCAGATTCGTCTGACTAACGGGCAGACTCTGAGCCATACGTTTGGTCCCAAAGAGGAGCTCTCGGCCGTGCGTCTTTACGTTGAGATGAATCGTACCGACGGTGACGGCCCCTTCTCCCTTATGACTAACTTCCCTCGCAAGGTCTTCACTGGAGAAGACTACAACAAGCCTCTCCAAGCTCTCGGTGAGTGTCGCAGATATCCTCTTTATACTGAAAGCATTACATTAATAGGAGCCATCCTGGTACAGTCTTGAGATGAGTAGGCTTTTTACTGAAATACATGGCTGACTGTATCATTAGAGCCTGTTACTATGGTTCTATCACTTCTTTCTGTTATGATAATGAGAAAATCAATACCAAGACCCACTTCCCTTTTCGTAAAAATTCCAACTTCTTTTTTTTTTTTTTTTCCTTAATTTTACCTTAGTCATTAACTTGCAAAGTCATCAACCAAATTGTTTAGCCTGCATTCATTATATCCATGTCGCTCCTTGCATTAAAAAGCATGGCATTTTCAAAAACACATTTACATTTAAAAACTATATTTTATGGTGTATTTATTTATAAATTTATTCAACTTCTTACGTGATAAAATTAATGTTGTATTGATTGTTTTTTGCTCCGCAGGTTTGGTGCCTTCTGCAGTGATCATCGTATCGAGGGGAGTGGTCCAGTGAATTTTCTCCGAGCCTTCCAATTTTGTTGTGGGTTGTTGAGCAAAAGGTACATACAAACAGATTTAGTTCTTCACAATCCACTTTAATTTCTACTCTCTTAAAATCTTTCAGTACCTATAATATTAATTTCAATGCTGATATTATTTGTTACTCTATTTATCTGCATTGAAATAAAAATGTAATTAAGTAATTATATATTACAAACGTGCTTTCATTTGATTTTTTTTATTGAATTCCAATAAAGTTTCGTTATTGTAAAAATATACATGATAATGTTTTACTTATTTTTGTTTTGTACATTTTTTTTTTATACAAAAAGCTTGAAATATTCAGAAGCTATACAATATATTTGTACTGTATTGTACATGATTACATTTAATTTTTAGTACATTGATCTTCTTTAGCTGTCGCTATTATCAGGGCTGTCTTTAGACTATTTGGCTGAGGCCACGGCAGATAAAGAGCCCCCCACCCCCAGAAATTCAGGTGGGATATTAGCTGGCAAGCCCTGAGCCTTATAGTGAAGCCAGTCCTGATTCTTTATCTTCTTCTTTTAAATTGGGAGCATCTGGTTGAATAATATTTTTTTACTTGCTAGCACTAGTTTCATGACAAGACCTAAATTTTGTTGTATGAGGATATGCAGGTCTTATTGGGTATGCTAAGATATTGATCATTGTTACACAAAATTGTTTGATCAGAATCCAGTAATTCATGAAAGTAAACATTACCAGCGTAATGTTTAAAGTCTACTCTCATCTAGGCAAAATTGACAATAGGCAATTTATATTGATTGGCAATATTCAAAATCTACTTTTAGACATCTACATACAGTAATAGGAAACCTGCATGAAACTTTTTACTTACAGAAATGAATAGAGGGCACCATCTATGCTTCTCTGATTTTTTTTTAGCCTTTTTTTTTTTTGCATTTTTGCAGGCTAGAAAGTATTGGTTTGTTGAATTCGCGCTCCTTTTAGGTCCTATCCTTTTATTAAGAAGTGATGCCTATTGTTGTTTTTTTCAGAAAATGAGTAGCATAATTAGGTGCCCTCGTTTCATTTCTGCAATAAAGAATTGTCATACAGGTTGTCCACTATAAAAACAATGCAAAAGTTCTTTATCCTTCTAGAATTTTATTTGGTCATGATTCACGGAAGAGTTACTGTTTTCCAGGTTTTTTACTAACTGCGGCTAGCACGAGCCTACTTTAATGGTAAAAACCATGGTTAGTAAAACCTGGATATCTTCCTTAATGAATTGCATTCATTATATTATATAATATAAGACTTAATTTAAAGCAAAAGTTTTCCTAGATTATAATTTTTAAAGTATTGCTTAATGTATCAATTGCTGATTATAATTCTCTTGTCTTGTATGAATATAATGTATTGCTAAAATAAAATCAGTGAGAAACATAATACACAGTAAAACAAAGATAAATATTTTAACATTTTCATTTAATTGACCAGAAATAACTGTTGCCTAACAAAACTCTTGAAGTGTGGTGTAATGTTCAATATTAACAATAGTTGATTAAGTAACACATTAGTCAACTATAATTTTTTGTTTTAAAAATAGGCAAGTGAAAATATTGCTATTACAAGTGCAAGAACAGGTTGCATTTACATCACAATTTAATCATTACTTTGATCCTTAAAAAAAATGGCCAAACACTTTTCATTCATGTCCATTGTTAATTATTTGTTTAATCAATAAACAAGGATATATTGTATACAATACATGATATATTATAATATACATATAAAGCATTTTCATCATACTTTCGACACTAAATAGCAAATATGGCAATGCAGGGAATCAAAATATAATTTCATTCAAACATAAATCCTAAATTTAGATACTTCATTAAACCATAATATTTTCTAGTGATTTTGCTCTAAGCTTTATTTTAATATCATTTGTTCACTATGTAGACCATTGAACTACATAATAAGTACAGGGTTAGTGAGATCTTTCATATTTTATTGTATTTAAGTACTGCATATCAGTACATGGTAAAAAATTACAGAGTGTACTGTATTGCTGTATTGCTAAATGTATTGTATTGTTGCAAGTATAGGGGAGACAAGTGTTCAGATGTATTAATTTCCAAGTGAAATTTAACCAATCTACTTCACAGGTTAAAATACCAAAATATTGTTTGAAGTTTGCTTGCAACAAGTACACAGTAGAGCTGTAATATATTATGTTCTCTCAATATAGTAGGTAACAATAATAATAAAAAAAAAATGTATAATGTATGACATTATTGCTTGAAAAAGCTGTAACTTTGCACACAAAGTTAGACCGCAGATTAAATAAAACATTCCCATTTTTTTAACTCTATTTTTAACATCACGGTAGATCCAGAACATAATAACTAAACTATTAGATGGAAAGGTAAAATGTGAAATGAATATGTAGAAGCATTTTTTTTTTTACTGCTACTTTAAAGAGCAATATTCTTATATTTCACAGCTGTTTAAATCTTAATTATTATCAATCTGTTTTTAATTACGTACATAAAGTTTCTTTAAATATTCAAGTTAGCATAATAATTATTACCATGCAATAAATGTAGCTATATAATGATTATTGGCATTGCATGCAATATTGAAAATGTATGTAATTAGCAATATTCCAACACCAGAAATATAATTTTGTTTTTTAAGTTGAATTTTTCCTCAAATAACTTTAATTTTATACAAATTGATAATCATATTGCAATAACCGTTTGTCTGGTATTGGAACACCAAGACATGTTTTTTGTTTTTTTTTCCTATAACCCAAATCTTGACAATAGTCAAAAATGACTGTGAGACGTCCTCCATGACACTCCCTCCCTCAATGATTGTGACAGAAGCTATTTTTATGTGACTGTAAGCTAAGTGTTATCACATTGCAGCAGTGTAACAGTTTAGAAAGTGAGCCACTGCAGAAAGAGCAGGAACTCTGCAAACCTCTGCCAGTTCCATCCTGGATAGTTGTCGCGAGGATCTACCGCCCCAGGAACCTTGCTGGGGTACACGATGCCCCCTTCAGGACAGTTGGTGATGAGTCCATCCTGCGATCCCTTGATACCATCGCAGTCCACAAGTTCAAGCTGCTTGTTGAAGCATATCCGGATTTCAAAGAGGTAGGTGTTACCACTTCTCTGAAACACACAGAGTGCGATAACTTAGAACTGCGATTATTAGAGATTAAAATCTCTAGTTTGTTGGTTGTGATTTTCTTCTCAAAGATAATATTAATATGAAGTGCTCACTTATTAGGTTTTAATCAGAGCATTTAAAATGCATTGACATAAAATAATTTTTACTAAATTGTTTTTTTCAATAGCAGGTTGATAATTTATTAAAATTTCTATTTAGTCAGTACCTTGTTCAAACAATTTTTAGAATTACCGGTACAGTAATATTTATGTACAGTAGTTGCAGCATGAAATCAATAACATTCTAACACAAAGAAACAAAATAAACTTACAGCGTCATGAAGGCATTCAATGCCAGGATCAGTTTGGACACTCTGTTTGACGGCGTCAGAGATTTCTTGAACAGTGTAGGTCTTTGTTGCGCTCGGGACTATCCCAGCCTTGCTGAGGGCTGCCGTCATGCCGTGCTGGACCTCCCACGCCAGCCCTTGCGTGAAGTACTTGATCTCGGAGTCCAGCGCGGGCAGCTGGGCGGCACAGGTGCCATGTTTCTGCCACTCGTGCTTCCACAGAGAGTCCTCGGCAGTGCCATTCTCGATGTTGGGCCAGTGCAGGTCCAGCTGCTCCTGGATAGGCGCAAGCTCCTCGGGATCAAAGTGCCACGAGTTGTTGCAGAAGCCAGGGCCGATTGTGCCCAGCTTTGTTGGCCTGTAGCAAGAGACGGCATAAGCATTTCAACTTAATTAATATGGACGGTCAAAAACACAAAGTCATGATCGAGGATTCATTTTTTTTCATATTTAATTAATTTCTTCTTCAATTTTGATGTCATTATAAAAATACATCAAGTACCTTAATTTAGGAATATGTATCATAGCAAAAAAGAAAAAAACAGATTCGTTTTTAGAGCAAAATGATGTGTAATTTAAATAAAAATTTGCCAAAAATCTCACCAAACTCCGTGGACAGCCCACTCCTGAGATAGCAGACAGGTGTGGTTCTCCACCTTTTCCTTCCACTGAATGCAAACCGTGTTGGGCCAGTGCTGGGTGAAGATCAGAATATCCCAGTGGTGACTTGACTCTGTTGTCTCCGGGGCAGCCCTGTGAAAGTAATTTGTTATAGCCATGCAACTGACAGGCTGTATTTCTCAATAAACTTACCAGCTACTGCTTATACCTAGCAGCAAAACCAGACAAAACACAGATATCTTCATTTTTTAACAACGATCTAAACTACAGGAAATTCTAACTTATTCTAGACAGCTTGCAAAAAAATATAATCAGCTGATAAAGAAAAATAAATTTTTTGGTCAACACTAAATAGTTACAAATTTATTTCATAGATGGCGTAAGCTTACTAAATGTAAATACACACGTGGGACGAATGCGCGGTTCCTTCAATGCGTTACTCAAGTGGTGCCAAATCCTAAATTTAGACATTCGCTCTCGGTGGTGCCTTCTTTGCCTATTTCTTGCCCCCAGTCTTGCTTCCTATCACAGTTTTGCTACCCTCTGTGAGTGAAGGAAGCATCACCGAGTCCGAGAGAACAGGTAGGGGGTTCGCCCGCCGGTCGTCATCCATACGCGCATGTACCTCCACTGGACGCTCGATCATAGAATTCTGACAGCTAGTCAAGTTTAAGAAACAATGATGAATCAGTTACTCACGTCAGTTACACGAGGTATAACAAGTTACATGATAAAATCCAGGATTTAAATTAAATTAGTTAAAATATAACGACGGTACGTGATATTTTAATGCGTAGAAAAACTCGATGCTGTCAAAGAAATTAATTAAGTACTGATGATTTTTGTTATATAATTATTTTTACAATAGATAGCCCGATCGTTGAACTCATCAATTAACAGTTAACAATATTCTGACCCTGGAGGATTTTTAAAAATCATAAATAATATTATTTCCATTAAATACTAAATTATTCTCTATGCATTAATTGTAATTAATTAAAAATAGAGCGGGCACTAGCTCATGGTTCAGAACTTTTTTTTTTATTCCGTAATTTTTGGCTGCTTTGTCTAAAGTGTTTTAAAAGTTAACTAGCGTTTATTCGTATCTTAAATATTACGCAATACATTTTGCAGGACCTGAGTTTATTTTTCAACTGGTTCTATACCTCGGTGAATCGTATACTAGAGATGGTGCAAGCAATTAAGTAACGTGTCTATATAGTGTCTAGGTAAACTGATGAAAACTCCCAAATTAGATATCTTACTCGTATATGCAAAACGTCGTCAAATGATGCAATTATTTATTTTCTAAATTATTATATGCAACTAAATTGTACCAAAAAATTTCATAAGAAGTCTTACTTTTACAGCAAGAAGAGACTTTTAATTCTTGGGCATATAGAAATTAAAGGGTTATTAAATATTTCCAGACATTTTGAAACACATATTCTGATGCATTCTTTTAGCCTGGAGATAAAATTTGATGATAAAAATAAAAGTCGGTGTGTCTAGACCTCATCACTTGAACATTCGATACATAAGTTCTTAATATGATATTTTTTTTTCTAGTGGATTTATTTTTAAAATACATTTGCCGGACGATGTATATAACTCCCTTGGCATATTTATACCTCACGGATCATCTTAAAATATATTCTTACTCACGACATCATATAGAAAAAAAAATATAAATATATTAGCTATTACATTGTAAAATATTATTCATATTATTAACGAATTGGTTTGTATAAAATTAAAACTTTTTTGTATAGTACTGTCTCTATTTAATATTTATATAATATTCAAATTTTGAATTTATAAATAACAATTAAAAATACTTGGTAGTTCAAAGTACAAAAAAAAAGTAACAGCTATAATATTATAAAATAAAAAGCTTTTACTATCAAAGCCAATTTTCAATATTTGTTGTCAATTCGAGGGTAAAATTTGTATAAATACTAATGACGAGTAACAATTTTCTTAAACTTCCGACCGTTTTCCTTTAAATTGACAATTACGATCAGCTGTTTAATTTGCACGTGGCATTGTTGAGCCGTCAGCACGTCATTAGTCATACTCTCATGCAGAGTACCGAGAGCTTGTTGCATGCAGGCGTACTTTGTAGTGGGCGGAGACGTGCGAAGAAAGATTAACTCCACACTCGCGATTATACATGCTACATTTAAGTACTCCGTCCCAGCAACTTTGTAACCACCACAGTCTAAAGAAGTTCATTCAAGTCTGCACAATTTTGCTGTACTGACAAGCGTAGACAGATTTCTTACTCATGCAAGTTCAATGTACTGTACACGTGTTACAGTTTTCATATGTTGTAGACCAATATAGAATCGTAATGAATTATAAGCTCGTGTATCTATAGTTTGTTAAATGTAGGGCAGTATAAAAAAAAGGTTCTTCTTTTAATGTTTTTATTAATCGATGTAGTAAATTATCATTGTTTATAAAATTTGTTGATTTAACTTTCATTTCGTCAGGATAAAATGTGTTGTTTTTAAATAGTTGCCAACAATTAATGATCGTTTGTTGCAATATTTAATTTGTGGGGATGGTTGTTTTCTTTTAATTCTTTCTAATTTCACTCTAATAGCTTCAGATGACATGATTTTTAAAAAACTTCAAATTGCATGAAAATTTTATATCCCCTGGAGTTTAGGCAACATTGACTGCAGTAGCGTACAACAAGTTGCATACTTATCAGGATGAACTTTTTTTTTTTTTTTTAAAGAACGTCTTTTCGAATTGAATTGAGACTGCAAGAGATAAAAGGACGAAATATAAATAGACAATATAGTCGGAGGATTTACACGTGGCAACATTGTCCTGCTTGTCCATGCAAAGAAAAGTTGGTATATAATAATACTCTATAATAGAGATAACTAAAGTGGCATGAAAAAATTACATTATACATAATATAATATACCACCTCATACCCCGGCCCACTCTGAACTTTTAGATACTTTAAGGACAATATTTGTACTATTATTGACTCTGTTTATTTAGTACTAAATTTATACTTAAAAGTGCGAAAAGTATTGAAAATAAGGTTTAATTAGCCCATTTAAGGTGCTGAAACCTGAAAAGTCCGTACTGTAAGGTGAAAATAATTATACTGAAGTGAAATTCAGTATCTAATAAGCCGACCCAGGAAAAGAAATACATTTTATCCTTTTAATCTAAAAAGTTTCAGTAATGAAGTGTTCACTAAAATATTATGGCAAGATTTTTATTATTATTTTTTTTTATACTCGTATAAATATACAGAAGTTGCATCGTCACTGATGAGTGATGTTTTATTTATTTATTATTATTATTATTTTGCTTTCATTTCTCCACGCTATTCGAAATATTCGAATCGTTAACACGAATGTTTTGGGATCTTCCGTGATTTTATGTCGCCCGATTTATGATGATTTGATGTGCTGGTCGTGATTTCGTGTTTCAAGCAAAGGTTGGTAGATTTCACACGTATTCACTCGCCACCTTTTTAATTGTATCCTCTCTTCGTTCAGTATAAATAACTAAATCGATCTCATGGGAATACAATGGTGCTTCTTACTTGAAAAGTTTTACATTTTTACATTTCTGTTAACATAAAAATAATATTGCTACATTGGATTTGGTTTCATTTTCAGTTGTTCTTCTCTGTAACTAAGCAATAAAAACTTTTTAACATGTAATAAAAAAATAAAAATAGAGCTACACTTAATATTTTTTGTGTCTTATTCTATTTTTAAGTTACAAAATGTTAAACTAATATTATTTTGTTAACAATAACATCTCGATTTTTTGCTCGTGATAAAAAAAAAAGCGAGAAACTGATTTTCTGAGAATATTTTTTTTGTACTGATAGAACAAACATCCGGGTCAAATGGCTAATTCCTAAATACTAAGTGTCGAAACCTCACTACGATGGCGCTAGTTGACGGTGTATTTAAGAACACACGCTCAGCGCTGGCGCCATCCTTGCGCCGTGATCTCGGAACTACATTAGTTGTATAACAATACAAACCAAATGAAGACCCTATGTTTATGATGATGTGGACAATGAAGTGATAATTATATTTATGGTAGCAAAAATAATGCATTATCATTGCACATTAATTACCATTAAATCTTAAATCTTTAGAATGCATGTCATGTATATAATAATAAATAATAATAAAAAATCCGGATACCATTAATAATAAAATTAAGTATAAAATTATTATTAACTAAATAATTATATAAATGTAAATGATATAAAATAGAATTTAATGATTTTTTTTAAACTCCAATCTTTATACTTCTTCGTGTAACTGTATCAATGGCAATAATAAAAAGTACGATGTATTTTCTATTTTTGAAATTTGACATTGGCCACATTTATAATTCCCATCAAAAAAGAGTACATGTTAAAGTGGGCGTCTCCCCGCCGGTAAAGCAGTACGTGAGAGGTCTGCAGAGCTGACAGACAGAAATATCCAGCCCCGGCCGCCGCGGTCAGCGCCATCCTCGCGCCCCACGGGTATTTTAAAACGTCGTGCACGCGCTTCTTTCTCCGCAGGACCACTTCTAATTACCGACAATCGAAAACACGAGTGGAAAATTTTACTCAAACTTTTCTCTATAAAACCTAAATAAATTTGTTCTTGAACTAAATAATACAGTATATTAGTGGCGTAGCACTTCCCTAACAGCATAGGGGGGAAAATAAGTTCTAAGTCACACAACAGGCAAGCCCAATAACGTGTAATAGAAATAAATTACTGCGATGAATTGGTGAACTTTTCAGGGATTCCCCAAAATTACATTACAAATTGCCCCCCCCCCCCTCTCATGGCCATGTGCAGTTCTAACTTTGAAAAAAACTCTGTACATTATAATATGTTAATTGGACCATTATTCCCTGGTGCTATCTGTGCATGACCAATTTTTTTGATGAACTTGTCAAACAACTTGCATGCATGCCATGTAATATTCATAATTTATTAAGCAAGTTTGTAGTATTTTCTTGTATATTAATTATGCTTTCAGAATTATAAAATTCTTATAAAAGATCCTTGAAGCTAAAATCAAGTTATAAATTAAGAGTATTGCGTAGGTATAGAGTATTACCTAAGTCTACCTAGAGATACAATAAATATTAAATATAAATATACAGTAATATACTGTATCTATAGTAGATAAAAGTAAAATTTTTGGGGAGTATCCATCGTGACGTCACCAACCCTTTGACCTACCATTTACTACCAAGAAACGATTGGGCGCTCATAAGATTCTATACGGAGCAATTTTTCGATCGCAAATTGTTAACTCCTTAAATAAGTTGTGTTTGCAAGTTTAAAATTACGTATTGGCACTGATCTTTTACGTTTGCTGCTATGAAAATTTTATTAATTGTTAACCTCAGTTTAATTAAAGAGAGTCTAAAGAATTTCGCGGTAGTAGTGTTCTGACTCCGGAGCCACTACGGAGCGAAAAACCTGCGCAGAAAGGTGGCGTGCCGATGCGCAGTGGTTGTACCAAAAGTCAAACTTAGCAAACGAACATCGTTCAGTTACAACACGGCGACCAAATTTTCTGGTGGATGCTTACCAATGAAAATTTAAAAAATAAGAAAAAAAAAAAAAAAAAAAGGCACATGATACAACCTATATAATTATATACTATTTTACGACTTATAATATAGAATTCAAACTATATGTCCTATTAAACTATCAGATGCAGCAAAACGGGACAAAATAAAGTTTGCGATAAAGGTCATTTTCAACATATGCAGATAAGGAATATAGCTCTTTTGTCTTGTTTTGGATCTGGTGGTCTACATGAGAAGATGGTCAACAATGGACATCATATACAATTATTCTCACTGTTAACACTTTTATAAAATCTGCTGCATATCTCAAGTATAATATTTAAATACTATGACCATCGATAACTTAATTTATTTTCTTGGGAAAATTTATTTTGTGATTTGTTATTTCTAATTAGAAATAATAAAAAAAAAAAGAATACCAAAACTAAAATTAAAGTGTTCAGCATAATTTATGCCACCTATTTTTTTTTTTATTATTTTAAGCCTCAAAATGAGCTAGAAGAAAAAAAAACGCAAATAAATCGCGAGTCCATTTTTGGCAATGTCGCCACCATGATAAACACTTGATGATTCCCGGATTTGGCCGTCATAATTCTCCTTGATGTTAGTGAGTTATACCTCGAATATTCGCCAAGAGTTGGTTAGGGTCATCACCCTCTTTGCTAGCACCCCTGCAGTTACTTTGGTGCCCTACATCCGATTGCGTGCCATGGTTTAATTTTCCCATCTCATCGCTACTTAATTCCAAGTATATTCAGTCGACGTTTCCAAACGTAGGTTCTTCTAATGAGTTTTTTCTCTCATTGTCACATAGCGTGACGTCAGCAGCTGGTTTAGTGACGTCACAGATTTGGCATAGTTCCAAAAGTAGAGTAAATGCTATCGTACCTTATGGCTAATAGCAACCCCCTTGAAAACTTCTTTTGGTTTAACTACTGACGGACTTTTAACCGATCACGAGATGTGCCACACGCGGTACAAAAAAAAGAAAAAAAAAAGTTAGTATCGTCAAAAAAAGTTTAAAATTGATTGAAGTACAACTTCCTTCGTGTCATTTTATACTTTCGTATGATCTAAACTTAGACGCTCTCTTTATTCGTATCTTGAAATTGCGAGTAATTAATTTTATGCGTGCTCGAGTACATCGTGTGCTGAGGAAAGTGTGTTTAATTGATGACTTTTAAAATTAGCAGAACTCAAAATCGTTTTAGTATTGAAGTTAAAATGTTGTGTGCTTCTCTTGATGACATGAGATTTACGTAATTTATTATAAACATTTTTTTTTACATTATATTTTATATTTGTTATGGCTCTGCTTTTATAAAAATAAAATCGTATTTTAATTTGATTGATAATACTTAAAAAGTTCTTATGATTGAATAGGTACATAGAAAATGTACTTCCAATGCTATACATTTATTACAAAATATTCAATTTTCTGTCTAATCAGAGATAATTCCATTGTAAATATTCTCTTATTTTGATATGAAATAAAAAAAAAGAACTTTATTGTAACTCAATCCGCATGCAAGAAACTATTTTACATTCTGTTAAATACCCGTGAAACATTAAATTAAACTCCGACTGAATTTTTTTGCACGTTGTCTGGAAAGGCTGCAGCAGCAAACCTGAGCCAGCTTGTGGCATCTTCCGGGGGCGGGACAACAAACAAAGAAATTAGAAAGACGATAAAAGTGGCGAGGTGCTGGCTGCGCTCCAGCAGGGGAGCCTGCTGGCGATACTTTGGTACCGATATTGATAGCACATCGTGTTTGTTGTACTTTGTATCAATGTATTTAGTGGAGAAACCTGGAAAAAAAAAATCAAAGTGTGTTCTCCATCATTGGATTGGGTGGGTAAAATAGTTGAACCAACATATTGTTCATATATTTTTTTTCCAAACACAGTAACCAGTTGGTTGTATTAATTTCAAATAAATATTATGGGTATGAAATATTTACATCGTATACAAAAATTGATAGAATGGAAGCAAAAAACACATTCTGTATTTCATGTTTATTTTTCTTAAAGTTTGATCTAAAACCGGGTCAAGAAAACAGATTTCTTTTTAAACGTCCGTCTCGATCATTGATGTTTTGCGAAGTAGAATATCTACAAACTAAAACCAATTCTGACTTGACGTTTCTTGCTAACAGTTAACACGATCTAACTAACGCTCTGAGAAGAACTGACGTGTGACACGTGCTCAATCTGCCGCCACACGCTGCGCCTGATACCCCGCAATGACGTTAACATTGTTCGCCCAGCCTCAAGAATGCCTTAATTGCAAGCGAATGTCGGCGCTATGCCATGCATGTGACCAAAATCGAGCAATAATACGTGTTGGCAGCAAGAATTTGCATTCCGGAATTCACATTTTAGTAAGGATTTATTTTGAAGAACTATATCGCTAACGTTTATGTTTAATTCCTCGTCAGTGAATATGATAATTCTGCATATTGGTGCTATATTTTGTTGTCTTATATGTTTCAGACGCTGGCAATGAGCGTCGGTCGTCGTTCGTTGCTCTGACTTGAGCAGAGCCAGAGGTTGACGGCCTCGAAGGGGTGGTTTATTAAAAAAACAAAACAGCCATGTCGCAACCCCCTCAGCGTTCACCGGGCACTCCCCAGCAGGGGGGACAAGGACACCCCAGCTTCCCCCCCAACCACCCCCAGTTTCGCGGCTGGGGACGTGCCTCACCCGTACCCTTTCGACCCGCCTCGCCCTACTGCCCGTCCCCACCACCTATGAGATTCTCATCTCCGTCCTTCCATCCCGGGTATGGTCCAAATCCCGGATATGGTCCGAGTCCTGGTTACGGCCCAGGGTCACCAGCTCCTATGTTCGGTTGTCCATCTCCCAGGCCTTACATTCCGTGCCCAAGACCACGGTGGCCTGTATCAGCAAGCCCGGTACCCATGGGTATGGGACCAAGACCGTACCGCATGCCACCACAGCAGGTGAGAAACTTGTTCCCCTGTAAAGTATGCAAATTCTTCTACACCGTTCACTTGAGCTGACTACTCGAGCAATACTGATCAATAAATTAATGTCTATTTATAACTACTATGAAATACACTGTATTTACATTGCATCAGTAAAATTATTTAATAACTTCATTAATTATTGTATTAGACATGATCCAAATATATTTTTAGTAAGTTTAAATTCTCTGCACTTTTCATCTTCATTAGTTTCAACTTACAATAGTTAGTGTACTCTATGTTGTCATTGTACCATATGTAAAATTCTACAGGACCGTAGCATAACTATCGTTATATACATCTACATGTAACAACAATGGAGTTGAGTGATTTTTTTTGTGACGTCACTGTAAAATATCGTGATCTTAACTATTGAGGCTCCCTCCCAGAAAGTGTTGCCAAATTCCTGGTAAAATACTCGGCCTATTCTTTTAAGTAAACAATGCTTTTCCCCTAGCCAATTACCAGGTGAAAAATAAGAAAAATAACGTATTTAAATGTTCCAAATCTTTTTAAAGTTAAAGGTGGATAAAAAAATATACATAGACATTACTTCAAATTAGGAACTTGACTAATAAACCTGTTGTAATTATACTTACTTATAAACAACGTAACCTCTATATGTGCTAACAGACGTCAACAGCTATTTTCATTTTTCGTAGAATCTTCTTTCTTTTTTTCTTTTTTTTTTTTTTCTAGTCAGAATGACAGGTGTGAATAATATTGTATAATCATGAGGGGCATTTCGATCTCATAATCATGCAAACTGTTAATAAAATCTGCAGTTTCCCACATGATTGTCATTAATAAATTTTTATTGTTATGTATATTTTTGAACTTAAACATTATGTACAATTATAATCGATTTAAAAAAAAATTAAAGTACATGGTAAGAACAAATTGTAACATTTTTTCGTTTGCATGCAATTTGAACACGATTTATTTTTTCATGGATCACGTCATAAGTCAATCAAAATAGTTTTACTCCCTTCTGATGCATGCGCTATAGACTTCCGCGCTTTTACCCTCTCCCTTATATTCGTGCTAAAAGCGATTTTATATTTTCTGTTTGGACAGGCTCAGTCACCTATGATGTGTGCCTCTCCTGCTCCGGAATATTATTACGCTGCTCAAGGGATGCCTCCGAGACCTATGATGTCATCGTCGTACGAGCAGGAGTACATCGGTGTTCCTCTGGAACCCACCCCCTTGATGCAGCCACCCGCGGAGCTGCTGGGATACCCTGAGATGATGGGGGATGCAGACGCGTCCACAGCTGATATCATAGCCAGCCAGTCGCAGGATTACGTTGACGAGAAGTTGGCAGAGTACCAGGCGACCATACACCAGCTGCAAGGTAAGTCATCTGAATTGAGATCGTTTTGTGGGATAGGAAGTTTCACTAACTATTTTGAATAGCAAAACGGTTAAGAATTACCCAATATTTTCAGTGTGTAAAAAAGATGGATTCACATGGTGATTTTTATCATGCGACGTGAAGCGAATAATGCGCATTTGCTGTAACATCCATTCGCGGCCACATTTGACAATTAAAAAAAAACAGCATCGTAATTAACGCGATATTCGCAGCCGCAACCTGATGAATTTGCTCGCTGCATAGGATTTCACAGCTTTGCTTCAAAATCGCGTCGCATCGCCGTTGTCGCCATATCCCTTTATCCTGTAATATAGGCAACTTTTTCAGCAGCTTTGATTTATATTGACTGGATTTGTTACCGCCGTAGATTTCGTGATGACTTATAAAGGAAGTCATACTTATCATAAGATCATACTTATCTTATGAAGATGCGTCATTTTCGTATTGCTAAATATATTACTGATTTATTTCTCGTTAAAGCGGATTCACATGGCGATTTCCAGCCTGCGACGCGAAGCGAATAATGCGCACTTGCTGTAACATCCATTGGCAGCCATATTTGGCGATTAAAAAAAGAGCATCGCAATTAACGCGATTTCGCTGCCGCAACCTGACGAATTCGCTCGCCGCATAGGATTTCACAGCTTGTGTGACAAAATCGCGTCGCATCGCCGTTGTCGCCATCTGAATCCGCCTTTAGCCAGATATTCGCTTTTGCATTAAGAAGATCCTAAAGTAAGACACTATATTATGTGTATAACAGTATAAAAACAATGCTTGGATATTTTAAAACATTTCCGTACTTATTTTAGATTATACGGACCATTTATATTATGTCAAGAGATCTAGAGTCAACAAACAGAGATAAAATCTAATCCTACTTCATCTTATTTAATGTTTTATATATTATTATACAGTATTATATATTTATGTTTTCTGAAGTACAACAATATATACGCATATATATATTATAGAACTACTGAATTTTAACTTACGTCTATATTAGTCAGTAATAGATCCATGGGGAACTACCCCCTTCCCTTGTAATACATAGGAGATATCACCACCCCCTCCCTTAATCACCTACCCTTAACATTCCAATACACGTGCCTCCCTCCCCTAAAATCTCCTCCCTTATCTATTTATATATCGCATGGCTATATTAAAGCTTCTATTATGTAATGGTCTACTTATGTCATGCTGTGTAATACCATATGTGAGTGACTTCATGCGTGCATGACTTCGTAATATAAATACTCTTTTAAATATCGACCAAATTTTTTATCGTACTATTTGATCATTTTATTTTTAGATTTATCGTATATACATATCATGACTTTATTTTAGCAATTCATCCATTGTAGATTGATATTGTTTACGAATCAACTACGAGTTCTGTTTTTTTTTTTTCTCATTTACCCATTAGTTATGATATTATATATCTAATAGGGGAAACATAAAGCTAAAATTCTTTTGAAGTCGCAATTAAAAGTAAAAATTACAATCTATAAAATGTACTCGTTTTTCTACTTAGCTTTTCTTCATAGGAAAACTTAACAGTATATTGCAAGCCACCAAGATGTTTAGAGATTATAAAATGTTGTATATTATTATTATGAAAAGTTCCTACTTCAAACAGGAGTTTACGTGCCAATTTAACATCCACCGAGGAGTTGTACGTGAGACCATATAATCTTGGAATAGATCCAATATGAGCAATATTACATAACTAACTTGCATTTAGAAGCTATAACTCGGGTGATTACCTTAGAAATATAATCTAGCTAGGGTTATAAACTCATTACATTTATCAAAATTTGTATAAAAAATAATTAAAAAAAAATCTAGGTCTCAAAAAGAATTATTTAATTTTTGTTATTCTAAAATTGCTCTCGTAGGTTCTTCATTACTTAGGCTTGTGTTTAAGAGGAACTCTTTGAGTGGCGGATGTTTCCTTACACATGATACAGAGAGGAGCTAAATCGTCACCGTCTTTCTATTTTAGTACCAACAGCTCTATACATGTGAACTCTTAAATCTATAAATAAATCATTCATCATTTTTACATGGACTAGACAAGAATAATAAAAAATTAAGAGTATTATTATAATAACTTTTTTTTTCAAGATGTTTGCAAACATTTGAATAAAAGCCCATCAGATTTCATTAGCGACTTATTCCATTATAGCTTTATGTAGAGAGATATGTCAGCTAACTCTTTGAAGTTAGCAAGTGCAAGAGATTCATTTTTTTTTTTTTCTTCAGTGTGTCGAATAAATCTCTTTGCACGGCAAACCACCCACACCGTCCTAAGAGAAAGATATTTGCGCACAACTAATGATCGTCCTCCTACTACTAAGCTAACACTCTTTACCACGTTTGTATATATAAGCAATGGTGGAATCCTGGTGGGGGAAATGCCCCCCTCTCCAAAAAGGTCCCAATATACATTGAAGGTGTTACCACTTCATCCTTACAGTATATGAGAATTAAAATCGAATAAAATAGCTGATTGTTTAAAAAATTCCATAAAATATAAAGATTTTAAGGTTTAAAAAAATTAAAATATGATCTAATGGGGTACTGACAAAAAAAAAAGTTTCAAGTTTTTGTCAATATTTCAAAAGGCACGAGAATTTCATGAAGAACAAGCCCTATTACAGCATTCTACGACAATTTCCTGATTTTATATGAATTTTTAAAACCTCTAAAAAATGACGTCATACCATTGAATCTTAAATGGGAAAATAGATCAGTTAACATTGCCAAATCCCATACTTAATATTGAAATGTAACCAAAACTTCATTTGCAAGGTTTTTAGGTGCTAGAATCACGATAATGAAGGTTTCAAATTTCTACCGCAATAACTTTTCATTTTAGCAATGTTAAGGTAGAGATAATACAGATCATGCTAAAAAAATCCCATTCATAAAAATTATGAAAAAAAAATTAAAATGTTCTCCTCTACATCCCCTATCAGCAGGTAAAATATCAGGTATACAAAAACGAGCTAGTTTTCGAGTTATTAATTTTCAAAGTTGACCAATTTAACATGGAAGTCCCATTTCTCCATGTTAAATTCGTCAACTTTAAAAATTAATAACTCGAAAACTAGCTCGTTTTTGTATACCTGATATTTTATCTACTGATTGGGGATGTAGAGGAGAACATTTTAAATTTTTTTCATAATTTTTATGAATGGGATTTTTTTAGCATTGGGCCAGCTGATCCGTATTATCTCTACCTTAACTGATGCATTTTCCCATTTAAGATTCAATGGTATGACGTCATCAAAAAAAGTTTTAAAAATTCATATAAAATCAGCAAATTGTCGTAGAGTGCTCTAATAGGGCTCGTTCTTCATAGAATTCACGGTACTTTTTACTAGAATTGATAACTCAAATACCGGTCAGTACCCCATTTTACTTCTTTTCTCGTCTTTCTTTTTATAGTACGTATATTATTTCACATAAAATAAATATAAAGCTATATACTACAAAGTAAATAAATTCTATACGTTGCAAACAATGCTGTCGTAATATTAAAATTTTTCAACATTTGGTTTTTGTGTTTCGTAAAGTCACAAAAATATTTCATTGTTAGGTCATGACATGATTTGAAAATAGTTTTCTTTGGCTCATTCATCGAATCGTATTAATTAACGTAATAGAGGATAATTTTGATTAATTCATCGTCACAAATAATTCTCAATGAATAATTTCAGTTGAGAAAAAGACCATTCACGTCACAATTAAACTACAATTCATACGAACTGAGAAATGTTCCATAAAAACATAAAATAGTTAAGTACACACTTAACGTTGACATAAATCTTATATATATTATTAATAACAACGACATACTAACAATTGTGTTGAACAAGCCGCCGCTAAAGAGAACATTACATTTTTATTACTTCAAGTTAATACTCATGTAATTATCTTGTGCAGTACTACTCGCTCACCTATGTCCCTGTGATGGTGATTTTACATGGAGTGTGAAATTTACATATTTAGGGCGCACTTACTGTTACATATTATATATGGTGGCCATCTTGATTTCTCTAAAATTATACACTTCGTTTGCATGACTGTTTAAGGTAGAGATAACGCCGAACAACTGTTCAACGAAATCCCCTTTGATTAACATGTAATCCTTAGCAAATTGACAAAAATTCTGAAATTTTTTGCGAGGCAGAAATTAGTGCCTAAAAGCCATAGAAAAAGTTTCAAAAACATTTAAAGAGCCGATTTTTTTTAATTAATTTTTTAGTTTCTCTCCATGGCATGGGAAAGCCCAATGCTGAAAATTAAAAAAATTAATTTAAAAAAATCATCTCGTTAAATTGTTTTGAAATTTTTTCTATGGCTTTTAGGCACTAACATCTGCCTCTCAAAAAAATTTCAGAATTTTTGTCAATTTGCTAAGGTCTAAGGTTTACAATGCTAATCAAAGGGGATTACGTCGAACAGCTGTTCGACGTTATCTCTACCTTAATACGGATTTGTTGAAGACAATGTTATTCTTATGAGGCGTTTTCAACGAATCTGTAATAAACACTGTCATGTAAACGTAGTGAATGTCCTTGACACAATCATGATTCTTTTGTTTTGCTTTCAACATCATGGCCGCCATAGGAATTTACGTGCAATGCGCTGTTGTTCGTGTAACCCCTGCTCTACACACCCACTAAAGTAAACACTACATCTTGGCAACTAGGCGAACAGAGCTAATGGGAATACTGCTGTCCACCAGCTTTTTCTACATTTGTTGTTGTTGTTGTTGATGAGACAATGTAATTTATATTCAACAACGGTTAAGACTTTAAATCTTCAACACTAGTATATCGTTCAACTTTCCAAATATTATCGTTAGTGATGTAAATCAGTAAATTATTGTAATTATATCAACAATTATCTAGATAAGATGTTTTTTTTTTTCAGGTGGAATCTATAAAAAAAATAATTATGTGCTGCCATGACGTGACTGATTATATTTCAATTAAAATTTAAAAACAATTAAAAAAACTCAATTTCAAATCGACTAAATAGACAAAAAACTAAGTCTATGTTAAATATGTATACTGTTTCCCCCTAAAATTATCTTTCTTTGATATATTTGACTCGTATCGGTATTCGGTATTATACTATACACAACTCACTTGTCAGAACGAGACGAAGATGTGGAACATGAGTGGACCGGATTATCTATATATTATACCTATTTGTATTGTATAGGCATACCTATTTTCTATTTTATCAAAACTATATAAATCCATGCAGTTAGGCATATGGCATATGTGAAAACCGTCAAATTCTGTGAATAATTACACATGCAGTAAAATATGATGTACTGTATAAAAATACACACAAAATTGATATTGCACTATGAAAATTCACTTTAATATTTATATTAATATAATTTTAATAATTAAGGGAAAGGTTAGAATTTTTTTAACCACATTTAAAACTGCATGCGTAGACCGTAGAGCAATGGATTTATCACGATTGCAAAATTTTAACGACCGAATTTTTATAGTGTATATACGAATAAACTTTTTTTTCCCCTTCCGCCTCGTCTTGAGTCAATAAAATTAAAAAAGGTGTTTTGTACGTATAGCAGGTGTGTTAAATTTCGATGTCTCGCGAACATTCGAACGGACTACCAGTGTCCCCTAGTGGTCTGCCCACTCGCTTCTTGCCTATTTCTGTCCATGTGACGTCGCACTGTCCTCTTTATTGCATCTCAAGTGATGAGAACACGCTATAGCTTGCTGTATGTACACCGTATAAAATAATATGTGAGGATACATTCACACAAAAAATTAGAGCACCATGTTTTAGGGCTGGAAAATTTGTGTATAAAAATCAATCCTATATAAAATCAAGCTCTAAAAAATTGTGTCCTAGACTTAACTTCGTGAGTTATTGTTAATAAAATTGGTATTCATTTACAAATCAAGTATTAATTTTAATATAAAATCATAAAATTTGTTTTAATTTGTACATAAAAATACAATGCGAAATCATTTGTTTTTAGCTATAATAGATCGAGATTAAAAATATATTACATAACTATTATCATATAAAGAATGTGCGATAGCTTATAATATATATATTTTTTTTTTTTTTTTTTTGCTTGTGTGCATCTCCGTATTCTTGTCCCGTCAAGACAGAGTCTTATCGACAGGTGCTGTAGTTTGCACTGCGTCCATGGCAGTGGACGCAGTTTTATATAGTTTTGTTTTCACGTTCTCGCCTGTGTTTAGCAGAGGTTTTCAATGCTTATATTATGAGTTTTATATAATTATGCTCTGTAGAGTCTGTGCATCAATTTCACATTAAAATGCAAACATGGGGATCTTCCGATAGCAATATTACCTAGACTAAACGAATTATAGTTGAATGCATGTCTTGACGAGCCCAACTTAACGTATATATAATATAAAGTATATTTTATGCTGCATGCTGTTAGGTGATGTAATGCCACCATCATGCAGTAAGTGATATAAAAACAGTGTAAGGTCAAAGTTCGTCAAACTCTCATTATATTTAGTTCATGTTTAAATGCCATTATCTGAGAGCACTTCATTAATCGTATAACTAGATGTTGAATAACACATTTAAAGTCAAAAGGTCAATTTAGATTTGACCTTTTCGTGCAATTTACCGATCAAAGTTTATATCAAATGCAACAACGCGTGCATGGAAACAGTTCTATGTTAACGAACTAATCATTCAAACTCAATTTCAGTGTCGTATTGATATTTTTAATTAAAATTCATCAGCAAATCTAAAACTGTTGAAATGTTTTGCGTGTGTAAATGCAGTTTTGATTGATGATAGTTAATGCAATGGAAACATTTACACATACTAGTACATAAAGTTATATGTTAGTTTAAAAATAGCTCTCTATAAACTCCTCTTTTCATGTTTAATTTTTTTTAATGTATTTGCAATGCGGTTCTAAATTTAGATATTTTTTTAACACATCGACCCAAATGTAATTTTAAAACACTTAACTTTTTTTTTTTTTTTCAAACTTATGTAAAAGATGTTTGTTAATAACGCTACGAGAGACAAATTGACAGATTGTGAGTGAATAAGATGCACTCTTTCTTCTCCATAAATACATCTTTGTTAATTGCTCTTAATTATATCTCCGCCCCTGCTAAGCGACGTTTCTAATAAATCAGTCTCCTCCTGATTCCTTCACCTGTTAGCGACACCAACCGGCTATTTTCTAACGCTACTGCTGAGATTGTAAAAATATCATTTCACCACCTGCCTACGATCAGGAAATACCTCTTCTTACAACGTGAAAACATAAATTGAAACTTCTTTTTTTTCTGAACATTTTTTTTTTTTTTTTTTTTTGTTTTTATCCTATTAAGCATGGGAGTGCGTTAATCTCAGCCTATGCCGAGTACAACTTGGGATAGATATATCTAGGCTCAGTATTGGTGTGCTACTGTTTTTTATGAAGTCTTTTTGAAGTATAAAAAAATCTTTATTATATACGATAAGCTTACTTTAAAGTACTATTAGTGAGTTTTCGAGATAAATTTTGTTTCCTGTTTTAGTTTGTGCCACGTGTTGTAGTTATATCTTCATCGTACTTATACTTCACTCGTTTATTACATATTTTATGTTGCTAAAAATAGATCCGAAGTTAATGCAGAAAGGAATTAGTACAGTACATTTTTTTTATTTTATGGGTCACTAAAGAAACAATCGATTAGTGATTAATTGTTGCAAATTTTTACAAAAATAAGCGTTATGTGTGAAGTCTTTAAATTGTTTGCGGAGAATAAATAATGTAGGTCTGCAGAAATTAAAATTTTGTGATAAAAATTTGTGACATTTTTTTAAATAAACTATTTGAAAACCTCATTGAATGTTTAGTCAAAATTAGTTCATATATAGAAGTTAATGAGGCATAATATTATACTTTGCATCCTGCATATACAAACGTAATATTTTTTTAACATTTTATATTCTTTAATTGATTGTTTTCCAAGCCTTTGTATATAATTTTATATATCAAACGAATGAAATATTTTTTACTGAAACGGTAAAGGTACAGTAAACATTCAATATTTTATTTGTATAATTATTTTTGCATTATTATTGATTGATATTATAGAGTAATGATAAAATATACCTTTATATTATTATTATCCATGTCATGGTCGTTCAGTACATCTTTCTTTATATAAAATATATTTATTTTATTTAATAACAAAAACTTGAAAAGAACAATGTGTTTTTGCAGGATGTAATTTTTGGTTCATAAATTCTTAACAATTTACTTTTTTTTTTTTTTTTTTTTTTTTTTTTTACGAGACAATTAAATATGAAGGTGACCTGACAACAAAAGTAATGATAAATAAATATACTTGGTTACCTCACTGTGCATGCATGTCTGATATAGTACCCTCTCCGTACATGTCCTTGGTTAGCATACTCCTATTATGGTAGGTGGTTTATGTATTCTTTGCATGCAAGTCTATCTAAAACGCCTACTCGTATTCACTTGTACTTACACGCATATCACAGACGAAAAAGCGCAATTTTTTTTTAACGCTCGTAATTTTCCCTGTATATGTTGTTTGTTGCCAAAGTGGGTGCCCTTGGTAAATTTTGCAAGTTTATTTTATTGTCTCTGACAAGAGAGAGTTTTAATACGTAATCGTTAAGAGCATCTTCATTTTTTTACTATAGATTATTATAATTGCCATGCGGAAAGAGGTTTATTTACTTTCAATAAAAGGTCAATTTTTTTTACCATTTTTTAAGAGATAACAATAGGCCTGTTCGTAAACCCTGCTCGGTGTACACTTTCTGCACCCAATCGGCCTTATGTAATTGCGATATAAGGTCGATTGGGTGTAGAAAGTGTACGCCGAGCAGGGTTTACGAACAGGCCTCTTATATCTGAATGCTTGATGCCATAATTTTTTAAAAACAAGCCGTTTAGTTAATTAGTTTTGGAACTATGATAACTTAAAAAACATCTTTATAATAACTAGTAAAAAATATTATTATTACTATTTTTTTTTTTACATATTCGTTACTGTATAGCTATGCGCGAGATTAAAAACAGATGATACTATAATATTAGCATTAAAAATATTTATCAGGGTATATATAAGAAGAGAGTATTTTTTCTGTTTTCTAAAATCTTAATATCTGTAATATACACTGTATTTGAAAGATCCTTGTTACACTTTTTGCTATACAGCAATAGTGGTAATAATGCTATAGTGTTATATAATAATATATGAATTAAGAAGGTTCCCTCAATCAACCTGTCGTCTCGTGCCAACTCTAACCAATTAAAATAAATAGTTTCCTGGACTTTTATGATATATGAACACAAGGACTTTGGTGTCACGGACATGACAGTAAGGTGCCAATTTTAATGATCGTTGTTTACATCTTTAAAAGAAGAAAAAATACCAACTGATTTGCTTCCAATTTGATGGCAAGGCTGCGTTGCAAAATGGTTAAATTTTACATCGGATTTATTTCTTAAATTTTGAAGTTAAATAGTTATTCTTAAATATTTCTAACACTCATATATTTTATATTTTGTAATTTAATTACAATAAAAACAATTGTGTTGTCTATTATGATTTTATAAATTCAATAATGGCTTTCCATTTTACTACATGTGTACAAATAAATGTATGATAAACTGTATCAATTTCATTCGTTTGAAGAGTGATCGTCTGCTATAACCGTACAAATAAACCTGAATGAAAGATGTGACAACAGTAGATGAAAGAAAAGCATGTGGTGCGTAGTAAATACGCAAATTGCATCGCTCAAACTATATAGGTCACTTGTAGTGTCACGTGACCCAATGGTGGCCAATGAACTGACAGATGCAACAGCTGACACTATTGATGGTCCTTATATAACTCCTTATTAATAGTTTTTTTACATACCGTAGAAATATTGAAAGTAAAAGTGATGACATTTTTAGTTCATAAAAATTCCGCATTGTTTACAGCGCCACACTCTGGAGAAATATCTTCAAATTTACATAATTTATATTCTGTTTGGCATATTGAATAATTGTAACTAATAAAAAACACACTGTATCTCAATTTATATTATTTTTCTGCCTTGAACGTAATTGCCTTATTAAAAAATAAAAATATCATTTTAATTAGAACTGGAGTTGTCGATATCGTATAAGTAAAGCCGGTTCTCGGCGGGTAAGAAGCATCATGTAATGAGCAAGTATAGATAGTGTTATAACCTTGTGCCTCACAGTACGTAAAGCAGCACAAACATCGTCGGCATCGTCTTGAAGTCACCGTTATATTTAGAACCGCTCTGCTCTCTCTCTCTCTCTCTCTCTCTCTCTCTCTCTCTCTCTCTCTCTCTCTCTCTCTTTAGCTCGTATAAATATATGGGTAGACAGTGTCATGCGTGGGCCGTTTCATCGGACAGACCCAACTCTATAATGTAATGAGTAATATAATGTAATTTTATTGTTCTGTTTTATTGTAACTTTAATTTTGTCCAATTAATTTATTGTACTCTTTCAATTATATTATGACGTGCAATCTTTCAACTTCAATGTGTGTTTATTGTAATAAAAATATTTGAAGTATTGCATGGTATTTTTTTCCCCTTCACTTACTGAATATAATATATTATAATTATTTTACCAAACATTCTATAATAATAATTATAATAGTTATTTTCGTACATCCATATGATACGATTCGAGCCAAAAAAATGTCACTACTGTACGATCAGCGCCTATTTGATTTGCTCTCTAATAATAAAAATTGAACTCATTTTAGAAAAGTACATCATGCTTTTTTTTTTTTTAACACATTATACGTAATTATGTATAGATATAATATTTTGTTTTATATAAAAACGCCCTAAACAAGGTCATAAATAACGTTTACTTTTCTTATGTTATTTTTCGCGAAGCAAAATTTTGTTGCACGCTATGTGGGAGTACGTAACGACTCGCCCCCCAGCTTATACACCCACGTGCTATGCTGCGTGAGTGAGAGGAAACGGGCGCTGCTTAATTCATGACGTCTTGCAGAAGTGTTTATCAATGATTGTCTTCTGTTGGGTGACATCACGTAAAAAAATACATTGAGTTAGTTTACTTTATGACAGCAATGTTTGACAGCATGTTGTTCTGTCAATGTGTTTTTTGTCGCCCTAGTAAAAATATTTTTTTAACATCTTTTCATTTTAACTGACGACTATTAAATAATGATAGAGATTTATCACTTTTACTATATTCTTCAATGATATAATATTAAATTTATATATATATATAAATATATCAGTTATATGTAAAAGCCTTCATTAATATATGTTATATGTTTCATTCAATAAATTGAAAATCAGTATGATCGTGTATACGCATAAATTAATTACTTATATATTTCCACAGTTAATGCTACGTCATTGTTTAAATAAACCTTATTTACTCAATGATTTAATATTTACTTTCAAGTTTTTAATTATTTATATTTTAAGATTATATAGTTCTTAAACTAAATCTATATTTAAATTTTAGTGTCTTGTTAACAATATTATGTAAAAACTAAATGTTTTCCTTGAAATATACACAAAGATGCTTTTGAAGTTGCATGTCGTCGGTAGTAAAGTTCGCTCACACATTATATCTGCCTGCGTCTTGCAGTGGTGCACTTTGGTGCGTTGCCACTACTGGGGGGGCTAATTGAAGCTGTCTGCCACCCAGCTTGTCTTAATGACGACGTCTGGAGGCGCAATACATGTTTAATGATGGGGACGCCATCTTGGTGGTCGCTTCATTTCTTTGTCAGCGGTTGGAGTTAATTAACCATGCAAACTTTTCTATGACTTGTTAATTAACATTTATAAAAGGTGTTGTATATTAATTAACTTTTATTTTTAAAGTATATCTGTTTCTGTTAATTTAGTCTCGATGACAATATTAAATTTTTATAATATATTAATTATGCTCTTTATGAGACATTCGGAAGGAAGGGACGTTATTCTCAATTTATTTTACCCCCCCCCTCTTAATTTCAAAATTATTCCAAAACAACATAGATATGAATGCACTACGTAAAAGTGTCTACAAATATAGGACAGCGCATATAATAACTGACCCGCTGTGTATCAACTATAAAACTATATAAGACTCATTTTTACCCATAAAACTGGCTTTTCACGGAACAATTGTGCTAAAAAATTTTCATTCATGCAATTAATTTACATTATTACATAATTTGACGTAATTAATTTAGAAAGTTTTCTAAATTAAGGCAAAATCAAAAATCAAGTCGATATAAAATCGTCGTTTACAGGAGGAAAGACAGAATTATGACAAGGAAAAAACTACAGGAAATTAAAATTGTAAAACTGGCTGCAAAAAGGCCTGCTGAGGGAATGAAGAGACGAATTGTGCGGTCTGTGGCTTGTGGTTCATGATACCGCGAGATCGTCGTGTCTCGCTTGACACTAGCTCTTCAAGTGGTTATCATGTTATAATAGACAACCTGAATGACAATTTTTCGTTGCAAAAATGAGTGTACCAAATTAAGTTACTATGAATTTTTTCAGTTTATTTTTTAGGCCCAGAACTATTTTTAAAAATTATTGAAATTCTGCAAGTTCTGTTGCCCCCCCCCCCTTTTAATAAAAGAATAGGGCATAAACGCCTATTGACGCCTCCAGGGAAAGTGCCCACACTTTCAAGAATTTTTTAAAAATAGTTCCTGGACCCACAAAAACCTGACAAAAATCTGAATATCATAAATTGGCACTCTCTATGCATTTCTACAATAAAAATTTCATGCAAATTGCCCATTAAAGCGGTTTCTTTATATATTGTTCTTAAAGGAGGCAAAATTGAGAAAATACCCTAATAATTAGAAATTTTACTTATATATGAAAAAGATTATAATAATTTAATTAAAAATAAGAGTTAAAAAAATACTCTATAAGATATTTGACAGGCGTATAAAATTCATTCGTGTTGGATATCATACCAAGAACAAGATATATGGTAACATTTTAAAGTTTTAATTTCAAATTAGTAGTTATAGTAATATCAAAATATGACCATGTAATAATTAAAATATACGAATCGTGAATTCGTGATACATTATTAAATAATAATTATTATAATAACAACTTCTAGTATAACAATTCTTTACATCATCAGGTTATAAATTTATCATACAAAACACCTTGTCATCATAATTATAGTCTACATTTTTAAAATACTCTCACGTTATAGGTCAAAGGTAAAGTTCTGCATTTTACACATCGCCGGTAGACATGGTATTGAAATTACAAAAAAAAAGACGCCACGAAAGTATCACGTGATTGAAATCAGCTGATCCAGTTTCAAACATGCACCAACTTGTCATGCAATGACAGGCCTCGTGAGGTTTAGATAAAATTTCCTCTCCGTTGTCTTTTGACAGACATCCCGACTCTATTTTTATACACAGCCGGTCTCAACTAGACAGTCAATCGACTCGACCTTTTTTTTTTAAACTTCATCAAAGCTTATAAACAAAAATTTAAAAAGTAGAGAACTAAAAAAATCCAACGTATTTTTCTAATATTATAACGGTGTATCTATATATTTAAATCAACACATGACAATGTATTTCTTAAGCTTGTCTAATAAACATAATAAATTTGCATTATGCATTAGTATATTGACAACCACGTATTACATTTTATTTATATAACACTCGTGTTGACATTTAAATAAAGAATAAGGAGGGGGGGGGAGTATTGACAATAAGGAGCTGAGGAATCAAAAGATTATTCTTTAGTGTCAAGTATAATTTATTCATATCTACAATAATTATACATCCTCCATGCACTTGTATTTATGCAATTGTAAGGCTGTGCCGCACTTCAAAGGTTTTACTCATAATATCCTTCCCACTACGGTGTACGGGTGTACGGCGTATTTTACATTTATTTTTTATAAGAAAACCATTGAGCAAGTTTCTGTTTTGTTTTATTCATATCCGAGCATACACATGAGGACAGCACGAATGTTTATGTCAATATTTTGCATGTTGAAGAGACTAAGAGATGCAGATATTTGCAATTGAGTGGGGGAAGGGGGGGCATAAAAAGAGCAACCCAATTCCCCAAAAAGTTACAGTTCACCACATCTTAAAATGGAATCAATGGCAACGCCCAAAAAAAGATCAGCAAGGTTAAAATTCGTTCTGTCCCAAGGTGTTTATATTAAGATTGCAAAGAAAAAATGTATTGCAACCAAGTCTAAAACCAGTAAATTTATTTTGATTAATCATTTTAGCTTAAGCTGTAAAGTTATTTTCCACCTCTATAAACATGTGCATGTTTTTATAATTTTGTTATCTTAAAATATATTATATGCTAATCAATGCAGGAGTTACACGTTATCGCATTATATTATTGAATATTAGTGACGTGATTTATGTTGTATTGTACAACCAATTATTGAATAAAATTATTATTTTTAATAGTCAAGTTAGTTAGGCTTTCCATTCCATTTCCATCGTTTTTATGTAAAAAATTACTAAAAAAATCATAGAACAAAATTCTATTTATATTTGTTGTGCATTATCATCTTAGTAAATATTAGTTTACGTTGAAGTAATGAGATTCACATTTTTCCCTGAATTAATTAATATTACTTTATTTCCTTTTTTATTATAATACAAAAAGTTGGTACCACTCCAAAATATGACCCGCTCCCCCATAAACAGATCTGATGTCAGGACATGAAATGTGAATGCTAATCACCTGCAGGTATGTAAAAGAGTGGGCGTCAAGTCAGGGAATGCGACCTGATGATGATGTCACCACTGTGACGTCACCACTTGTGTTTATAGTCCAAGGTGTAAAGATCAGAACCGGCTTGAAGAGAGTTCTGAGAAAAATGTAAAACAATATCAAGTTAATGTCATCGCTAATTTTGCTCTACATGCATTACATGCAGAAAAAAAAGCAGCAAGTATATAATGTTGATGTCATACCCATGTAATATTTTTACATATAAAAAAGTGGTTGTATGAGTTAACTAGTAGCTATTGAGTAAGACGACATTAAATTTATACTTAACTATTATATAGTTAATATTAATAGGTTTTTATGTTCATTAGATATAATATAATCAGTATTATATTGTATGTTAATTAATCTCCAGTTTTAATGATTTGTTGTATGTTTTAAGAATAGTTAATGTTTATTCCTACGGGCATTTTTTGCAATTGAATAGACATATTATATATATATATATATATATATATATATAATATATATATATATATTTTACGATCGAGCACAAACACAACTAGTTGTTGCAACAATACCATGTTGTGTATTGATATAGTTATATAGTTCAGTGGTATTGATCTTATTGAAAATATCAATAGTAAGGGAGGATTCAAGCCTGATCCAGCCTTCAGTTTTGGGTGGAGGTGAGAGAGAGAGAGGGGGGGGGGGTAGGGACTAGGTCACACGGTCAATATCGATAAGTGATAATGCAAATATTTCATATTATTGTAAAGAAAAAATGACACATGCTACGTTGAGCTAACTTATGACTATTAAATTATCTTATCATTCTTCCTGCATTAAAAAAATAGAAGTCTTGTACATTTTTATTTGTACATAAAAATACCTTTGTTATCTTCGAAAATATTTTCTATTTTTACATACTTTGAATACTTTCTCTTCTTTTTTATGTAAACTGCATAATATAACTGTCAAGACGCTTTGTTTTACATATTCTAATAAAGAATGTTACTCCACCCCTTATGTTTAATATTTTCATTGTGTTAAAATTGCTTATTTCATTAATTTTTCCTCGAACAGTAAAACATTTAAAACATACGGGTAGACAACAATGTTATAAGGTGTGTAATTTGGGTTATAAAGGTCTTTGTACTAGCTGCTATATAATGCTCGGGTTAGTCCCTTATAAATAAACATTACACGGCTGCTGCTGGTGTATTGCGCTAGCCGCCGGTGTATGTGCTCGAATCACACAGCCAGTGCGGCACACCCAGCTTGCACGTCGGCAAAAGAGGTTGTATGTATTGCTAGAGCGGTCCAGCAGACATTATCTTAATTGTAGCTTAAATTTCATTCGAGGTTTCATTATAGAAGAGTTTTTTTCGCATAAATACACAATCAGAAAATAATCAATTATCCAATCATCCTTATGTTTCTTTTACCGAAATTTCATCTGATTATTGATTCGATATAATGTGCATTTACGAACAGACCTATTAAAAGCCACAATGGCTCACAATAGACAGGTCGTAGCTACATAGGATTTGCTGTGACTCGATCTTGGACTCTTCGGACTATATTGTCGTCCGTAGTCCGTAATAATGAGCCCGTAATATCTGCCTACCATTGCACGATCTCTAGTTCAATAACGAGCTACCTGTTTTATCAGGCGAGTATAATTAAAAGCTGTAAATAGGTATAACATTGTCGCGCTCACCTAAAATAGCTCATTATTGCATATATTTCGTGGTAGTTGCATGGATAGCAAAGCCTGTGTACTGAAAACAGTCCTTGATGGGAGAATAGCTCATTATTTCAGACGATTTCAGAATGCAAGGTATGGTTTTGATTGCTTGCGCTTACCATTTATGCTTACTTCTCGTATGATTATAAAAAAATAATAATAATTATATTCCATAATAATATATGAATTCTTAAGTGACTTTATCGTAGGTTTTTTGGGGAAAAAAGTTAGCTCATGGAATGCAATCTTATACATAATACAATATTTTATTCATGCAGAGACGTCTTTTTCAACAGACGTTTTCCTTAAATTTCATCCTCTCTAGTAATTTTGCAACCTCTTTGTGGTGACTCGATCGCAAGACGCGCGAGCAACTTGGCACCCGATTCCAATATATTATTCTGATGGATGGACGAACCAGTCAACAACTTATTAAGTACAGATTCATATATATATATACAGAGAATGACGTAACTCTGTCTGATCAACAAATATGGACTAATTATAGACTTCTCATGATTTCTCATTTGATATAATTTCAAATTATATAAGGTTACCACTTTTTTTTTTAATAGAAGCCGCCTTCGGCTTTCCATGTATGTATTATGTTTTTAAAGTGAACGTAAACAAATATATTTTTTACGTGGGATTTTTTTTTACATAATATGATCTAAAATATTATTCTATTAACATATAATTATATACATTTTTTCATTACATATTTTCAAGGATACTAATGCAAAAACATATTTTCAATTATTTCACGAACTAAATTGAAGATGATATATCGTCGTCATTGTATATTTATTTAAAAATAATAATGTTTCTTTATAAACATGAAGTTTATAAACACAATGCAAATCATCAAATGCAAATTGATGATGAATTTGAAAGCGCATTTAAAAGAAAATGTTGCTTGATTATAATCTCATTTAAAAAAGACCCACCCTCTAACCTTAATAACAATGAGAGAACGTAGCGAAAGCTGAGGAGTCTAAAGCTGCTTAAATGATTGTTAACTTGAAGATTTGCCAAAAAACGTTTTGCCAACTACAGACTTAATGATTCTGAACGGGGATGGAACACACCATTTTTTTAATTATTCTTAAAAGAAAATGTTTTCAATATATTGCAGTTGCTGATGTAATGAAATTTAGGGAATTTTTTAGGCATTTTTTATTTTTAAGTGATAAACAGAAAAATGCATTTTTTCAAATATTTTTAGTTTAGAAAAATCTGAAGCTACACCTTAATTATACATACCGCACATAAAAAAAACAAACAAATATACCCACTTACTATTATTAACTATTCAAGGTAAATTTCTTGTGTTTTTTAAACCTCATTATAAATAATATGATTATTAAGTAGAATGGCTTATTATCGTTTTTAATCTTAAAGAGTGTCCTTGTTAAATGTTCAGAATATATTAAAAGGGTCAAGTAGAATTATAAGTTAATTTTGAACAATATCATCAATCTAATTTCTCATCTTGATAGTTAAAAATATTTAAAAAAAATGTAATTTTCACTAATATTATATAATATATATATATATATATATATATATATACGCCCTGTTTTAATGAAAGTTCAAATTAAATTTGTTATGGTTTAAATTCACGGAAATTACTATATATATAAAATATATAAATCGATGACGCCAGAAAAAATAAATTTGGTGTGTATCTATGACGTCACAGCGAGATTACGCAAATCTGAATATGAGGGTGGGCGGTCACCTTCATCTGAACATCAAACACTTGACTCCCAGCCATTGTCTACCTCGTGTACCTTTATAACCAGATACGAATCCGGCAATAAAACTCTCCCGCGCCCAAACATTTATGGCGCTATTTATTAAATATTATGTATTCATTCTAATAAATAATTGAATTGTTCATATATCTTTTATAAGCAATAAAAGCTAGGTATATATTTTTTAACGTTGTCATATGATATAATATCGTTTCTGCATGTAAAACAATGTTTTTCCATCATCTTTAAAAGTGATTTTTTTTTACTGCAATGCCTGATGAATTTTTTTGCTTGTTTTACTGTAAAATTAATTAAGCTTTTATTTTTCCTCCATTATTTCATCATGTCATGTTATTTCTGGAATAATAGTCCTTCTTGGAAACTTTAACTTTGTTCTTTCTGTTTTACAAATGTGACAATCTTGGGTGGTAATTTGTAAAATGTCGTAGTAGCTTTTAGCTAAAATAATTATTTGCAATTTATATACACAATGTTAAGGGCATTGGGTGTAGCACCGGTAGTTGGCATCACTGACGTATCTTCACCATGTTAATTTTTTATCATTGCTCCTCGGAGTAATTTTTATGCTAGAGCTAAGCTGATTGCTGTAGTATCAAGATAATTAGTAGCCCAAGTGCACAATTTGGCTCAATAAAGCCTGATTTAAAGAAAAGTATTTTTTTTATATTTTAGAAAAATGCATGTAAATTTAAAAAATTACTAAAAAATACTTTTCTTTAAATCAGGCTTTATTTAGCCAAATTGTGCACTTGGGCTACTAATTATCTTGATACTACAGCAATCAGCTTAGCTCTAGCATAAAAATTACTCCGAGGAGCAATGATCAAAAATTAACATGGTGAAGATACGTCAGTGTTGCCAACTACCGGTGCTACACCCAATGCCCTTAAAAATAACTATTATAAATCCTTTTTCTTTTGTTACCATTGATATTTTTATATATAGAACGTATATAAATTATGTAGGAAGGCCAGCTCACATTGCTTGCAGCCATACAGTTTTACCAGAACGTTAAAGATACTGTATACTTAATTTAACATATAACAGGAAATACAAGGTTTATAACAATCTATGCGTATATCTTATATACCAAATTTTATACCAGATTTAAAATATTCTCTGGTCTTGAAAATATCTAGATAAAAATTAGGTCGTAATTAAAAGATTCTTACTTTTGTCTTGTGGAAATTTATGTTAATATTTCTGTAGTGGCTTATGCTTTTATTATATAGTGACGTCTTGCATATGTTTCACCCCCCGGCTCAATGTAAAATCACTACCTTTCATACGTGGGCCGCGATATGTAGGTGCTTGAAGCTAGAGAGGAGACAGTGACATCATGAATCCACTGACTTGAATCTTAATATTCACTGATCATTATGATAATTTTTATGGCAAATTTTTGCTCGATGATGATATTCAATTGTGAATTTTAATGGTCTATAAAAATTATCAGATTGGATAATGTTGGCTCAGCATGTGAACAGACGGCGAACTTCCATAGAGGGTGGAATTTTTAATTCGACCACCTCGTTACCTTCAAGACGACTTTTGGCTAAAACACTACAAAGAACGTCGACTATCGACACTGCAGGTAAGGTTTCGATTTTAATTTCTTTAAATTTAGGTATTAGAGTAAATAAACTCGAGGCTTTCGTGAAGCTCGAGTTGAAATATATTTAAACTTTTATTCGCTATTAAGCTCTCCTCTCGTTTAATTTCCTCTTATTTTTGCACCATTTTTTTAGAAAAAAAAGAGTTAAAAAGACGAGATCACGTCTTTTATTTTCTTCTTGAGCACAAAATGTTAGAAATATTGTCTTCATTTCATTTCATCCTCACTTTCAGCGAGGAAGAAATAAGATTTTTTTTAGAGGCAAAAAAAAAAAAAAAAAAGGGGGTTTAGAGTGTTTAGACATGTAAATTTTTCAACTCAGAGGTAATATTTTACCATGATGAACGTTTTGAGGCTATTTTATTTTACATTTTTTTTTTTTTTTTTTTCACTACCACGTCGATAGGATAAGTTAATATCGAAAAAATAAAAAATAACTATACATTTTAATTGTCTTGGCATGTCGTTTGAAGACGAATAAATTTGTTAATTATAAATAAAATTAAGTATCAATATTTTTAATTTCATAATATTTAAACACAAAATTATTTTTAACATATTATCAAGGCTCTTTTCTTATGCAATAGCAAAATAATGACTATTTTTAATATCATTAGGTACTTTGAAGATTTTTATTGACATTGCTTTCTGTTATCAAATTGATATGTAGCAATACAAATCAATTCAAAATGAGCAACCAACAAATAAACACGTAAATATTGACTATTATGTTAATTTCTTTGTCTTGCTCGTCTTCATAAAATAATTTTATTAGCTTATTACGATGTACACAATTAACATCAGAATTGACTTCGAATAATTTATTCTTCATTCATAGCAGTTACTAAATTATAGTTTAAGGCAGTGTTAAACGTTCAATAGCTATAAAATAGTCGTATTTTATGATTTTACGTTCTGCATTAATAGCCAACATATAATTGAATTTTTATAAAAAAAAAAAAAAAAAAAAAATGCTTATGAACAATAAACTTAGTGAATTAATTTAATCTTATATACAGTATAACTGTGACGACCGAGTAATCACGATTTGCCCCAAGACATTTATAATTAACTTTTGATCGTTATAAGAATGTATAATTATAGTAATTTAATTCATATATTTATAATTAAAACTTATTTGTTAGACTCCTAAGGATATATTTTCATAAATATAAAGTTTGTGAAAAAAAACTTGCAAGTATAAATATACACCTAGGGACAGCACAAATGTTCTCCTGATATGTTTGATGCGAGCATTGTAATTATTGGTATTTATTATTTATATGGCATTGGTATGTATACAGTATAAAGGTGTGATGACTTGAAATATTTATAAAGACTTTGTTGCTCTTCTTACCTCATGATCCCTCCAAATTGTAAATTAACATTAAATTTATTTGCAACTCCTGCATGCAATTTAGGGAAGGACGACACGTTCGAGCGGTCCTGAGTTGTACATAATTATTATAATATATAGCACATGGAATATATAATATGTTTTTTATTTCTCGTTCATTATATTATAGACTGCAGAAACTATATAATTTTATAAATTAAATATTGCTCTATATATCTATAATTTGGAAAAAAAAATCATTACTTAATATTTTAAGTACACGAACTTTACTTCGAATGAAAAAAATATCTCATGCAATGAATTTTATTTTTCCACAGGTTGCATTTAAATGAGCTGTATTCTATCATATTGTATATCTCCATTTTAAAGGTCAATATAGGCTTCATTGCAGCATAACTTTTCTTTGATCAACATTATGCAATAGGAAGTTCATTCATTATCTAGAACCCATTAGTGTCTTCACAACGGTGGTCCTACCCCAGGAGGCCACCCCCGGTAGTGTCTTCACATCAGTGATCACACCCCCAGAGGCCGCCTCCAATAGTGTCATCACACCAATGATGCCACCTCCAGAGGCCGCCCCCATTAGTGTCTTCACAACGGTAGTCCCACCCCAGGAGGCCACCCCCGGTAGTGTCTTCACATCAGTGATCACACCCCCGGAGGCCGCCTCCGATAGTGTCATCACACCAATGATGCCACCTCCGGAGGCCGCCCCCGGTAGTGTCTTCACATCAGTGATCACACCCCCAGAGGCCGCCTCCAATAGTGTCATCACACCAGTGATGCCACCCCCGGAGGCCGCCTCCAGTAGTGTCTTCACAACAGTGTTCCCACCCCCGGAGGACACCCCCAGTAATGTCTTCACATCAGTGATCACACCCCCAGAGGCCGCCTCCAATAGTGTCATCACACCAGTGATGCCACCCCCGGAGGCCGCCTCCAGTAGTGTCATCACAACGGTGGTTCCACCCCCAAAAGCCGCCCCCAGTAGTGTTAACACAACAGTGGTTCCATCCTCGGAGGTCGCACCCACTAGTGTTAACACAACAGTGGTCCCATCATCAGAGGCCGCCTCCAGCAATGGAGAACGTATCTTAGAGCCTCCCTGCAGTAAAACTATTTTACACCTGGGCAGTGATGGTTCTCAATCATTGAGAATATTTGAAGACGATCAGGTACAGTCTAATTTTATAAATATGACCCCCTCAATTAGTCAATCAATTGAATTCAATTCAAATTTTTGTAACTCAAGTCCCACTCGTAGTATGTCTAGTTCTAGTAGTTATTATGAATCTAGTTCAGATTTAAGTGACTTTGATGAAAATGATTTTATAGATGCTGAGGATTTTTTCCGCATACAAAAAAAGATGGCAAGGGAGAAAATAATACCTCAGAGTCAATTTTAACTAATGTAAATAGCATAAACAAAAGACAAATTAACGTTAATAATAATAATGCTACTCCTCATAGATTAAAAATTATGCAAATCAATATTCAACATTTAACAAAAAAGAAAAAGGCTTCATTTGAAATTGAATTAGAAAAAGAAAATATAGACATAATTTTGATCTGTGAACATGGTCTAAAACATAATGAAATAGAGTCAATTAGAATTAAAAACTTTAAATTAATTTCATTTTTTGCAAGAACAAAAAATAAAAGACAATCAGGGGGTGTAGCATTATTTGCAAAAGAAAGTGTCAATATTGATCCTTTAACAGGGATCAATGTAAATGAAAATATTTTTGAATGTTGCGGAGGAAAAATAAAAACTCCATTATATAATATTTTCATTTTTTCTCTATACAAATCTCCATCTGCGGATTTTTCAAAATTTTTAGATGAATTTGATACTTTAATTAAATCATTCATGAACAACAACAAAAAAAATGACGTAATATTTATAGGTGGTGATATTTGCATAAATAATTCCGCAAGCAAATCTTATTCAGATCTTTTAGAAACATACAATTTAAGTGTGCTAAATTCAATTGAAACTCATGATAATAAAAAATCGTCTACTCTCATTGACCACTTAATATGTAATAAAACAGAATTATTTTCATTGCCTGAAACGGTAATTACAAATTTATCAGATCACAAATATAATACAATTTTTTTAAATGCACCGCCACAAAACAATAACTGCAGTTCTTCAAACAGTAAATGTCGCTATAGAACAACACGTGTGTTTGATAAAGCAAGTAAGGATTTATTCATGCAATTATTAATGCGAGAAGATTGGAGTGAACTTCGATCGGCTGATGGAGATTCAGAGAAAAAATGGAAAATATTTTTAGATATTTTTATGTACCATTTCAATGAAGCTTTTCCAAAAATCAAGAAAAAAATTTATAATAAAAAAACAACCCCTGCATGGATTAAACACCATCCAGAACTTGTATTAGAAAGTCAGAATTTAAAAAAAATGTTTATTGAAGCTAAATATCATGATTCCTCAATTATGCCTGAATATAAAAAACTATATAAATTACACAACATTAAGGTAATGAATGCAATAAAAAATTTAAATGATAAAAAAATTAAGGATTCTGACAATAAAGTAAAAACTGCTTGGGATGTTGTGAAATCTGAAACAAATTATAATCAAAAAAATAAAAATTCAATTACTGAACTAAACATAAATAATACTATAATCACTAACCCTAATTTAATTTCTAATGAATGTAATAGTTTATTTGTAAATACTCCAAAAAATTTAGTTACATCAAAATACGGGGAACATAGTCCATCTCAAGTTAACTTGTCTACCCCTCCTCCTCCCACCAATTCTAAAAATATTCCACTTTTTAAAATTGAAACCATAAACTATTTTGATGTACTAAAAATTATGAAAAGCCTCCCAAATAAAAATGCAGCTGGTCCAGATGATGTACCTTACACTGTTATAAAAATTTGTGCTGAACTTATTGCTGTTCCTCTTTCTTTTGTAATTAATCAATCAATTCTAGAAGGTATATTTCCATCATGTTTAAAAATTTCAAAAGTATACCCCCTTCATAAAAAAGGATGTAAAAATAATATACAAAATTACAGACCTGTTAGTCTGTCATCTGTATTTGCCAAAATTTTTGAAGCTGTAATGGATATGCAATTTGCTATTTACGAACAAAATAATAAAATTATATCCCCCACACAACATGGCTTTCAGATTAAAAAGTCAACTGAAACTGCTATATTTGAATTTATTAATCCAATTTATGATGATTTAGAAAATAAGAAATACTCAGTTGGACTTTTTTTTGATTTTTCAAAAGCGTTTGATTGCCTCCCTCACGACATTTTTATTACCAAACTTAATGCCATGGGTTGTGATGAGACCAGTTTAAATTTGTTTAAATCCTATCTTAGTGATAGATATCAATATGTTGAAATAAAATCAGAACTAAATGGAAATGTCAATCATGAATACAAATCCGACCTTCTACCTGTAACCCTTGGGGTCCCTCAGGGTTCCAAATTGGGCCCCCGTATATACAACTTTACCACAAATGATTTGGCATCACACCTCATTGATGCTGATGAGATATCACAATTCGCTGATGATACAAATGCAAAGATCTCAGCAAAAACAGTAAAAGATTTAGAACTGAGAGCAAATAATACTGTACAACAACTTGTAAATTGGTGTAAATGCAACAGACTACTGTTAAATGTAGATAAAACAGCATTCCTCAGATTTCAATTACCAACAAGTAAAGAAACAATAAATATTACAGTTAAACTAGATGGGGATATTATCCAAGAAGCAAGTGATACCAAATTTCTTGGGTTGAATATTAATAATACACTAAATTGGGATGTACATTTAAAAGAAATTTCAAAAAAAATAAATAGAGGCAATTTTTTGTTGTATTCATTAAAAAGAATTGTGTCAGATCCTACATTACTGTCTGTATATTATGCAAATATATATTCTCATTTAAGCTACTGTATAATAATGTGGGGTAGTGATAATGTTATGTTAAATAGACTGTTTATTCTTCAAAAAAGGGCTCTTAAAACAATAAAAGGGTTTAAAAAATATGATTCATGTAGAACATATTTTAGGGAACTGAACATGTTAACTTTACCGTGTATTTATATTTACAAATGTGCAATGTATAAAAGACTACATGCTGAGTCATACGATCAAGTTTCCGACATTTCTCCATACAATACAAGAAATAAATCGAAGGTAGTAGTAAAAAAACACCAATCTGCTTTTTATAAAAATAATCCATACTACCAAACGCATAAAATTCACGATTTTATACCACAATCATTGCGAGATGAAAGTAGTGATAATGTATTCAAAAATAAACTGAAAACTATCTTAATAAAAAAAGAGTATTACAATATTAAAGAATTTTATTCAGAGGACACAAAAATAACAGATGGAGATGTAGCAAACTGGAACGTAGCTGGCACAGCATAATAATTACTATAGTGAGAAAACCAATATATTAATGTAAAACTTAATTATCATCCATTAAGATCATCAAGATAATGTGATACAGTGAAAAAAAAAAAAAAAAGGGAAAAATAACATCAAACATGTGATTGTGGTTAAATTTTCATATTAAAATCTTATCTTTAACTGATAAAAATATAAAAATAATTTTCATAATAATTCATACAAGAAGAGTAAGTGCATCAAGAAACTTATTGTACTGTGAAAAGAAGAAATAAATTATGTGAATATATGACAATTTATGCAAAAGTGCTTTTTAAATAACTAATTTACTACTAGTAAATTGTTAAAATAACTAATTATTTTGTCAAGATGTATAGACTTTTAATTGAATTTAAAAGTTGTGTGTTAAATATATTATGGTGCTAATGTGATGTTTAAAAGGACACAATTTTAATTATTGTATTAATTTTATAGATCATATATATTTTAAATATTGTTTGGGTATATGTGTTTAAATTTATTAAATTTAGGCTAATTTTAATTAGAATTAAGTATGTTACATATTTAATGTAATAATTGACGTGATCCATGCTGTACAGCCTATGATCGAAATAAAAATTTGAATTTGAATTTGAATTTGAATTTGAATTTGAATTAGAGACCTGCGTATCTTATGGCCTGAAATTTGACTAATATTTTCAGAGCTTCACAGGGTCTGAGCGTGGCGGCGCTAGTTTAATGCATGCATTATGTATTGCTTATGTGCATAAGTATGAAACTCTGAAAATTTTAGTTAAATTTCAGGCCATATAGGAAGTCTGTGTTCATCATTACTGCATGCAGCAGGATTTATAAGTTGGCGCATATCGGCATGACGGCAGTCTTGTTTTTTTATTGATTTTTTGATGTTCCGGTCGTCCGCAGAGCGCACTCCTCGCGATCACATCAGCAGGTTGCCTAGCGCGAAGAAGAGGACAGCAAATTTCACGTCTCAAATCAATTCAGTGACGTGCCAGTCTAGACTTGTAAATTTTTATATTGTGAACTTGTCAAATTTAAATTTCATAAGGTATTTTTATATTTAAAGGTTAATTGGATTTTTTATATCTAATATTACTAATTAAATTTAATTCATTTCCTATTACGTCATAGAAAAATGCATTCATATGTAAATGTAATTTGAGACATAAACTGGTTTTGTAAAGCTACAAGAACATAAAAAACAATATTTAAAACGCACATGTTGTGTTAGATATTTAGAAATATAATGTTGAAGCTTTATTCAAATTTACTTGTAAAAGACAAACAAAAAAATGTATAACTTCACATGAAATACAACGTGGGTATACTTATGATTTCAATGCAACAACAGCTGTAGTTAATATATCTATGTATTTTTTTATACGTTCAAAAAAGTGGGCGGGGATAAAATTTTTGTATCATCAATGTGCGCAGAAACGCGAAACCGTCTACACGTCTGTTTTGTGTCACGTGATCTTGGTCAGCACGGCGGCGAGGTTAGCAAGTGAAAGTGTTTTTTGAATATACGTTATCGTAGTAGTATCGTGTGAGCCAGTGCGGCGGTAAGATCACTCTTCATGAAGCCGGTGACAAGTGATGTAGTTGTTGTACTATTATAATAATACAAATATGGACAGTAGCAAAGAAGGAGGAGGAGAGGAGGACAATCCCTCCTCCTCTTCTTGTGTCAAGTGGGGAGAGTCACCACCTCCTCCAGATGACAGTGACATAAGTCCGAGACCAACTGGTGCTCAGACAAAACGTCCAGAAACATTTACAGAGAGTCTTCGTTTAAAAGAACGTGTTACTTTCTATGAACAAGTATGGAATAGAAAAAGAACATTATCAAATACTTCAATGGAAAATAATCCAGAGAGTAATGGTAATACTGAAGCTAAAAGTTTGGTGGATGTTGCTGATATTGAAAGACGAATTGCTGAAAGCAGACGTCGATCAACTGAGGTTTCAAGTCCACGGGAAACTGTCAAACTTCGGTCAACCCCAACTACCCCTCGTGGATTGACTTCTGGAGGGGGAGTTTCGTCCCCTCGGAACCCCACCAACTATGAGGAAGTTTATGAGCATGTGGTTGAAGAGGGTGGTATGTCAGGTGGTGCTAAAGTGGTGAAATTTGAGCGTATCACACTTCAGAAGACGGTAAGGGAAGTTACAACCCCTTTAAGTAGTATTTTAGTGAGGGAAATGAGTCGTACACCCTCTTCTGAGCACCCCAGTAGAACCCCAAGTAAAGAAGCATCACCTTCTGATGATTTGGATTCAGCTTATCAAACATCTCGTGAGTCCAGAGAGACTTCTCGTGGTCTCACGTCAAAATCCTCGTCAGTGACGTCATTAAGCTCGTCTCGTGGACGGTACACGTCTCAGGAGAGTTTGGGACGAGCTCCGTCACGTGAACAGCTCTCCGGTACCGAGTCACCGGTAGCACCGGAGTGGTATTCGGATTACAGGCACCAATCGTTCCAGCACATCGCGGCACGCCTTGAGCACGTCCGCAGCCGCTCTGAGTACGACTCGCACATCGCAGAGATCAAGGGTGAGCGATAACCCGCTAGCAAAATAACCATGATCTCTGTCAGCAGAGATTTAGTTATGACCAAAAGTGGTGTACTTGTTAAGTTGAAAACTAAATATATGAGACCAAAGAAGGAACATTTCAAATTAGCGTTAGAATGATAATTAAGGAAGGTCAGTTTTTAGAACAATTAACACATTGTTTATTTTTATGCTAATTATTTTTCATAAAATATTTCTTTCTTTGTGTAGCATTTTTTTTTTAGTCGAGAGAATAATTATAATATATATATTTATTTGCTTATAACGTTGGTTTACACTTTTAAAAAATGTTAATAGCAAGTATCATTTGAAACCCGCGTTTGAAAATATAATATTTTTGTTATTAATTTACTAAATTTACACTAATGTAGAAACAATAAATTATAATGCATTTACAATAAATATTTCCCAATATGTTAGATATAATATTAATATAATTATATAAACAAAACAGAAAAGAAGGCGTGACAAATGTGTCAAAATAAAAAGTGCCACTCCCCCTTTTTGTCGATCGAAAAAAATATCCTCGCTTTGTTTTTGGTTTCGCGTGTAAAGTATCTGCTGTAATATCTATAACTTGGGGGGCTTTCCCCATTAGTATGTACCTCATTGTTAAGTTTTACCTTGGCGTATAATGCAGTCAGCACTAACTAACTTGGCGCCGGTCATGCGTGTTTGAAACGTGCACTCTGGTGACGTAAGAGCTGTCAGTCGAGCAAGGAGAGTGGGGGAGTTGCAGTTGGTCGTTGCAACGAAACGAATTCACCGCCGACCTACTTGCATTGTATACTAATATACAGGACCACCTGCGCTCATTTCCGCTTTGTTTCAAATATTAATGTAATGGTTGTTTCGTTTATAAAAAAATTAGTATTTTTTTTTTATAAATTTCACTAATTTTATTATTATGTATACACACTCTTCGAAGCAGAAATTCCTCTAACTATAGGAAACGAATAATCGAATTACATCGACATATGGCTATCTCTTTGTGAAAGGAAATTCCCTGGGGTTGGTGAATGTACACTCCTCGCTTCTGAAAAGTTCCCTTCTGCAGACTTGTTATAATTACCATGTCCCGTAAGGATAGCACAGAGGGCACGGTGATTAACAAGGTTGCAGAAGGGAACTTTTTATAGGCGAGGAGTGTACATCATATCTGTGTTCAGTAAATAAATTTAATTATAAAACGTTTTACACTCTCTTATATGTCTTAAAAGCTATTAATATTGAATATTGAGGTCAAAGTGTATGATTATTCTTGTTTTATGATAACGAATGATTGATAAATATTTGCACAAAAAATATATTATTGCTTATCTTTTGATAAACTACGTTTGATATTTATCAAAGTTATTTTTAATTATGATCACCGTTTGATATAATAAAGCATTCATATTAAGTACTTATAGAAATGATACTGTATAAATGCAATGATGATATGGAATATGACATTAAATGATAAATTTTTACCAAATAAAGAAAGTCACTTGATGCTGTACGTACTCAGTAAGAAACTAGGTCGACTCAATTATTATATTGATCCTTAATAACATCATTACAGCACTTAAAATATTCATAAATGCCAAACGTTTATCTTGTATAGCACAGAACACATGCTCAATTATTCAAAAAGACTTGTTTTTCTTTAAAAATCTCACACTCCCCCGTTCTCTCTTATAGATTGCGATCGTGTCTCGATGCTTTTTCGAGCAAAACTTTGACTTTTTTGTCACCTATGGACAACCTGCATAACAAATTTCAATTTCAAATTTGAATAGAGGACCTCGAGTAATGCACCGAGAATATTTTCAGATTTTTTTGCTATCAAAATCGAGGGGAAAGACAATGTGCAATGACGTTATATTCATGCAATGTCTTTTCTTATGCCTTTTAAATATTTACATGACCATGATGTCACAGAGTTTTGCAGCAAAATTTTAAGTGTGTTATAAGATTAAAAAATGTAAAAAAAAATATGATGCTCTCTATCCAAATTTATTACAAACATCATTTACGTTAGTCCATTATCGATGGATGAAAATTATTAAAGGACATGCAGTTTCTTTAAAAAGTTGCATAAATATATTGTGTGAATTCAAGTCTTTATAAGTCTATTCGTTAACATTTTTTGTTACGGTGAGCAGTGTCAGAAAATCAACACCTGACGAAACTAAAAGCCGTCACATTAAATAAATAAATAAGCAGTGCTGACATCCTGGACGTTAATTACAGGTGACTGCAGTACATGTTTATGTATGACCGTATTTCCACGAACTCGGCATATAATACTGGTTTATCAAGTAATAAAATTGGCTGCAAGAAAAATAAAATTTACCTGCAAAATAATGAGTTGTCCTTCAAAAAATATAATTTTGTCGTTTTTAGTCTTGGTGTAAAAATATCCAGTTTTGGAGCATATTTTTTATATATATATGATATGTTTCAGTTTATGACCTTCAATTGCACGTTTTATATCAATAAATGTTTATTACTTAAAGTGAATGGCTATTGAAATATAATCATTATAATCAGTAAGGTAATAATTTTTATGGACCCAATTCGCAATGAATTAAAAAAAAAATCAACATTAAAAATTTTAATGTTGATTTTTTAATATGCATACTGCATGAAAAATATTTATGTTTGTAAAAAATAAAAATAAAGTAATTATTGAAATTTATTTATTTAAATATTTGCTTAATATCAGCTTTTAATATGATGTAATAATTAATTTGAAAAATTAGGTTTCGATCAATATTATTCAGTCTTCTAAATTTCTTAATATAAGAAAAAACGAAGTATGCTCTAATATATTTATTATTATTATTATATTGTATTTATTACATATAATAGAACACATTAGTATAATCTTCAATCATTCATTAAATATTCTTCAATGTGCTTCAACTCATCACTTAATTTATATCACGTCTTCTAATATAGACGTAATGGAAGCTTATAATCTTAATATAACAATAGAATGATAATGGAAGCTCTGAAAATATTTGCATTGTTAAAATGAAGAATTATCATTCAAGTTTAAAAGTCCATAAGCATAATCCATGTTCTTTATTTACAAGTTAGAAAGCCTTTTCAACTTTCAGGCAATCTATATGACTTAATAAATTGCAGTGCGTCCATGCCTAGCTTCTTATTATACTTGATATGCGACTTTGGATTATCATTCGGTAGTCTGGCTTCACTTTCACTGGAGCGCCTTGACCCCGAATTCCCCCCAGTTGCACCAGCTGGGCTAAGATTGCTGCTGGATGATAAATGCACTTGGAGATCACATCAACATTCTCCGACTGCATCCTTCAAAATGACATGAAGTGTGGAAATAATTAGGTAATATTTAAACAAAATTATCTGTTAATTAATTCAGCTGGTTTAATTTTTTTACATATTAATATACGCAATTCACGAAGTTGTTCAGAAATAATTTTTTTTTATCATTTGTATTATCCAATACATAATAAAATATGTATTTTTTAACCCAATGAACAATTATTATATTATTATTATTACTAATTAATACATTTTTAACATACAAAGGCTATATACGGAAAGATAGTCAGATTAAATTTCTCACTAATAGAGTTAAGTGTTTTAGTACCATTGAATTAGGGCTGACACTAACCGTGATGGTTATATTATATTGATGAAACTGGATATTATATATCTTTAAAACGTAAGTTTAATTGGATATATCTTCTTTCGTGAATCGCGCCCTAATTTTTTTAAATATATTTGGATAAATGCAATCTTCTACCATTGCAAATAACTATAATACATTACATAAGTAAGGCCACATTTTTAGGATAAAACAAACAAACTATAGTAAGTATATCAATCTGATTTGAATATTTGTTTTATTATTTCCTGAAGAGAGTATGTTGTATGAAGTAAGCAATAGATTAAAACAAAAATACACTAATATCGATTCTACAAAGAAAACCTATGATATTTTAGGATCGGATAACAAAATAAATTTTATTATATTTTTCCTTCAATATAAAAAAGTTTTATAAGATTTCCTCTCAAGCATGAAATTTTATATAAATGTTATGAAAGGTCAAAATTCCAGACACCTGATTTGCATTTTGCTGAGTTGTTATAAATTTGCATTATCTAGCTTCACTACATTTGATAGCACGTACGTTGTTATGCACGGCAGACGTCAGCTGTTCGATTTTTTGCTCGTGAATATAAAGTGTTATTGTTCGTCGTTTTTTATCATAAAGTGGGCGTGGTCTCTCCACATGGCTTCTTTATAATCATATTAAACTATAAGGTTTATTTTCAATTAATTTTAATGCCATTATGAACCATGTTAGCGATAAAGATATTTTTATCCTCAATGTTTGGCTGTCAATTAAAATATATTGTGATGAATTATTACAATTTTGGATCATTATTTTTTTCTTTCAGGTTTTATTTTACTATCAAAAGAGATATTAAACGTTTTAAAAAGTTTATGCTTCTTGAAACAAAAATTTATTAAAAAATTAAAATTATTAAATATAAAATTTTATCATTGCACTATGTATCCTTTTTGTACGATATGACTTAAAAAAATCCAATACTCTATAAGATTTATTGGAAAGTATTTTAATCTATAAAGATTATAAATCATATTTTTTAATGGTAATTTTTTTAAAGATTTATGTCGCCAGACGCAATAATTGCTCTTTTTCCTGATGGTAAACGTAAAATATTTTTAGAACTATATATAATACATAAAATTGAGGACAAAATGACATAACTATGATGTAACTTAAGCATTCGAAGTAAATGAATGTTGTTTTATATTTTTCACTCGATTAATAAAACAACATAATGTAAGGAAGGAAGGTTTGCTGATGAGATTTTCGGTGTGATACCGTATCTATGCTAAGCCTATTTTTTGACCTGTGACATTCATCAATTTAATACATAATTTCACATATTAGCACATACTGTACTTGAAATAGTAATTACATTTGCGAGTGTATGTACACGTACTTAGATTGCTGAGTACCCCACCCACCCGCGCCTCCCACTCCACCACCACACGATAGCCATGACCTCTAAATAACCTTGCACGATCACCATGTAGCAAGACGGGTCACCTTATAATATTATGTATATTTTTTTAGATGAATCAATTGAGCATGGTACTAAAAACCCTTTTAACAAAAGTGTCAACGAATTTAAAGTATATATATTATTCTCTCGTGACATGTTCTTTCCTATCATTCTTACTTTAGGAATATACGTTGTAGGGATTGTAAATTAATTTATATATCCTATTGCATATTGATGTCAACAGAAATATTTTCAGTGTCAAAAAAATCGAGAAAGAAGGGAAGTTTTTATCAATTTCTTCATTTTTTATTAAAAATAATAAAAAAAATGTCATAAATTTTACTTATCATAATTTATAACATTACACTTACAAGAGTTATATTAGTACCAAGTTATAATTAAAAGTGTTCGCATCACTTATTAGACTTTAAAATTTTCAATCTATTATTTAATATAATTTCACATAATAGCAACATGATGTCATAATATATGAACGCAAACTTGTATTTCATGTAATGTTATAATATTATATAACCGTTGCGGTTGGTAATTTTGCATGCAATAAAAAACTCGCAAGAGTGAAGTCATTTCTATAATTAACTCATAATGTCACCTTGCGTTCTGATCAGCTGTTTTCAGTGCTATGATTTGCGGAAATTAGAAATCTTGCTTGGTCATCACTGTGTGGGAGCTGCTGGAGAGGATTGACCAATGTTGACTTACTGCTTAGAACAATAATTATTTACTTGCACAAAAAACAAATTTTAATATTGATGCTACGTTAGAAAAATTATCACATCAAAAATATAAATTGAAGTTGTGGTGATACGAACCTTGTGATAGAAAGTCCCCATGAGCTTATCTAATTGCTTAGCTTTTAATGCCACAGTTTAAATATGTTTTTTAGTTAAATTTTACAATACATTCATGAAGAAAACCTGATTTTTCTACGTTGCTGATATAATTTTATTAACAGTAGTTAAATTCAAGGTTTTTGTATTACTATAAAATATTATGAAGAAATAAAATATTATATTTTGACCATATAATATATACTTGATTATTTTTCATAATATTGATAATATACTGTAATCTTCTATAATCCTTTAAGTTAATATCTTAATTCTGGTGCACAATTAGATATTAGAATGTAAAAATTTTAGTGGCTTAATCGAAAGAGGGGGTAAAAATATGGTACTGTGAATTTTTTCAGATTTTTTTTAGACCGGGAACTATTTTTAAAAAATTATTGAAAGTCTATTTTATGACGTCACGGACGGCACTGCCCTATCCTTTTTCTTAAGGAGTGCCGCCCGTGACGTCATCAAAATAGACTTTCAATATTTTTTTAAAAATAATTCCCGGTCTGAAAAAAAAATTGATAAAAATCACAGTACCATATTTTTACCCCTTCTTTCGATTAAGCCACTAAAATTTTCACATTCTAATATCTAATTAAGAAGAATGGAGGTATCACCTGTTATATGCGACGATGATGTCATTAGACAGGTATTCTCATACCTTGATGATAAATGATGAGGACCAACCTCACGGTCTATACTGTAAATCAAACAATGAGGTACGCGAAAGGCGATTTTTCTCTAATAATGTGATGGAGACTAGGTCGTTGTTTAGGGCGCGATTGTTGTAGCTCAAAGGTTGATTGTTGTTATCCAAGGTCAGCAACAATAAGCCGGCCGGCTAGCCATAATATGACGTCACAGCTATATAAAAAAAAATGCCTTGCGGAGAGCTCTATGGAAATTTTAATTGATTTCCATTTATGTACAAATTTACACACATATATTTTTATATATATTATTATTTTTAACAGTAAAACATTTTTTTAACAAAAAGATTTTATGCCTTGTTTAAGATATTTAGTCAAGGTTATGTATGTTTGACCTTATATGAGTTAATGTTTAAATTTAAACTTAAATCAAATTGATTTTTAAATTAATCGATTTTTTACTTGTAATAATATTTCATGGATGTCAGATTCGCAAACACGTTTATTTCTTTATTTTTACATCCTCTTGTTATTTTTTTTATTTTATTTTATATCATGCATGCAGATAGTCCTATTACATGCACATATGTATGTTGGTCTTTATTTTTTATTTTTTTTTTTTTTTAGAGTTTAAATAATTTTATATACAGCAAGATATTATATAATCTTTATAATCCTGAAAAATAATTATAAGAAGTTTTTTTGAACACTTCCAATTAAAACAAGAATCATCTAGATCACCTTGCTTGTCAATGTTCTGCAATATTGTGATACATTTTTTATCCATCTCATATTTTAAGTAGTTTCATGTAAATGAACCTGTTTTTAAAAAATTCCGATCATGTAATTTTTGGCAAATTATTTAAATTAACATGTTAATACTTTCCTGAGAACAAATTACAGTATAAAAAACACGAAAACAGTGGCGTAACCAGGAAAGCAGGTTTATTTAAAAAGTGTCAAATTATCAAACATTGGCTGCAATAGCAAGCCTGCAATGGATTAAACCAGTTACAATCACTATATGTTTACATATGACGTCGTTGACGACGGATAATATTATTCTTATGAGGCATCGTCAACGGATCCGTATTAAACACCGTCATGTGATTGTTAACTATATTATATAGTATGACAAAATAAGTCAGACAATTGAATATGCGAAGTATGCATTTGTTCACACAAAAGTAGACTTATGAACGTATCATAATCCATGCATGCAGTTAATCAGGCGCGGATCCAGAAAAAAAATTCGGGGGGGGGGGGCTGCCTCCATAAGGCCAATGTTAAAAAAAAAATTGGAGTGGGGGAAATGCCTATATTGCCCATGTTAAATCCAAAATTTCGGGGGGGGGGGGCTGAGCCCCCCCCCCCCCTGGATCCGCGCCTGCAGTTAATCGTGGATTGTGTGCATTGATTCTAACTGATTCTAAGAGCCTGCTGGTGCTCGCCCGTTCACGACTCTGAAATGTTTACTCTATGATTTTGAATTTTGATTGATAATTTTCAACTTTCAATTCCTGCATGCGTTGTTGCAGAATCCTTATCATATCATATGCCACAGTAATATTCGAAAGGTCTCGGTGAAGTATTTTTCTTAATTTTCATAAAAAAAACACATATTTTTTGCATTGTTGTTCGTACTTTACTTTTTACTTGACGTACTCAACAATAACTGTTGTTTTGAAGAGATAACGCTGATGCTGTTTTGTTTTATGTGTCTGTTGTTGACGTACCGACCAGACGAAGGCTAGACAAGGTGGTCGTGTAAGTGGGCGTGGCCCACCGCGCGGACGTGACTCCGCGCCCGCTGATTACTGTAATAGCTTGCACCTGCACTGCCGTCCCTATCAATTAGGTCCATATTTGTACACAAGACAAAGGGAAAGTAGACCTTGTCACGAGTTCGACTTGCATTACTGCAGATTATAAACGACCGCCGCGTGCTGTGTAATAATAATGATATGCACGGGATTGGCTCTGCATTGCACGATCATTTGATCTATAATACTTCTTTAGATTGTTTCGTGACTTACTCGTATTTTTTATTAAAGTAAAAAAATAAAATACAAAAAAGTTTATTTTAATGATAAAGTGGAATCAATAGAATTTTTGTGCGACTGTTTTTAAAACTTCTTGTGTGTTAAAGACAAAATTTGGTAAATGTTATTCATTTAACAATAAAAAAAAACTATTTTTAAATACATTCATAGTTTTTAAATGATACTAAGTACATAATATGCAGTAATATAATAAATATGCGTTTGAAAATGTATAATATACTGCAGAAATCGCATGTTACACAATATTTAGGAAATTATACATATAATTACAAGTTACAACAACTTTTATATTGGTAGTATTGGTACAAACAATTATTACATTTTTATAGCTCATAATTTTCTCCATTAAAAAGTACACACAAATACATGGAAACAACTTTGTGCATTGTAATAAATATGTAATATCTTTCATAATTTATGTAACTTCTTAGTGAAAGAATTTCATACAAAAGATGAGTATGCAGAGACACGCGCACGAATGACTTTGTGTAAAAAACTAATAATAAATTATATTCTTCTAGTCCCTCATATCCTTGAATTTAAGAATTCTCTAGCGTATTTTTTGTGTGTTTTGTGTTCTCATAAAAAATATTACGGAAGCTGATATAAAAATATACCTTCTCCTATGTCATGATACAAAATAATGACTTTTTAGGTACACGCGAGCGTTTTTAAAAATTTACTACTGACATTTTTCATGTAATATCATATATAAATACTTAAACAATAATGATACAGATGTTATAAAATGTTAATACAGATCATAAATTAATTTCTTCTTTATTTAATTAGCATTAGACTGGCACGGTTGATGCGTGTCACGCCAGTCTCTCACGCAGGTGTGGAGGAAATACCCGGGATGGCACGTGTTTCGCTCACGTTTTGGCGGCGGCTCGATCAATGCATTTCCTTCCACGTGATTAATTACAACATTGTCTTCATTATAAACAAAACGTTGATGACCTATTTTTATATTAGGTCAATCACCTTTTTAGTTTAATGTTATATTAATCACATCTTGTTAAATTACTTCTTTGCATGACAAGAAAGTCGGAAGATTTTTTGTACTATATTAATTAAGACTTTATTAAACATTTATCTTATGAATCGATTACTTAATTGATGAAAGTTTTACATTTTTTTTTAATGAAACATCATTTTACAGGTTTTGCAGGTATTGATATCGATATACTCTGTCACTGTTAATAAATTTCATGGTTATTTTTCATTAAGTATCAAATATTCTCTCACTGCCGTTTATGATTTCTGTTCTTGTTATATTTTATCTGCATGTGTAAGTGTTAATTAAAATTTAATCACATTTATTCTTAATTAATTTCAAAAATCTTCGTCTCGCTAAAATTTGATTAGGCGTTGAACGAGACTATAATTTGGAAAGTGTTTGCCCCTTTTATTTCTCTGGGTATGCAATCTGTCATACAGGAGGGATGAACAAGTTGCCTAAAACTTCACAAAATGTATTTCTGCTGCTGGCGCACTGCGCAAATATAAGATATATTGTAATAAGGATTTCTGCACATTAGCAAATGTTTATACATTCAGGACTATTTTGATTTGCAATTTAAAATAGGTAGTCTTACTTGTGACACTTCGTATTCAACGAACGCAAATTATCATTCTCGTCGCATGCTCTTCACAAATCTTATGTACGACACCATCTTCGCAACTTTCAACTCCATTTTTTTAATAGCGTCATACTTATACTTTCAAATAACTTTTAATTATTTTTAAATAATTATATTTCCATATACATACAACATATGTTTTTTTCTTTTTTACTTTTATATTGACGAGTCAAGTTAAGAAAATTTGAAATTTCAGTAGTTTAACCGTTTTTACAGGTTTATTTTGCGTACCTTGTTTTTTTCATTTTCCCCCTATCATTATAATTCATATGCATAGGGAAGGTACACGCACCAGCCACTAATTTGTTTGCTCTCGGTCTGGCAGGAAAGGTCGATCAACCACGTGACCCCCCCCCCCCCCCCCATGTTGATAAACAGGTAGGGTGCTGGTGGGACCAAGGACACCTGTTCCACTCAAACACACGCTCCCCCGTCTGTCTCTAAATATAGGCAGATGATATCATTACTTGGCCCATCTTGATATCATCAAGAAGTTCTCGTCAGTATATCATTTATCATTATTTTTGTAGTATACAGATCCTGCATGGTGACGCAATAATTCATTAGTCATATAATATATTTTCTTTATTGTTGTTATAGGTTCTTCTTAATTGTTCTTGCTGTACTGTAACGTTTTTTTTTTTTTTTTATCAAACCACAATTGAGTACATATAATACTTCCGAAGCCCTAACAGTGCATTGTATAGGTATATCTGGAACGGAGTACTCTATTTGTTGCATTAATTAAGTGTGCTCAATTGCTCCAACCTCATCCAGATAACTTTATATTATTTGGATATGGCAGTATAGATATTTTAATTATAAAATCGCACTGTAGGAAATTATTTTAATTATTGAGTAATCGTGTAACTGAATTAATTTTCAACTTTTATAAAGGGGGGAAAAAAAACATGCTACACTTATTAAATATATTTTTATTGAAAAAGTTAAATGCATTGTCTTTTCATTCGTATGGATGAGGTTTTTGGCTGTATGCAAATGCTATGTCTATAAAAAGTGCACTAATTTTATTTAAGAATTTAAAATTTGTGAATGAAAATTGTATAATGTATACGCTCCGTGTAACTGAATTAATTTTCAACTTTTATAAAGGGGGGAAAAAAAACATGCTACACTTATTAAATATATTTTTATTGAAAAAGTTAAATGCATTGTCTTTTCATTCGTATGGATGAGGTTTTTGGCTGTATGCAAATGCTATGTCTATAAAAAGTGCACTAATTTTATTTAAGAATTTAAAATTTGTGAATGAAAATTGTATAATGTATACGCTCATACAAAAATGTATTCGATGCTTGAACGAAAACACTCTCCTAGTAATTTTACGTTACATCATAACAATTGTTATTTATAAACATTGTGCAGGCATTGTTATTATCATCTCACGTGATCAAACGAAAGTTTATTATCACAAGTTGTCATGCTGATAACGTTAGTAAACATATCACCTATTTTTTATTACTGCTGAACTAGAGGTAAACATTGTTCGATGTATTATAGACACAGTAAAAGCTCCAAACTAGCTAACACTGCTAACTGTTATAAAGCTGATCAAATATTTTGACTGACGTTTTGTTTTTTTATGTTCACAGACGAGCAGGAAAGAGTCCAGAAGAAAACCTTCGTCAATTGGATCAATTCGTATCTCTCTAAGGTATTTACCACTCCCATTATAAATGTAATATGACATTCACAGAGGACAAATTTTTATGTCATTTTGTCATCTTTTCGTTTAAATCCCACTCAATCAATTGCGAAATAAGATTAAAATTCTTTTCATATCTGTTCTTATTTTTGTTTGACATCATGCTTGATTATGATCCACTTGTAGTACATAGTGATAATTTATAATTGCAGATTCAGAATTGTGAAATAGTATTTTTTTATTTATAGAAAATTATGTCATCGGTAGAAAATAAATATATTATTAATAGTTCTGCTGACAATTAAATGAACCCCTCAAATCGAATGCTACATAAAAGCATCGCAAATTTTTGTTCCAAATACAAACCTTAAATGTTATATGCGCATGATAAAGTCTATATTTACATCGTAGCCTCGTGTTTGGGGCACTTACATTTTCAGATGACAATAGAGGCTTCAAGTGTTCCCCAGCGGGAAAATTTTCTCCATAAGCCACCATGTTAGAAAATTTGAATTTTTTCTCAGTAATTTTTAAAACCGTTAATTTGAAACTATCTCCTACCCACCAATTTAAAAGTTTTCTGATAATGTATCGAGAGCGTATTTTCCTCTAAAAAAATTTCTTTAATGCCAAAAAAGCAATTTCAAAGTTTTTTTGTACATATATATAGGTGATGGGAACACAGAAAATCAGCTTACATGAAGCCTATTGCATCTAAATTATTAACGTTTAATCATGGAACTAAATAATAAATTGTTTTTACAGTAAAATGTCATTTCTAGTGTACAATTAATCATTTAAAATAAGACGTGAGCAGATAAAAATAGAGTCTACTTATATAACGTTAATAAAGATAGAAAAATAATTTACAATCCTCAGTTATGCACGCGTGGAAATGAGATCATCAATAATGCACTTTAAATAGCTCACGTGGAGTACTATAGTGCACTAAATTTAGCCGCTGTCAATAGTCAGAAATAACTCAGGGAGAATCTTTTATTGAAAGCTCTGCCAGACTTCTCATGCCCGCGTTACCGACTTGGGAACATTGACTTTGGCGTGTCTTCTTCACATGCAGGGTCGGACTGGCCGTATCGTTCAGCCTTCAAATGTAGAATATCAACAAATCAGATTTTGTTTTAGTTCTAGGACCCCATGAACAAATGGATTACCAATTGTTGAAGCCCCTGAATCTATCCAAACAGAAATATTATAAAATTAAAAGCTTTATAGTCCAAATACGGACTGGAATTTTTCTTCCCAGCCCGACCCTTCTTTGTTAGTGAAGACGTCTTCAATTATTTGCGGTGATAGTTAGCAAAAAATGTGGCTGATGATGTCGATTTCTGTATAATATGTCAACGTGTAAACTAATGACAAGTTGTTTATCATAATTAGAAACTCATAACTAATAGTGTAAAAATTTGCATACATGAAACCTGATAAATTTTTAATTCTGATTTAACTTACTGCTTTTTTGTACGCTGATAATGCTAATTCATTTTTTTTTTTTTAACACATCCTCGAATTATGAATGAGACTTGTATGTACAATAAATAATTTCTTCTTATATATTTATAATAAAAAAGGACTTTATTTATTTATAGACTATAAAGTATTTTTTAAATTAATTTGTCTCCTTTTAAGTTAAGTTGAGTTAAGTACTCTATAAATTGTATTGAAATTCGTATTATGAAATCAAGTTGTTCGGACTTGCACGTTTTCTTATAGAAATTATAGCACGTATTTGTTAATACAAATTATACTTTCAAATCCTTAACCCTTATTTGATGATAATTATATTATATAGCACAATACACCAAGTGTAATAACTTTACATGTATTGAGACAAGCATGGAGTGAGACATAAGAGGCAAACACTATTATTTTTTTAACTCGCCCATTCGATAATCATTATATAAAATCATGCTATTGACATATAATTTTAGTATATTAAAATAAATTGTTATTGACTATTATTATAATCTCAATTCTTAGCATAGCAACAACCTCTATAATATATATATATATATATATATATATATATATAATGTTTTAAGTGGATTGTTCATTGCTCGTTAAGCCATTATTATACATAAGTATGTACTTGCATACAGAGAGAGCTACCATACAATTTCCATACAAACACGTATTACAGGTTTGGAATAATAGCACAGCCATATTCGTTCACGATCATGATGATATGTTATTTTTATTTTACTTACATTTACATATAAGAAATTATACTGAAATAAAAATAGTCCCTACATATATCATTACTTTTAATTTTTATGATTATAAATTTTGCTATACAGTTTTATTACAGTTTGCTAGAGGATTTGCAGACTTTTTGTGCACTCGGCTTATCGTCGTATTTATCTTATAAGGGCTGGCTGTAAAATCTCGAGAGAGGTGACGTAATTTTAAGATATGAGACAAGTTGTTTACAAGCATATCAGGTTTCTAGCTTATAGCTAATAATACAAAGCTAGAACGGTGAGAATGAAGTTGCAACCTTGCGTATTTATTTTCTTTTTTTCCCCATATATGTCACCGATATCTATGTTTCCTAGATCAAATTGCCTATCCTATAACTGTATTATTATTTTATATTAAAATACCCGCATAGAAATCGCTGTATAAGTAAAAGCCTTTTGATTAGTAAATTATTCATATTTTTAAGTGTCTGTTTTCAATGTTGCCAATGTTTTTTTTTTTCCTTCATAGAAGTAAGTGTTTATTTAAATATTGATAAAGCTCTGAAAACAAGTAGTTACAACAATTTTAAACTGAATTTATACTCAAATCTTGTCAGCTAGTCGACACTCACAGTGCGATATTTTTTAAATAAAATAATAATAAAATAAATAAATGCACATTACATTGTTCAAAAGAAGTGTTCCAATTAACATTAGAACATAAATTTATAATTATTAATATAATTTAAAATGTGTGTTGTGGTCAAACAGATTTTAGAAGGGACAGAGAGGAATGTTTTAAACAGGCTCCGATTAAAAAAAAAATGTATTTTCCATATGCCAAATATCTCGTTCTATTCCGCCCTCATCTCACCTTGAAAATCAAGCCTGAGGACAAAATAAAATTAGAGTGCTCCTAGCAGAACTTACATTTTACTGCGTGGTGGTATATCGCATTAAAAACGCATTTCCAAATTTTGCGTGATTTCCATTCATTACGTTATAATAAATCAGTTTGACAAATTTCTCCTTAATTACGTACATTCAGTGTAGCTATCCTTTTGTTTATTTATAGTAAATTAATAATTTTGATTTTTTTTTATTAATACCACCGTTTTTCCCCTTTCTTAATATGTTTTTTCTTTCTATTCCCCGATTTGTTGCTAGCGACGACTGAGGTAGAACATGTCAACTTAGAGGGGGCGATGAGGGGATGTTTTATTGCTGACAGACTGTGCGTGTGCTGCTCAGGGGTTGGTGGAGGGTGCCCCCCTTCCTCTACTGCAATGTTATATATTCGGTTGGTAACAACCAGGGCCTTCCTCCGGCGAACGACGGTCCCGATATAATATTATACATTCCGACATGAGGAAGCAATTGTAGCTTATAGTGGTGCACATAAGAGGGGAAATACTTATATATGAAATAGATTGCTGGATGTATTTCATCAAATGTAAAGATTATAATGTTCAAACTTTGTTATTTATTACATTTTTTTAATCAATATAATTCTTTCAAAGTTTTGTTATATATTTTTTAAATATTAGTAAAATAAAAATGCACGCCAAAGAAATTCATTTATTTTATTAAAATATCATCGTCCTGTCCTTCATAATATTCTCATACAGAACTGAATAATTCTTGTACTTTTTCTTTCAAAATCTACGTGTACACGTATCATTATTAAAACAGGAACTATGACATTAAAATATTCTAACTTCTTATAATAGCCAGCCATGCAAGAGACGCTGCATGCATATGTTTATATAATTGATTCACAAAAAGTTGGATCTATAGTTAAATTAATTTTAATACTGCTTTTATAAAAGTTAATTTGATATACTTATTGGCTTGATTAAATTTCAATTATAATTTTACACATTTGAATTTTGTCAAAAATTATAAGAACAGAATCAACATTGCTGAGATTTTATAACAAAAAACACGCCTTGCTCGGCGTTTTCCCACAGCAGTGATAATTGTTTAGTATAATATAAATTTTAGGTAAGACGATCCTGACCAGCAATCCTCGCGTGACCCAAGCCTGTCTCAAAGAACTTATGGAGGATGTAGAATTGTAGACCGCAGGGCCGAAGTCACGCGAAGAAGAGATATTATGTTGTGGCTCAGGCAGAAATAGTTAGGTCTAGTTCTATCATGTAGCTAGGTAACCCTTACCTATAAATAGTTAAATACACAATATGTCAAAATGCTAACATAAATTTTTAAAATATTGAATTCAATGGTGCATTTTATGTTTTTATGTTGTTTTATTTTTAGTTGACTTTAAAGTACATAAATTCACATTATAATGTTAAAATATTTTTTTTAAGAATATTTTTAGAATATCGAATTCTATATAGTATACATGTGTTGTTGTTTTTTTGTCTTTTAAAGTATACTTTCTTTTAAAGCTTACATATACACCTTTTTTTAAAGCTTTCTATAAATAAAATTTTCTTTCCTTTTGATTTTCTTTAGTCTACTACAATTTTTTTCTCTCGCGATTGTCAAACCTTTTTGTCTGTTTTAATCCTTGAAGTGTACCGCGCAAAGTTATGCTAACCCCTTATAACCCCTTATGTTTTCTTGACGGGATTCCAGCAGGATAAGTATATATTTTTTGGTTGACTTACCAAGTGTTTTGTTTCTATTTGCAGCGAGTTCCACCGCTAAGAGTAGAAAATTTGATCGAGGACCTCAAGGATGGGACCAAACTGCTGGCGCTGCTTGAAGTGTTATCCGGAGAGAAACTGGTACGTCCTCATAGAGAGAACACCCCCATATATATGACTGATTAATTATTACTGTATTGACCTAAAAATATATTTTATGAATAAGAGTATGAAATATTTTTTATCAATTTTTTTTTACCGTGGAAACTTTTATTTTAATGACCCTCCCCTTTCCGGCAGAACTCCTTGATAAAAAGGATAGCACTTTGACGCCAAACAAGGCGTGGTTGTAAAAAAAAAAAAAATCAGCTGTACTTGCAATAATTTTTTTTAAAAAAATGTTATAGACTCGGAGAAATGTGAAACAATCGTAGTTACACTGTTCATTTTTATGCAGTACTCTTTTTTTAGGTAAATTGTTTACAATTTAATTTATCAATATACTGTATCATCAAATTATAATTTATTACACATTTTTTGGATATTTCACTTCTAATAAAATACATTTTGTTCTCAATATATCTGTTTACTTTTAACCAATTCTTAATAATTAATATTCTTGTCTCTAGCCCATGGAGAGGGGCAGGAATCTCAAACGACCACATTTCCTCAGCAATGCAAACACAGCACTACAATTTTTACAAAGCAAAAAGGTGAGTGATTTTTAAACATATATTGGGGCGGAGCAGATATGCTTTAAATTAATAATTTTTATTTATAATAGAGTATTGTCCTCAATTTTTTTTTATTGCAGAAATGGATAGAGGGTGCAAAGTTATGCTACCCTGATTTTTTTCAGATTTTTTAGAGCCCGGGAACTATTTTTAAAAAATTATTGAAAGTCCTTTTCGTGACGTCACGAGACGCCGCTCCTTAAGAAAAAGATAGGACTTGCCGCCGCGTGACGTCACAAAAAGGACTTTCAATAATTTTTTAAAAATAGTTCCAGGTCTCAAAAAAATCGTAAAAAAATCAAGGTAGCATAACTTTGCACCCTCTATCCATTTCTGCAATAAAAAAAATGGAGGACAATACTCCATTGTATTTATCATAGATTTAACTTTATTTTTAATTATTTTAATAAAAAATACTTTAAACATTTTTTTTTTAAAGGAGGGATGGGATGTAAAAATCACTCTGAACAGCCCAAACACCTGAGTTCACTTCCTCTTTCCTCTTCACTTTCCCTAATTTTCTGAAGTTCGCCCCTCAATTTTTACTGACTCTGTACTCTCGTCTGCAGATCAAGCTGGTCAATATCAACTCGTCGGATTTGGTCGATGGTCGACCCCCCGTGGTCCTTGGTCTCATCTGGACCATCATCCTGTACTTCCAGGTAAGTTTCACTCTCGTTAGTCCTGCCAGGAGGCTTACCCTGCACTAGTTCAATTTAAATATTAAAATTTAGTATCAACATTATTCATCATTGTTAAATTATTATTAATTAGTATGCTAGTTTTCATATCACTGATTGGTATCAATTTAATGAATTAAGCAGTCATAATAAAACTGTTGAAGCATGTAGCACATATATACAAAAAAATCACATCCAAATCACTTTAAAATATAATACTAAACTGTATACGTAGTGGCTAGGTTATTAAAGAGCTGACTAAAAATGCATACATAAACCATACAATATTTTTTTAAACAAGCTGCTTACGAAGGATAATATGTCGGTGAGTACAAAACACTGCATGCCATTGTCATTTTCACTATTAGCAATGATAAATTAGATGTTTTTAATGTTTTCATGCTTTGTTGCATCAATGTATTTCGTTACTTCATGTATTTTAAAGATTGTACAAAATATGTATTTTAGTCAAATGTCACCTATATCTGTAACAGAATTTACAAATGAATTGAATATTGTTTTTTTATTATTTTTTTTTATAAGTCTATATGTGGTAAATTCATAATTGCACTTAATTAAATAGCGCTTCCAGACGTTAGAAAATTTCATTCAATGATGACAATATTTGATTTCTAAAATATCTTGTACAATCTCGGTGTTCCAAACAACGATTGCTGACCGTCTTGTGTCTTGCAGATTGAGGAGAACACGCGAGCCCTCGAGTCTCTGGGCCACACATTCGGAGGCAGTGCAAGCAGTCTGGAGAGCCTGCGTGCAGACGGAGCCTCCAGCCCAGAGTCTCGCTCACAGAGGAAGGCCGCGGGCCAGGCCGAGAAGTGGAAGACCGGAGCCAGGAGGGCCCTGCTCAACTGGGTCCAGGGGTCAATGCCTCCGTGAGTTGACCTTGATGTGACCTTGAACTTGGTGACCAATTAAACCATATGTTCAATTGATGTTTAATTGGCTTTAATTGTTTTGCTATGAGTAAATTTAATTTCTATTTCATATGAATTTTTAAATTTAACAAGATTTTATAAACTAAAAGTCAATTTTATGTAAAATTTAAAAGTTTTATCCTAATTATAAAATACTTTTTTTTTAATAATAAAATTATAGAACATAATTAAAGGTTAGTTTAAAGATTAAAGTTATCAGAATTAACTTACTAAACTTTAAATCGAAAGCAGGACAAAATAATATTTTTTCCAGGTCCTATGGGCTAGAAGTGCGTGACTTTGGCCCCAGCTGGAGAGATGGACGTGCCTTCCTAGGAATTATTGATGCAATCAAAGTGAATCTGCTGGACATTGCTGCCCTTCACCAAAGCAGCAACCGTGTACGTCTGGAGACGGCGTTCCACGTTGCCGAGACCGAACTCGGCATCGCCCGTCTACTGGACCCTGAGGACGTTGACGTAGAGAGACCTGACGAGAAGTCCATCATGACTTACGTCGCTCAGTTCCTGCACAAGTACCCCGAGCCAGGGGTAAGTCCTCCATCATTTTTTTTTTCAAAATATGCATTTTTTTATAATAACTGAAATACTTTCCCTTCTTTTTTGTTTTATATTTGCTGAATTTTCCATTTGTAATTTAATTTTTATAGTCATAGAATTTTGTGTCAGTTTTGCAGTACTACAGTACTGTTGTTATTTGTTCAAATTGTCTAATGAATAATTTTATCATTTTATATTAATTGTTATTAATTGTAAGTAACAGTCATACTAATTTATTTATGTTTTACAGAGTGGAGCTGACACTTTATCTGAAATCCAACAAGAATATACTGAACTTACAGAATGGCTTATGAAGAAAACACAATATTTAGAACATCTCCAACAAACACAATCTCTTTCACTCAACTATTACGTAAGTTTTACTGGCATAATAACTTCTGGTGTTTCACATATTAATTTATTTGCTTACTTATAGGATTTTGTAGAATTCAAGAACGAATTTGACAATAAACTTGCAGTCTTTGAAAAGCTTAAGAAACTTGTAGAAGCCCAAAGTGTGGTTGCCATCACGCTAGAATCGTGGAGAGAGATTGAGAGGCTCTGGAAGAAGCTGGAATCACAGGTAAGACATCACTGACACAGGTAATGAATGGTGACTAACTGAGGTATGGTTACAGTTGCGACACTGGCAGTGGCTGCTCGACTCTCAGCTGCCGGGAGAGCTGGGCCAGGTCGGAGAGTGGCTCAGTCAGGCCGAGAACCTTCTGGCCTCCGACGACATCCCACAGATCATGAACGAGGAGACGGCAGGAATAATCAGCAGGAGACTCGAGGAACACAAGGTTCGTTGATATAGTCTCAGTTTTTGGAAATATTTGGTGCTATTTTTGAAAGATTTTTTTCATTGAATAACAGAGTTAAAATTCTGCTTATTTATAAATTCAGTTTTGACAGTCAATATGTAAAATAAAATAACAATCTGCAGATTTGGAAACTTTTTTCTCTTATTTTTGGCATTAGTTTGTTTATCATTATTTTTTTATTCTTTCTCCATCCTCAATTAAATTTTCACATGATTTCAGAGCTTCTTTGCTGAACTGCCTGCAATTCAGAACAAATTCGAGGGAGCCCGACGAGGCCCTGTGTCCCAGGGAGTTCCTCCGGAGCAGCTTAACGACATGGCCATGAGGTTGAGTTCCGTTGGACCAAAGGCCGCTCAGAGGAGGATAAAACTCAAGTTCTTGGAGCACAAGGTAATGTTCTGACCCTAGTGTGTGTTGTCCTTAGTCTAACTAATTCTTTGTCTACAGTGTTGCCTGATTGCCTTCCTTCACTTGACTGAGAACAAACTGCGAGCATGGACCGTGAAGTACGGCAAGGAGGACAAAGTTCAGCAACTTCTGGAGCAATATCGTAACTTTGTGTCCCGTAACCGAATCTTCCAAGAGTTCAATAAGGCTTACCAGGACATGCAGCAAGTTGTCGAGGAATACAAAACTGAGGGAAAAGTTGGTGAGTAATAAAAAGAAAGAATGACTTGAATTTGTTGTGAGAAAAAAAAAATAAATAAAAAAAAAATAGAAGCTAAAAATTAATTTAATGAAAAGAACAATAATTTTTTTATCATGTTTATTTGCAGCTAACTGATAAACGTTTATTTGTAAACCAATGACTTAATTTTTTAATTTCTGTTGTAGACCAACGAGACCGTGCAAACATTGACCGTTTCATGAAGGAGACAGGAGAACGGTGGAAGAACGTCTCGATGGAGCTCCGCTGCGTGCAGAGCATGCTGGAGGAAGTGATCAACTACTGGAAGCGCTGGAACTCCAACTGCGAGGAGTTCGAGTCGTGGCTTGACCGTGCCTACAGCATGATGGACCTGCCCGATGAGGACAGGATGGAGTTCTTCCAGGTGCGTGGTCTGCTGTGTTTCAGGTCATAGACGTCAAGGAAATATCAAATAAATAATCTGTTTTCAATTAAAAAGTGAATATTTTGAATAATTTCATATGAAATTGTCAACTACGTATTGTAGTTTTTTTTTTTTTTTTTTTTTTTTTTTTTTTTTTTTTTTTTACTAATATGCTTTTTTTCTTTTATTTACAGGATTTAAGTGTATGGAAGGACAAACACCAATTACTTGGAGATACTGTTACATTTTTAATAGCAACCTGTGATGATCCAATTGTGATAGAATTAAAAGATAGATATACCAGACTATCAAACAAATGGGAAGAGTTATTCCCGGTAAGTTTCCTATTCTTAGCCATCAAAGCCCACTCTTATGCTCCTGTTTCTTTGACAGCACGTGAAGCAATACATGCACGCTGGGGACATCCTTCGTAACCGCAAGGACTACCGGGCAGGCGTGGAGAAGCTGCAGACCTGGCTGAGGACTGCGGAGACAACCCTCGCCTCCTCCCAGCTCGGCTCCACCGACACAATCAAGGCGTACGGAGAACAATTACAGGTAGGAACGTTTATGTTTTTTTTTTTTTTAATATTCGTAAATTTTTTTTTTTATTTTCAATTCCAAAATTATGTATTATTTTTTTCTCAAAATAATTGTCATCAATATCATAAAAAAAAGTATATGTAAATATTTTAAACTAACTAGTAATTTCATAAATTCATATTCTAACTAAGATCAAATTATTTAAAAGGCAGTCTATCTTGAAATTTAAAAATGTTAAATTTTTGTTACTAAATTATTTTATTTTATTTCAGAAATTGCAACATGAAGTAGAAGAAATGGAGGACTTATTTAAAACAATTAGCAAGAAATTCCAAGCACTAATTCCTGATTTATCACGAGATGAAGTTGACCGTATGATGCACACCCTGAAGAAAGAGAAAGGTACACCTCTTGTCCTTGCTGTGACCTTGACCTTGTCTGACCTTGTTGTCTCCACAGAGGCGCTGGTGCGAGTGCGGGCGCTCATCCCCATGCAGCTGCACCTCTTCCACCAGATCCTCGTGCAGCACGAGTCCCTCGAGGCTGGACAGAACGAGATCGGACAGTGGCTGGACGAAGCGGAAACCCTGCTGGGTAGTTTCGTGGTGTCCGGGGATAGGGACGTTCTACAGGCTCAACTGGACAAGCACAAGGTGGGCATATTTTGTTTTTCTTGTTGTCTTCCTTCCCAACAAATCTATCGTTATCATTCATGTTCCTAGCTTCTTTTAAAATAAACAATATTGCTTGGTTTGACTTTTTCATAAATTAATTAATAATATTATTATTATGTATTATTTTTTTTATATATAAATTGTGTTTTCAATATTGTTTCATCATTGTTCCATTTTGTTATACAGTAAATTTTTCTTTCAATTTCTTATTTATCATTAAAGAAAAGGATAGGTATTTTTCACTAAACATCCAAATTTTAATGGTTCTTTTCCTTAAAATATAATTAGATTTACTTCACATATTTTTTCTATGCTCTGCCAGGCCTTCTTCTCACGCACCCTGTACTACAAGTCCATGCTGGAGAGCAAGAACAAAGTCTTCCAGAGCATCATGAAGTCCCTCACCAACAGCGAGGGCATTGACACAAGCGACTTCCGGCAGAAGATGAACCAGCTCAACGAGAGGTTTGGGATCGTCACCCAACAGTCACAGCAGTGGGAGCAGGTGAGCTTGGGTGCATCTGTACCTGGAATCAAACTACCTTTCAGTCCTGAAAATATTGATGCTACTCTTCAATTTTTTAGTTTTTATTTATTTGTTTGTTTATTTATTTATTTATTTATTTATTTATTTATTTATTTATTTATTTATTTATTTATTTATTTATTTATTTATTTATTTATTTATTCCCCCCCTTCTACCAAGTTTATTAAAACAATTTTTCAGTTTCTTGACACCAAGTTTATACTTTCTTTAATATCAAGAGGATCTACAGTTAATGCAATACTTATTAGAACATATTTTAAATGTAACTAAATCTAAATCTTTTCTCACAGAGACTACAAGAGTCGCTACGCTGCTGGGAGAAGTTCAAGGAGGCGGAGCGAGTGATTACAGAGTGGCTTCAGAAGGCCGAGCAGATGATTGCGGAGAAGCACATTGACAACCGGCAGACCGTGGAGGCACACAAGGTACCGTCACGGAATGTTAACAAAATCTGAGCATCTTCAATAATGTGTTTTAATTTCAGCACTTCTTTGAGAAAGTCAATGACAAATGGTTCCAAGATCTCGTAAATGCAGCTCAAGATCTGAGAAACTGTCTACCTGATGAAAACCACGGACCAGTTTTAAATACAGTCGACAAACTACAGACAAAGTGGAAGGTAAAAAAAAATAATAAAGTTGCTAAAAATTAAGATATTTATACTTTTTTTATTTTTTAGGAAATTCTCTCATTTGCTCCCCTCCATCTGATGAAACTGGAATTCCGACTTGATGAGACAACGTTCAACCAATATTTGAAGGATGTTGAGAAGGAAATCAATGCAGAACAACAAGCATTCAACAAACATGAGGATGTTGATGTCATAATGAATAGACATAACGTAAGTCACGACACAAATGATTTTCTTAGAAAATTCTAAATTGACTCTCTCTGTGTAGGAGTTCTTTGTGAAGCAGAACATCGACGGAAAGATGAAGAATGGTTTGGAGACTCTGAGTCGTCTCAGCGGTAGCTACGCTCAATGGAAGCCTGCAGACAAAACGCTACAGGACGCTCATGCCCATGCCAAGAGCCAGTGGGACGCAATGAGGAAGAAGATTGAATCATTCCGTCAACAACTGCAGGAAATACCTGCGCAATGGAAGAAATATCAACAAAAGTATGTGTTGCAGTGTGTTCTATGATTCAAGTTTTCTGATGATTTATTTTTGTTATAGGTTTGCTGAGATGGTTAAATGGATGAACTCTGTTGATCAGAGTTTGAATAATATTATGAGAGAGGTTAATACTCTTGAAGAATTTGAAAAGGAAAAGGCAATTTTCCAGGTAAGTGATTTATTTTATAAATTATGTCTTGTCTTACAACATATTGCCAATAAATTTTTAGAAGAAAGGCTCACAGCTTAATTGTTAGAGCAAAATAAAATTGTTTAAATTTAGGTCTGGTAATCTTTTTTTTTATATACTGTAGCTTTAAATTTTGATTAATTTATCTAAAAAAATTATATCAATTTTGATTCTTTCCTAAAGAGATTGTCCCTGTACTCACACACAACCCGTTACCTAACTCTCCTCCCAACATTCTCAGGGTATCTGCCACGACGTGGACTCCAAGCGGGAGGACATGAAGTGGCTGGTGCAGACGCTGGACCAGCTGGTGTCGAACCGCACGGACGCCGAGAGTGCCAGCGAGCAGAAGAAGCTGGACGAGCTGATCTCGCGTTACAAAAACCTCATCCCCACCATCGAGCTGACCATGGTCAAGACAGATGTCTTCTCCAAGTGCTACACTTACAGAAAGGAAGTGAGAGAGGTGAGAGATGAATTTGTAATGAAAATTATCTTTTGGTTTTAATTTTAGCAGTTTTTTAAAAAAATTGTTAATTTTTAATAGTATGTTAATATTATTTCGTGATGATTATCTGTTACAAAAAATATTTGTTATGTTTAGCAAGTTCATGTACGTATATTTTCTTATTTAAAATTGTTGCTTTAATTCTTATATTAATATTGAATTTGATAAATTATAGCCGTCTTCAATTTATATCAAGAAAACTATTTTTATTTGTGTAAACCATTTTTTTTTTAATTTTACCAAAACAGTGTCTAAAAGCAGAACCAAATTGACTCGTTGTTTTGGTGTGCAGGTTTGCTCACTGCTGCAGAAGGTCAAGGACACTTCTGCGGCCTCGGTGCACCCCGAAAGCCTCGACGTGGTGACCTCTCTGATCAGACAGCAGGAGACGGCCGTGCGTCAGCTTGACGACCAGCGCCCCAACATCATGAGCATGCTGCAGCGCGGCAAGGACTTGTCCAAGGACACCAACGCCCCAGAGTTCGTCAAGAAGGAGGTCAATAGCCTTGAGGCCGGCTGGAACGATGCATATGCTCAGACTGCTGAGAAACTCAAGAAACTCAAAGGTAGAACTGTATATTAATTAAATTGTTATGGTTGATAAAATTATAAAAAAATAATATTATTATATTGGAGGTAATTTTGATCAAATCAATTTATTACCAATAAATTAAGCTCACAAACCAATAAAATACCATAATTATGAAAAGCATTTATATAATTCAATCTAATTACTAAAATAATCTACAACTATCTTGTTAATGTTCACCAACAGGCACAGAGAAGGTGTGGTCCCAGTACCGAGAACAGAAGGACGAGATCATTGCCCTCATTGAGCAGGCCGAGGCGGAGCTCCGGAAGATGGTGCCAGGCCATGACCCTCGCCAGGTGGCTGCAGACCTACAAGCCAAGCAGGACATGAGCGTGGCCCTGCGTGAGGCCACTGAGGACATGTTGCGCAAGCTGCGTGACCTTTGTGCCGCCCTCTGTACCGTGGCACCTCCAGACAGAAAGCCAATCCTTCAGAAGGAGGTAAGAGTTATAGAGTTTCTGATATTGTAACAAATTTTGTGTGTGGTAGCTTTTTTAAAATTTATTTTAATTTCACAAAGTCTAAAAGACTCAAGTAAAAGTCTAGTGCTAAATTAGTTAATCTTTAAGAAAAGTTGAAATCAGCCTTACTTTACTACAAAAATAAGAAAAAAGATCAAGCTGTGTTTACAAGCTATAATTACATTTTAAATAGAGAATTATGAATGATTATTACCACTATGACCTGAAAATTAATGTCACCTTCCCTAGGTGACTGAGATTGAGCGACGACTCCACGTGGTATTCGAGACTGCCCAGGAGCGAGTGATCTACTTGGAGCAGTTCACGGCACGCTGGACTCGCTTCAAGAGCCAGCTGGGGGAGCTGCGGTCATGGTGCCAACACGCCCCCTCGCTGCTTGAGCAGCTGGCAGCCCCAGACATGAACCCGGCAGAGAGGGTGAAGAAGGCAGAGTCTCTGCACTCCCAGCTGGACGAGAAGACCAGACTGCTGGGACAGTTGGCCGGCGAGGCCAAAGAGCTGCTGCAAGGTGAGACATGCTCAAAGCCTTTCACAAATTGTATTCAATTTTTACATCATCCCATCCATGAACTTAAAAAAATTAGTGTAATTTTTAGGTGATGTGGACAAATCTAAATCTAAATTATAATCTAAACAGGGGGAAAAATACCTTTAAAATTCATTATATTTTACATTTTGTATTAGTTTATTTTATTAATTTTTGTATTGTATGGAATATTTTATTTAAAAAATACTGTATATATGTATCATAAATTGTTTTTGCTTTTTTCTTGGTTTGTTGATTCTAAATATGTCAGCTTGATTTATTAAAGTATTATTTATTTATTTATTTATTTATTTATTTATTTATTTATTTATTTATTTATTTATTTATTTATTTATTTATTTATTTATTTATTTGTTTGTTTGTTTGTTTGTTTGTTTGTTTGTTTGTTTGTTTGTTTGTTTGTTTATTTATTTATTTATTTATTTATTTATTTATTTATTTATTTATTTATTTATTCATTTATTTATTTATCCATTCATTCATTGTTTAATTGTTCCATTGTTGCCCCCACAGAGGACTCTGAGAACGAGGAGGCAGAGCGTCTTCGCACAGAGGTTTCAGAGCTTCAAGAGGAGGTGCTTCGTCTCCAGCGAGCAGTTGAGTCTCAGTGCTCGGCCGTGAGCAAGGACCTGGCCAGCTGGCGGGAGTACCAGGCAGGTCTGCAGCAGGTGCGGCCCTGGCTGGAGCAAGCTGAGGTCAAGGTCGCCATGGGCGTGCCCAAGCCTGTCACCCTCACCGAGGCTACTCAGCTGCACGACCAGGCACAGGTATGATGCTCTCAAGGAGGTTGCCAGTATGGAAAATTCTATTGACATTAGTCAACTGCTTCGTGGAATGTTGACATTAAAGCTATCAGATTAAAAATAAACAAAGTATCAAAATATTATTGCCATATTCAGAGGAATCATGAAAATAAAAAATATATTTTTTCTTTCATTAAATAATTAGCATGGCATGGACAATTTTCCATAATAAAAATTATTTAAAATAGGCAAATAATTCCCTTTATTTTTCCTGCTTCTACATTAAAATAAATCAATTGTGTTTTATTGTTGACTAGACACAGTGTAAATTGACCATCAGTATTTCGTGAAAATTAAATTAGAATACAAATACTTTTTTTTTTCCTTCAATAAAACTTGACATCATTATTAGAGTATTTATTTTGTTATAGCTTTATTTCTAACCTAATGTGTTCATTCTTCCTCAGGTGTTTGAGGCTGAGTGTGAGCAGAAGCTGGCCCAGCTGCAGGACATTGCTGCCAAGAGCCAGGAGATCACTTGCCAGACCAACGCCCATGACGAGGTGGATGCCATCCACTCTCGCTGGACCGCAGTGCACGACCAGGCGGCGCAGTGGAGCACCAAGCTCGGCAAGCTGGTGGCCACCTGGCACGAGTTCAATCGTCTGGCCGACCAGCTCACCGAGTGGCTCGTGGCCAGGGAGAAGGAAGTCGAGGCTCCAATCAACCTCAACACCCCAGACATTGGCAAGCTCGAGCTGGAGCTCGTCAAACTCAAGGTGAACCATCGTAACTATATTATAATGTAAAAAATATAGCAAGGTTCTGTGTACTTTATTATTATAAGCAGAAATCCACTGAAATCTTTGAAAAAACAACTTTAATTGAGTTCTTAAATTGAGTTTGGGAACAATAAAGATTTTATTTGTTTTTGCAATTTTTAATTTTCTTTTGAAATATGGAGAGTTACAAATTATTTAATCCTTCTTTAAAATTTCATGTTTTTTTTTTTTTTTTTCCTTATTATTTCATTTTTTATTTCTGTATTTATATTATTTTTTCTCTTCATTGCATATATTTACAAAAATATGTTGAAATATTTGAAAATGCTGTAAATTTAAAAAAAAAAAAATCTTTATAGAAAAAATAATGATAACAATTTTGAATTGTTGCAGACTCAAATCAACGAGATATCAGAGAAACAATCTACGATGAGCACCATCACCCAAACTGCGGACACCATCTCTCAGGGCCTTGCTCTCGAGGGCGCCACTGCCCTGAAGGGACAAGTCGCAGCTCTCAAGTCCAGGGTTGCTAACCTGGGAGAGTCCTTGAGACAAAGGTCCAACACAATTTCAGACGTCATCATTTCCAGGTAAGAAAACTTCTGTCTTTATTAAATACCAGTTGGTTCATTGTGACTCTACAAAATACTACAATATTTATATCTGGGGAAAAAATATATTAATTGAGAAAACAGATTCATATAATTTATATACATAAATCAGTAACAATTATGACAAAAACATGTTGTTGTTTTTTTACAAATTTGAGTTCTCACAATCATTATTAATATTTTCTTGTTGATGGAATAATAATTCTTTTTAATAAGAAAAGTAAGTTATGTTTCTTAAAAATAAAAATAGATACACTGCTCTCTTTTAGTTTGCTCGTGGACTGAGATATTTTGTGATACTTCTCATGAATATTTCCGCTGTACTTTGTTTGTTCTCCAGGCAAGAGTTCCAAGGCAAGATGACAATGTTCAACTCCTGGATGGACAAACACAACACGGACATCAACCAGCTGGACGAGATGACGATGGACAAGGTGGACTCTGGACTGCAGTCCGTCCACGCTCTGCTGCAGGAGCATGCTGAGCAGCAGCCCGTCTTCAATACTATCTACAGCGAGGTGAAGAAGATGGCGAGCTTCAGCACACCACAAGAGGCAGCCACCCTCAACGATATCTACTCGGAAATATCTGAGAAGTTCCAGGTAAACCAAATTACCTTTGTTCTCTGTAGAATAATTTAGTTGTATTTACTTGGTTAAATTAACTGCAAAATCTTATGTCAGTTGTGAATTTGTGAATTTCATTATGAAATTATTACATATTATTATCATTACCTCCCCCCTCCCTATCTATTGAATTTAAATATAAATTAGCATTTTAGCATATATTATATTGAAAATTTGAAAATTCTATCCTTTTACTTGCATTAATTATTATAATAGAAAACATTGGAAAAATATGATTTTTCAAAAAGATCATAATCTCATCATAATTTATTTGGCAGGACTTGGAAGACAACTTACAAGAGAAGAAGACAGCCCTTGAGAAATGGTCTGAGCTTCTCAACTGGCACTCTGACAGCTCTGAGCAGCTGAGTCACATCCGTTACCAGGTGGACACTCAGAAGCCCCGTCCAGAGGTGCTGGAGCAGTTCTCCATAGAGCTGGAGACCCTGCACCCCAAGGTGGCGTCCTGGAAGCAGGCTGCCCCCGCCATCGACCACTCGAGCCGCCAGAGCGGCACCGTGATCAAGAACAAGAAGACCGGAGATGCCGTTACTGCTGAGGCTCTGGTCATGGAGATCGAAACCCTAGCGAAGGGTCTACAACAACAAGTCGGGATCAAGAAGGAAACATTGCAAGAAGTGGGTGCTCACTGGAACAACTTCCAAGACATCCAACAAAATCTATCAGAAAGACTTCTTGCAATGCAAGAGAAAATACAAGAAATTGTATTTAATCTTGATTCATTTGATAAATTAGATGGTGCAGTTCAGAATTTAAGTGGACTTTTAGAAGAACAAAACCTAAAACTAGGACAGAAAGATAAATTACATGATCAAGGAAAACTTTTGATGCAAGAAGATCCATCAAATATGTCAACAATTCAAAATATTTTAGCATCAATTGATGCAAATTGGGAGAAAGTAAGCTCTATGCTAAATGAAAACAAAACAAAATACTCTGATATGAAATTATTATGGCAACAGTATGTGGATTCTAAGAACAAATTACAGACTGTCATTAAAGATGTTCGCAAAACTTTCAGTGAAGTTGGAGAAGAGATTCCTAATGACTTAACTCAAGCAACAATATCCCAAGATAAACTTAAGAAAGCATTAGACACATTAAAGAAATCTAAACCATCATTAGATGCCATGGACAGTAAGGGACAACTTCTTGCTAAAGAGAGCAAGTCGTTCTCAGGCCTCAACGCTGCTGGCATTAAGGAAGAGGTCGGTGATGCTCACCAAAAGTACCAGCAAATTCACGATGCCCTGACTAAGAAACTACAGAACTTAGAGGCCCAGGTGATGATCTGGAAACAAATTGACGAGTCTAAGAATGAGTTACTGCAATGGCTCGGAGAAGTCAGTGAGGGACTTAGTAACGCTGCGGCAACTCCCTCAGATCCGGACCTTGGCATATCCCAGCTCAACAAGTACAAGGATGACCTTCCGGCACATTATAATCTCAAGGCCAGCATTGGAACCAAGTCCTCCCAGCTTGTAAAACTGAACGATGGACAGTCCATCGCCACTCTGGACTCCCTCAATAAATTATTGGAGGAAGAGTTCCAGCACGTGAAGGAAGTCGCTGATAAACTGGAGACTTTTGCTTGCACTTTTGGAGAACAAGAGAAATCAATGAAGGATGAGACAAAGAAGCTAACAGAAAATATCAATAGAATTAGAGAATCAATGATTCAATGTGACGATTTATCTGGTGAAAATTCTAAAGTTCTGGAAAGGCTACGTAAATGCCAATCATTAAAACAGGAACTCGCCGAAATTGGTTCTGAAATTGACCATCTTAAGAAGAAAGTTAATGACGTAAAATCTGGTTATCCAGCATTTGGTGAAACAGGCATTGTCAAAGAGCTGAGCAGCCTTCAAAAGCGTTATGAAGGAGTAGTTGCCCAGGCTGATAAAATAGAATCAACTCTATTGACATTCCTTAAAAAATATCATTCTGAAAAATTCAATGCCTTGCAAAGAATTGTATCCACTTTCAAAGAAAAAGTGCAATGGTGCTTACCTGAACCAGGTAGCGACAGATACAATCTTGAAGTTAAAACAGCGTCGTTGCAAGACATTGAGGTTGGTTTGACTGACTGTGATGCCAAGAAGAAAGAGCTGGATCAATCATTAGAACTTTTACAAAATGTTGAGAACTCTGAAAAGCTCACGGAGCTTACTTCTGAGAAGGGCAAGCTTGTTGCTGACCTGAATGCTCTCAAGGAAGGCTACCAACATGCCAAGGAGTCCTTAGACCGTAACATCGGTCTCTGGCAGCAATACGAGCTCACCTCCGAAAATGTATCTTCGTGGCTTCGAGATACTGAGGGCAAGGTACGAGCTGAGAGTGTCAATCAAGTCAATTTGATAACTATCAATGATAAAATCAGAGATCTTGAGGCATTTAAAAATGAAGTAGATGCATATGAACCAGAAATTAAGAACTTATCATCTATTGCTAACGAGATAATGAAGGAAAGTCCTGAGTCAAGAGTGGGACAATTTGTGGGTCATCTCTCCACTCGCTACCAGGCTGTCGTCAAGTTCATCATGACATACATTGAGCGTCTGGAGACCATGAAGAAGAACCAGGACCAGTACCGAGCTGCGATAGATGACGTTCAGAAGTGGCTCGTGGATGCTGAAAAGAAACTGAAGACCTTCGATGAACTCCCAGCTGTCGGTCCCAAGACCATTCTTGTATACCAGTCCAAGCTGAAGGAACTGAAGTCTTTCGCTGATGGTCGTGAGGCTGGCCAGGCTCTAATGAACAAAGGTGTGGAGAAGGGAGAGGCTCTGTTCTCCGGTATCACCCCCGAAAATCGTGAGTTGATCAGAACAGAGCTGAGGAATTTAAGAGACGCCTCAGAGGCTTTGATAGATAAAGCAAATGCAATCAATAAACGAGTTGAGGCAATCATCATGCAACGTTCATCATTTGATGATAGCTACAGCCAAATCAATACATGGATAGCAGAAACAAAATCCAAGGTTGGAACTCAAGTTGAACTTAAACCTACTTTACAGGAAAAGAAAGCAGTCATGCATACTTTTAAAGCAGTTGCCCAAGATATAATTTCACATAAGAATATTATCTCACAATTAAAAGCTAAAATTGAAGTACTTTCAGATTCTGAAGCTAATGATAAATTTGGTGAAATTATGTCTGAATATGATCAACTTTCTAAAGATTCAGAAAATAGAATAACTGTTTCTGAGAAATATGTATCGGATCACGAGGCATTCTTGCAAACAATGGAGAAGATGCGAGACTGGCTCAGCACCTGCAAGGCTGAGGCTTCCGTAGTCACCGAGGCTGCCATCGAGAAGGAGGGGGCGGACTCCAAGCTGGCCGTCATTGACAACCTCCTGCAACAGAAGGAGGAGGGAGACTGCTTGATTGACACCTGCGGACAACAACTCCAAGTGGTTCTGGAACAAACAGACATCGCCGGACACTTGGGACTACACAACGAGTTCGAGGAACAAAAAAGAGCTTGGGAGAACTTCTTGCAACAATGCCTTGATGTTCAAGCCAAGTTGTGCCAACTCTGTAGCAAATGGACACAATTTGAGTCCGTTGTTGACAAACTATCAACCTGGATTAAACAAAAAGAGACTCAGGTGAAAGACCAAAGCTTGAGAAACTCTCTTGAAGCTAAACAGAGTCATCTTGACAAGCTGAAGGCTGTGGAGGATGAGATTTGGGACAAAGCTGATGAGTTCACCCAAGCTGCAGAGCAAAGTCAGACCATTGAGGGTGAGACTGAACTGGCAGTTAAGGTGTCTCAACTAACCACCAGGTACCAAGGACTCAGGAACACCACTAAGGTAAATTAATTGTAAAATATAAAAATGAATAAATCTAAATAGTCTTGGTGATTTTCAGGAGGTCGTTAGCAGATACGAACAGTTCGTCAAAGAACACCGGACTTTTAATGATGATCAGACAAGGTTCCTAGAATGGATTGCTATGGTAGAAGATCAACTCAAGTGTTTGAGCGAGATTGTTGGAGACTTTGCAGTACTGCAGGTAAAAATATCAAAATGGTTTTATTTTTATGTATTTTATTTATTTATTTATTTATTTATTTATTTATTTATTTATTTATTTATTTATTTATTTATTTATTTATTTATTTATTCACATTAAATATCAGTTGATACATTGTTTAGAAATGAATACTCATTGTTACTAAATTTATTTTGTCTACTTAGGATCGCCAGAGGAAAATCCGAGATCTAGCTGAGGTTAGGTCTGCAGAGAGTGGCAAATATGAAAACCTCATAGACCTTGGTGAAAAATTGTACACACATACATCACCTGATGGCAGAGAAATTATAAGACAACAATTAAGGTATGGTACTTCAATTAGAACTCAAATCTTTCCCTTTATACCAACCCATTTTCTGGCATTATTTTTTTTTATGCATTTAATATAAATATATTGCAATGTATTTTGTAATGTTTAACATTTTAGTTTTACAAAAAAATGAAACATAAACAAAAATTAATAAAAAATAGATTTTTCAACCTATATTGACACTTATTTGGTGTGTTTTCCAGAACTCTACGTACATTATGGGACACATTCAGTGATGACCTGCAAGCGTCCTCCCACAAGCTTGACCAGTGCCTGATGCAGTTTGCCGAGTTCTCGCTGGCCCAGGAGCAGCTGACTAAGTGGCTGCGTGACGTGGAGAAAGCCATGCAGCAACACACGGAGCTCAAGGGATCTCTGCAGGAGAAGAGGGCGCAGCTGCAGAACCACAAGATCATGCACCAGGAGATCATGTCGCACCAGCAGCTCGTCGAGTCTGTGTGTGACAAGGCCCAGCAGCTGGTGGACCAGACGCAGGACAAGTCCCTCAACGTCTACCTGGAGTCCATCAAACAACTCTTCAAGAACATTGTCGTCAAGTCACAGGTGAATTGATGTTTGTTTATTTGTTTGTTTGTTAAAATTATTTACGCGTATTTATTTATTTATTTATTTATTTATTTATTTATTTATTTATTTATTTATTTATTTATTTATTATTTTTAATCTGCAATCCTTGTTAATTTGAATAAGGTATTTTCTGTATTATGGCTGTGACACCAGTTCCAATCTGATGTAATGAATCAATCAAATTATGTTTTAAGTTTACAGATTCAGAGGTGTGGTGGTATTTTAATGACTTAAAAAAAATCATACTAGACAATCCTAAATTTCTCCTTTTTTTTCTCCCTTTTTCTTTTTGTTTTTACGTAATTATTTTTTGTTAATCAACTATCTTATGTTTTTTTCTTTCTACTAAATTTTCTTGTAACAGGATCTGCATGACAAGCTGGACAACTGTGTACAAGAACACAACAACTTCAACACTCAGTGCAAGGGTTGTCGCGACTGGTTGAATGCTGAGCGTGAGAAGTTACACGAGTGTGACGATATCAGTGGGGAGAAAACTGACATTACTCGCCGCCTCAGCACCACGAAGGTAACTGAAGACTCTCAGTAAGTCTGTGTGCCAAATCTGACGTCTTGTACTTGCAGGTCTTGAAGCAGAACGAGAGCATAGGACAACGACACCTCTCGGAGCTGCGTGACGTATGTGCCGATGTGTCTGTTAACACAGCCAGCAAAGGAGTTGACACTTTGAACAAAGAGATCGAGGATATCGAGACAGCCTTGAAGTCCCACCTCTCAGCTATCGGTAATGTCTTGTTTACTAACAATGTTGTAATGCGATGACTAAGTTAATATTTATTTCCTTAGATGACATTGAGAAAAATCTACACGGTGCACAAAAACAATGGCAAGATTTTGAATCACAATTAGATAAACATACTAAATGGTTTAGAAATACAGAAGCTATATTCCGAGATCAGCAACTTCAAGTATCTCTCGACGAGAAGGAAAATCAACTACAGAGTTTGAAGGACAAGCGGACGTTGATCACCGACAAGGAGCATGAGATTGACGAGTTTGTTGACCAGTCTCACTCGCTGCTTCACTGCAGTGGCGTGGACAGAATCAAGCCGCTCATCTCGCAGATCAGTAACCGCTACCAGTTGCTACACGTTCTCAGCAAGGAGGTTATCAACCGCTGGCAAGGCCTCGTTGACGACCACAAAGCTTACGACGAGAAGTTTCTGGACGCCATCTCGTGGCTGACGCCCCTTGAGGAGCACCTTGAGGCCCTCAGGAGGGACGGAGACATGGAGGCCAAGGCAGGACGACTGCAGCTGCTGCTCTCCGAGAGAGAGAATGCTTCTCACCGTCTCGCAACTCTGACTGCCATGGGGGAGAGGCTCTTCCCTGATACAGCAGCCCAGGGCAGGGAGAAAATTAGACAAGACTTACGAGCACTAAGAGAAAGGTATGAATCACGTTTAGTAATATAATATATATAAGATTCTTGAATTATTTACTTTTTATTTGGGTTCATTATATATTTGGCTATTTTCAAATACATAATATAAATAAATGAAAAAATGGAAGGAAAAAAAATGAATAAATAAATGAAATAAATAAATAATACAACTGAAAATTAAAATTGTTGAGTTTTATACAAAATAAGAAATATGTTTTTTTTTTTTTTTTTTTTTTTGTAAATAACAAATATGCACCAAAAAAGAGAGAAAAAAAATGCACATATTATGGGGGGAAATTGGGGGGGGGGGATTACTTGATAATTTGACATGCAACAAATAAATTAAACACAATACTAAGTAAAATTTTCTTGCAGATGGGACCATGTTGAGGAGGGTATCAGTGAGCAGCAGAAGAAGCAGGAGTCTGAGAGCATGCAGTGGAGCAGCTACCAGGAGATGCTGCAGCAGACGCTCATCTGGCTGGACACGATGGAGAAGAGTCAGCACGAGCCCTCCACCTGGTCCTCCTCCCCCCAGGAGACTAGGTCCAAGCTGCTCAAGCAGAAGGTGAGGACATCAGTCATCAAGTCATTGAGATTGATTTATGTGATTTTTAAATGAAAAAAAAAAAGGACATACAGTTCAAAAATTGAAAAAAAAAAATAAATAAAAAATGCCATGAAAAATATGAAACTTTGCAGTTAGGTCCCTAATAAATCTTTTTGCAAAATCTTAAGATTTTTCATGATCAAAGTTAAGCCAAAATCTTCCTTTTCCAGCTATTTCCGGTGTTTTAATCTTACATTTTTGTTGAACTGTAAAATTTTAATTTTTCAGTGATAACTAGGGGGAAATATTGTTTAATAACACAATTCATTTTGAAATGAAAATGTAGATTTATTTTTTAATTTGTTCACAATTTAATGAATTATATCTTTATAATTAACCTAAAATTAATTGTTTTTACATTAACAATTGTTCTGATAGTGAAAATGTATTATTTTCAGACCATCCTCCAAGAAGTTTTGTCTCACAAACGAGTGATAGAGGCGGTAGGTGAGAAAGCTCAGGCGCTGGCCCAAGTCTCGAGCTATGGTGCAGGCGACGTACTGAGTACGGTGGACTCCATCAACAAACGCTATGAGGAGCTCGTCAACAACTTCTTGGTGGCCATAACCATGCTGGAGGAGTCCCTGGATGCCTTCACGCTCTTCCAGGACCTGCAGAAGTCTCACCAAGACTACCAGAAGCAACTCTGGGACAGACTTTCTGTGTACTCAGGTAAGAACAAGGGAATTTCAGTGTCTTAGCATTTGCTGATGTCCTTGTCATTGCAGATTACAGCGGTAATAAACCAGCACTGCAGTCTCGTCTCACCAAGATCAACGAAATTCAAGATTCCTTGCTCGAGGGATCTACGACGTTGAAGTCTCTCTCAGATCATGTCACCAGCAAGTCAGACAAACTTCCTCCCAGAGCCAAAGAAGCTATGGAGAGAGATCTATCTAACCTCAAGTGAGTAGTAATTTAAATGTTTAATGTTTATTTATTTATTTATTTATTTATTTATTTATTTATTTATTTATTTATTTATTTATTTATTTATTTATTTATTTATTTATTTATTTATTTATTTATTCATTCACTCATTCATTCATTCATTCACTCACTCATTCATTCATTCATTCATTCATTCATTCATTCATTCATTCATTCATTCATTCATTTATTATGTTGAATGTCTATCTTCTGTGCCCAGGTTTGACTTTGAGAAGTTCGTTGCTTCGCTGAGCGACGTCAAACACGGCCTTGAGGAACGTCTCCAGCAATGGTCTGAGTATGAGGGTTCGTTTGACCGTCTGCTGTCGTGGCTCGCTGAGACTGAGTCCTCCCTCAAGAACTATGCACACAAGTCCACTCTGGAGGAGAAGGAGGAGCAACTAGATAAATATCAGGTGGGAATTCACAATGACCATGTGCATGGATGGATTAATTACTCATTACTGTAAAATACTTCAAAATGTACAGATATTTTCCTCTCCTATAATCCTATGAAGTTATTTTTGAACAATAACTTTATATTTTTTAGAAATCAGTTAACTGTGAATATAATTTTGCTAACCCTCCCTATTTTTTTATTTATTATTATTATTTTTTTTTTTTTAGTAATAAATACAATGGACAATTTTCATGAAATTTTGTTATTGCAGAAATGAAAAGAGGGTGCCATGTTATGCTACTCTGTTTTTTTTTTTTTTGTTTTTTTTTTTTTTGTTTTTGTTTTTTTTTTTTTTTCAGACTTTTTAGAGCCTGTAGGGGGCATTTACAAAGCCTTAAGGCCACATTTAAGGCTCGAAAATTTAAGACCAGAAATTTTGGGTCTAAAAAACAGGTCTAGAATCAAGCTTTAAATTATCGAGCCTTAAATGTGGCCTTAAGATTTTGTGAATGCCCCTTTGTGAGAACTAATTTTAAAAATTTATTGAAAGTATACAGACAAGGGGCAACTTCTTACTAAAAGGATAGGGCTAAAAAAAGGTGTGGGTTCAAACCTCAACATTGAATAATTATTTAGCAATACTTCCTGGACTCAAAAAAGTCTGAAAAAATTCAGAGACATTAATTCATTTCTGCAATAAAAAAAAATCCTGAGGATTGTGCAGTTTGTAAATATTTTGTTACAATACCATTTGTTGTTGTTCAATTTTGCTGTAAATATCCTTTTTTAGTCCCCTAGATCCCAACTGAATCTTGAGCATGAGTGAGAAATATAACCAACTCAAAATTTTCAGCCCAATCTCCGATCGTATAGGTCCCATTCGAGGTATTGTAAACTGCTTGTCAACTAATGTGATTGATTTATTCCTTTTAGGATCTGGTTAAAATAGTTGAATCCAGAAGTAGGGATATGAAGGAAATAGTTAGCCTTGCAGAGCATCTAGAACAAGTAAGATTTTGTCAATAGATCAAAAATGCTTTTTTATGTATTTTTTCTACATATTTTTTTTAGCAATGCTTTTTTCTCTGTTTAATATTGTTTTTCTTCTCTCTTCTATTCTCTTTTAGTTAATGTTTCACTTTCTTCTTTTCACTTTGCCGCTAGCTTTGCTCACGTCAGCACACACCTAGTGCTGATTTTTGTAAAAGTTGAAAACTTTTTCCACAGCTTTCAGAAATGCCGCCAAGATTTTCCTGGGTCTTTCTTTATCTGTTGTAGCAAAGCTTTTAAAAAAATATATTTATATGTTGACAGAAGCATGATGTACACTCATCGCCTTGGAAAATTTCCCTCTTGCAGCTTGTTAATCACCATGCCCTGTGTTATTTTTACGGGGGGCATGGTGATTAACATGACAGCAAAAAGAAATTTTCCGAGGTGACGACTGTACATATATGTACTGTAGTTGTGGTGGTGGTGGTATTTTTGGTACTTCAAAAAATAAATGTATTATAGTTGACCATTATTACAGTCAAATGTGGTATAATGTTGTTTTATTGTTTTTAAAGAATACGTTTTATATGAAGTTGGCAATAGGACTACCTAACCAGTAGTCTATTCTGAATAAATATAATAATAATAATAAATAAATGTATAAAGCATAAATAAAAATATAATTAACACATGCACAGTATGATATTTGTATTGTAGATTTTCCATTGGGTTTTTATTGGTAATGGATACTACTAAAAAAATTGTATGTGGATGAAATGACTGACTTTTTACATTAATTTCAGTCCATGATTCTGAGCCTGAGGCAAAACGAGGCCGAATTTGACAAGATGAGTGACGAGTCTTCGGACTTGGTTCAAATCAGCGGAGAGACAAGAATATCAGTCAACGTCCAGCAGATCACCTCAAGATTCCAGTCCATACAGTCCACTGCAAAGGTACAAAATGCACTAAATGCAAATCTTGAAAAAGAAAATAATAATAATATACAGTATTGTAAAAAATTATGCTGTTATAATTTTAGTGATATTATTTACAGGGTAAGATTAAGCAACCTGGAATTTAATTTTATTTAAAATTTTAATTTTATAGCAATTTCAAGAATGTATTAAAAAAAAATTAGCATTGCATTTAAATTCATGAACTTAATTGTTATTCACTCATTATAAACAAAACCATATTTATGTAATTTTCTTATCACAGGACATTCTGAAGAAATGTGAGCAAGCTGCTGGTGACCACCAAGCTTACCTTGACAAGTACAAGCAGTCCTCAACGTGGCTTGCGACTGCTCAAGGACGGTTTGCCAAATGTTCCGACGCTCGCAGCATGGGCACTCGTCAGGAGGTGGAGGCTCAGCAGGCTGGTCTGCGAGAACTTCTCGGAGAGCAAGGAGCGGCCATGCAGCTCATCAATACCACCGTGGAGCTGGGAGAGAAACTGTACCCGAGCACAGCAGTGGAGGGCCGAGAGTCAATACGTCTACAGCTGGAGGAGCTGCAACAAGCTCTCGAGACGTTGTACGACGATGTGTCGGCCACCGATAAGAAACTACAAGACAAACTTTCAAGGTATGTTCGAGAGTGAATGGAGTGAATGATTGATACTTTAATTAATAAAAGAAGTTTTTGGGGTATTTATTATGTTAGCAACAAGACAAGGAATGATATGAAGTGAGTGCAGATATCTTTAAATGAATATCTTTAGAGTTGTTTTGTATTTGTGTATTATTCTGTAAATGTATAATAGTGTTGGAAGCTTTTCAATCACATTAGCAAGAATTTTGTATTTAATTGTGTAGGTTATAGATATATTTTTATAATTTTGTACAGGACCTTATAAATATACTGCAATAATTAAAGTTGAGAGAATTGTGTTGCTTTTAATTAAATTACCTACAATCGATTATTAAATTTTAAAAGAAAAAACAAGCTTCTACATGCTAGCTGTTATATATGCGTAATTATACTACGTCAGCCTTCTAATCTTCGGGCGCGATTTTGCCACTCTTCCGTTTATTCGTAAATACCAAGATAATACTAAAAAATCAAGACAGAAACGAATTATTAATCTGAAGCATATCGGAGTGATGATAACTTATTAAGTAAATATTACTAATTACTCTTTTAAGTTACAAAAAAAGCAACAAATCTCATCCGGCCGTGCAACAAGTAAGATTGAGCTTACATAACAATTATTTGTGTACAAGTGGCTACAGTAAATGTAAAAACTATTCTGATTATGTCAGCCCTCTCACTACTTTTCTTGTTCTCATATAATTAAAAATTTAATTGATTATACCAGCATAAATTATCGATCATTAAAAAAAAAAAAAAAAAAAATGGCATTGTCAACCTTAAATCCATATTACCACATTTCTCACCCACCAGCTCAACCAAACCCAAGTCCACTTCTGGACGTGAACTACCTCTATTTTGCCCTAACATCCTGTCTGCAACAAATTCATCTGCTTAGATGTCAGTTCGCCACACTGACACCGAATCAGTCACCCCACCCAGCACACCCCAACCCTCCCCCACCTCCCCAAGCAACAAAACAAGTATCATCAACCACACCTATCCTTTCTCGTATGCGTACGAAAAGTCCCTTAGACCGTATGCAGACTCAGAATCTTCAGCCCAACTCAGATCACGTGAGATACCCAGAGCTCAAAGAATATCTAGAATTCCTTGCTGGCATCATTCCTCCCCCCAACATTCCCGAGTCAGACATCACTTGCCAAATCATAGAAAAAACAGGAAATATTTTCGACGTTCCCAGTTCCGTCGTAAAAGCTCATGCAGTCGCTGCTGACATCAAGATGAATGCAGGCATAGCCAAGAAATTTAAAAATATATACGGCAACTTGGAACACCTCAGAAACAAACAAAGATTCCCTGGTGATATCGCTACACTGCAAGTAGATGGTGAAACCATTCTGTACATAATCACCAAGTTTAAGTCCAACCATAAGTATTCCCAAAACCAAAATCAATTTTTGAAGAATTTCCTTAAAGGCCTGAATGGCCTTAAAAATCACTGCGTCAAAAATCAAATTAAAAGAATCGCAATCCCTCGTATCGGCTCAGGACTAGATGGACTCAATTGGAATTATGTCAAGAGCAAAATCGAAGCTATCTTCATCAACGTGGACATCCTTATTGAGGTCTACTCTCTGAAGCAGAGGAGAAGTCCTCGCCATATGGCGTCTTCAACAACATCCCAAGGTGACAACCAAACCCACCCCAAAACTTTCCTATCTGATCAACACACCTCCTTATCATCAAACGATGGTCTCATGCACCCTCCTCAAATCTCCCCTCCAAATTCCCAATTCCCTAAACCTTCTGCCCCTCCTCCTTCCCCCAAAACTCCACCCACTACTCTCCCCAATCCCTCTGCCCCACCCCCCTCCTTATCCCCCCCCACAATGGCCCACCCCACCCCCCAAATTGTCCATCAACCCTCATCTCCCCCTAAGTCCCATCCTCCCGTGCTCACCCGTCTCTGCACTTCGCAGACAACCACCCCCATTCGCCCCTCATGTGTCACAAATACAAATAGTCCCCATCCAATGCCATCAGGCCCTCCCCGCCTCATCAAGGCTCCCTACTACTACAGGCTCAACATGCTCTCTGAAAGTTCCAAGTCCCCCTCCAGCTCTCTTCAGCATTTCCACTACCCCTCTACCCCCCATCTCCCCAAAGTTAACAACCCGCCTCAACATATAATCAGCTCGCCCAATCCGAGCCCGCATTTTCGCGCAACCCTCTCTGCTCCACCCCGTCCAAAGTTGACGAGGTGGTAGTCTCAAACTCACCACTAAGGCTAAATATTCTCTTATGGAATGTGGAAGGCCTGAAAAAGCTAATACCTTTAATCTCAGACAATATTCTTGAGAACCGAGATATTATTGTATTCACAGAGACCTTCTTACTTGAATCACTTGACATAAATGGCTACTACTCCTTCCACAACCTTGCTTTCAAATGGCAGAGAGGGAGACCGTTTGGAGGCATCTCATGCTTCATAAACCCAAAACATGGTCCAATTTTAAATTTCTTAAAACTTAAAGATTTTATCATCATCAAAACTAAATTTTTTACAGTCATTGCCATGTACCTTAATCCATATTTTACAGTTCTCGAACTAATGGAGGTAGTACTATATGCAGTAAGCCTCACAGAAAATGATGCTAATGTAATTTTCACGGGCGATTTTAACTGTAGAATTGACCTTTCAAATGTCCCGAAACATCTACGAAACAAGACAGATATTCTATTAGACATTTTAAATTCAAATGGCTACTTACTCTCTAATAGCCCCCTAGAAAAAACTTTTGTAAACGCAAATGGTTCAAGTACAATCGACCTGCTTTTTTATAAACCTAAAAATTTTATATTAATAAAACATGTCATTATTTCTGAGACAAACTCGTCACTGTTAAAGAGTCATCTACCCGGTGAAATTATTTTAAAATTTACCCCTAGCAATCCTCCCAATAAAAAACTTTTTTACAGATCAAATTATTCAAACAAAATTGATATTAGAAATTATAATGACCAAATTTATACTTATGGTGATACCATAATTACTCATATCAATAATAAAGATGTAAATAGTCTAAATACTTTAATTACTAATGTTATTCTACATTCTACTATTGCAAAGAAAAATAATAAAAGAGTATCTAAACCCTGGTTTAATAGCGAATGTTATCTATCAAGGCAAGATCTTCTATCAAAATTTCATGCCAGCAAATTATATTTATTCAAAAACCCAAATTTGCATGAGCAATTTATTCAGGCAAGAAGCTGTTATAAGGCTTTATTGAAGCAGAAAGAATTAGAATTTAAAATTAAATCGGAAGATAAAATGATTAAAGACGCAGAGCTAGAACCATACACATATCTTAGGAAAGATAGACCACCAACTAAGTCATGCCCAATTAACATAGACAAATGGGAAAACCATTTTACAAATATCTTAAATACAAATAAATTACAATCCGACCAAACTCTCAATCTTTTATCATTAACAAGAGACTATAATTGTAACTCAAATTATATTCCTCTTAATGAATTTGAAGTCTATAATTGTATGCAAAGCCTAAAAAACAATAAAGCTTCGGGCCCAGATTTTATTACGAATGAACATTTGAAGCTAGTAAGCAAGTCGTTAACCCCAACAATCACCAATATGTTTAACCTCTGTATTGAAACGGCTACAATTCCGGAATTGTGGCGGATCGCCTACCTAATGGTATTATACAAAGGGAAGGGTAACATTATGTCACCCGACTCATACAGAGGTATTATCCATGGTGATACCATGTACAAACTCTTCTCGAGATTAATTGCAAACAGGCTTTTTGATTCCACCCACTATCTTATTCCAAAAGAGCAATACGGCTTTATGCCAGGACGTTCCACAATACAAGCTGTATCCACAGTATATAATCAAATTAAACTAGCATTGGAGAAGCCAAAGGGTCATTTATATATTGCTTTTGTAGACTTCAGAAAAGCTTTTGATTCGGTCAATAGGAATTTGCTCATTGAAAAGCTGAAGTCATTTAAAGTAATTCCTTCTGAAATTTTGAATATCTTAGCTGTTATTCTAAATATCAATTATGTATGTGTTCAAGATCGCTTATCATGTTCTAGTAATATTATTCAATCTAACGGAGTTTTGCAAGGAGACCCGAGCAGCTCTCTTCTTTTCAATCTTTTTACTGCAGATATAACTGAGATTACAAAAGATATAAACTGTGAAAATGAAAATGATCAAGTCGTACTAAATTTATATGCAGATGATCTTGCTATTATTTCAAAGAGCAAAGTCAAGCTACAAAAAGCGCTAAATAATCTATCCATCTGGGCCAAAACAAATGGTCTAGAAATTAACACAGAGAAAACCAAGGTTGTTAAGTTTAGAAGAGGCGGACCGTTATGCAAAAACGATGAAATTTATTGTGACGGTCAAAAGATTGAATTTCTAAATTCATTTAAATATCTTGGCATAATACTTCAAATGACAGGGCTTTCTTTTTCTAAACATATAACAGAAAGATGTAAGAACGCTATCACTGTTATGTACACTATCTCAGGGCTGTCTGGTCTATCCGTCAAAACAGGGCTCAAACTATTCAATTTAAAAGTCGCCCCTGTGGCTACTTATGGTATTGAAATTGTATGGCCTCATTTATCTGTATCCGATTTTGATAAATTAGAATCAGTAAAAGCCATGTTTGTTAAAAGATTACTGTGTCTGTCAAAATTTACCGAAACTAGACTGGCCTATAAACTGATAGATTCCAATTATTTTATTACAGAAATCAAAGAAATGTTTAAACTTCCAACGACAGATCAATATTCCAATTTTATAGCTGTCAGGAATCAAAAAGCTCAGGATATTAATCCTGAGTTTTACAGCACTGATGCTATGACATGTAAATATTGGTGTCTGCCCCAATTGGATAGATCCAATGTTAGAAATGTTTTAACTCGCCAGGCTGTTCACGGCTTCCACTATCTAATTTGTAAATCTTCTGGTTATCATAAAGCTGAAAAATCTTGTGTATGTAAATTATGTAATGAATATTGTAGCCAATATCATTTAAATATCTGTAAATCTAGAATTAAGCCTATTAGCGATTATGCCAGGGGAGATTTCATATAGTCTATAGATTTTGAATAGCAATGAAGCAATAAGTTTTTTTTTATTCTATCTATTTTCTATGTCATATTTTGTCTTATATATATGTGATTATATATATGATATATTATTATTATGATGTAACAGGCTGTTAGTATCATCTGTTATTTTATTTTATATTGTTTTATTATCATTTTCTATTGTTCTATTATTCTGTAACTATTATATATGTTTTGTATGTATGTTTTATGTGTTCTATTGTAATGTTTTTCTATAATGTATGTTTCTAGTGCTGTTAATATGTACACTTTCTGTGTTTAATAAAAGACTAATAATAATATTATGTATCATGCCATGGTATATAAATTATATTATGTATGTACACTTTTTGTGTTTAATAAAAGACTAATATTATCAGTAATTACAGTACAGTATATGTATTGTACTATAATATTATGTATGTTGTATTCTATACCTACACTTTTTGTTTAATAAAAGACTTATGTATGTATTTTTTAACATTTTTTTTTTTTAATACAAATCTAAATTTATGTTCTTAATTGCTAGTCTTGTATTTAAAATTTATTTCCAAACTGCATAAAAATATATGTAATTTAGAAATCCACATTGTTACCTACATTAAATTGGAAAAATAAAGTCCACAAATAGCACTTGAAGTTTGCTATAACAAAACTACAATATCAGGTGGGCTGGCTATGAGGAGCAAAGTGAGCATCTCCGCAAGTGGCTGCGTGAGATGGAGTCCCAGCTTCCCTCGGAGCTGCAGCTGTGGACCACGCTGGATGAGAAGCGGGCCCAGCTGATTGCTTACCGCACGGCTCTGCACGACGTGAGCGCCCACCAGCAGGACATGGTGGCTCTGCGGGACAAGGCCGAGGGCCTGCCTGAACGCAGCAGCAAGGTGGACCAGCTGCTGACGCAACTCACGCAGCAGCACGCAAGTCAGCTCAAGCGTGCACAGGTCAGTGTCCTCTCTGTGTGTCTCTTTTAAACAGAAGTTTACATCAATCAGTGAAAACTTCTAAAATCGGAATAAAATAAATTTAAATAAAAATCAAATCATTTAAAAAATGTGTTTGAATTGTTTTCAAATATCAGTTTTTATTTTTCCCCTTATCTATTATTCCTGTTTTAAATTTCACTAACCATATATACATATTTTTTTTAATTTAATGAAAATGATGAAGAACAATTTGATTTTATATTCACAAACAACAATATAGATATAGGTAACAAGAAATATAAGAATATTATTTTTTTATTCTTTCATGTAAAAATTATACCCACAGTATTAATTGAAATAACTTCTTCTTTAAAGTTACAAACGTTTGTATCTTACAGACCTATGTGGAAAGATACGAAGCCATTGTCAGTGACCACCAACAGTACAGCAAGGCCGTGATGGACACTCAGGAGTGGCTTGAGGCGACTCACAACACCGTGCTCCTGTGGGGTGACTGTGATCTAGAGAGAATCTCCCTACACTCCAACATTGAGAGACTCAAGGTACGGTCTGACGACATTCAAACCTAGACAAAACCTGACTGTGCTTTGTCTACAGAACCTGCAATCTTCCCTGCCTGAGGAGGAGCACAGAATCCACCTGATCCGAAGTCTCGGAGAAAAGGTGATCCCAAGCACCGTGGAGAGTGGCCAGGTGAACATCAGGTCGCAGATTGACTCCTCACAGCAAGAATGGGAGGGCCTGCTCTCTGCCGTACAGTAAGTTATATTTGAGAAATATTTTATATTTATTTTTAATTATCAATGTGAATATTCCTGACTTGATTTCATGAAAAACAATTAAAATTTAATTTTATGACAGATTTAAAATATCCATAAGTAAAACTAAAAAAAAAAAAAAAAAAAATGAGAAATTGAATTTATTTATTAAATTTAAATGTTTTCTTTTAGGTCAACAATTGAATCTTTGGAAACTAAACTGGTTCAATGGAATGAATATGAGACCCTGAAGGATCAATGTATGTCTTGGATTCGACAAACAGACACCAAGTTACATGCTGTGGACTTGAAACCAACCCTGCCAGGGAAGGTAGAGCAGTTGGAAGCTCTCAAGGTGAAAAATTCCTGAGTTTATTGACTTTATTGTTACTGACGTGACTTACATTACAGAGCTTGCAAGGAGAAGTCCGCGCCAAGGAGCTTGAGATGGATGCGGTGACCGAAAGGGCCCAGCAGCTGTACAAGGGCTCCATGAGTGCCCGCAGCTCACAGATATCAGAGCTGGGTCTTAAGTACCAGCAGGTCTCACACAAAGTCAAGGTGAGAAATAAGTTGGATGAAAATTACACTTTTACCATTTTTTATGTTGTAGATGTAACAATTTAAAAAAAAGTACTGTATTATCTAAATGTTGTAAATGTAATTTCTTCCTTCAGGATTTGACAAGTCGCTGGCACCAATATGTAACAAGTCACCAGGACTTCGATAGCCACAATGCCGAGTGTTTGAGGTGGCTGGATGAAATCAGGAACAAACTGGCATACTGCTCCGACGTCAGTGCTCAATCACAGAAAGACCTGGAGAAGAAACTTGAGACCATTCAGGTACTGAGGTTTTACTTTTGAAATAACTTCAAGATATTAATAATACCTTTCTGTCATCAGGGCTTACTGTTGTACAAGGAAGAAGGCTTTGCAAAGGTCCAGAGCACCGTTGAACTAGCACAAACAGTGCTTGCCAACACAGCGCCTGCCGGCCATGACTCCATCAATCAAGCCCTGGCTAAACTCCAGGAAGAATGGAGTGGCCTGGCTTCCAGAATGGTGGAGATTAAGGTATACCATCAGAGTTTTTGTTTAAAAAAAAGGATATGTTTTAATTTTTGTACTTGCTTCTCAGAATATCCTTGATGACTCCATCCATAAGTGGTCTGGATTCCTTGAACAAATTCAACAACTCGATAAAGTTTTGGAGCCCATCGAGAGTCAGTTCAATGAACTCTCCGAGTTTCAGACCACGATGTCTGAGAAGAGAGCTCAGCTTGAGCGGCTGAAGGTAATGTTGAATTGTTTTAGTAATAAATTTAAATTTTCTATAACTATATTTGATATTTCAGGCTCTTGAAGAGAAAGTACGTTGTGAGAAAATTGAGGTTGACAGTCAGAGAGCTAAAGCCAAGGAAATGCTGGCAAGCGGACAACAAAGCCATGCTGCTACAAAAGCTCAAGAAATCCTTAATAAATTTGACACACTTGCTGAGAAAGTCAAGGTATGATAATTTAAATCCCCTTTGTTGATTTTTCTTTTCTAAAATGTTATAATTCCTCAGAAACTGCTTGCTGAACGAGAAAACCAATACCGTGACCATCGTCTCTACAAGGAAGCTCATGATGACCTGATTGGCTGGCTGAGCAGGGCACGTGAGAAAGTCCCTTCTATGCGACAGAGAACTCTCAGCGACAAACTGGCCATCGACAATGCTGTCGCTCCCCTGGAGGTAAGATGTTGTTAGTGGGAGGTCATCTCGGAGACTAACTGGAGTTTGTTTGCAGTCTTTGCTGAACAAGCAGGCGCAGGGAGAGCTGCTGGTGGAGCACCTTCAGCACACCGGCGAGGTGGTGGTGGCAAGCACCTCTCAGCAAGGACGAGACATTATCCGCAACGAGATCAGAGCGCTCAGAGAGAGCTTCGAGACACTCTTCAAAGGTGAGCATGTTCTAATGATTGTTATATTTTTAGTCGGTCTTATCAAGTAAAAAATGTACAGTAGGTAATTAAGTAACTACAAATACATTTCCACCAGCTTTTTGAGCTATTGAACTTTCTCCTCTTGCTTTTCATTCCCTACACTCCTAGAAAAATAGACAAAAATCATTCAAACATTAATAATTTAATAAAAAATCTAATTATTTTAATCAACTTTTTAAGTTAAATTTAGAGACATTAAAGAAATAACTATTAAAACTCTGCCCCATGTTTACAGAAATTAAACAGCAGAAGGAGCAGCTTGAATCGACGGTGGTCCAGTGGCGAGACTACAAGGACGAGTACGAGCGTTTGTCGGACTGGCTGCAACAGCTGGACATTCACATCAAAGCCCAAAAGACCGCCCTGCTCTCCACTGTCCAGGAGAAGAGCAAGCAGGTCCAGGAGGTCAAGGTACGACCTTCAAGGAGTCAGCTGGGGATTTTGTGAGCTTGAACAAATTTTAGCTGGATTTTGTTGTTTGGTTTTAACTATGCAATACTGAATTTTCAAAGCCCAGAAGATGTGGGAAAAAAGGAGGGGACTCAATATTAAAATAATATTACTAAATGTATGCCATAATGGTTAATTTATAATTGAGTGATTCATTAAATTGATTCCTTTAATTAAGAAAAAGAAAATCTAGATAAATTATCTGTCAAAATCCCATGATACATGCATATTTACATTAATTTCACAAATATTTGTCTTCCAGGACATTCTTGAGAAGCTCGAGAAAGGACAAGATCAAATAGACCGTTTCAACCAGACGGCCTCTGCCCTGCTGGCCTCTCATCTTGACACCTACGTGCAGAGTCAGCTGCGGCACCTGAACTCAAGATACCAGGTACGCTCCACCCCACCTCAGTCCAGTCCGAGCTCTAATCTCCCGTGTCTCAGGTCCAAGTGAACCTGGCCAAGGACGTCAAGAAGAAGGTGGAGACCAACCTGGAGCAGCACCAGCAGTATGAGGAGAACTACTCGAAGGCCATCAGCTGGGTGGAGAACGCCAAGCAGGTCATCTGGGACAGCAGCTCAGGGTCCTCCAACAGTAGCAGGGAGGTCCTGCAGGCCCGCCTTGAGCAAATCCAGGTACCATGCTCTCAATATAATATAAATGGGAATACTGGAGGATATTCATAAAAATTATTTTGCTTTATTTTTCATATCAATAATTGTTATTTAAAAAAAAATCAAACTGATAATAACAGTAATACAAATAAATTATTTAAATACAATAATTTACTTACGTAGTAGTTCTATATTTGTTTTCTTATTGTTTATTTTCAAATTTCTATATTTTTATTAATTACTATTAATTTTTATTTTTTTCTGTGCATGCTCTATCATTTCAGGCATTTAATCCCAGGGTTTGTGTATTTTATTATATTTATTTTAGTTAAAAAAATTTAAAAAGTATTTTAGTCTATTGCTATTGGCTTTTTATTCTAGTTGCTCTGTAACTTAATTACTTACCCTTTTTCATCCACTCCCCATTTAGAAAAAAAAATATTAATAATAGAAAGGTACGTCCTATAAGCAGTATGAGGACACACACATTTTATGTTACAAGTGAAAGAGGAGATCTTCCGTTATACTAACCTCCACCTCTACTTCCCTCACAGGACCTGCTACGTACCCGGGAGACAGGTCAGAACCTGGTTCACGCCACGGTCAACTGGGGGGAGAAGACTCTGCGCAACACTCGCTCTGACGGACGTGACGTCATCAACAACCAGCTGAAGGAGCTGCAAGCGGACTGGGACCGCCTCGTCAAGAAGATCTCCACGTCGAAGGTCCATCTGGAGACGAGCCTGCTGCAGTGGGCCGACTACAGTTCCTCGTACTCGAACCTCCAACAATGGATCACCGACCGAGAGGCCAAACTTCAGCAGGTCTGCGAACAGAAAGTGAGACACCAAATTTATACATCAATACTCATGATGCTTCACTAATCTAATAACAATTACATACAAAAAGATCATGACAAAACATGATATGTATACTTTACAATAACAATTATTTATACACACAAGCTACACAGTGTGTAAAGTTTGAATGTGATGTGTTTTGATTAAAATAATAAATTTGAAAAAAAAATATATATATTGATATATTTTTTTAAATTTTAATTTATATTTTAAAACTATTTCAATTAAAATTATTAACCTTTTTGGTATAATGGAATAATAATAAAAATAATGCAATTTTTATCAAATTTCATAGCATTTAATAATAAATCTTAATTTTATTGCATGTAGTAGCTAGTTGATTATTGTTACCTAAAAATAAATTCATTACCTGGCTCTAATTTGTCAGGGTGTATACCATCTGGAAAAACCTGGAATACCGGGAAATATCATGGAATTTCAAACCCTCTGGAAAAACCGGGAAAAATCATGGAATTTCGAAAAAAATGTCAAAAAAACTGGAATTATCACATTTTTCAGTAATCGTTTTCTAAATTATGTAATTTTGATGCCTAAAATCTTGATACTGTTTCGTTTTTTTTTTTTTTTTTTTGACAAGTTCTAATATTTATTCAAATCAATTAAATAAATTTTTCAAGTATTGGAAATGAAAATGGGAAAAATTCGTGTGCAAAAGCGTGACGTAAAAAGATCGCGATTTACGAGAGATCGCGCGCGTATTATAGTGACGTCAATATTTCGGACGAATATAAGTTAAATATTCACTGAAAAGTATATGAATGTTTCAAATTTTAATTTGTAACTAAAAATAAATACTCCTTCAATTAAAACAACTTGAATTATAAACTAGAAAAATATAATTATTATTTTTAACGATGCAAGTGACCATGCATGCATTGCAGTACGTAGTGTAATTAAAAGATAGACAATTTACGCGAATATTACTTTAAAAAAGTTGATCGTTTGATGAGAAATCATAAATATATACAAGAGGTCATTTATAAATTATTATAATTTATCATATTCAAGCACAAAAAATAAAGTAAAAGTTATGATAATGTAAACTAGGAAGCAACGCGCGTTGCTGTACGCGCGGCGTGAGCTCACTTTATTTTATAGACCATAATACACAATTTTTGCAGTATTTTTGTTTATTTTTTGAAAAATTCATTGAACACAATATTCAGCATTTAGAACATTTAGATATAGGGAACTAGATTGAAAATTTTCCTAAATGTTTGAAAATGTTTTGTGTCCTAATCTCCTAATTTATGGTTCCTAAACAGTAGAAGATCGCTCTGTTCCTAAATTTCTGAATTTTCAGGGAAATGTTTAAAATAATAATAATAAAAATTCCAGCAATTTTTATCACATTCAATTCACACCGGACTAAAATTTTTAAGTGGTACTTTTATAATTAATATTTTTTTCATTAAAATGACACTGAACACTAAAAAAAAATGTACTTTTAAAGTTTTTAAACAGACCTGAATAAAATTATATTGAAGTTAAAAAATAAAATGATTAATGCATTATTGCTAGATTTTTTTTTTTTTAAACATTTCCCTGAAAATTCAGAAATTTAGGAACCATAAATTAGGACACTAAAAGATTTTTCAAAAATTTAGGAAAATTTTCAATTAAGTTTTCCCTCTATCTAAATATTCTAAATGCTGTGTGTAGTAATCACAAAAAGTATTTTGCAAATTTACTTCTTTTGTAAAATGAAGAGTTGATCTGCATTACATTCATGTGCACTATTTATGATAAATATAATATCGTCCCTCGTACGGAATAATGAGCTATCTGCCTTCCGGCCAAAATTCAAATGCAATAATGAGCTGCCTGCTTTTACTTTTACATTAAAATTGCATTCACCTGGTAAAGCAGACAGCTCATTATTGCATTTGAATTTTGGTAGGCAGATAGCTCATTATTCCGGACGAGGGACGATATATTGTTATTATAGTGTCATCAGACAAGTCAATTTCATTTTTTATTTTATTTTTATTTATTTTTTTTTTTTTTTGCGATTTTTAACGTTCCCTGTTATTATTATCATTAGATTAAAGTATAAGTTTAGTATATATTATGTAATCATATACAGTATAATTTATAAAAAATATTTATTAATTATACAGTAATTTCATAACAAATTTGAGCATTAAAATTTTATAACTGTCAAAAAAGTTGCTCGCTACGCTCGCATTTTTTTTTATATGTGTTCTGTGTTTTTTTTTTTTTTTTTCTTGTTTTATATACTGGGTAGCATTTTTTTATTTTTTATTTTTCTCATGATCTGTATCTTTCAATTGATAAATTATGGATATATAGTTGTTAAGAAAAACAAAATGTAAAATGACAAGATTTTTTGTTCCTTAAGGAATTTAATCCTAAAACGATACCTTAAAAAAATTACATGGTTCAAGTTAATTTTTATATAATATACCTCCCCCACCCCCTCCTGAACACTAAAAAATTACCTGGAATTTTTTAAAATTCCCTGGAAAAACCTGGAAAACTCATGGAATTTCATTTGAGAATATTGGTATACACCCTGATTTGTGCTTATTTCCTCAGATATCGAAGGCTCGCAAGCAAGTTGCTGGTCTCAGCTCTCTCAGCATTGGAGAACGAAAAGCCACTCTACGTCAAACCAACAGCATTGTGCAGGACATTGTGTCCTTCGAGCCAATGATCCAGTCCGTGACCTCAAAGGCATCCGACCTTCAGCAACCCGCTGCAGAGATCTCCAGCAAGTACGAGACCCTGAGCAAGCAAGCCAAGGAGCTTTACGCCAAGCAGAAGGAGACGGTAGAGCAGCACCAGGTAAGACTGTCGCTGTGAGGTGTGTGGGAGGGAGGTCTGAAACGTTAGATGTTCCCAGGCCTTCATTGACGCTGGCAACGAGTTCGTCCAGTGGATCAGAGCAGCCAAGGAGAAGCTGAGCAAGTGCTCCGAACCAACCGGAGATAAGGAATCTCTCAGCAGCAAGGTGTCACAGCTCAAGGTAAGATTACAGAAAATATTGGGTGAAATTCACAATGGAGGTTAAATTTATACATTTTAATATTGAGAAAACTCAACAAAAATTAAATTCCTGAAAACAAATGCATTTTTTTTTTTTTTTTTTTTACTCGTTATAAAATTTTAATCAACATAACTCTGTAAAAGAAACGTGAGTCAGAAACTAATTACATCAATTTAATAAAAATACATTTAACAATAATCCTTGCTGTGTTGTGTCCAGGTGCTGCAGAGTGAGCAGCCCGAGGGCCAGAAGAAGCTTGAGAAGGCACTGGAGCAAGGTGACGTGGCCTGCCAGGTGGCTGACCGAGAAGACAAGGAGGTGATTGAGGAGGAGGTGGCGCTGCTGCAGGAGGAATTCGACACCTACGTGTAAGTGGAAACACTGATATTGATATTGCGTTGTAGAATTACAGTTACAAGTAGTCCCAAACTTGATGGACACTGCAAATCAATTTTTTCAACTATTAAAAATTTAATCAGAATTTTCGTTTTGAAGTAAATTTCTATAAGTATTCAAAATTTGTATACAGTATTCATAATTTATTGTTTCTTAAATTTTCATTCTGTAAAATGAAAATAATGCTGAAATTTGATAAATCAAACACAGATTTGTTTGCAATCTTTCTAGACCAAGACTCATCAAATCTATCAAAACAGTTTCTAAAGAAACACTTAATTTTTATTTTAAATTTAATAATATTTTGTTCTCCACAGAGACTCCTTGAACCGCACCAAGCTTCTTCTGGAGGAAGGCATCGTCAAGTGGACAGAGTACGAGGACCAATACCAAGAGGCCTCTGATTGGTTGACACAGACTGAGGGCCATGTCCAGTCCTTCAACAAGCTGGTGGACAGTTTGGAGGAGAAGAAAACTATTCTTGAACAATTCCAGGTAATACAATCATTGTTTGTTGCTGAATTAAATAATTGTTGGATAAATTAAGCAGATAAATTTACTTCTTTATTCTAATTTTTATCTTTATAATTTTTATTTTAATTACAGTACTTTTTTTTTAACTACAATGATAATGTTTCATATCATATATAAATAAAATATATAAGGTACTTTCTTCTCTACATATTAATTCTCTTCAATTCCTACCCCCAGGTTCACCTGCAGACGGTGTTTGACTGGCAGCGGGAGCTCGACCGTCTCAACATGAAGGCTCAGGTGCTGCTGGAGACATGTGCGGACACGCGCATCTCCAACGCCGTCACGCAGATGACCACCAAGTACAACGCCCTGCTGTCTCTGGCCAAGGAGGTGATGCGCAGACTTGAACTTCATTACCAGGTGAAAAACAAATATGAAGTTGACAATTTAGATTTTTTCTCTTTGTTACAAGTTTTCTTTTTTAGCTAAATGTAGTTTTTAAAATCTTTAAGATAAGCATTTTTAAACTAACATAAATAACTAAACCAAAAATATATTTATTTCCATATCTATATTTCCTTCTTTAACTAACCAGCCTGAATTTGTAATCAAGCAAATTATTTTTTTACATGATAATGTATTTTTGTTGCACTTTTTTTCCCCAAAAAAGTTAATTTTTTGTCATTAAAATAATTCAATATTCTTCATTCCCTAATGCTTGTTGGATGGTTTCTCAGGAGCACCAACAGCACTACACTCTGTACCAAGAACTTGAGGACTGGGTGGACCGCACCAAGGACAAGGTGAACGAGTGCCAGGAGATGCCAAGCACCCTCGCAGACGTCAACAATAAACTGCAGACGGTCAAGGGCATCCGACAGTCCCTCGAGCAGGGACAGAACAAACTCAGGTGGGTCATTGTTATAAATTACCTTTTGCTTTCATCAAAACTCAGTTAGCTTAGTAAGACGATAGACTGATCAAGCTAGATTTTTACAATAACAGCTGGATTAGAAAAATTTTTAGCCTGAGTAGCTGTAGAAAAGTTCTGTTAAATACAGAATAATTCAAATTTAATATATTTTTTATTATTGTTTCCATAGCAGCATTTATTGATATTTATTGATGATTGTACTGTACTTACAATTGTTATGTAGTTATTATTTGTGTATAACCAATATTTTTTTATTGATAAATAACAATATAAATTTTCGATTTAATTTTTAGATACGCACTTGAGCTTAAGGAAAAGGTTATCCTTAACACTGAACAAAATGGTGCTGCTAAGATACAAGAAGATACTGAAAATCTGAAACTTGAATTTGAAAAATTGATGACTATTGTACAAGATCTGAGACAAAAACTAACAGCAAGAGCTGCACAACTTGAAGATACGAACAAGGTAATTTTGCATTGAGGCAATTCTTGTAAAAATTTAATTTAAGCAGAACTTCGTAATTCATAAATTTGCCAATTTTAAATTAAAACTGTATTACCACTGTATAATGTTTTCTGGCTTCTCTAATTCCTGTCTTCCTCATCTGGAAAAGCTCAAAGCTCATTTAAACATTATTTTTTTATAAAGATAATGAATTCATTTTATTTGAAAATATTCAAAAATTATATTTAATTATAAAAATACAAATGTTTATTTTCTACATCAAACTCCCACTGTTTCTCACCCCCACTGTTCCATGTTGCAGGGTCTGAAGGTGATGACGGACTGGCTGGAAGAGGTGGAGCGTAAGATGGCTCAGGTGGAGAGTGGAGGACCCCTGAGTGACCTCAGCGAGAAGCGAGCCATGATGGAGAAGGTGCGTGGCGTTCAGAAGGACGTGGGAGCTCACTCGGAGATGGTGGAGCGAGTGAGAGCCAAGCTCAGCGAGGACCCCTCCCTTCCAAAGGCGGACTATGAGTCCTGCATCCAACGCTACGAGAACATCCAGCAACTTGTCCACACCACCATGGCTGTGAGTATAAAGGCTTCATTTCCTTTTATTTGCTAGTGTATTTTGATATGCAACTCATTAAATATATATATTTTTTTTTAAGTACCTTCTTTTCTGAATTAAATTTGTGTTAAAACTTCTGTAGATTCAATTAAGATTCCGTCTTTTATTTAACATAAAAAAATAATAATGAAAAATAACCCTGTGATTATCATTGCAGAGCCTTGAGGAACAAGTGAACAAGCACGACCTATACAAGCAGGCGTACAACGATGCCTTTGACTGGGTGCGAAAGACCCGCATCGACATCCAGCAATGCAGTGACTCTCACGGAGAGAAGGACCAGACCGAAGAGAAGGAGAGCAAGATGACCGAGATTGCTGCAACCATGCCTGAAGGTGAGTTTTCCTCCAGCGGATTTGAATATGTTAAAGATTAAATGTGTATAGGAAATATCATTTTCACACTTGGTAAAACAGGTGAAAATTATTCTAAATTTTTGTTTATCAATTATAAATAACTATTTTCTATTTTTTTTTTTTTTAATGATGTATTATATCCATATTTTGATGTTGCCCTTCTTCTATTGCTTGTTCTCTTCTTAACATTTTGAAATATTATCACATTTACAACAAATTTTCATGTGTTCCTCTTTGTTTCCAGGAGAGAGCTTGGTACAACGAGCCATAGAGCTGAGTGACGACGTGATGAGCACCACAGGTCCGGAGGGCCAGGACACAATCAAGCAGGAGATCACCCAGCTCAAGTCCGACTGGGAGGGCCTGCGAGTCATCTGCAAGGACACTCAGAAGGTGCTGGGCAAATGCCTGGCTGCCTGGACAGAGTTCTCCTCTACTTACGACACCATGAAGAACTGGCTGGACGAGTTCCACGTAAAGGTGGACGCAGAGGCAGAGACCGAGAAGAAGACACCAGAGGACCTCCAGAAGTGCAGGGTGAGCCCTTTAAATTTTCACATCAATCCTGTGATATTTTCAATCAAAAATATAAACATTTTTTCCTTCATAAAATTTATGATTTTTTTATTTTATTTTTTTTTTATACATATTTTCATTTATTTTTGTCTTAAAGGCACGTATTATAAAAATGGTGTACATGCATTAAAATTATTAATTCAAACAAGTTATATACACAGTAATATACACGGAAAGATGGTATAAGTTTTAGCTTTATATTGCAAAATTACTAAGCTAACTAACAAACTAAATTTTGCTGTGTCCAGGCACTTCTGCAAGAGGCTAACCAACACAAGGTTGTGATGGAGGAGCTGAACGACCGATGTGAGCTGCTGATGGAGCTCAGTGCATGCAGCTGGGTGCGAGATCAGACCGTGCAGCTGCAGGGGACGTACGCCAACCTGCTTACCACTGCTCAAGGTCTCGTCTCCAAAGTGCAGAAGAACCTCTCAGATCACACCGAGTTCATCAATGCCAAGGACGAGTTTGACTCGTGGCTCAAGAGAGCCCACGGCACCGTGCAGTCTTGTGTCGGTGTGGGAGATGAGGACACGACTAAGGACAAGCTAGACACCATCAAGGTCAGTGTCACTGGACGTCGTTCACGCTAGAAAGTTAGTTATAAAATCTGTTAAAAACACAAAAAGATTGTTGACTCAAGGAAATTTTAGAAAAAAATCAAGTTAAAGAGTTTCAAATAAATTATACACTAAAAAAAAAAAAACTCTTAAAGTAGAATAATAGAATAATAACTAAATGATTTTTTTTATTATTTTTTTTTATAATAATTATTAATTTAATGTTATTTTAGAAAAAAAAATGAAAAAATAGATTACTTGAGTTTTTATAAATTTAATGCCAATTTTTTTATCAGTGCTATAATATAGGAAAATTTGAAGAGTAAAAAATGCTTTTCTCAAAAGGAATCTCATTACTTGTTCTCTGCTACAGCTGGTGTCCACCCGCATGACGGAGGGCCAGCACCTGATGAGCGGCATGCAGGAGGTGTTCACTCGGGCGGTGAACAACACCCCCGAGGACCAGCAGGACATACTGAGGGAGGACATGAGCTACCTCCACCAGAGCTGGGAGCAGCTCAGCATCGACCTCAACTCCGTCATGTCACAGCTCAAGGTGAGCCAGATGCTGTCTTATAGGAAAACTTTTCTTTAGAAACGTACATATTTCTGTGTAGTGATTCTTCAGGAAGATAAATTGTCCCTTTTCTAAAGGGCATTATTCATCTATTATATAAATTGTTTACAGTGGATTCACATTTCATAAAATCTATCTTTACTTGATTATCCAATGAAAAAATACCTTATGGTCCTTGAAATATTTAACTTATTTCAATTAAAAAATTTGACTTTTTTTTTTTTTTTTTGAAGGAAAATAAACCATTTTAAATATATATTTTAATAACATTTTAATAACATACAGTAGTTGTTAGTTCTGGACAGAGTACAGTTAAATTTTGCTCTAAAAAAAGTTGATCTAAAATAGTAAGAAAAATATTAAGTCTTCAATTGTTAATAATTTTTTGATTAATTGATGCAAAGTAAATAATTTGTTACCTTTTTGTATCTTCATTCATTAGTAAAAAAATAAAACAAATTAATGCTGACACCTGTGCTAAATTTAACTTTCACTGCTTGGAATTTTAAGTTGAAATGTGTTGTTCTTAATGAGATGGGCGTTCTCTTTTCTATTTTAAGTTTGATGGTGTCATAGAGAATATTTCAAATGATGAGCATATGGTCTATAGTTATATAGTTATGCCCTTGCAATCAATGTTTCGTTTTTGGCTCTACTCCACACACACACACATATTGTGTAATCAAGTATAGCTTTGCTTAGTGGATCTCAAGACAGGCCTGAACTAGCTTGTACAAAATGGATCTCAATAGCTTTGAATGTGTTACATAATTTTATTATAAAATAGTATTAAAATGTTGGCAATACCGTTAATGTATTATATTGTTAGGAAATTAGAAAATAGAATTGCAAATAGGGTAGAAGAAGTAAATATAGAAGATCAAGAAAAAATGAATGTAAGAAAAGTGATTTTATTAGTTTTCACTTTTTATTGGCTTTCATGATTTTAAAAGTACTTTCATTGGAGCTTGGAAAACTTTGTTTTCTTTTGTTTTCTTCCTTTTAATGTTAGCTATGAAATTGTGAAATATTGATAATTTGAAACATTGATTATAAATATATAGCGTTTTATTTACATATTATTTCTATTTTTAAAATAAACCGTGATGATTTTTATTTGTTTCAGGCTGCTACTAGCCGCTGGGAAGACTTCAATGAGTCCAAGTCACGTTTGATAATATGGATTGGGGAGATGGAAGAGACCCTGCAGGAGACCCCTGACACCAAGGCAGAGCTTGGAGAGATGAAGACCCTGATCGAGAGATACAAGGTATGTTTGCAGACATTTCCTCGCACCTCAGAGGGCTAACGTCTTGTCTTGTAGCACCTGCAAGAGGAGGTTCAAGGGCGCCGAGTGGACCTTGATCACCTTCTGACTGAGGCTGCCGAGCTGTCCGTGTGGGCGGGGCAACCCCTCGTCCTTGACGAGATGCAGAACGTGCAGACTCGGTGGGACCACCTCTCCGTCAAGTGTGCGGCTCGCAAGACCAGCCTCGAGGGGGAGATGCAGGTGTGTTGGGGAGGGTTTTTACATTAAAATAAAATGACCTTCAAGGAGTTTTCAAAGTTAAATTCATATCTAGGTAAATTCATGTAAACTTTGAGTCATTTAGGTTTTATTTCATATTTTATATACTTTTCTCTGGTTTTGATGTATTCTCGGTACATTTTTAGTGATTTTTTTTTAAATGTTCTTTTTCTAAATTCCAGGACTATGTATCTTACCACCAGTCACTACAAGACACAGAGAAATGGCTCCTCCAGATCTCATTCCAGCTCATGGCTCACAACTCTCTCTACATTACCAACAGAATGCAAACTCAAGAGCAAATATCAGAGCATGAGGTAAGTCCAATCAAATAAGATCGTCTTGAATCTTGTATAACATGCTCAATCTTATTTTCAGTCACTACTCAAAGACATTCAGAAATTCCAAGCAACTCTTGATGATGTCAAAGCCAAAGGCCATGGACAAATCGAGAGGTACATTGTCACGACTCCATCAATCCAAGAGACCATTGAGAAACAGCTACACAATGTTCAGGACAGCTACAACTCTCTGCTTCACACTGCCATCCAAATCAAGGTAAGTTGATGGTTTGATGACATCATCCCCCTTATGACACCCTGATATTTCAGAACCGTCTGATGGACTCTCTGGCCAAGTTCCAAGAGTATGAGGATACGTTGGAGAGCATCATGAAGAACCTTGACACGTACGAGCCCCTCATAACTTCTGAGACAGAGGCTCCAATCGGAAATCTTAAGGAGGCTCAGCAGCAAATGGAACGAGTCCGGGTGAGTGTCAGATCAGATTTATTTTTCTAATTTAGTTTCTAGTTTAAATTTGTTACAAAAATTTATTAATAATTAGTGTATTAGATTTAATTTTACAACTTTCTGAAATTACGATGACATGAAAACAATTAACTAATTGATTTAATTGCCAGGGTCTGCACAACAAACTTCAGTCCGAGAAGTCTCGTCTCGCGATCGCAGTGCAGGCGTGCGAGGCCGCGGCGGCTTGCATATCTCGCCCCAGCAGTCCCCAGGACATGATGCCGACACCAATCCCTGACAAGGAGATCTCCGTGAGAGCCAGACTGGAGGACCTCATCGACCAGGTATGACCGCAGTTCAGAGTTCTGTACGTAGTGTTTAGTTCATGTAGCTCTAGATATGCCTGAAATTAATCTCACATATTAGTCATACTAGCCTTTAGTTACTGCACTTAAGTATTTTATTTAATTGTTGTAGTGTTGAATTTTTCTTAATACATTTAACTAAATATATATATTATATTTTTTTATTCATACCATAATTTAGTTTTTTTTTTTTTTTTTTTTTTTTTTTTTTTCATTTTGTCTTATTAATTTGATGCATGTTCCATTCTAATTATATAATATTTTGTATTAGTGATTTTCCTATTAAACAGTTTTCATTTAATAATTGTTGTATTGTAATGTAACCTATAGTCCCTCCTTCACTTACTGTATATAATGTAACCCACGTCAGCTGTACACTGGCTTTAGTAGTTGTTGTGTTGCTTGCCGCATGGCTCATGTGTGTTGACGACAGAGCTTGGCTGCCGGAGACGACCAACACGAACAACTGCGTCTTCTCCTGACCAGCCTGGAGGCCCAGGGCTTCCTCGCCAAGCTCAACACCATGTGTGACAAGGTACCGTCTGCTTGAATATATTGGTAGCATGGAGGAATTTTCTTTATGTTGTACTTAAAGAAAACTATACTTATAGTTTTCTTCTCTATCATATACTTCAGTATTTGTAGAGAGAAAAAGGAGCATTTAAAACAAAATTAAATAAAGGTTGTCATTTGAAATACAGTAATTATATATTTTGTGAATTTAATATTTTTAGACTAAAAAAAAAAAAATTATAACTATGGATACAGTATTATTTTTTTATGTATATATATATATATATATATATACTTTATTTTTTATATTTATTTGTCAATCCACAGTATTTATTCATTATTTTCATTATCTATATATTTATTTGTTTTATTTTAAAAGTTTTCTTCTTCATACTTCTTTTTCCTGCATTTTACGTTTGTATTTTGTAAATCTAATTTAAATGTTGTTCTAATGTGTTGTTTAGGTGCAGACTCGCCTCTCAGCCCTCACCTCTGCGGTGGGAGAGCTTGAGGAGTGGTCACGCCAAAAGGGGGCGGTGCAACAGTGGGTGGGAGAGCAGCGGACCCTCGTGGCGGACTGGCGCTCCAGACCCTCCAAGCTGCGACCAGAGGCAGCTCGCCAAGAGTTTGCACAGGCACAGGAGCTACTGTCGCGTGCTGGAGAACAAAGGACGCGGCTGTGTGAGCTGGATAACTCGTGTGGACCAAACCCGGAGCTGGAGAAGGAACTGGACCTCCTGGAGTCAGAGGTGAGTTGAAGTAAAATTATTTAAAATATTAGGATGTGCAGTTTAACAATATTCAAATGTATAATATTCCAAAAAAATTATAAAGTGCCTTGTTTTACCATGGTCTTAATCTGTATTTCAGCTACAACAATTGATTGCTAAGAGACAAGGATCTCAAGACATAATTGAAGACTACAGAGCACATGTTAGTGATACACAAGCTTGGTTTGACCAGCTTGTTAAGAAGATGGAAGTGCTGGACAAAGGCAGCGGTCTCGAGTGTGTTCAGAAGCTTGCTCGGATTGGTGAGATCTCGCAGGAGTTTGAGTCAAACCGGCCTCGTCTGGAGCAAGTGAAGCAGAAGGCGTCGGCGGTGATCGACCAAGTGAGCAACCTGGAGACGCAGCAGGTGGAGGAGCAAGTGAAGGCCGTCGAGCGTCGTCACAACGACATTCACAAGAGAATCCAGCGCAAGGCTCAGATCCTGGAGATGACCAAGAAGGGGGTGGACACGGCCCTGCAGGAGATTGAACAGGCTCGTAACTGGGCCAAGGATAAGATCACAGAGGTGCAGAATCCGAGTCCACTTGGATATGACAGCAAGTCAGCAGAGGACAAACTACAGTCTCTCAAGGTAGGATGAAATTCTTATTTTATTTATTGTTTTCAGATGGGCTACAAATCCTTGTTTGTTTGTTTTTTTGTTTTTTTTTTTTTTAATTTAGCTGGATTGAAAGTGATTTTTTTTTAAGAAAAAAAAACATTATCTTGTCTCCTTGTATGTTTTGATTTTATTTTTCATTTATTTTATTATTGGTAATTTTAAATATAATACATATCGACCAAGGTTATAACATAATATATAACCTTATTAGAGAGAGACATAAGAGAAATAAATTTTTCCACTGTAAAATAAAAATAATAATAATAAATAAAAATAAACAATTTCAAAGAAATAGACTTAATAAATTATATTTTCTTTAAAGAAAAAATTGAAATGCCGCCGAATGAATGAAATTAATTTCAAGTAAACTTAATTGGAACTAAATATATAATATATCTGGTGCAAAATTGTTTACTCAGCTCTCAACAAATAATTTCCTTGATTCTCAGATTAAAAGCAGTGAGCGCATTCAGGTAACACTTACAAATACGTATTTTGCGCACATTGATTGAAATAGCCGAGGTCATCGCAATGCAATTGTACTTATTAATATTGCAATGCATGTTTCACATAATCCACATGCTAAAAACCTACACAAATGCCTAATAGCTGCAATAATAGCTCCTCACGTTTTTAACCTACAGCAAATTATTGTCATGAAGATTATAGAGCGATTGCCGGTATTTTCACAAAACACACCAAAAAATATATATGTTTTATTTATTTATTATACAAAAAATGCAAAATTTAGGTTCTCCACGATTATTGGACAATTATTTTTGTAATATCGTTTAAATTGTTCGTTCAGAAAACTTGCGCATGATTAAATATCATCACAGTATTTACTAAGAGCGTCAGAATCAGAAGCAACAACGATTCCTTTATCTGACAGTTGCTGTCGATTTCAGTCCCTCCTGAAGGAGGCTGAGAGCAAGGAGGTCCTGCTGGAGACTCTGGAGAAGCGAGTCGGTGCGATGCAGGCGGAGCTCGAGCCCAGCGAACACTCTGCTCTAGAGGGCTCGCTCCGCACCCTCGCCTCGGAGCACGACGAGCTGTGTGCCGTACTGCGTAAGGAGATGACGCGCGTGGCCGGCGCAGTGGACGTGCGCAGACGTCTGGAGGCGGACCTGGAGCAGGCGCTGGCCTGGATCAAGACCAAGGCCAACGAGATCAAACCAGGAGGGTGGACGCCTCTCAAGGCCACGGCCATCGAGAAGGAAATTCAGCACTACAAGGTAGGAAATTATTGTATTCATTTTCTAAAGCTTTTGTAGCTTTTGAATAATCGCGAGCGAGAGTTTAAAACCTCTGTCCCAATACTATTTTTCGTCTACTTAATTAGGGTCCTAAAAATGAGGTTGCATTGCCCTTCCTTCCAATATGGCTGCTATATAAGTAGGGCACATATTATGTACCCTAAATTTACTGCCGTTGTAGGAAAGGGTCGTAGACGAAGTACACGAGAACAGGAGTATTAATTGGGACAGAGGCTTTGTCTTTTCAGAATCTGTAAACAACGTTAGAAAAATTGCTAGAAAAGTGTCTCTATTTCAATAAATATTGCCTATTTTTGTTTACGTATTTATATTTTTTCTTTAGATATTGGAGACAACAGTAAAAGACTACAATGACAGCACAATTTGCGACATACAGAAGCAGGGTAATAACCTTTACAAGGAGTGTGCCGAAGAAGACAAGGCTAAGCTGCAGGGTGCTCTGCAAGGTACGTCCCCTTGTGGTGCTCATATGCATCAGAAGGTCACTGACCCCGTGTTCTCCACAGACCTCACAGACAAGTACGAGAAGCTGCGCGCGCAGGTGGCTGCCAAACTCGCGTCTCTGGCCGAGTTGCTACAGTCCAGACGTGCCTTCGAGGAGGAGGTGGAGAAGTGCGAGCACTGGCTGAACCAGGCCGAGGTCGCGACCTCCGGGGACATGCGCACCACCAACGTGGCCCTCCTGGAGGAACTGCTCACCAAGGTAAACCTCGTCTTTGATGACACCGAATGATTAAATAATGATCGATGTACGAAAATTGCGAGCATAACATTAGTATTAAATAGATAGTCACAGTTGATGCGGTATCGTAATTATATAGAACTGCGTAAAAAGAAAAACTATAACTTCAAATTCGAACTGTTTTAAAAAATTGAATTGAAAAGAGATAATATTAAATATGCTACTTTTAAATAGCGTGTATTTTTTACACCAGCACCTATAATACCCATAAGGCTTCCGGCCTTGGTAGGACTGTATTCTTATTTTTCACCAATAAAACTATTTAAAAAAAAAATTATCTATACTGCCGGTATATAATATGTGTGTGTTAATCTTAACAGTGGCATGCAGAATTTGATATCAAATTCACGTATAATATTTTAAAAAATCGATAGCTAAATTTAGTACTATTTTTTTAGGCTAATCTAGCTATATTTCATATATTTGAGTATATTGAGAACACACGCAGTAATTTAAATTTTGTTAAAAAAAAATACCTGTATGAATGTTCAATAACAATTAGAAAATATTGTACTTTTATTGTATTACAGTATACTTTAATTTCGGTCCAGTTAAAAGTTACTTATTTCGTTCCCACAGTACAACAAAATGGACCAAGAAGCCAAGAACGTAGGCACTCAGATCGAGCAAGTGATGCACCAGGGCAAGGCCATCCTGCCCAGCGTGAGCGAGACGGACCGACTGACGCTGTCCGAACAGCTGAGCAAGCTCAAGGAGAAACACGCGCGCCTGTCCGGCGTGGTGCGTGAACGTCAGGACGGACTGACCGTCAGCATGCGGCAGTGCCAGGAGTCCGCCGCCAAGCTACAGGAGACCCTCACCTTCATGAACAACATCCAGCAGGAGATCAAGGAGCTCAACAAACCGGTCGGAAGCAAGGTCGAGGACGTGCAGGGAGTGCTCAACTCGTACGAGGTGAGTTGTGTTGATTGTTTTGGTTTCATTATTACGTCATGGCGATCAACGAGGAGACGGCCACGTTCACTTTATGTATTATGCTTCGATTCTAATTGCAAATAATTGCAAAATGTAAAAAAAAATCTTACTATTCGCTATATTTTTAAATATAGAATATGGGTAGAAAACATCCGTGTATTAATAATTTACTACAATATTTACTATGCATGTAGCACCTTTAAATGTGATTGCAAAATACCTAAATGTTTTTAATTCTAAGTATTTTTTTTAACATTTCTGAAAATTTCACATAATTTATGCATGTAGTTAAAAATTTAAAGGGCCATTAAAACACAGTACGTTTGATTTTATTTTATCGTTATATTATTATTTATAATTCTATTACGTCATGATGGCTAGCGGTCTATTGGAAAGACTATATAGAACAAATTTTCATGTAGTTTGTTTTGACAAATTTTATATTGCCTCGGTGTAGAAAATCCTTGGCGAGCTGAAGGAGCACCGTCAGAGTCTAGGCGAGCTGGACCCCTCGTGCGCCGCGGAGATGCAGCACGTTCTGCAGCAGCAGGACGAGCTGATCCGGACGATCGAGGGCCAGATCGCGAGACTGCGACAGTTGCTGCTCCTGCGCGAGCAGTTCATCAGCATCATCACGGAGATCCTGACGTTCATCACCAAGTACACGGGCGTGGTGCGCGACATCGAGAAAGGTGGACACACCGTCGACGAGAAGATCAAGAAATACGATGACGTGAGTGTTAACATAAAATATTTTACTGACGATTCGTAAATTTTAATACAGAATTTTAGGGAAAGGAGTTCATTAATTTTAACTACAATCAATACTAAATTAACTAGTCTACCACTGCATGCCTTTGATATACAGTATAGAGATCTATAATCTACAGTTATGAAAAATTATTTTTTATAAGTATAATTTTAATCAATATGATTTTCCAAATTAATTAATGCTGCATGACACGATGATTTTTTTTTTCTCATTATTAATGACGGAATGCAGAAAAGGTCATATCAATACGACATCAAAGTTGAGAAACTGAAGATCGACCTTGTTTGTCCCTCAGGTAATTGTGAAGATCCAGGAGTGCGAGGCGATGTTAGCCTCTGCCACAGACAAGGGCCAGCTGATCTCCAACGAGGGCTCAGCCGTGGACCGTAACAACGTGACGGAGCAGCTGCAATCCCTCAAGCAGCAGCTGCAGGGTCTACGCCGCGCGGTGGAGAACCAGCGCTCGCAGCACGAGATGACTGCGGCCGAGCACCGCAAGCTGGCCCTCGAGCTGGGGGCCGCCCTCGACTGGCTGCACCACCACGAGGCCGCCGTGAGGTCACGACCTCTGCTGGAGCGAGCGCCCGCCAGCGTCGAGAACGAAATCACCAAACATAAGGTAGGGAGATCCGCCGATTTTTTTTTTTTTTTTTGGGGGGGGGGGGGGGGGAGGTGTGAGCTCTCTCTCTGACTTCTGGGACGTATATAATTTTACGATGTTCTTGAAATCGAAGTATTTTTCAGCTTAATTTTACTACCGTGAAAAATTATTTTTAAATAAGTATCATTTGAAAAAGTATGATATTTTTTATGAAAGTAAAATTAGATAATAGATAAGTATTTGTGTACTACAGTCGGCAGCAAAAAATTGTTGCTATTTTTTTTCAGTATTTTAAAAGTTTGATCTTTTTCATGATACTAAATAATACCGCGTCTTCTTTCGTGCTTGTTTCTTTTTGTACTTTATAATGTTAATTATTTTGCTCATTTAACTTTAAAATTTATTGTATAGCGTGCACTTAAATAAAATGCCATTAAGTATAATAGGCCCATACATGGCATATGTAAAAAAAATATACTGTAATCGAAAATAAAAATCAAGATGATCTGTCGAAAATTTCAGAATAAATATATTCGATTACTAACATAATTGAAGTTTCTTATTTGATTTGAAAATAGTTTTAAACAAGGAGAATTATTATTATTAATTTATTAAATTTAGTAATTTACATGGCACGATACGTTGAGATAATTATATAATCGGCTAATCGTACAATATTTTATTGTTTTTATCTGCACCTTGAAATTCCTAAATGAAGCAATCAATTTATGCGACGTCCGTTTTAAGTTTTTTTCGTTCGAAAATTAATAAGTATATTGCATTTTTGTTTTTAAATAAAAAGTGTAGCATTATCAGTAATGAAATAATCTTTTGTAAGCAATGATACTACACCATAATTTATCTTTATTTCTTCAATTACATTCTTTGCACCGACGATTAAGATAGTCCTTTATATAATATTTTTTTCAATATTCGTTCCACGCGACGCAGGTTGCGGCAAACACGGCTGACCGCAGTTTACGAATCGAGATGTTTGATGTACCAGCACTGTACAGTTTAAGTAGGGGGTGGAAGTTTTGCAATGTTTGCAAATGTTTAGGATTGCAACAACGAAAAAGTGCAGAATCACGTAATGGTAGTTGTGACATATGATAGATCCTCGGCGTACTGTTAGTTCCATGGATTTTTACTTCAAAACTTTAAGCATAAATTAATAAAGATGTGTATAGTGAAAGGTCTTATTTATAAAGTTAAAGCAATTCCACTGGTAGTTGAGTTTTCTTCGCTACAATGATATAGCCAGATATTTTATTACTGTCCTGCAATTCTAAATTTCCCGGTATACCGTGTAGGCGATACGAAAATATTGATCAAGTTTACAAGGTTACTGCAAGTTTGCAGTTCATTCAGGGATTACGAAAACAACTCAATTTGGTTAATCGGAAGAAGATGTAGGCATCTATAGATCTAGATTTGTCTTGATTATAAGAATTATAATAATCAAATTGATGCCGTGCATGGTTTTATCTCTCACGTATATTACGGGTGTGACACCCGGAACCTCCCGAGACAATCTACCACGACCTGAGCTAGGCGGGGGTCTCCAGTTATATTAACCCCCCGGTGGTCCGACAGACGCTGGCCGCGGACGTGGAGGCTCAGCTGGAGAAGGTACGCAGCGTGCAGGAGAGCGTTCGTCACGACGAGGGTCTGCCAGCGTCCCTGGTGGAACAGCTGAGCGAGGCGAGCATGCTGCTGAACTCGCTGCCCCGCGAGCTGGCCGAGCGCAGCAAGTACCTTGAGTCCAACCAGGCCTACCGCCTGGAGCACCAAGCGCTCAAGGACAAGCTGCATGCCTGGGTCAAGGACGCCGAGAAGAAGATGAACGTTGGACACGAGGGCGTCGACTTTGACAATATCATCACCGACCTTGAGGAACACAAGGTGGGTCAAATGGTGTTCGTACTTCGTAGAAGGAGGAGAAAATTGTATAGTTGACAAGAATTCCTCGTAAATTAATTTGTTGACTTAATAATAAATTTAATAAACACTGCTAAACATTATGTTGTATTTTAAAAGTGTTCAATTTTCTATGTTTACAAGCTTATTATATACATAATTATATATACGACATTACATTTATTTTATTTATTTATTTATTTATTTATTTATTTATTTATTTATTTATTTATTTATTTATTTATTATTTATTTTTATTTTATTTATTTTTTTTTTGCCAAATTCTGTTGAAAGTTCAATGTTTTGATTTTTTTTTTCTGAACGTCATGTCCCAGTGCTATTAATTAACTCTGGGGGCATGCACCAAAATGTGCTCCAAAATACAAAACAATCAATTAGCTGGCTACCAGGTCCGTTCCTTCTGCTGCTAACCCTCGCATATGTCAATGTTCAGGTGTTCTTCAGCAACGAGCAGACCATCAAGGAGCTGGTGCAGCAGATCCAGCAGTCCGGGGACCGCATCTGGCCGTCCCTGAGTAGCGGTGAACAGGAGGAGCTTGGCGCCGAGCACCAGAGTGCCACGCAGATGCTCAAGAACACGCTGAACCTGGCTCGCAGCCGGCGGGCGCAACTAGAGCAGGACGCCGAGATCTGGCGAGAGTACCTGGTGTTGAGGGACCGCGTCAAGTCCGTGCTGGCCCGCACCAGGTTCACCGACGAGCCGGTCACCTCCCTCGCAGGACTGCACTTCAATATTCAGAAGATTACACACGCTCTCAATGATATCCAGGTAGGAATTGAAGACCTAGTAATTGCATCAATTGCCTCATAGAATGTTGCAGTATTGCTTGAATTTATCGCGATGTTGTGAAAAATAACAACAATGCTCATTTATAGATATGTTATTTCATATTATACGTTATCGGATGTGACGTAATTTACCCATTTCGTGACTTCATTGCAGCGTTGTACGTATAATATACGTTCTTTAAAAAAAGCAGGAAATAAATCATGATTTCTTGCATGTGAATTTGAGGAGTATGCGTACTTATATATTAAAAATTTAATTTTTTTGTTAGCTTCAGATTTTGTACAATTTATTACCATTTCAGTACCCATATTTTAAGATATTAAATTTAGTGACCAAAGAACAACGCCGTGTTCCAGAACCAGCAGAACGAGATCGACTTGCTGAATGAACGGGCTCGCGAGATCGATCGCCAGGCTGACGCCACAAACCGCCAGCAACTCAAGACTCAGATGAGCAACGTGAACGCCGAGTGGAACGGACTTGTGTCCGAACTCGAGTCCCGCAAGGACGTGCTCACCAAGTTGGCTGAACACTGGGAGGTAAGTCCTTGCTTCCTCAGTCCGCTGGACTCTGTCTGACCTCGGTGTGTTGCAGGACTTTGAGAGCAAGTGGCAAGGATTCGAGTCCCAGGTCACCGGCATCGAGGAGAAGAACAAGCACGTCGACATGGTGGTCAGGTCCAAGCCACAAATCCTCGAAGTTCAATCTGCAATCAAGGTGTGTATTAAAATGTTAAATAGAATTATTGATATTAGTTTTAAACGTAAGAAGGAAGAAGGTGAATTTTCATAATCGACGGCCGCGATGTAATGAAATTAAATCTCTATGTCAACAGATTTGACTACATAGGATTTCTAAGGAATGTACAACCTGAATTTCTTATTGCATATTTGGATAGGGGACCTTAAATTATGTAATTTCAATATTTTTTTAGATTTTTTAAGCCCTATAACAACCTTAAAATCGAGGAAAAAGACGCTGTGACGTCATAGTCATGCAACGTCTTTCCCTACTCTTGCTATTCTTGTGTATTAAATATTTGCATGATTATGACGTCACAGCGTTTGCAGTACTACGTATATTAATGAAGTTAAAAAGTTAAAAAATGAAAAAAAATGACGATCATCTATACAATAAAAAATGTCGTGCAGGTCGTACATTCGCAATATTCGTTTGGCTCTTAAAAATTCACCTTTTGTGTACTAAAAGAAACCGTGCCTAAAAATGATTTCGTGCACCTCTCACCCCTTATCATGACTGTCCACGAACCGCGGTCTGACTCTCTACCCTTGCCCCCAGGACCTTTCCCGCGAGGCCGAGAGCCTGCGACCGCGGCTGGATGACGTCATTACGCTGTCCCACACCGTGCTGTCCTTCCTGGGTGCAAGCTCCGAGCCCTCGGCGGAGACGCTCAAGACGCGCCTCGGCAAACTCTCCGACAACTACTTCGGGTGAGTGTTCTCTACATGCTACAAACTGACTCGTAAATTGTTGTCGTGATGGACTTCGATATTTTGTCCTGGAAAACACGATGCATCATTTATTATTTACTGCAAAACTTAAGTTAGAATGACGTGCGTATAGTTTTGATTTATTTTTTAAAAAATCTACAAATTATAAGAGAAAATAAAAGTTTAGTTTTAGAACCATAAATTTCAGTTGCATTGTTATTTCGATCTGTAAAAAATGGGCAGGTTTTATTTATGATTTTTCCAAGCACCTTTATGAAAATACAAGTTTATGTATTTTTACTTGACAGGTGCGTCGTTATATATTTTATATCTTATTATGTTTTCAAAGAAAATATGATTATTCTGACATTTCCTCCGTTTTCAGAAACAAAGAATTATAAATTTTTAATGGTTTTAGCTGATTGCCTTACAGCTATTTTTGAATGAATAAAATAAGAAAAAAAAATCATTTCGTTGAAACAGACCTCCGGAAAAACTTGAATTCACATTTCATTTTATACATTTACTGTAAATTAGAAATATAAATTTAATAGGTATATATATAAAAAATATTTTGATGTAAAGATGCAAAATAATATTGGTTGCGCTCTTATTATATCAATTTGTAAAATAGGTATATAAAAATTGAATGATGTATCGTAAATCTTTTTTAAAACTTTGCCTGAAGTGGCATGTTAAAAGCTCCCTTGAAAGGTTCGCGTGTTTAAGAGAAATGTCCGGACTGCATGGCAATAACGTCAAGTTTATGTGTAAAGTTGCTGTGATCGTGCAGACGCTAAAATATCACACATCACGTCGATACAGTTTCACTCTCTCTTAGTGCTTCAACTGAAGTTGCATGCAGGGGTTTCATAGCTGCAGTTCCGATTAGAAGTCGTTCAAAAATTGTATATTACGAAATTACAAATGTATTTAATTTTTGTATTTCTAAACAAAATAATACTAATGATTAAGATAGCAATTATTTAAATTTATTTTGGATGTACTTCGGATTCACTAATAATACACATCAAATGATAAATGATAGGCTATAAGTAACATAGACTAATCATACTCCAGGAATTCTGAAAATAGCAAAAAAAAAAAAAAATAAATAAATTTAAATTATTGTGTATTTACCAACATTTTTACAGAACCGAGACACTAAATATAATAAAGTGCAAGTATTTCTTTGAAAGTTCATGAAAATTTGTTTTATTGCATGCCAAATTGACAGGCACTCCAAATATGTCAACGTTGTCCGTCCCTCATAAAAAATTATCGACATCTAAAAGAAGATCAAGAGTGTTCTATTTCGGTGTTAAAATTGTACCTAATATAAGTTGCATCACATTTGTTCATCTTTATATTTGGGTTTTAATTTTAGATCATGCAGTATAGAACAAGAATTAGCACACAATATAAAAACAATTGCAAATTTATGCGATGAATTTTCAATTCGTATACATGAAGAAAATATTACCAAAAAATATACGCAAAACGCGTATTACATTTATTAGGGTCATTGTACTGTAGTATAAATTTGAAACTACAGTAAAAAAAAAAAAAGTAAGAGTCCTAGCTATCGTTAATGCGCAACTACATTTTATTGCGGTTTTGAAATTTGTCAGAAAACTGATAGTAAGAAATTATATTGTGCACGACAAAATTTTTAAACTCGAAATTCATTGAAGACACTTGACTTTCAGTTACTTCCGGTGGTAATTTTACGTTGTGCAGACTGTATCTCAATGTAGATAGAAGTTGAATCAGCGACGTTATTTCGACTGTACAGTGGGGGTCTCGATCTCGGACCGTCGCACGCGCATCCACTAACCTCATTGAAATCTGGCACAAAGCCACGATGAGAAACCCCTAAATAGCAGCAGCATTCTCCACTACATCACTTAGCGTTAACCAAACAGTAGCAGGTGACATTGTTGTTTGTCAAACCATTGTTTTAAATAAAAAAACATTTATAATAATACAATAATAGATCAATACATATCTAGTTTTAAATATTAATTTAAAGTGTTGAAATGTAGTTACATGAGTTATAAGATTAATCAACTTAAAATCTTTGTCTTTATTATAATTAACGTAACATTAATGTGTCTAAATTAATTGCCATCACACATATGACTTAAGAAACAGTATCGTATATTTAATATAATTCAATTCAGTTCACTTATTTATGAAAAGAAGATTGCATTCACGAATTGACTTTTACAATACATTCTAATTGATCAATTTTTACTTATACTATCTGTATGTTTAAACATAATTTTGGATACAAAAAAATAATGCTGATGTTTTGTGCTGACGATGATAAACGTTGCATTTAAGTTTGTTTGGTCGATATATCTGCTAAGACTGCAGGGGAACGGTGCGTGTGGGGGTACGGCTGTAGATTCTCATGCACGCACTTTTTGCCGGCAATCTCTGACCAGCAGCTGACTCAAATATGAAACATTGTCTGAGCGTTCTCCAATTGAGCACCGTTAACTTCTTATCTTCATGACCCTGCTTGTCTTGTTCTCACCCTATAAAAACTCGTTTTCACCATCCCGAGGTGAAATAATAATTTTCATCTTTTATTCGCTTCTGACGTCTCTGCTCGTCTAATTTTCTCCTATTTTGTATTTTCGAGGAACAAAGACAAAATTACATCTTCTTTACTCTTAGCGTGAAATGTTTGAAAAATTGTCTCCATTTCATCCTCACTTTGAGCAAGAAAGCAATATAACATGTTGTTTTTTTTTAAATACGTAATAAGATTGTTTAGACGCGCGTGTAAAGAATAAATTAAAGACGTATTTTTTCATCTAGGGAATGATTTGCCTGACGAGGAAGAAACTGAGAAGGGCTTATACTGAACTGTTTTGTTTGACTTATTAAATTATTTGTTGCCATTAATATTAAGTCTTCAAAAAGTTTTCGATTGTGAATAGCAAATACTTTACACGAAAGGACCGAATTATTACTAATCTAATCTGCTGGAATAAAAAAAAAAAAAAACAGCATCTCATTTATGAGCACTGTGCAACAAAAAACCAGTTTACAAATAGCTATATAGAGACTATAGATTATACTTCTTAATGCCATTACTTTCTTCAATACTAAAATATATATTCACAGTGTTGGCCTGAATATTTTATTTTTTGCTCCCGAAATACACATACAAGGTATAGAGGACGTTTTGCTGAAAATTTTAAAGCGTTGTAGACATTTTTTTTTTTTTTAATATACTCCTGACATATTTGTCCTTAACATTAACCTTGGCCAGCTCGTCTTCATTGCATTTTTGTTTTGAAGTCTGTGCCTTTTACATAGCGCTCGGTATGAGACAAGATTTTAAAGAACAATTTCCAAGTCAGTTTTAAATGCATTTGCTTGTCTTAGTTTGTAACTTTAATTGTTTTTCTTTCGTCTCCGGATGACACGTGAAAGTTTTGTCGACATTATTTTTAGCTCGCTTAACAGCCTTTGTTGTCTCAAACGGCGTCTCTGTGTGAGATTCAATGATGCATGAAATTTAATGTCTGTACGTTTTATTTATAGTTTTTAGTTTACGCTAGATAAATTTCAAATTGTATTTCATTTATACATTATTATCTAAAAAGAAGACTTAGTATGTGAAACAATGTAGCTGTTTTTTTAAAGGCTTCTGATTTATTATAATTATGTTAAAAGTAAAAGATTAATAGGTGATCTAAAAGAGAGCGGTGGAGCTATTTTTAATACCTAATCTTATACCTGAAAGTGGGCGTGCCTATATTTTTAATATCGTTTTAACGTTATAAAAGTTTCCTGATCTTATTCTCTCCCCCATTTCAATGCCACACAGGAAATGATAAGTTATAGGGGAAAATATCAATCTAGAAGGGGGTAAAAATGCCATTAAAAACATATTCATATATTATTGTTTTCTAAATATTCGAATACACCAAGTGTGTTTGACAGGGAGCATTCAAGCCTACTACACATCTTTAAACTTTTACAATTATCAAGTGATAAAACATTCGATGCATATAATAATATAAATCTTACAAAAGTGAACTATTTTGAAACAATTGTTCACTTATAATATTTTGTAACTTTGTTAAATTCATGTTTATTGGATTTTGAAGTTTCAGTATACATATTTACGAATTTAAGAAGGGTAAAGTTCCTGGACTACTATAATCTTCCTTCCTATGTGAAATTGTACACACCTGTCCAATTCTATACCCCCTATATAATAATGTCTGAATTAAATAATATTATGATTAATGTCAGTACACATATATGCTACAATTAAAGAAAATAAAAATATTTGATAAATAGATAATCAACACACTTATAAATGCAAAAAATAAATAAAAATACATTTTATTTATTGTTTTATTCTCAAGTGAATTTAAATGAGACAGAGAGGCTAAAGTAAAAAAAAAAAAAACGGCGGCGGCGGCGGGGTTTCTCCAAGTGCATGTCCAACGTCTATACTCCCTCGCCACGTCACCAAATATGTGGCGCCTCGTCTGCCCACTCTTAACCTGATCCGAGAGTCATGCAATTTTGAAAGCTTGCATCGAGGTGAGAGGACGATTCCGAAGAATTCAGTTAGGTACTGCCCAACCCTGACCTCAACGCACCCTGTATAGCCAACGTGCCTACGCAAACTCAATTCTCTCAGACCGAACGGTGTTGATTAAACTGAGTCCAGTCCAAAACACTGCGGTTGTATGAAACTCAAAGGACGAGAATATATAATAGACATTTTTAACAAAAACCACGTTTCCCACCCAGGGGTAAAACGTTGCGCTTTTCCACTATGTGGTTCCCCTGGCTTTGGACCATTGCACTTCCGGTTCATTGACAAAAGCTGTAGCGTCCATCCTGGCTGAGGTTTCCACGTTTCCCTCAGCCGGAGGCAAATGCCGGGATGGATTTGCAAGGCCGTGGCCGCCCTCGTTCCAGAAGAGCCCGCGAAACGCTCAAGTTAGGGTTTCGGAAGGTTCGGGGTTTCAAAGTAGTATGTAATTAGTAAATAGAAGTACCCAATAGGGTTTGATTAAAAACTAAAAAAAAAATAATAGACATGAACTTCCACCGTTGTTAGAACGTCTCACGAAGTGTGAAGATACGACGCTCTCTGACGTGGTGCCTGCCCCTTGCACTCCAAGGGACGCTTTGCTTAGCTACCAAACTAGCAGACAGAAAGACCAAACGTAGACCCGTATGTCAGTTAAGTCGCTCCGCAATCCGTGCTTTCAATTCCGCGCCTCGCCAACACACTGCAAGAGCCCAAGATTCTCACAGCAGCACACCACACCAGCAAGGAATATATTAATGACAGATTTTGTATTAATAATTAATCAACACCTTTTTATTATAGTTCATTCTTCCACATTTTCCTTGCTTTATATTTTTATTTTCTTTAATTGAGGCCATAAGGATCAAACCAGCATATATATCCAAGCCAAGAGGGGATTGAATTTTTGAACCTCTGCTACATCAACAATAATTTTTCAGATGATTTATGAATATTTCCAAATCCAGGTTCCAGGTTCGAAAGTAGTATGAAAAAATTAAAATTATTGTTGATGTAGCTGAATCTCAAAAACTTAATCCCACTTAGCTTGATTGGATATATTCTGTTTTGATCCTTTTATAGCCTCATTTGTAGCATGCGTACTGAAACTACTCGTTTTATATTACTTAATTGAGATATTTTTTAATTTACAAATTTTTGAAGAATAGTTATGATGAAAATAATTAATTAAGGGGTTCATGTTAATTAGAAATACGATATTTTTATTTTAACTATGCATTCTTGTAAAATGTATCATATTTTGTATAGATTAATTCTATTTTCAAATCCAGTCTTTTGGAAATTTTTATCCAAAGAAACATCGTTTTATTACTGTTCCACAGCTAATTTCATTCAAGAATTCTCCTACTTCTGATTTGAGAGCAATTTTAGTTTCGTTGAACTTTTAAGTCAATTTCCTTTTTTTATCGAAATTGCGAGAGACGAGAGCGCTACGACAGCCAGCAGTAGAATTTCTGAATTCCGAGGGTGTCAAGCAGTAATCAAATAACGTGTCTGCTTTCCATCTGCCGTCTCAGAGAAGAGCAGGTGGCTCAATTTACCACCATATTACTTTTATACGAACTATAGATACGAGCGAGCTAAATCGTTATCTGGCTGAATATCTTGAAGAATCGTGATAAACTGGTAGTGAAATTTTTTGAAACTTTTTCCTCTCTCGAGTACTTAAAAATAATATTTAAAATTATATCCTTTACACATGTATCTCAAGATGTAAAAATGTTTATGTAATATTTATTATTAACCATGAATGCAGCACTGTAGTAGACTGTACAGTACTCTCAATGTTATAGTGTACTATATCCGTATTTTGTTTATGCAATTTAAGTCTCATATATAAGGAGCATACTTGTAAAAAAAATTGTTTAAACTTGGGGGGTAGCAAAATGCATGGCACAAACACTACTTCTTTTCCTCGTGTGTTGCCAACTTCATTTATACTCAGTGACGTCATGAGCGTGACGTCCGGGGGAGCTCTGCATGTGAGAACAACAAGGGGGGAAATTAAATATAAATAAACGTAGTAATTGAGGAGGGGACAGGTGCAACGAAAAACATTACCTTACATGTAGTTCTTTTTATTTTGAAGTATCAAGTTTATTTTTGTTGTTAAAGTTATATACAGAAAATATTCTTTACAATCCTATAATAAATATATTGTTTAAATTGAATATTTGCTCTTGCTGCGTTGTATAGTTGTCAATTTTTATACACATTCATGAAAATACTCAATAAACATTTTATATATATTGACAAGAGACATAAAAAGAAATCATAAATAAATAAAAACCCGGCATCGTGATTTCTCGTCATGAAATCATGCTGACTGCTGCTGCCTATGAATATATAATATAGTGCACACATGACACAAAATTTTTACGAATTTATAAATGTACGCTCTATGTACAGTATTTGTAAATAATATCATGGTTTTTATTGTATAAAAAATTGCATTTGATTGTACTTAGCGTAGTACTAGGGAGCACTCTCTCTTTATAAAGTTGCCTCGTTCTCAGTGTCAAATGTATGAAAATTCTATCGTGTTTAATGGTGCTAAGCTTTGGAACTCTTTACCAGTTGCCACATGTAAAGCTAGTTCACTTTCTGTCTTCAAATCACTAGTCAATGAGTTTTTGTTAAGAAGGTCTCAGATAAAAGTGTTTTAATTAAGTATTTTATGTCTTATAGATTTTTAATGTGTTAATTTTTATTGTATTTATGTGTTTTTTGTATATATATATTGAAGTTAAGTTTACATTGTTGCAATTTCCATATAATTATTGTCAATAATCATAATAACTGTGTTTTTTTTAATAATCTTTTAGTCGCATTATGAAGTTTTTTATGTCATGGTTTTTATATATATATAATATCAATTGAAAAGTATTAATATACATTGTGATTAAAATTTGTGATATAATAAGTGAAACGTGTGTGATAAAAGTTCTACGATAAAAGTTACGTACCTCAAGATGCTATTGGACTATTTATGTGTAAACAGTAAAACTTATGTATGCAATATTATTAATTTGTATTTGAGGTTATGTGTAAGAATGGCTGTCAGGCCAAACATCGCCTAATAAAGAAATTTCTATTCTATTCTATTCTATTACATGATGTGTACAAAAGCAATATTATAACTGGTAAGAAATGTGCATACAAAATGTCATTACTTTTTACCACGGTTTATAAGAAGTATGTGAATAAAAAAATCCATGTTATTTGTATTTTTCTGACTCCTATAATTATTTTTAAAATTACTGATAACGTCACAAACAAGCACTTGTTATAATAGAGTATGCCTATGACGTCATGACAACTTTAAATAAAGTTAAAAAAACACGGCTTCATATTAAGAACTGCATGTATAAATATTTACAAGAACATAATTTTTCACAGCATGTATTCATTAATTTAAAAATAATATCCTTTGAAGTCATTTGACGTGTTTCCTTTAAAATCCAATATCAAAATTGTTAATCTTAAAATAGTTAGTGGTTTTGCACCGTTTTGCAATGCAGACAGACTTTTGATTGAAGCAAAAGGAGATGTTATCTTAAAAACGCCGGCTCATTTTTTTTTTTTTTTTTTTTTTCTTCACAAAAGCAATTTTGAGTATATACGTCAAATTCTCATGATCACTTGAATTACTAATAAAAAGTTGGCGAACAAACAGGAAAATTGCGACACGATTATTTGAAAACACCGGCTGATATTGAACCCCATGCATGCATGAAGAAGATTGTTGAATATTAGTTTCATTTTTTGGTTTTATAAATACCTAAATTTCTCCTGATAAGTTAAATTATCATAATAATAAACTAACGATGCTCATGACAAGAGATTAATCGATAAAATATTAACGAACAAATAGAGAAATTGCAACACGATTATTTGAAAACGCCGGCTGACATTGAACCTTATGAAGAAGATTCTTAAATTTTAGATTTTTTTTTTTTTTTGTACTTTAAATACCTTGATTCCTCCTGATGAGTTAAATTATCATAATAATAAGCTATAATTATGGTTAAGGTGTCTGGATAGATATAGAGGGAGAGGAGTGGTGCGGAGTGGTGGGCGTCTGCTGTCGGTTCGCCACTATTGATCAGCAGCAGGCAGCAGCAGCAGAGCTAGCTTGGTGCTCAATGCCGTGTATCCCAGCAGTGTCGAGTCGCTAGTCACGTGGACAATGTCTCTGCACTATGCTGCTGCAATAAGCGTGAGTATATAGCCCTCTTCAAGGCGACAAAACGTCATCAGATAATTTAGGAATGACATCATTGTCAAATCATTAATCAGTCAATAATGACACTATTGTATTTTATCACTGTCATAACTTCATCGCGGCGCGATAATTTACTGTAATATTTGATTTTTGTTAACTGATTTTCATATTATATAGTTTATTTGTATGCATGGGTAATGTAAAGGCCAAACAAATCATCGGATTTGTCACTGTCAAATTATTAATCGGGCAATAATGACACCAATGTATTTTATCATTGTCATAACTTTTACGTGATATCTTACTGTATTATGCGATTTTTTTTTTTTTTTTATGTTTGGTTGTACTTGCAGTAAAATTTTTACGCTATAAAATGTAAATATATAAAAAGTTAATATATGCCGTAATGCTGGCTGGTTATGAATCACCCAGCTAAAGTTATAATAACATATACTATGACCAAGAGGTTATTTAAATTCCATTACGTCATTTTTTTTTTTCATGTATTTTAATACATGTTGATTTTTACTTTGCAAAATAAAAGAGAAGGTAGTTAAAAAGATGGTTATATCCGTTATAAAACAGCAAAGAACATATTTTGTTAAATATTTTTCATTGATCTCATACACAGACGCTTAAACTAAACATTTTTTAACACACAAAAAAATGGTCCAAATTTTTAGAACCAATGAGATTAATATCTGCAGATTTGACTTGTTGAATTTTAACTCGAACATAATGCGCGCGCAATCTGAAAGCAAAAACAGGGCTGAAGGTATGTCTGCGTACTGCGGGTAGTCTGCCAAGGCAGTGCCCCGCCCCCTTCGCCCCGCCCCTTCCTCGAACCCCCGAGGTTCGCTACCCGCGGTCTATTTTTTAGTCCACTCCGAACCTCGACATAGACTGGATGGCTGGAGCATTCAGAAGGGAGCTTTTAACTTAAATTATAATTCTGAAAGTAATTCGTGGAGTCTTAAAAATACAGGTGTGTTTGTGTGTGATGACTTAATTAATATTCAAGGACTGACGTGACGGTATTTTTAACAATATATTTCTAGTGATGATGCATTATAGTAGAAATTACGTCATTGTATCTTCAGTTAATTTTACTAATTGACGTTGCTAAATATATTTTTACGTTTTAATATATTATTATGAAATATATGATAATTAATATTTTAAGCTAGTAAAGTTTGTGAGTTAAAAAAAAATTCAATGCCATGTGGTATTGTTAACACCATTTACAAAATCAATTTATTGTTGCTTTTAAAATTTTTGTTTACAGCTAAAAATTGACTCTGACATGAAAGATATTAATTTTGTTTCACTGTTATATCAATCTTTGAATTCTCTAACATCATTTATGAACAGCAATCTGCGGGTAATTCAAGTTCTAAAAATAAGTATTGCCAGCAGCAGCTAGCATTGATTTTGCTTGTGTTTCTCTCTTGTATTGTTTTGCAAGTTGAGGAAAAATCTTTGATGAAAATTAAAATTAATGAAGTATCAAATTATTTTCGTAATATATTAAATATATATTCTGCGCTAAAATTTATTTTTATGGTCTATTAATGAGTTTAATGATCATTAAAATATTTAAGTAATATATCTTGAATAATTCTAAAATAAAAAGATAAAATTGCTTTTCTTGAGATCTTATTTCATATGAAAGGAAATTTTAAAAGTATTGTATTACCAATTACCAATTCAAGTAATTCTATCATTTAAAATATATTTTCGTGATCCAAATTTAAATTCAGCACGTGTGTCTATCTCAGCAAAGTAAAATAAATGCGACTTAAATTAAACCAACGTTTCAAGCACACTATTTGTTTTGTTAAATCGATTCATTGGCGTGATTTTAAGAGAGTGCTGCTCGCAATTTAAGCGAGTGCTTCTCTCGGTGCTGCACGTAAACATGCACGACGGCGCCAGACGTCACTTTAGACGCCGCAGTAAGCACCACCCGACGTCATTTTAGACGCCGGAGTGAGCACCGCCGGCTTACATACGCACTGGCCTGGAGAACGTGTAATTTTAGACCTCTCAGTTATGGTTTATCATAATACACCATAACTTGAGAATGTGATACTTCACATTTTTAAATATAATATACTCGTCACGTAGGGGGTAGACACAAAGATCATAACATAGCCTCGAAATTTTTGGTTTTCAAATTTTATATACTTTAGTTTTATTTGACACATTTTCGTATTAAATATTTATAAAAAATAATATAAATATGCCGGAAGAGTCCTTCGCGTATAGTGCCCAGATTTGGTTACATAGATTTGAACATGCAAGAAAATATTTAGAATAAAATAAAAAATATGAAATGAACTTTTACCTTCACCTTTGTTGTCCATTTTATATTTTAATTCTAATAGAGTATCGACCTCAAATTTTTTTATTGCAGAAATGGATACAGCGTGGAAAGTTATGCCACCCTGATTTTGTCAGATTTTTTGAACCCGGGAACTATTTTTAAAAAATTATTGAAAGTTCTTTTTGTAACGTCACGAGACGCCGCTCCTTAAGAAAAAGATAGGACTTGCCGCTTCGTGACGTCACAAAAAGGACTTTCAATAATTTCTTAAAAATAGTTCCCGGACTCGAAAAAATGTGAAAAAAATCAGGGTATATAGCATAACTTTGTGCGCTTTATCCATTTCTGCAATAAAAAATTTTGAGGTCGATACTCCATTATAAATAACCTTCATTCGTCAAATTACTTAAAAAAAAAAAATTGTACTTGCAATGTTTTAAAAAATGTACAAGGTCGTAAAAGTTCATATTTTTATATTATAACTTTGAATTAAAACTTACAAAATGTAATAAAACAGTACATATATACATATGAAATGTCAGATGCTAGTGTTTCTCTGTCTGCTACAGTTCAAGAATTAACTTTTTTTCTTTTATGAAGAAATTTAATATTTGAAGATAATTTATTATTGGTTACGTTGTCTTCTGTTTATGGTTCACAAGTGAACTTCAATAGTATTGATTTTACTCATCTGGTTGGAAACGCTCATCGTAAATTTAGTATATATTTCGATTTTTCGTTATACACAACATAAAACTATGATTTGATTTTTATATCGATTTAACTTATTTTTTAATTACGTGAACCTCCTATATAGCTATGGAGATAAAATATATGTAACATAGAAAAAATAAAAATTACGACCCTTCATTATTTATCTTACCACACCTAAGTTAGTGAAATTCATTCTAATTGAGGACTTTACATCAAAACTGAACATTATATATGTATATATAAATACACTTTTTAAATCAATTTAAACAGATAGCAAGAATATAAGTTCATAAGTTATTGAATTTTATCACAAAGCGTATATTGAGCTCTCTGATTTTATTCTTTGTGATCGAAATGCCTTCAATTATTTTGACACTATTTATACACATTTTAACAATTGTTCACCACAGTGATTCGGTTTCTTTAAACAATACACATGTGCCAAGGATGTAATTGGGTCACAGACAACCCTTGTGGTGATCAAGGGGTGACCTTGATCAAGGTCATTTGGCTCCTGTCGGGCAGGCGAGACGCGATGCAGACGCGACGATGCGAACGAAGGCCGCGCGCCGCAATATATCGAGCGAAACTTTGCACGTCCTTAAGGGACACAAACACCCGACCCAGTGGCCTACCCCACTGTATACATGGCAGGGTCATATCGATAATCTGTACTTGTTAACTACACCTTTGTTCGTGTCACCGTCATCAATATATCGAGTTAATAACGTGACAGTTTGACAACTTGACACGCATCAACGAAAATGAATTATAATTTTATAATGCGTCGTAAATTATGATTATTTAAACAATATTAGGAAAAACATTAGAAATTAAAGCTGGTATTACATCATTCAATTTACACACAATTTTTCCTTGCAAGAAAATTTCATCTCCATACAAACAAATGGAGTTCAAGTTTTCTTGTAAGGAGCAATTGTATGCAATATTATAGTGTAATACCTGCTTAACTAAAGTATATTTTGTAGTATTTAATATCTTACTATTAACTATATATATGCTGAAAAATATCAAGGTATTTTATTATTTTTATGATTTAACCCGATTTAATTTATATTTATTATTTTGATATTTATTTACTTTTTGCTTTATTTTAGAAATTTGTATAGTGTCAGAAATTACTATATGATATAATAATGAAACAAATACTACTTCTATCGGAAAAGTTTATAAGAAAAAAATATTTCTACTTTTGTAATATTCTGCTTTGAATAAACTGACTTTAAGACTTCTTTAAAAAGTTGAAACGCATTTATTTCAACATGACATCTATTTTTTTTTTTTTTTTTTTTTTTTTTTTTTTTTAAAATAGGGCTACTTTATAACCCTGACTTTGAAATCATCCTTAAATTAATATTGCAGTAAATTATAAAATTTAAATTAAATTTACACTTTTCCGTAATTCAGTTATCAGATGTTCATACATTTTGAAATATATTATTTTACATCATCTTCTTGTTAGTGCATTATTAGGCACGTTGTTTAAGCGGGCTGCAACAACCCAGAATATTTGGGCCTCGTCCAGATTTTCTCCGAGACATTTTTAGCTCACACTCAGCTCGGCTCACTAGCAGGAGGCCATCATAGCTTGCTGAGGTTTCGAGGCGTGTGCTTCACATACGCCACAATTCTGCTGGCAAGCATTTGCTGTTTTTTTGTTACATTTGGAAGTGACATATCTACGGACAAGTTTCGCATTGTTATCAACAAGTGTCGTAGTTACGTCTTTATATGAAAAAATACTTCCATTGTAAAATAAAAGATAAAGTATTAAAACTGTGACGTCAATCGTGAAAGAGGTTTATTTGACGTAAGGATTATTGAATGAAATATATAGGTCAAATAACAACATCAATTACAATTCTAGAGTAAAATTCAAATGTGAATTATAGTATTGTGACTGTAACTGATAATATATATATAATTTCCCGCGCAATGTTCATATAAATTATTAACTTATTAATATTAAATATTTATGTCAAAATTAATTTTTGCAGCAATAGCATTATATATGAAAATAAAATTTATTATTGGTTATTAAATCATATATGTCTAATTCTTGTGTTTATGTTCTGATTTCAGACTCCTAGATTCTCTAAAAAGCAAGGAGGACAAAGTTTCAGAAGACATCAATCGTCTTAAAGCTCAGGAGGAGAGTGCTAACCATTTGCTTAAAGTTCTTCGCGAGTACCTCACTTTAGTTCACGATTTCTACGTGTTTGACGAAGATCAAGCTAAAGTAGAACGATTGTTACAGGTATATTATTTAATAATTTTTTATTAGATTGGGTATTAATTCCATATTATGCCTGGCTTTATGCCAGGACGTTCCACAATACAAGCTGTATCCACAGTATATAATCAAATTAAACTAGCATTGGAGAAGCCAAAGGGTCATTTATATATTGCTTTTGTAGACTTCAGAAAAGCTTTTGATTCGGTCAATAGGAATTTGCTCATTGAAAAGCTGAAGTTATTTAAAGTAATTCCTTCTGAAATTTTGAATATCTTAGCTGTTATTCTAAATATCAATTATGTATGTGTTCAAGATCGTTTATCATGTTCTAGTAATATTATTCAATCTAACGGAGTTTTGCAAGGAGACCCGAGCAGCTCTCTTCTTTTCAATCTTTTTACTGCAGATATAACTGAGATTACAAAAGATATAAACTGTGAAAATGAAAATGATCAAGTCGTACTAAATTTATATGCAGATGATCTTGCTATTATTTCAAAGAGCAAAGTCAAGCTACAAAAAGCGCTAAATAATCTATCCATCTGGGCCAAAACAAATGGTCTAGAAATTAACACAGAGAAAACCAAGGTTGTTAAGTTTAGAAGAGGCGGACCGTTATGCAAAAACGATGAAATTTATTGTGACGGTCAAAAGATTGAATTTCTAAATTCATTTAAATATCTTGGCATAATACTTCAAATGACAGGGCTTTCTTTTTCTAAACATATAACAGAAAGATGTAAGAACGCTATCACTGTTATGTACACTATCTCAGGGCTGTCTGGTCTATCCGTCAAAACAGGGCTCAAACTGTTCAATTTAAAAGTCGCCCCTGTGGCTACTTATGGTATTGAAATTGTATGGCCTCATTTATCTGTATCCGATTTTGATAAATTAGAATCAGTAAAAGCCATGTTTGTTAAAAGATTACTGTGTCTGTCAAAATTTACCGAAACTAGACTGGCCTATAAACTGATAGATTCCAATTATTTTATTACAGAAATCAAAGAAATGTTTAAACTTCCAACGACAGATCAATATTCCAATTTTATAGCTGTCAGGAATCAAAAAGCTCAGGATATTAATCCTGAGTTTTACAGCACTGATGCTATGACATGTAAATATTGGTGTCTGCCCCAATTGGATAGATCCAATGTTAGAAATGTTTTAACTCGCCAGGCTGTTCACGGCTTCCATTATCTAATTTGTAAATCTTCTGGTTATCATAAAGCTGAACAATCTTGTGTATGTAAATTATGTAATGAATATTGTAGCCAATATCATTTAAATATCTGTAAATCTAGAATTAAGTCTATTAGCGATTATGCCAGGGGAGATTTCATATAGTCTATAGATTTTGAATAGCAATGAAGCAATAAGTTTTTTATTCTATCTATTTTCTATGTCATATTTTGTCTTATATATATGTGATTATATATATGATATATTATTATTATGATGTAACAGGCTGTTAGTATCATCTGTTATTTTATTTTATATTGTTTTATTATCATTTTCTATTGTTCTATTATTCTGTAACTATTATATATGTTTTGTATGTATGTTTTATGTGTTCTATTGTAATGTTTTTCTATAATGTATGTTTCTAGTGCTGTTAATATGTACACTTTCTGTGTTTAATAAAAGACTAATAAATAATTCCATATTATCCTATTTTTTAGGAACTAAGAAGCAAGGTGGAAGAAGTTGTCAACAAAGCTAAGACACTTAACTCTGAGACAAAAGACAAATATAGTCAATCACAACAATATTTACCAACCGATTTAGGACAAGAGCTGTCATCATTGGAACTATTAGCTGAAAACGTTTCTTCCGCAATGGAGGAAAAAGACAGAGAATTTAAACGTGCCAGAACAGTCAGATCTGAGTATCTTAAGGACGTAGAGGAAGTTCAGTTATGGATTCAGGAGGCTGAGAAGAAGGTTCAGGACCAGACTGCTGAACCTCAAATACTGAAGGAGTTCTTGCAGGTACGTTAATTAGCCTTGACTATTGAGGTAATGGTAGGTAATGTAATTTTAATCAACAGCAAATCCAAGCTGAGATCGGCGCGATGACTGACAAGCTTGACCGGCTAACTCGAAACGGTCACGTGATCTGCGAGAAGAGTCGTGACGTCAGCGAGCAGGACTTGGTGCGCTCCACCGTGAGTGGACTCACCGAGCAGCTGCAGCAAGTCCGTGCCTGGCTGGAGGAAAAGAAGCTGCAGGTGAGAGTCCGTTCTCCATTGCAGCCATTTGCATTCTCCGTGTCACTGAAATCACATTGTATATAATAGTAACTTATAATTAATGTATTGTTTAACGAATAACATTGCAATTAAATATATATAATAATTATTTAGTTATATTTTCAAAATAATACTATGATTATTTAAATATTATGTAAAATTTGATTGATTAATTGATATAGAAATTGAAATGTATCAAAAATCAACTTTTATAAAATTAAACAATTGAATTATGGAATATAATTTGTATGTAATATTTTACACAGGTTGGAGACTCGCTTGACTCTTGGCAAAGATTCATGACCCTCTACGACTCTGTCAAATCTTGGGTTGATGAGAAAAATATATTCCTTATGCAGCCTTTAAATCTCTGTAATTTAATTGAAGCAAGACAAAAAGTCCAAGATTACGCTGTAAGTATAAAAATTATTTATCTAATTTAGGAATTGTTCTTACAATAACCCCCTGCGTATTACAGAGTGCTGTGAAGAGCTGCAAACATGTCGGTAAGAGTTTGGTCGACATGGGCAAAGAACTCGAGCAGATCTCTCAAGTGTCCAGCAGCGTAACTGATCTCCAGGAGAAACTTGAGGAGGCTGAGGAGCTTAAGTCCGAAGTGGAGTCTCAACTGCTGGAGAGGGTACGTCATTATGTCATTACAAACGCATGTAATTATGTTGCTTATAAACATTGTTATTGTTTGTTTTTAGAATGCTTTATTACAAGATACGACAGAAGAATGGGAACAATGTGAAAAGAAAATGAAAGATGTCCGAACATGGATGGAAAAATCCCGTACTGCATTAGAATCCCCTCAAAATAAAAAGAAACCAATACGTGATCAGCTAACTCTCAGGGAGAAAATGATTAATGATATTACAATTCAAAAGACTAAAATTTCAATTTCTGTAGAAAAACTTCAGGTATGTTTTAAACTAATATAATTCTTAATTAAGAAATAATAACAAAATTATTAATTACTCAGGTCCACTTCCGATCTGGTGTGGGTGGAGATGCCAAGGTATCCGATACTGCTAAGGAGATTGCCAAGGAATTGGATCAGCTCTTTGGACACGTTAAGGAACAGACCGTAACACTAGAACAGTGCCTGGGTCAACTTGACCAATATCAACAGGTAACAACCATTCTACGAGTGTACATGTATAATGAGACTAACTGTAAGTGTTATTGTTCTTTACTGCAGGAAATTCAACATTTGCGGCAACAAATCATTAACGTCGAGCAAAATCTGCGTGTTGTGATGGCACCAACATACCTGCCGCATGACAGAGAAAAGGCTTTAGAGGAACAAAATGTAAGTACCTTTGTCAATGTTGTTTTCTTGTTTTTTAAGGTCTCCCACATCAGTAAGGATCTCCTGTCTACCATATGCAATATAGTATGTTTATTAAAAAACGGAAAAAGAGTAGAATGTAATATATTTATTTAATTTAGTCGAACCTTAAGAAGTCAAATATTATGAATAATATGTGTAGGTTGCTTCAAAAACGATAAAGATTATTTTTTTTTTCAACTCAAATGAAAATAAATTATTACAAAAATAAATTAATGCTGACTTTTTTTCAACGTGTGCAAATTTTTCATATTAATTTTAAATTCAAAATTGAAAAAAAAAAATAATCTGCGTTTTTAAAAATTGTAATAATATTTATAAAAGACCATGCACCATAATTTTTAAAAAAGTTGTCTAGCAACTAGCCATTATTTTTATTAAATTAAGTGAAGAATTAAATTAAACCCTTCTAAAATTATCCATAAATTTTATGTTCGTGGTTTTCTGTGATATAAAATATATATTCACTTGAATTGATATTAAAAAGTGGGCAATATTTCTCTTGTAAAACACTGTAGGTTACTCTCAGTATAATTTTAAATAGATACACAAAAAATAGGCTATATTATTCTATATTTAGTGGTGGACAGAATGTTCTTACTTGCAAATTTCCCTTAGAATCTAATAACAAATTATTAGTTGATTGTTAATCCAACGATCCTATGTTAATAATGAACATATGTGCAGAAGCAAGGTAAAGTTGAGTTATGATAATAAGAAATATATCCTATTTACAGACTCATAAGATAACGGTAAAAAAGGGTTAAGACAATTAGCACGAATCGGATTTAAATAATGAAGATTTTTTTTTTCTTAATATGAATTAAAATGCATGGTGGCTGCGTAATCATTTCATTAGTAAGATCAACCATTTACAAATACTACACAATTGCTTTGCAGCTCCACCTTTTTTATTTACTTGTTTTTTTTCTATTGCAATCTACTATTTTTCGCACACTTTATTTTATCTTATGGGTTGCTTATTATTTACTTTGGTTATTGGTAAATTGCTTCTGGTTGGATGTGGTTATTATTTCTTGTATGCTTTCCTTCTTCTCACTGGGATTGGTTTCTGGTGTTTGGTTTAAAAAGGAACATATACACGCAATTATAATTTAATTCTTTTTCTCCTTTTTTTATTTTAATAATCAGGGATGTTTATGCTTTCTGATTTCCCTGTCTAAATATAATGTGGTGTTTTATTTTATTTTTCTGTTGGATTCTGACAAAGCTTTCTTTTGCACTTTGCGTCACATGACAGGCCTGCCGGGAACGTATTAAAGCATTGCAGACCAAGATTACTGCTCGCAATGAGCGAATCAAGCTTCTTATGCAGCGAGGAACACCTGACTCTGAGCCCTTAGATTCTTAGCTTTAAGTCAGAAATCTTATAAACTGCTGCTATTTCTTTGCCTTTACGCAAGAACTGAAACTTTTAAATTAAAAATAATAATTTTTGCCACACTCTTAATCAAACTATCGTTCCGTGGTGAATCTACAAATGAAATGAAACGTGACCACCAGCATATTAGTTAGAGAGATATTATTAAGCAATAATAAAACCAATCCTGAACAACTCGTCTTATGGGTGTCTAAAATATGAATGTCAGTGGCTGTCCAAAAATGTTTATTATATTCCTAACTGAGACTTCATCCCCTCTTCTTGGCCGGCACTGGTCACACAGGCCCAGCAGCGAGAAATGGACGTCTACCGTCAGCAGATCCGGGCACTCGCAGAGAAAATCCACCAAGTAGACCCGTATGCAGTGGTAGCAACAACGGAGACTAGCCAATCCCGTGTGACCAGTAGCCTGGAAGGAAGGAAGCAGAATTCAAACTCACCACAAAAATTAACGGCTCTAAAATCATCAGAACAAGGAGCATATTTCCAACAATCAATAATAGATAAAATTTCATATGCTGATATAGCAGCAGGAAGATGTAGCCCATGCCCCTACTCAGAAGGTGAGGATATTGAAGATTCCCAAAAGAATGAAGTTCGTAAAGAATATAATACGTCCCCAGTTTTTATACAAATTGAATCACAACCTGTTGTTGACCTTTATATCAAGGATGAAGAAGAACCAAGTATTATTAGACAAGACATTTCAATTTCAAAATCTGACTCAAATGATGTTAAAATTGTTGAAAGTGAGATACCGAAAATTGTAAAACCTCGCCCAGTTCGACGCGGAAGGTCTCCACGAAGAAGAGACGTAGAACCTACTGTCACATTTTCGCAAGAGAGCATAGACAGAACAAAACTGAATAAGACATCACTTAAAAAGGAGGAAGCACAAAAAAGTCAGATGCAGAATATTTTTGTACCACAAATACGTGGAAGATCAGCAAGTCCAATGTGGATGCAAGGTTCTGATCAACCCTCTTATGCTGAAATTTTACGAGGAAAATATGCTTTAAGTCTATCTCAAGAGCATCTTACAAGTTGCAAAGTCCCTGAAACAACACAAGCTGAAATTTTGTCATCAAATTCTAAAATAACCCCCGATCTTTCAGAAGTGAAAGAATCGCAAAATTCAGTTGCAGAGTCGTTAGTTTTGTTAACTCATTCGACACTACATGAGTCATTTGCTGAACCCAATGATCAGTCCAATGGCAATACTTCTGAATTAATGCATACTGAGCCTGACATATTTGTTCCAAATCAATCTGTAATGAACAGTAATAACAGCATGTTCAATACTCCATCATCAATGAATATACATCCTCCACCAATTTTCGATTTTATTCAACCATCACACCCAGAACTCGTAGGATTTATTGCCTCTGGGCAACAACTTCTATATTCAGGTTTAGGCACTTACACTACGCAACAATACGCAATGAATATTGAAACCGACAGGATAAAAGATACCTATTCAAATTTTAAAGTTGATGAAAACATCCAAACCACTGAAAAAAATATTTATGAAGTCCAAACTGACCAAAATGCTTTGGAATCCATAATTCTCCATTCAGGCCGTGATTTAAATCCAGAACAATTTATACAAACGTCAGCACATCATGTTGTAAAAAAAGAACAAGAGACAGATGTAACAAAAGAAATTGTAATGGATAAGTCACCCATATTTCATGATGATGTCGATCATGAAAGCCTAAAGCAAATATCGTATGCGCAAATACTATCTCAAGGTCTAGCAACAAATACTCCCCAGCCATCCAGTCCTACGAAAAAAATCTTGAGCACACCGACCAACAGCTCCATACGATCGAAATCAAACGAAAATGTAAAAACAATCAGAAATGAACCTTTTCTGGTTACATCTTTTGCAAAATATGAATCATCGATGCCAGCAAAGATTGATGCATTTGATCAGAATATGCCATCGCAAACCATTAAAAATATACCAGTTTCAAGTCAAAACACTCACGAGTCAACATTGCCAGACACCAAAAGGCCATTAAAATTCCGAAAAGTGACGAAATCAATTGATAGAAAGAGCGTGAAAAGTGAATTTTCACCAACAAAAATTACAACAAAACCAACAGAATTGAGTAAAAATATTGTGAATGAAAAAGCAAACACACCATTGAAAAAGAAATCAGATTTGCAAGTGAAGAAAAAAATCGAATCACAAACTGCAACATCAGAATTTGCTGCGTCTGCAAAACAAAAAGAAGCAAATGAGGAGCCAATATTTCCTATTCACAGTGAAGATTTAAAGGATGTTAGTACTTCAGTTGCTGACAAGAAAAAGAAAAGGAAGAAGAAGAAACAAATTAAAGAAACTGAAGAAGATGAAGTTGAAAAAGCACTGAAAGAAATCGCTGATTATGAAAATCTGCATCAGATTAGAAGGGAAAAGAAACAAGAAGAAAAATATAAGGATTTTAAACCACAACTCATGGTTGAAAAAGAAGTTCAAATATTACCAATTATTAGCAAGAAATTAGAAATAAGTGGTAAAAAAGCAAGCTTCAAATTACCAGAAATGGCCCAAAAATCTGATGAAATCAAAGAAAAAAAGCAAGAAGCACCAGTAGGTAATGCATGGATTAACCCTCAATCTGCTTCGGAGACCAATAAAACCGAGAAGAAAAGTACTTCTAAAATTAGTACTGAACATCAAAGTAAATTGGACTTCATGAATAATGCTCCATACAAACAAAAAACAGAACCTGAAAACTATTTAGTTAATGCTGACAACCTCCAGAAATCAAAACCATCAATCTCCCAAAAGCTTCAAAGCTGCATTCAAGCTGGTAAAGAAGTGAAAAGCATGGAAACCAGGGTTACGAATTTGGAGGAAGCTGTCACTGCATTAAAAGTAGAAACAGTTCTTGCTGATTCAGAATGCACAAAAGATGCACATCAAAATGAGGATCGTTCTTGTGGCATGAAAAGACGAGACACAAAGAAAAAACTCAAGCGTCCGGAGAGATTACAAACTGAAACTTTGGTTTCGAATCCTGAAGACCAGAACATTCGAGCATCCAGCATGAAAGCTTTTATTAGCATGGATGCGACTGGTAGTGATTTTTCTTTAGGAACAACACCCCTTAATGATGCAAAAATGCATTTGTTGTCGTCAAGTGATGATAGTTTATCCATAACCCAAAACATTGACACAACTGACACTTCGTCATTCAATCTAACTTCGCCATTATCTTCAGCATCCATTGACTCGGGATTAGTAGATATATCATTGAATTCCGAGGTTGAACCTCCTACAGAAAGAATTAAAAACGAAGCCCATCCAGGAAAAAATTCTAGCAGTGACAATCCCAACTTAACAAAGAGTCCAGATTTTAACTTTGAGTTCATAGGCATGGCTGAAGAAGCAGAGGCAATGAAAAAAATTGAAGCAAAATTAAAGAAAACAAAAAAACGGCCAAAGCTTCCAACTACATTCTATACGTCAGAAGACAAACTTGGAGTGTTTGAATCAGGAAAAGTAACATTTGATATGGAAATTAGTCAGATTTCAACAGAAAAATGTAGTGATGAATTCACACAACATGATACGAATGACACAATAACAAAGAATGTTACCTTTATGTTAGATGATACATGTCTACATACATTCAATCAGACAAATTTCTTGGATTTAGACCAAAAATTAGAATCTTTCACTGAGTTTGCTGTGCAAGATAAAACATCAGTTGGTTCTTCTTCTCGAATGAATTCCGTCGTTTCATTATCAGACAATTTTCAGAATGAACATCAACTCAACATTATTGAATCTGAAAAACCTGTGGAATCATTAGATTTACAGGAAAAGGAAAAAAAAGGTTCGGTTCAGCTTCATCTTGTTTCAGATGATACATGGCTAGATATATTAGATGACCCTGCTTTTATAATAGAAGATGAAGTTGATGAAATAAACGATATTGTACCAGATGTTTGCAAGCCATTGGAAGAAACTGGTATGTCAATTTCATTGTTGGGCACGCAGTTATGCACCACGAAAAATGATCTAGTTATACAAGATGCAACTGAGATTGATAATCATCAAATTGTTACAGAAATCAACATATCAAACCATCCAGTCTCTCTTGCATGTTCAAAAGACTGCAAAAATACACTAGATGAACCTTTGATTGTCTCACATGAAGCTGACGCTGTAAACAAATTAAAAATTTTGAACTCAAAACTTCCTGTCGACTCAACTTCTGAAGGATCAAATGTTTTACCAGTGATGGAAGACCCTATTGAAAAATTAATCAACCCTAGCGAAGTAAAGTCAGATGAAGCTGTTATTGCAACCAAAAGTCCTGCTCATGTTGTTCATCATTCTGATGATTCATTAATGAATGCTCTTGATGAACCCATTCCACTGTCTGACGAAGAAGATGCGTCTTCAAAAATTATAGAACCTGACGTATTTTCTGATGAAAACGTCCAGCCCTCATTGATTCAACACGAAGCCTATGAAAAATCCAGTTTAAATCAGCATACAGATGATAAATGGACGAAAATTCTTGATGATCCTCTAAATGTCACTGGAGAGGAAAGATTGTCCATCTCTGTTGAAAATTCACTTGTTATTAAGAAAATTACAGTGAAACTTGAGTCCAATGAGGAATGCATTAACTTGCAACCGTCCCAATTATCAGCAAGCACTGCAGAAGTGAAGTCTGTTGGTCCAAAAACCGTTAATTTGAAATCTAACGACGATTGGATGTTTGCACTTGATGAACCAATGACATTAAGTGATGACGAACAAGATAATGATCAGAAATCTCCAAACATTGTTCAAAAATCTTTTCCTACTGCTGAAACATCGTCCAACAAATGTATTGAAGTTGTCGTAGCTCACAATGCAAATGAAAAGCTGTTGAAAGCAAATGAAGTTACAATAAAATTAGTTGAAGAAAGAGTAAAAGGTGATGAATTGTCCCCGAATAAAAACTTGACACCAGTGGTAGCTCTGAATTCGAGTGATGATTGGATGCAAGCACTTGACGAACCTTTAACTTTAAGTGATAATGACGAAGATATAGAACCGTGGTTACCAACAGGGCCAGAGAAATGTAGTTTGCAAGCAATACCTTTGCAGCCGTCCACCATTGACAAACAAGATCCTGCTCTAAAATCAGTAACGCAAACAATTGTCTTAGCTTCAGATAAGCAATTGATGTCATCAGTAGATTATTCAATGGTATTGAGTGATGATAAAAGTGAACTTGCCAAAAGTAAAACTTCTCAAATAGAAACGTTACCTTTAAATGTGATATCAACTGTTAAAAATACGGATTCGACAATTAAGACTGTATCTTCCATAGAGTTACAAGCTTTTCAAGAAATTTCCGACAAACCAAATTCGCACCAACTTCCTTCAGCTCTTGATAAAATAGCGGCACCAGTGAAAACTGCAATCAGTTTATCTTCAGATACTGACTGGATGTGTGCTTTAGATGAGCCATTAGTTTTGAGCGATGATGATGAGGAATTACAATTAAATGTAACATGCCAACCAGTTTTAAGTATTCCTTGCTCAGAAATTCAGAAAAGCTCAGAAATATCGGGAAAGTTGGTTCAAAACACTACAAGTGTTGGAAAAATTGAAATGGCACCTGATAAAACACTAGCAACGGTGAAAAATGCAATCACCTTAGCTTCAGATACTGACTGGATGAGTGCTCTTGATGAACCATTAGTTTTAAGCGATGATGAAGATGAAACTCAACCGAATGTGACATGCAAGTCAGACTCTAGCATTGTCAGCATTGAAATCCCGCCAAACTCAAAAACATCTGGAAAGATGGTTCAAAACCCTGCAAGTGTTGCACAAGTTGATAATGCACCTAATAAAACTGCAAAAGCAGCTATAAGCTTAGTTTCAGATACTGATTGGATGTGTGCTCTTGATGAACCATTAGTTTTGAGCGATGATGAAAATGAAATTCAACAAAATGTGACATGCAAATCAGTTTCAAGCATTGCTAGCACTGAAATCCAACAAAACATAGAAATATCCGAAAAATTGGTTCAAAGCCCTACAATTGTTCAAGAATTGAATACTGTTTCAGACAAAATAGTGGCACCTATCAAACCAGCTATAAGCTTGGCTTCAGATGCTGACTGGATGAGTGCTCTTGATGAACCATTAGTTTTGAGCGATGATGAAGATGAAATGCAACTTAATGTAACATGCCAGTCAGCTTCAAGCCTTGTCAGCACTGAACCCTTACCAAACTCAGAAATATCCAAGAAGTTGGTTCAAAACCCTACAATTGTTCAAGAAGTGAATACTGTTTCAGACAAAATAGTGGCACCTATCAAACCAGCTATAAGCTTGGCTTCAGATGCTGACTGGATGAGTGCTCTTGATGAACCATTAGTTTTGAGCGATGATGAAGATGAAATGCAACTTAATGTAACATGCCAGTCAGCTTCAAGCCTTGCCAGCACTGAACTCTTACCAAACTCAGAAATATCCGAGAAGCTGGTTCAAAACCCTACAATCGTTCAAGAAGTGAAAACTGTTTCAGACAAAATAGTGGCACCTATCAAATCAGCTATAAGCTTGGCTTCAGATGCTGACTGGATGAGTGCTCTTGATGAACCAATAGTTTTGAGCGATGATGAAGATGAAATGCAACTTAATGTGACATGCAAGTCAAGTTCAAGCTTTGCCAGCCCTGAATTCCTACCAAAATCAGAAATTTCTGATAAGTTAATTCAAAACCCTACAATTGTTCAAGAAGTGAATAATGCACCTGATAAAATAGTGGCACCTGTGAAAGCAGCTATCTGCTTATCTTCAGAGACTGACTGGATGAGTGCTCTTGATGAACCATTAGTTTTGAGCGATGATGAAGAAGAATTGAAACAGAATATGACAAGCAAGTCAGCTGCAAGTATTACCAGCATAGAAGTCCAGCCAACGTCAGAAATATCCGAGAAGGAGTCTGAAAACTCTATACTAATTAGAGCAGTTAATATTGCCCCTCTTATTGCATTAGAACACCCATTTATGTTTACATATTACTTGAGTCATGACGCTGAAAGAAGGTATCATGAAAATGTTGCAAAAATTAATTCAGTTTTATCTCCCTCAAACATGAATAATACAAATGACAAGTATAATGGCAACAGTAAGATACTGGCAAGAGATGAGTGTATTGAACCAATGGCTGAGGTTACTAAAAGATTTGGTAAAGACCTATTAACCGTATCTGCTGATAACTTATTAGTTGAACATAACAATACAGATGTATTTGAGGTCCCTTTCTATAATATGTCTCTAATATCAGAGATTGAAAGAAAATGGATCGAATATAAGGAAAGGCACAATCTAGAAGCAAAGGACACAAAAATTACTGACAGATTTGCAAGCAAGGAAAAATCAAGTTTGAATTCAAATTTTCCAAAAAAGAAGGAAATTCAGATTGAGAAATCTCATGATTCAAGTAAACCCGTAATTGTAACGGCTCTAGAACATCTTTATAATGAGAATGTCTGGATGGAATCAAGTAAATACCTGGAAGCTGAGAGTCATTGGAAAACCAGAGAATGTGATATTAACGATGGAAAAAGGGAGGTGAATATTGATGTTAGTATATCACCAGCAATGCCAGAAATAAAGCACGAAACTGGTTCAAGAATACAAAAAGTGTCTGATGTCCTTTGTGCATATGATCTGATTGCCATCGAGGATTGCGAGTGTCAGTTTTACAAGTGTCAGTCATCCCAATGTGATGCACATGAGTCTTCTTCAACTACTACAAATAATTCTTGGGCGAATATTGTAGCTAGAGAAAAATCAACAGTAGAGACAGAGAAATCTAAAAAATCTGATGAACAACAAACATTTATTGCACTGGATAATATGAACAGAGAAAAACATGATCACTTGAAGAAGCCTGTGATATTAGTTGATCTCGCATCTGACGCTGAACCTGCAATTGATCTTGTCATTGTAGATAAAGAAGGTTTTATGGAATATGTGTCAAAAAAAGAGAAGCGGCGACGCAGACATAGATCCACCTCGCAATCCTTTTGTGAAGATGACGGTGATATAACTAAAACAGACACATTTGAGATAGAGGTTGAAACTCCAAATATAGTTGTAGTATCCAATTCTACAGTAGAAAATGTCCCTGAAGTCGATCATCAATTGAATTTAGCTTGCTTAGCAAGCAAGCCTGTTGTTAGCACAAGAAAAATACATAATCGTAATGGAAAACACAGGTCGCGAGTTTCCGAATCTGAAAAAGAGGTCGATTGTATAATGAATTCAATGAATAGAGAGGATGTCCATAGAAATACACTTACATTTGATCAAAGTTTTTGGCTGAATAAACATATTTATGATGATGCTGAAAGTTCTTGGCAAGAAAATATATCTAAAGCTACTCTGACAAACTTTTTCAACGTCGACAAAGAAAATCATACAGAATGTGACAAAGATTCTGACAAGATTCAAGTTAGCAGAAAAGATCGTGGAAAATTCCAGAAATCAAAACCTGAGGCACCAACTCAACAAGTAAGAGCCGACCTGTCTCATAGTGCAGGTGAATGGAAAGGCAAAAGTACATTGTCCCTGAAACCTGAGGTTAAATGTTCAACAAACAATGATATTTCGTCTCAAGCTGCTGAAGAACATGCAACTCAACTTGCGCATAGAGTAGTCGAGGAAGTTATAGGGGATTTAGAGGAGCGTCACCACTTCACTCGCATGCAGGAAGAGCACTTTCACCGAATCAAGGTGTGACTCTTCAGCAATGTCTTGCTTTTTTGTGCTCCTTCACTGTGCTTTATTGAGTCTTAACTTTCTAATTAAATGTTAAAGAATATATATTTTATCAATATTTACGAAAAATAAATCTGCTTTTGTAATGAATAACAACGCACAGTTGGATTTTAGCATGGGTTCAATAAAAATGCATATAAAATCCTTTTACAAGTATCCACCAACCAAATAATTTGCTTCTTCAAAAACCTAATTGCTTTTATATAAAGAGTGCATAAAACAAATATACTACCCTATTTCCTTAAATAATAGTCTCAAGCATGAAACATAATCAGGAACAATGGAAGCTCGATTGCTCCATTGATATTAATATTTTCTCCTTTAGCTTTTACATTCCATTTCTACCACACATATTTTGTCCATTTTGCAAATAGAATGGTCAAATTGTAGGCTTTTAACACTGATGAAATAATAATTGATATATGCTGTAAATTGCATTATTTTTTAAAAACTTTTTTTTTAAAACAAAGTATGAATCCTACCGAATGTTGTGGCGTGCTTTAACCAATAAATAGGGTTATAATATTTATATAAATGGTGTACTGTATGTGTTTTAACTGTGTCTATTCTAACTGTGTTTTATTTATTGTTTTTCTACTATGGAATGATTTAAATATATATATATTCACGTATATAATTTTTAAATTTACCACTTGTTTTTTATTATTTTTGTTATTTTTACAAAATAATTTAGATCATTCCGAAGTCCGCAGCTTCCTTGGTGTTTTAGGCCTTAGTGGTGATCCTTCAATTTGTTTTTGTAGTCTGTGAGCTGTTTTTTTGCTTCCAACCTTACCTTTGGAATGCTCCCTTTGCATTGAGAGGAGCATGAACAGGATTGTCATATCGTCTTGAAAGTGTTATTTATTTTTAATATTTATTTCAGCAATCAAGAGATTTTGAGGTGGATGCATTAAATACAGCTGTAATGAAGTCAGAAGCAGAACTCAGTTCTCTACCCTCTGAAAATCTACAGTCAATGCACAAGGCAATTGTGGTATGTATCGGAAAAAAAATATTTGTTTGTCCTCAGTATTCATTGTTGCAGACATAAATATTTATATGAAATATTTGGAAGTTTATTTATTTATTTCTTTTTCATTGCTATAGGTGATCATTTTAAAATAATTGATGAACTGTTGTAATATAAGGAATATAAAAATTAAATAGCTATAATGTCAGGCTCTCAATATTCCAACATTTTTTTAAATTATGTGATGTATAGTAATAACATTAAAAAAATTAATGCATATAGCTGCAAACATTTATACCACTATTTTTTTCTTAGATTTTGTCAAGTGTAGGGACTATGTTAGAAAAAGTAATAATATATATATATATATATAGGTATATAAATCACTTAAATTTATGAACAATTTTACTGTGAAAAAACGAAAATGAAAAGTCTAAAACTATAAATTTATACAAATAGAGAACACTATGAGGTGCATTATTCTGCATATATACTTGTCAGAATTCCATTTTATTATATTCTGTTCATATATACTTGTCAGAATTCCACTTTATTATTTTCTGTACAGGACATCATCAAAAACTTGGACGTCCACGAGGAGACAGCCTTACGTCTAGAGACGCACACTGAGGAGTACCCTCCCGACAGTGAGTCTCCCCCGCCCAGCCTGAGCCTGACGACGCTCCGCACGCGCATCATCACCCTCCGCTCTGAGGCCGAGCAGGGCAGGCTGGCCGTCGAGGTTGGTCAATGTTGCAAATTCATCATAGGACAATGGTGGCTTGTGAGGTGTTTTCAGCTGTGTGTTATTTGGACAAAATATTTTTTTTTTAAAAAAACTTAGTTTTTTTATTAAAAATAAAGATAAATTTGTATCAAATTGATTAATTAATAGTTTTGCAGTCACATCTTACGAGCTCTCATTGATGGGAGTTAATGTGCTAAATTTCTAGTTTGTATTATATATTTAATTAAATATTTTATTATTATTAGTCTTTTATTAAACACAGAAAGTGTACATATTAACAGCACTAGAAACATACATTATAAAAAACATTACAATAGAACACATAAAACATACATACAAAACATATATAATAGTTACAGAATAATAGAACAATAGAAAATGATAATAAAACAATATAAAATAAAATAACAGATGATACTAACAGCCTGTTACATCATAATAATAATATATCATATATATAATCACATATATAAAACAAAATATGACATAGAAAATAGATAGAATAAAAAACTTATTGCTTCATTGCTATTCAAAATCTATAGACTATATGAAATCTCCCCTGGCATAATCGCTAATAGGCTTAATTCTAGATTTACAGATATTTAAATGATATTGGCTACAATATTCATTACATAATTTACATACACAAGATTGTTCAGCTTTATGATAACCAGAAGATTTACAAATTAGATGGTGGAAGCCGTGAACAGCCTGGCGAGTTAAAACATTTCTAACATTGGATCTATCCAATTGGGGCAGACACCAATATTTACATGTCATAGCATCAGTGCTGTAAAACTCAGGATTAATATCCTGAGCTTTTTGATTCCTGACAGCTATAAAATTGGAATATTGATCTGTCGTTGGAAGTTTAAACATTTCTTTGATTTCTGTAATAAAATAATTGGAATCTATCAGTTTATAGGCCAGTCTAGTTTCGGTAAATTTTGACAGACACAGTAATCTTTTAACAAACATGGCTTTTACTGATTCTAATTTATCAAAATCGGATACAGATAAATGAGGCCATACAATTTCAATACCATAAGTAGCCACAGGGGCGACTTTTAAATTGAATAGTTTGAGCCCTGTTTTGACGGATAGACCAGACAGCCCTGAGATAGTGTACATAACAGTGATAGCGTTCTTACATCTTTCTGTTATATGTTTAGAAAAAGAATGCCCTGTCATTTGAAGTATTATGCCAAGATATTTAAATGAATTTAGAAATTCAATCTTTTGACCGTCACAATAAATTTCATCGTTTTTGCATAACGGTCCGCCTCTTCTAAACTTAACAACCTTGGTTTTCTATGTGTTAATTTCTAGACCATTTGTTTTGGCCCAGATAGATAGATTATTTAGCGCTTTTTGTAGCTTGACTTTGCTCTTTGAAATAATAGCAAGATCATCTGCATATAAATTTAGTACGACTTGATCATTTTCATTTTCACAGTTTATATCTTTTGTAATCTCGGTTATATCTGCAGTAAAAAGATTGAAAAGAAGAGAGCTGCTCGGGTCTCCTTGCAAAGCTTAAATATTTTAAGCAATCTTGGTCATTTTATTACAATACAATGAAAATAAATATCGACCTCATTTTTTTTTTTTTTTTTTTTTTTTTTTTTTTATGGATAGAGGGTGCAAAGTTTTGCTACCCTGATATTTTTCAGATTTTTTACAGTTTTGGAAGTATTTTTAAAAATTTATTGAAATTTCTTTTTGTGACGTCACGCGGCAGAAAGTGCGCCTCGTGACGTCACAAAAAAAAATTTTCAATAATTTTTTAAAAATACTTCCAGGTCTGTAATTTATCTGAAAAAAATCAGGGTAGCATAACTTTGCATCCTCTATCCATTACTGCAAAAAAAAAAAAAAATGAGGTCGATACTCCATTGCTAATGCAAAATATCATAAGTAATAGGAATTAAAAATAATTATCTTGTTAAAATTTACTTAATTTCATTTACTAATTTTGTTTTTTATTATATATTGAATTTTTAGAATATTAAAATTGATTGCAATTTTTTTTTCAGGCTGCTCAGAGCTTACAGAAGAAAAAGCAAGCAGAACTCTCTCAATACCAGATATTGTTGTTGGAGTTACAACAATGGCTCTCGTCAACAACTTCAACTTTATCTCGAGAACTTCAACTCACCTCAATTCCTGTGTTAAAGGAACAAATTTTAAATCACAAGGTTATTAAAAAAATATATATCATGCATGTGGAATTTTAACATAATTTTACAAATTGTGTTTTAAATTAACAGATCCTCTTATAGCTACATTAGCTATAAATGAAAATATGTCAATTAATTTGTACAAGAAATTCTCCTAATAAATTAATTAACTTCTGCTTATAATAACTTTTTTTATTATTTTATTTATGTATTTTTGCTACAATTAATTTTATGACTACATCAGAAAATGAATTCTGAAGTATCTGTAAAATTATGTATATTCCAAAATAAAAATTGTCTGATAATCTTACTGTTCCTTGAATCAAAATGCAGATAGATCAGTAGAACAATAATAAACTAAAGATCTATCTCGTTGTTTTACTGACACGGAACAGTGGGAAAGTCATTAATTTTTACGTATGAATTAAATGCAACTGCAATACTAGGGTCAATCTTGGTGATGTCTTGACAAGTCTGTGTCCGTCCAGGTATTGAGTCAGGAGTTGCGGAGGCGTGAACAACAGCTTACCGGTCTGCAGTCTCAGTGCGAGCAGCTTGAGTCTCATCCAGAGGTGCACGCCCTGGCTCACCCAATGGCAGAGCAGCTCGCAGCACTCGCCACTGCCATGAACGGAGCAGGCTCGCTGCTCGATTCTCGTCTACAAAACCTAGAGGTATGTTAGTTGCAAATTTGGGTCTGCTAATACCTTGCTTGTGAATTAACTGTAGATGAATTTGTCACTGTGAGTGAAAATAAAATTATATATTTTTTGCTTAGCTAGAATAATTGTCCTTTTTTTTTTTTTTTTACTTCATGTATTACATTTAAAATCATATTATGTGTATTATTATATTAAAGAAATGTATACTTAAAAAAATGCTCTATTTAGTTGAAGAGTATTATAGTATGTTCTGCTGTATTTTAGATTTTTAAATTTTCAAATAGATTTTTTCGTGATAAAAGATAATTAACTAAATTATGTTATTTTAAATTATTGATATTATTATAATTATTACCTAATAATTAGTATCAAAAATATTTAATGATTAATGAAATTGTTCTCCTTACTTTCTCTCTTTTCGTTTCTTCATTTAATTTCTCTTCTTCTTTTTTTTTAATTTTCTTTTTTAAATTTCATTTTATTTATTATTTTTTTAAGTAAATTTCAATTACTTAAATATAGTAAAGAAAGAAAAAAATAACTATATTTTAATCAATAAAAATCTATGTTTCAAATTTTCTGCTGATTGTAGGCAAAATGCCATTTATGTATCATTAAAAAAAATCCTTCTCTATTGTAATCCTATCCTTCATCAACTATTGTAATCTTTTATTATAATAAAGCTTTGCAAATATTCTTATGCTATTTCGTAATTTGCTCCTTTTTAGGAATCGCTATTACAAGCTACTGCAGTTGAAAGTCAACAGCCTGTAGTACCTACTGAACTGCCTAAAGAAATTCCAAAGCCAGAGCCAGAATCTCCTAAGCTTAGCTTGTCCCCAGATAAGAGCATTGAAAGTATTTCTGTAGTAAGCCTGACTCAGGTTAATGCACCCTCTGAGAAAGTCACTGTTGTATCAGGACTGCCTGCTGGAAATGCTGACATTATGACAAGACAAGAAACTCCAGACCTTCAAGTCAGCGTAGCAGTTTTACTTGATGAGGGAACTGCGGAAACTACTGTACAAGTTGAGGATATAATTGATCGTTCCTTATCAGGAGAATTAGTAGAACCAGAAAGAATGCCATCAATTGATAGTATTAATGTAACACAAGTACATTCAGATTTACAGTCCAAAATTGAAATAGCTTCAACTTCTACTGAGCAAGTACCAATCGTAGAGGAACCTTTTGATGATGATGACCTTACTGTTCATGTAAAATATGAGAGTCAACCTGATGAAGGTAGTTCTGAGGTCAATATTACTCATACAGCACCCCAGTCATTTGAGACTGTAATAGTTAATCCTGATGATACAAGCACGGAAGTAATTGTTGATGAAGATGGTACGAAACGAATTATTGTACGAACAACACGAAGAACTTTAATTTCCCGAGAGCAGAGACAATTAGCTACTGTACAGAGAGTTACAACAGTTACAGGCAGTAATTTAGGAGAAATTCCACCAGAAACTAGTATGTCATTCTCTCAGATAACAATGCATGGAGAACAATTGACTGAGCAGAATTCTCAGGATGGACAAACAGCAACAGCTATTAAACAATCGTATGGTGGTAAGGTAATAGCTGGCATGCCTGGAGATGTTCACGTGAGTGAATATTCTTCAGGTCCGCAGGAGATTGTTACTTACCACACTGGAGATACGATTCCCTCGTCTGTGCTGCTTAGGGGCCAAGAGATTAGCCGCGGAGAAACAGCAGGCACTGCTCCTGATTTAGGTCTGACTCAAATGACAGAGGAGGATGGTGAATATATCACAACTACCTCAAATGTCAGGGCAGTCGTACAACAAGTTTCAAGAAGAATTATTAGACGAACAAGAAAAATAATCCGTAAGGTTGTAATTATTGATGGTAAACAACATGTAACTGAAGAAATTGTAGAGGAACCAGAGGAAGTAGAAATATCTGAATCAGGAATGCCTCAGCTTAGCTTTGAAATAACTCAGTCAGAAGAAAGATCAGGAGTTGAAGAAACTCAGGAGGCACCTACAGGAGAGCCAATGTGGAGGGCTGACGTCCAGCTTGTCAGTCCTGAGGTACTCGCCATCACGTCACCTGAGGACGCTAGTCTTGAGGAATATCAACCCTCGGAGAGAGAATTAGTGCATGTAGAAGATATAAGCATACAGGATATTTCTCCCTCAGAATCTTTAGAACTTCAGGTAGTCCCTGAATTTGACCAGGGTAAAGCTGCATCCACACCAGAAAATATCCCACAACTTAAAGAAATGCAGTGGAATGTAGTAGAAATTATAAAGCCCGAGGAGCAGTCTCTAGCACCTGAGGAAGTAAAATTACAGTCAGCATCAGAACTGTTGAATCAAGAGCCCATAGAGTTGGTGGCTGCGGAGGTAGTTCCGGAGGAGGAGTCAAGCACTACAACGTCCAAATCCATGACAGGGACTCAGGAGACTACAGCTACAGAAACCACCATTTCTAGCAAGAAAAGCCGCAAGAATAAGAAGAAAACAAAGGGCAAAGAAAAATCTCCAGAGCTTGTTTCCGTGGCTACGAGCCCGATAGATTTAGCATGCTTGCCTCGATCAGATTCTGAATCCCATAAAGATGACTCGAATGAGCTGTCAGTCCACCCTAGCGTCGTTGAGTCCGTGGAAATCAGTATGACAGAGTCAAAATTAACAGAAACTCCGAGAGCCTCCGAACAAGATATTAACATTGACGAGGCTACTGCAAAATTATCTCAGGAGCGCACGGAGAGTCCTGTCCCCCAAGAAGTAGACAGCGAGAAGACCCACGATACTGGCTACGACCCCGAGGATAAGACTCAGGATGACATTTCACTCTCCGAGGAAGATATGAAGAAACGTCGTAAGAGGAAAAAGAGAAGGAAGTTAAAGGATACTGAGGATGGTACACCCACTGCTCAGGATATATCTGAAACCCAACGTGGAGAGGACTCTATAGAACAGAGCAGCTCCGCTCAAGAAATTGACAGTGACATCAAACTTCAATCTCAACCAGAGACACCAACAGAGAGCGGACAAGACTCAATACCATTTGAAGACTCCGCACTGTCCACACCTGCGTTGGAGAGTCTGCCTCAAGAAAAAACTCCCGTACCTGCGGAGGTGAAAGAAGTATCTACTGAAGATATAACCATCACAGAAGATTTCGTAGACCAGCCTGCAGAAACTGTTCCTATAATTCCTTCCACCAAATCAATAGAAACAGTATTAGCCTCTGAATCCATCTTACCTGATACTCCAATGGAAAAATCCATTGAGCTGGAGACAATCACAGCAACCATGACAATCGTCCCTATAGTAGAATCTGAGGCAATTGCAAAAATTACTCAAACTATTGTTTCTTCAAGTGATATTGAGGATCAAGATGGTGCACATTCTGTTAACGGAACACCTGATACTTCTAAAAAAGTTAGTGCCAAGCCAACAGACGCAGGAACAAAGAAAAAACAACGTACCAGAGATAGGAAAAAGAAAAAGGTGTCTCCGCCACCTCCTGCAACTGTTGACACTGGGACTACTGAAGAAATTAAAACTTTAGAAACAGAACCAGCAGAAGCCTTGCAGACACAACCTGAAGTTCTCGAGGAGCTGCCCTCCGTGGTTACTTCGGAGACCCTTACTTCAGAGGTCATGGAAACTCCAGAGCATTGGGATGAAGCATCAGGAATAATAATAGAGCCTGAGGTACCTCAAGTTTCTGTGCGAGAAGAATCAGAAATTGTACCGCCAGTTGTAACATCAGGCAAAAAGCAGAAGAAAAGTAAAAAGTCATCGCATCGTGCAGAACCAGAGCCTCAGGTTCTCAAACAGTCCGAGGCTACTCAGCAAGTGTCAGTGGTAACGTCCGAGGTCCTTCCTGAAAGACCAACAGAGACTCAGGACGAGTGGGCTCAGACAACACCAGGGTTGTCACAACCTGAAGTAGCGGAAGTTCTCATCCAGCAGAAGGTAAGAATCACCCCTGAGGAACCTGCGGAGACGCGAGAAGAGTGGGTCCAAACCACACCCACACAACCTGAAATTCTTGCTAAAACGGAAACACAAGAAATTTCAGTTCAAACCACTCCGAGATTAACATTACCTGACCCTGAGCTAACAGAGATAGTTTCACCAGCTCCCGTAGTTACATCAGAAACAGTCAAGGAGGTGACAGAGACTCAAGAAAGGTGGATGCAGACAACCCCACGAGGCGACGAGCCAGTGAAACCAGAAGTGAGCACAATCTCCATGCAAACAAGTCCGGTGCAGATCCGCGGCATTGATGAGTCACCATCACCAGACCAGTCGTTTGAAATCCACGTCCAAACACTCGTCACATTTGCTCCTGATACAGAGCCACAAACTTCTGGTGTTACAATAACTGAAATTCCTGATGAACCTGAAAAATCATTTTCACAGACTGCTAAATTTAATATTCCAAAGAAAATAGATCCTCAAAGTGCTACTTTTAATGAAGGTACTATAACTACTACAGTCATACCAACAACTCAAAATATTGAATCACAATCAATCACTGTAGAAGAAATTCCTACCACATCAGGCAAGTCATTTGCAGAAGTTGCTAAACAGAAGACACCTCCTATTGAAGGCAGTTCACCATCTCAGAGCAGTGACGCAGCTTCTGTTAAATCTGAGGCAAGTCAGGAACCAAGCGGACGCAAGGGCAAGAAGTCCAAGAAGAAGAGGTCTGAAAAAACACCGCCTGCGGATGAGACGGCTAACATCTCGGTTGTTGTGACTTTGGCTACGGAGAACCAGCAAGAACCACAAGAAGTGGAGACCGTAAAGGGGCCGGTCATCGAGGAGCCCTCAGAGGCTAGAAAGGTGGAGGAACTAGCACAACGGTCTGTGTCCATGATCGAGAAGACAAAACAGCCATCTGTTTCCATCGTAGATGTAACTGAACCTGCAGTGGAGGAATTAGATAACGTCAAAAATAAATCAACAAAGAAGAAAAAGAAAGATTCCAAATCTCAATCTAAAAATAAATCTGAAAAAACACCAATTTCAGATACTAGTAAAACTGTAGTTGTTATTGAAGAGAGTGAATTACAAGAATGTATTCCAACACAAAGTGAAATTACATGGAAAAGAGCTGGAAATGTTGTTTTGGAACGTCTTAAAAATTTACAAAATGCTCGCAAAACTACTCATGTGTCTGGTGTAATTTACTTAGCCACTCTTCACCAAGTTATTCCCGAGGAATCTGTTGAGGCTCGTAGTGACCGATTACAGCAGAATTTGTCGGTGCTACGCTCAGCTGTGGAGCAGGGAGACGAGGTTATCATTCAGCGCACAGTCATCACAATCGTGGAGACCATTTCCACGTGGCTGGAAACCATTGAGTACAGAGTGTACATGAACAGACAAGCAAACAGCAGCTCGGAGCAAATCCAAGAGTTCAACATCCTCCGAGACGAGATGAACCAGGCAGAACAAAATCTTGCAACGCTGGACCATACTCTTGATGGAGCAAGTGAAGTTTGCAATGAGGACACACAATTAGAAATAAAAAGCTGTCTGGGTGCTTTGCAAGAACAATTGAAAACAGTGGAAGAGGTAACACATGAAGGAGAAATAATAGCAGCTAAAAACATGAGTCGCTGGGAAGATTTCTTACATGGAATTGATAATATTGGTGTATTAGTTGATGAAGAAAAATTACAGTTTGATTTATTACAACAATCAGATACATCACCACAATCTAAATTACAAGAACTTGAACAAATTGAAAATACCAATAAATGTCTTTTGGCTAAAATTTGTCAGATGTTATCCACAGGACGTTTATTAATCAATGAATTCCCAGGTCATGTAATCCCGACAGATATTTACACCATCGCTGACCATTCTCATCACTTAGATTACAACATCAACTCCGAGCGCGAGAAACTGATACAACTTCTGTCTCTTGCTGATGAATATGAACAGACCATCGAAGAACTATCTCAAATAATTGACATTGCTGATGCCTTGGTCGATAGTCGCATTGTAGTAGACAGTCGAGAACAGTTACAAGAAGAAATGCAGAAACACAGAAAATTCTTTGCAAACCTGAGTCACTGTCAGCAGTTATTAGAATCACTGGACAATAAACTTGACCCTGAAACAAGATCATCTCACACAGAACTACATACCAGGCTACACACCCAGGCATCTATTATACTTGATAAGGCAGCTCATATGGCTCAACAAATGGCTCTGGCAGCATCAAGATGGACTGTTTTAGAACAAGGTATGAAGGAGGAAAAAGGTTGGCTGCATGTGGCACAACAACGAGTCCCTGATCTACAGTCCGTCACAACCACAGACTACAACCAGTTCATCTCCCTTTATCAGGTATGACCTAAACATAAATTGTATGTGCAGTATGTTAATTTTTTTTTTTTTTAATTTTCAGTCGTTAACAACAGACATTGCAGTCCATCATGCTCGTATAAATCAACTTACTTCTGTAGCCCATACATTAGAAGGTTTAATTACTTGTAATGGACTTGAACCCACTTATAATGATCATATGGAAACAATATTAAAACTTCAAGAAACAGTACATATTAGTTTACAACAATTATTATCATTTAAAGATGTTTGGATAAGATATGAAAATCTTAGTGATAAAGTTGAAGCTTGGACTAGAGAAGCTGAGAATAATCTTAAATTTATTACATCACAAGATTTACCAGCTGGAAATGTACGACAATTTTGGGTAAGAAATTTTGTTTTTAATTTTTAAATTACATTATTAAGGATTTATGTCAGTGCATGGGCTTAGGAACCACTCTGAAAGTTTCAGCAAACCTTCCTGACACCATAAAATAATTTTCCATGAAATATATATATATGTATATATATATATATTAATATATCAAATTCAGTGAAATTTTTTAGAAATTCAGCATTGATATTTATTAGCATTGTTTTAAATGGGGACTGCTGTGACTTTTAGTAAAATCAGTATCTTCTTCACATGAAAAAATTAATTACTCAAAATCTACACCAAATTTATTTTTTTCTACACCAGCACACCAACAGTTATTTTATCATTTGTTTTATGGACTAAAAAAATATTTTCACTTTATCATGGGAAAATATTGAGCAATGGCCGCAGCCGTGACATATTGATTCTTAATAAAAAAAATGTTGTTATTACAGGAGATGAAGGCTCAGTTTGAGGTCCACAATTTGACTAGAGGAGAAGCCGGTGCACAGCTTGACCAAGCCTTGCATGTTCTTCCTGTGGCTGACGAAATGCTGCAGCGACAGTTCTACGGACAACTGGAGGAGCGCTGGAGGAATATTGCCAGCCAGATTGCAGCCATTCAAGCAAGCCTCCAGCGCAGCCTGAGTCTGCAGGACTGCCCTGTGGCGGAAAAGGTGTGTCTGCTGGAGAAAGAACTCAAGGACATTCACACCTCCATGACTGACATGCACGGCATCATCAAAACAGAGGAGGATCTCTTGCTTTACATCGAGAGACTTCAGGTAAATATGTCACATTTTTTGACAGGACACAATATAGAAAAAATACAGTATAAAGTCAAAATTGTATATTAAAAAAATATTTTGCCTTAAATTTTTTTTAAAATAGTTGTGAGATTTGTGAATGAATATATAACTTGTCGGTGTAAACAAGTAAATTAAATGTATAATTATTTGTTAAAAAATAGCTATCTTACCATTGAATAATTAATTTGTGAAAAAATCAAACTGAGTGATATTATTTGTTAAAAAAGGTGATAGGAACACATATTATGATAGACAAAGTTTTGTTGGCAAAATGTTTACATTAATTACTTTCTGCTCAGAACAATTATTAATTTATCCATCATAATTGAAATATAAACTTATCACCTTTTAAGCTATATATAGCATTCAGTTCCATTCCCAGATTTGCGTTGAATTCTCTACAGCACAATATGTCCAGTACGCACAGTCCTCATGTGTCACTCTGCCTGGTGTTGCAGGTGCTGTGTCAGCGATGTGAGCTTCTGGAGGACGAGCTAGGTCGGCTTGGTCCAGCCTCGTCCCTCGAACTGCAGGAGGTTGCCCGCCTGCTGGGCGCCTCTCGCAGACTTGGTCTGCAGCTCTCCGAGGAGCGCGAGGTGGCAGCCCTGCTGCGGGACAAGTTCTCAGCCCTCAACAAGGGGCTGGAGCGAGCCGCAGCAAGCCAGCTGAGGCTCTCAGAGGCCCTCGATGCCTGTGAGGCCGGGGAGAATGAGGCCAGCGAGCTGGTGGACCAGGCCCTGAACAACTGCTTGGTGAGTTCCAGACAGAGTTAAACATTTTCATCTTGTTAACTACCTTTAGTTTTCTTTACACAATGATTTTTTTTATATATATATACACAGATAGGGGCATTGAGTACACAAAAATTATCTGTTTCAAATTAAGCTCACTTTAATTTGGTTTAAATTCATGTTTGGAGATGTGTATATTTTTTTAATTCTCCATCAATAAAATTTATAACTCAAATTAAGACAGTTAATTGTCATACAGATGTACATCCACATCAGGACTGAAGGCAATAGTAGGAAGGGGTTCTAAGATAGTCCCCCTCTCCCTTGTCTTGAGGGACCTCTCACAAGAGTACATGGAAAGTCAGTCCCCCTCCCCACTCCCTGAGAACTTCTGATGCCACCCCCTTACCTTACTGACGACCTCTTCCCTATGTTTCAGGAGGTCCAGTCCGACCTTGGCTCTCAATGGCAGGAGCTGATGCGTCTTCGCCAGGTGCTGCACAGTCTGCCCCTCAGTCTACGAGTCTCCGTTAGCCCCGTGGGGGTGGAGCGGGAGATGTCGAGTCTGCAGGCGGACCATGCACGCCTGGAGGAGCGCACCGCCGCGCTGCTGGCGAGACTGAGAACTCGCCAGCAGCTGTGGAGGCACTTCGAGATGCGTCTGGAGGCGGTGCAGCAGTGTGTCCACGAGACAGACTACATGATGGAGCTGCTGTCCATCAAGGGAGGACTGGACTTTGACAGACTCAAGGTCGCTACCGAGAGACTAGAGGTGAGTGTTCAAGATTTTTAATATTTGCATGCTTCTTGATTTACCATCTGCTCTATTTAATTTATTTATTTTTTATTAGCTAAAGAAGTTTTGATCATTTGTTTTAATGCAAGCTTTTTCTTTAAACAAAAAAAAAAACTTAACTTTTTTATTGGGGTGATTTATTAACAACATTTAAATTTAAAATATCTAAACACGTAACAGACCATCCAAATTAATTATAAAAGAGTACATTGACGATTGACATCCAATATTGTAAAAATTGTGATTGTGATTCCATTCAATTTTTGAGAGAATGAAATATTCCGTTGACTCTCAAATATAAAATTATATAATGCTAATATTTTTTTTCGCATTTATTTTATTAAATTTAAAAAAACTGCTTGAACCCAAAATAATATTTAAATTAAAGATAGCATTGCTATGAAAAACTGCCAAAAGCTGAGCACTCTAATGTTAATTTTGTACTTACTTGTTAGAAAAGCAGACAATTTCTTTGAGCATTCATTTTGTGGATAGCTATAAGTACTGATATATACATAGTAAGTTAGTGTCAGAAGAAAATAAATGTGTAGTTTGATCTATCTCTTTGTATACATTGTATTCAATGAATACTTGTATACATATATATAGTATTAATTTCAACCACAACCTTCTTTCTACTATGTATATCCAAAAAATAAATTCATCTTTTCTCAAATTTTCGTACAATAACAATAATTGAAGTAATATAATTTTAAATATTCATTTTCATATTCTCTGACCTTCATGCATACCTCAAACTTTCAATATAATAGTATATAATTATATTATATATCAGATTGCTATTTCATTTAATTTAATTTAATCAAGATTTAATTTATTAGGATGTGCTATTGTTGGTTGATTGTGTTTATGTTTTATTGTCTTGTTGTAACTGTTGTTGTTGTTTTTTTGTTTTTGTTTTTTTTTTTTTTTGGTAAAAATGATGTAACCCATGTTGTACTTGTATAACCAGTAATTAAATAAAAGAATTGAAATGAATTGAATTGAATTGAATTGAATTGAATTGAATTGAATTGAATTGAATTGAATTTGAAAAACGTACGTTCTATTTAAAAACAAAGGCACAATTAACAAAAAGTTTAATTAAAAAAGTTTTAGCTACTATATTGATAAAATACAAGGTTATACATGTAGATAAATTGTCTATATTTGTAGCTGAAAGATTTTGAAGTGTCTGCCAAAGTTTTGGAGGGCACAGGATAATGAGGTCTGTGAGGGTAAACATTGAGTTCTATTCTCGGCTGCTACTTGAGTGTAGGTGTAACTTGCAGCTAGGTGCAGCTTCTTTGTTGCACAGATAGGGGGGCTTAGCCACGTCAACAATCAAGGTGGGACTATTGTTTACAATTGCATTATGTAATTAAACAAATATAATAATTTTTTATAATTATTTTCATTCACTTAATTGTCATATATTTTATAAAATTGAAATGCATTTTTAATTAAATAAGTTTTGTATTTTGACCTAGTTTTAACTCGTTTTGTTGGATGTTTCAAGGTGATATTATAGATCGATTAATTAGTAAGCGTGATCAGCTTTAGTTGGAGTCAATTAAAAGTTGAGGATTCTATTAGCCAGAAGCAGCAGAGCGCCTCTAAACGTAAATCACGAGACTTTTGAGTCACGCACGAACATTAGGGAGCAATCCAAATTTGGCAGGCGAGGGTGAACTACAGGGGCTATAAAAAACCCTTTTAAACTCTGCTTTTAAGGGTTCGTAACTTTGTAGAAAAAAAGAAATAAGTACACTCCACTTCTAAAAATAAAAGAGAAAATAATGCGTCTCGCCTGTGAAACACTATAAATAATATTTTTTTAAGCTTTAATTTATGAGAAATAGACGTATAGTTATTATAGTATAGAAATCGCTATGGGTTAATTGCAATATGTATATTTTTTATTAATATCCAATAATGTAAAACTTATAAACTATTTTACTGCTTTTCGATTGTACATAACAATATAAGCACGTCAAATTACATTATCATGCATGCACATATCAACAATCACACAATCAGAGACCCTGTAGGGTCTGATCAACAATCATGTCCCTTTAAAAAAAGTTTCAAAAGAATCTCCGCGCATTAAAATTCATTAGCGAAATTAGTCGAATATTTACGAAGTACTCGATAAAAATGGGCGGAATATTTTGAACTGTGGGGATTACCAAGTTATGATTGACAAATCCATTGATTAACTTTATTATCGTATAGTTTTGTAATGTTTTATCAATATTAATTATTTACTACTGTAGATGCGTGTGTCACATAATCCATTGTTAATTATTGTGATAAGCGAGCAATTAGCTGCGATATTATATATCTGGTGTTTGTTGAACCGACCGCCCGTACTTATTATAACTTAAAGCTATAAATTGGAGATCGATCGATATAACTTCTGAAAGTCGTAAAAACTCGGAATATGACATCGACAACTCTAATGCAATACAAAGTTTTGTCTTGATGGAAAATTGATTATTTATATTGCTAAAATTTAGATCTCAAATCTCAAAAACAACTTGTGTATTGTTATTTAAAAAAAAATAAAATAGTATTTTAACAAGCAATCGATTTAATATTCTGCGGCAAAATTTTACGATGATTCTGCGACAGAAAATACGCTTTAATATTAAATTTAGCTATAAATGCACTGGAAAAATGAAATGAGATAAAAAATAAAAATAACAAACAGCATTTTGAAATTTCATATCTCACATCATTAACAAGCGATTTAAAATAGACATGACACTAATTATTTCCGTGATATGTTATATTTAAATGTAAAAAATGGTATGTACTATTTTTTATAAGTCGTCTGCAGTAGATCTAAAATAAAACAGAGCAGTGTTGAGCAGGAGCACCTGACAAACGAGATGACATGAAGATATACAGTCGGAGCAACGGCCACGTTACTGTGATGTCACAACATTTTCTGAATGCACTGTATAATTAACTGATGAGAGTCTGGACGATTAAATCATTATAGTATAGCTGTTTTTTAAATAATAATTAATTGTGTACAATAATCGAGACATAATTATTTTTATTATATTTTTAATTTATTTATTCAGAATATATATAGCAAAAATAATTATGCAAAATATATACACTACAAAATTGATCGTTTTAATAGTTTTAATCAATTAACAGTAGATTGCATATTGCATGATGTGCAAGTCAACCTATTGTATGAAACAGACAACTTCTACACACGTCATATATTGGCCTCTTTCTCATTGCAAATAATTAAATAAGGAAGATTCGAGGGAGGGGAAAAAAAATGGAAGTGAGGATTTTTTCAGGCGGTGCACCAATTATTATATCATTGCCATGGCGTGCATATTATAATTATATGGATTTTTTTTTTAGCATCAAGTCTCTTCGTAAATAGTACACAATCAGAAAATAATTAATTATCAGATGCCGTGATTCTTATAATGTTCCCTATACGAAAGGTTCATTTGATTATTGATTCATATATGAATTGATTAAATGTATTTACAAACATACCTTTTAATTTGCTGTTTTACAATATCAGGTAACTGCATAAACTTTACCTCTTGCTATATTGTTTGTTGCTATGTACACATTCTTTGTAGACTTGAGAAACTGTACAACATAAATAATAAATAATAAAAAAAAAATAAAACTTTTGTGAAACGGCTAGACTTTCATAGGTGCTCTTGTCACCTTCACAAAAATTGCAAATGTATAGAGTTTTATGTTTTGGAATTGCAACTTAAGTATATCAAGCGCGTGCTCTCCGAGGTGTAAATTTTTAGTGTAAAAAAGGACAAACGTACAATATCAATAAAAATTTGCAATATAATTAATTTCCTACTTAATTTTGCTTCATCTATATTTTATGCTTGGTGGTGATGTCACTGCAGACTCCCGTGGCTCGCAGAATTATTTTATTATTTTTATTAGTTTGAGGCCGGGGCAGTGACGGGAAGGCGTGCTCACATGCGTGCGTGGCGTGCACTTGACTAGCCGTGAGTAAACAAATCACTTCACAGAGGTAGTAGTGGCACTCTTCAAAAAATCGTGATGTAGCTGCAAGGACCACCATATTTGTTTCTATCATAGCTCATAACGTGCCGAGGAGCTGCTGAATAAACCAAATAGACGACGATCTATTTAAATATTTAACATTATTCAACATTATATCATTCTATTATAAACAAAGTTTTGTATTATCATCATAAAAAAACTAGAATTTAGGTCAGTAAGTTTTGTTTTGGTACTTATTAGTATATATATATAATAAAATACATTTTGTACAGCTACTTCCCCCTCCAATTATAATTGCACTATTTTCATTCGTAAAATGTATTTTTAACTTTATATATAAAAGTAAACAGAATAAAATTGTATTTAAAACATATTATAATTAAAAAAAAAAACATTCTATTGTTTTTGTATTTTTGTTAAAATACATTCAGAATATCATTAATATAAATGAAGTGTAGGAAGGACTTATTTATGGACTTATAAGTTAATTGAATGCAAATCACTTCTGCAACAGCGATCACTTAAATATACTTATATATTAAAGGTGTAGTCCTTTAGCTTCTAAACTGGGAGACTCGAGTTGATGACGTAATGCATCTCCATATAGACTGCAGATTCGATAATCCCTATATTGGGTAGCTGACATCAGCAGTATGTGTTGTAAATGCATACGAGAATGCAGTCATAACATGCATTTTATGCGTGATGACGTAAGTTGAAGTATGTGCGAGAAAATGTTTGTCTGCTGCTCGACATTGCCTAATCTTGCAGCAAAGGAAACCGTGGCTGTGCAGCTTATACAATAGCGCGATAAAAGAACTTCCTGCTGGTATAAATTATTAATAAATTCTCACACATTGCTTATGTGCTGTTATAAAATAATTTCTCTTTAATAATAAATTATTTTAATTTTTTTTTTTTAATTTTTATTTTATAACAGTTAAACTATGACTGCTTGTGTATCAGCCCATAACACAATTATTTTTATCCAAGGAAGTCATGTCATAAAAATTATTATATTGAATGAAATTTAACTGCTTTGTTTTTAATTATACACTTTTTCATAGCATGTACTTAGAGCAGAGATCGACGTACTGTAACGTCAACTCTCTTAAAAACCCAAAGTTAGTTAATTACTAAAATGATATAGCAAATCATCCTTTATAATATATTGTAAAAAATAAACATTTATAAATAAATTTTGTGACCTCTCGTTTTTAAAGCCGATCTAAATTAGGATTAATTATTATCATTTCAATTTCGTTGAAAAAAACACTGGGCTGTATTTTTTTAATATTGCTGATATACTTAATATAATTCAATATATTCGATCTATATTAGAAACAAATATTGTTGTTATAATATAAATTTCAATTTCGTTAAAAAATATAAAAACAGCAGGGCTGTATTTTTTTAATATTGCTCTTTGCTCTGATGTACTTTATAATACCACACACCATGCAAAAAAAATTGCTTGAACTTTGAAATTGTGATAATTATAACACCAGGAAATATTTTATTATTGCTGAGCGTCAAGGCTCAATACAGCAGTTTTCATTAACAACTATAATAACTAATCGAAGCTTCTCAGAAGTGTTATGCTCCGTGCACGCTGTCGTTGCATGACGAAGGTTAATGCCCGCCACTAGATCAATATTAAAACTGTCCCAACGTCCACTACATTGAGGTTTTTGTTTGTCCCTATGTCCACAGAACCTTTGTGGCTCTCTGGGTCAGCGAGAGGAGCTGCTCGGTGACCTGCGCGCGTCGGCTCAGCCCCTGACGTCATCTTGCGCCGCAGAGGTTCGCGAGCGCGTGGAGGCGAGCGTGGCAGCGGCTCTGTCGGCCTGGGACGAGACGAGTGGCCAGCTGCGCTCTCTGTGCTCACGATACCAGGACGCCGTGCAGCTCTGGAAGAGATACCAGAACGCCACGGACGCTCTACATGCGTGGGCGGACAGTCAGCTGACCGCGGCCCCGCAACTCGAGCAGGACGATCCGCAGGACGCGCTCGCCTTCGTCAAGGTAGGATTTATTGTTGTTGTTTACTTCGGGTGTGAGGGGCGTGGCATCAAGTAGTGACGCGAGGATTTGACACGCAACATTTATACGTCTAATTATCATGCATATTATATTGTTATATGACTATTATTATTGCGCACGTAGTCTTATTATCAATTTATGTCTTTACGAGCAAAAATTGCTTGGTCCATATAGAATTATAGACCCGAAGTCAATACACCAATAAATTTAATTCAATTATGAATTTATGTAACATTTAGCTATCATCAAATTAGACTAAAAATTAGAATAAACTCCAGTACGACATTATTTTCTTGCAAGCGAATTTTTTAGTTATTGCCTGAAAAAAAAATACATATCATTTTTACTTGTTGCGTTATTGACATATATTTCAATCTATCCCAAAATATTATAATATTCTATAGAACTTCAAGTAGAAAAAATTCTTCACAGTTATTATTATAAAATATAGCCTGCAATTCATTCCTAGATTTCTCCTGATAATCTGTTTGTGTATCCGCCCCACACTTATAGAAAAGCTAATAAAGGCGCTAAAACGTGGCCGCTGTGATAAGATAAGTCGGTCGCAACAAGAATGTCGCGAGCATCCTCCGAGCGGAGCGGGTTATTCTTGTAGAGTAAAATATTATTTATACCTTGATCACGTGACTTCGGAGGAACTTTTGAAGCCTAACAAATTCTCCGACGACGTTCGTGCTGCTGCAATTTTTTATACGTCATCACCAAGTTCTCATTTCACTAACTTTATAACGATGGGGCGTTGAGGCAAATTCAATCAAAATGTGTAGAGAATATTTTATGAGAAAATTATTATAAGTTTTAAAATATAGCACTAAACGTGGGTTCATGAAGGATTCATATTTTTTATTATTATTAGTGGAGCGGTTCCGTAACACGAAAAGCCATACATTTATTCTAACTTTCTAATAAAGGCTTATTCACACGATAAATTTAATTTTCTCCTAAGACTTAATAAAATTGTTATTCTACGTATTTTTATATATAAATAAGGTAAAAAGTTTCTTCGCAATATTTATATTATGGTGCTCAACAAATGCCATAAAAAGAAATTATTTTAATTTTGTTTGATGTGTTACGGTCCCTTCACTTAGCTTACCTCAAGTTCACAGTGAGAGTGGCCTTTCTGTTGTCTAAGGGTGAGGCACGCTAGTCAAGGTGTAACAAACAACTTAGTCTTCCACTAACTTATCTATAGATAAGTTCACTACCAAAATTCTCTTTATTATTTAAAGAAATCTATGTAAAATTGCAGGTAGTTGGAGTTGTTTTATTTTAATAAAAGATCTAATTGTCATAAAAAATATTGATTGTATTTATTAAATGTTGAGGACGATACACTTTTGTCTATAAGGCAGTATGCATACTTTGATGCAAGGGGAAAAAAAATAATAATACTGTAGCACGGAGATCATACACAAATGTAAACAAATAAACAGCTGAGCCTAATGATGGCGATTTACCTGTAGACAGCCCAAGTTGCACCAACATCACTAGTTAAAAGTTTACTAGGCCACCAAAATTTTCTTCACTAGCCAGCAAAACTTTCACACAAGGGGACACGATTAAAGAGGGCGAATCAGCGGACGCTCTCGCCGCGACCGCCGCTCCCAATCCACTGACTTACCGTTTGCTGGCTAGCCCATTGTTTGGTGACCCCCACCTGCATATTTATGACGTAATATGAGGGGGGAAATACGTCACGTGACCATATTTTTAGGATTTTTGTGGCAGTGCTGCCAATCTTAAACTAAGTTTACCAAGATTATGGTATTAAATTTACATAGTATTTACTTCTGTAATTATGTCAAGAATAGCCAATTATAATTAGTACATTATTGTATTACTGTATGATTAGTATGAACAAAAACGAATCATGATTGAGCATTGATTTGCATGATAGACTATATTTATTATGCCAGCATGGCCGGCACATGAGACCCGTAGATTATAACAGACTTTGCGTTTTACGAGTATCGTAGACCCTTTTAAAAACATAATAATTATTTTCTGCAACATCCTAGCAGTATTTACATTAGCTAAATTGGCATTTTACAGCATTAAACTGGATATAAAACCTATATTACATTTGTTACTGGACGGGGTTTACAAAGGTAGACAAAAGGAATCTATTTAGATTATGTTTAAGGCAAATTATGATGAGAATATAGTTTTAAAAGATGTTGTGACCGGTTATTTGGGTAGCTTAATTAATATTTAATACTTAATGATAAGGTTTGTAAGTAAAAAATATGACAAGTACTTACTATTAGCTTTTTGCTTCAAAACTTTTCCGTTGTTGCCTGAGGGGAACACGGCCATATGTTTATTTTTATTTTGGTTGCGCTTTTGTATTGTTGTTTGTGCGCGCTTTTTTTCAAATACAGTACGCTTTGCCGTGCCGTCCAGTAAGTTGGTTTAATTGTTTTAAGATATAATATGCACCGTTATATTAACCCCCCTTTTAATAATTGCAAGGTTTACACTTGTGATTTTAAAACAAAAGGTTTAGCAAAATGGGTTTAGCTTCTATTCCCAGATTAAACATAAGAAAATTAATAAATTATTAACTTGCATATTATGAAAGATAAAAGAAAATTGAAACATAATTAAAGTTGGTTGCAAAAAATTTAGCACAGTAGAAGTAGGTAAAATTAAAACATATAAATACGTGAACAGCTTGTATTCACGCTCTTCGGGGTCTTTTTCTGGGGTCTGAAGAGTAGGGGGTTGAGTAGGCATGGTTTCCATGCCTTGTCTTGAATTTTATACTCCTTGAGCTCTCCCTCCTCGATGGGATAAGAGAGAATGTGGGATCGAGCGGGGGGCTCTGGGACCACGTCTGGCTTCCACACGCTCGCCCAACAATATTATGCTTGGGGGTAAAGGAATCTCTGAGTGGGGGGCACTGGGACAATGTCTGGCCCCACTTCACTCGATTTCTGAGGGGTTCTTCAACAAAATCACTCTGTTGTTGTTGCTGCGTTGAGATTGGATACACACAAGCGGGCCTTGGTTTGGCAGTTCCCTGGTTTGCGTTGCTAGGTACATTGGTGCGTCTCCATGCCATGTCACCGACCTGGAAAGGGGAGGGATGTTTATCCTCTCTGTATACCCTTGCTTGGCATTCTCGAGTCGCACGGCAACGTGCTTGAGCGGTGGCAATAATGTTTTGTATCTTATTAGCCAACGAGGCAGCGAATTTATCAGCTTCTTCCTCCGCACTGACTTGTGGCGGGGGTGGATCTGGCGGTTGTTCAGTTGCTGCCTTCGACGGAGATTGTAATTCCCGTTCAAAGGTACGGAGGGCAGGAGTTTGATTGGTAGCTTCACTTAGAGAGTTGTGAAGAGCGTAACAGAGGGCAGGCGGGGGTTTATTTGAATGGATGTGGCGAGTGGTCTCAGGTAGGAGGTGGTACCCTTTCCTCTCAAGGAGGGTGATATGCTCCTGAGCTTCTGAGAGATGTTTTTGCATTTCCAGTAACGCTGCTCCTTGTTGTTTTGCGGTTCTATTGCGCCGGTGCCTCCTTTTCAGAGTCTTCGATCTTGGTTTTCGACGATCTCGAGATGGGCCGTACTCACTTCTTGAGCGAAATCTACTCGATTCTGCTTGGGTTTGTGGGTGATGGGTCTCGGCGGAAGCTGGGGCAGGTGATTCCGTGACGGGTGGTCTGTTCGTCATGAGTTGGAGGTTTTCAGCCGGGGTGGCTGCTGTCTCTGCCAACTTCACTCTCCGGCGCTTGATAAAATCGCGGCCAAGTATAATTTCTTTCGAACTGGAACTCTGCATGTAGAACTTATGTCTGAATTTGCCACCAGGGAATGCGATTTTGATCTTCGTTGTTCCGTCTAGTGGGGTTGCTCCTCCGACGAATCCCAGGGTGCTGATACTGTCCTTAATTTGTATGCCCAGATCCCTAGCACGCTTACATAAGGATGGTCCCAGAATACTGACATTTGACCCTGTATCTAGCATGGCTAGACACTCTACACCGAGGATTTTAACGCGGAGAAGGGGTTCGTCCATGTTCGATATATTGGGTGGAGATCGGTGTTTAGGAGAGGGTGCAAGGGTTGTAGTTCCAGAGGATGGGGTGGTGGTGGTACCAGGAATGAAGGCTGCATTGGTATTAGACAATGCTAGTTTGGCTAAGCGTCTTTCTTTCTTCCTTTGTTTTTTTAAGAATTTTAGCATTCTTTTCCTTCTCCTACGCCTACGTGACTCACTACGCGCTTCCCTCTCGCATTGCAGAGTTAAATGCGAGAGGGGCTCTCCACGTTTTTTGGAGCGGTAGAGCGGTTAGGGGACGGTGACCGACTGCGAGCCGTGGGATCTCGAGGTGTTCTCTGAGGACACGAACGAGCATAGTGATTGCCCCCACACGTGAAGCAAACAACAGTCGCTGAATTGTTATTTTGTCGCCTCGTATCGTCCCCAGCAAAGGACACGTGCCTCTCACTTGAGTTGTTGCTGGCGGGTCGCTGTTGGGGGCTGTGATGAGGGTTGGTAGTGGCAGCGCTAGGTGGTGTTGTGGGTCGTGCATGCTGAACTTGGTCGCGACCCCCCAGCTGCCTCCTCGCGGCATGTGGGTCTTGCACACCTAGGGTAGCTTGCGATGTCCCCCTGTGTGTATCATACCTTGATGGAGGGGGGGTTGGGGTTCTCGGTGCGTCAGTTCTAGTATTGTGACCACTGTACGCTAATGATGGCTCAATGCAATATTTAGCTTCAGGTGGCAACTTGTACTTTCTTTCCTGCATAATTCTGTATTGTATATTATATGCTTCCCTCGCTAGCTCATACAAATTATTGAATGTTCTACCACCCCCGATGACGTAATCGCGATACTTAGGGTACATTTGGTTAAGTACTCGCTGCACTTTATCTGCATCGGATACTTGAACATTTAGCCGGCGATAGAAACCAGCAATGACTGCGATGTATGAGGTAAGGGCTTCGTCGGGATGTTGGGTTCGAGCCTCGAGCTCTTTCCACAGAAGCTCGGGGTAGTTCGGGGCACCAAACTCACGCATGAGGGCGCCCACGAAACAATCCCAATTGTCGAAAACTCCATGCTGCTCGCACTCAAACTCCCACCACAGATGAGCTTCTCCCACTAGAGCAGAGGACATGGCGTGACTCATCATAGCTTGAGGGGTGAGTGAGAATGAGCGTGCATATCTTTCGAATGCAATTATGAAATCCGAGGGGGTGAGTTTATCCCTTCTGCCACTGAAGGTGGGCAAGGGTAGACGAAGTGATGGTATTTGTTGCCCCGGTTGCCATGGGCGGGGACCTGGTACCATATTTGGATACAAGATTTGGTTCATATGCATTTGTGGTTGTACAAGTGCTGGGAAATTAGGTTGATATGCTACCCCATGTTGAGGTTGGTCAGTGTATTGGTAGAATGCTGGGGGCATGACAGGAGCGACTGGCTGGCCTGCCATGTACCCTAATTGATTATAGTTATGTTGAGGTGCTCGCGGCTGCGCAAAGACAGGGATGTCAGGACGGGCAGGCCCAGTTATGGGAACTGGTGGGACCGGACCCAGGGCCTGAGGGTCTGCTGCTCTGCCTGGAGCTTGTGGAATAAACTGATTATCTTGTTGGTGAAAATTGGCAGCAACAGGGGTTCTTTGAGGTCGTAAAATATTAGGATTGTTTGGTTCTGGGTGGGTAATTTGTGGAAACGGAATTTGTGGATGAGGGTTGGACGGTAAGGGTTGAGGCATAGGATGATAATATTCGCCCTGGTACATTGTATTGTGGTTAGCCGCGCCTCCTTGGGCTGGCACGTGACTCACAATTTGTTGCGGATTTTGTTGAATAAAATCTAATAGCTGAGGATGAGGTTGCTGTTGTTGATAGATAGGTTGATATTGTTGATAGGTGGGTTGATATTGTTGATAAGGGGGTTGGTATTGTTGTACCATGCCGGGGTTGACAACCTGATTGTAATGTTGATCCAAATGTGGGCGTGGCTGTAGTACTTGTTCACCATCTGCACCTTGATGATTCGGTTCATTATTATAAACTACTTGCTGCTGTGTTGACGTCACCCCCACATTCCTATTGTCCACCTCCGGTTGTTGCGACCCCCCAGTTGGAGCTCGTGAGGGTGCAGGTATGTTATACTGCTTCCTTATCGCACCTGTATTAGGTCGAACTGGTACTGGGGGTGGCATTTGGCTCTCACGCGCGCTAGTTGGCACGGATGGCTGCATACGGTGATGGTAACGTCGCAGGGGTGGTATGGTTTGCTGGAAATTAGGTTGGGTATCAAGGTGTTGAGGGTTAGGCTCGTTGTTTGAGAATGAGTTACTGTTGTCCATGATTTCAGGATTAAGTTGATTATTATTTAGGTTATTTTGTCCTAAATACGTTGGTGTGAACATTGTTGCTGTATGTAATTGGTGTTGTAAATTACTCACCGGTGTTGACTGCCTCCCTGCGGTTTGGTTTGAAGCCAGTGGGGGTAGGTTGAGGGTGTTTTGTACCATGTTGGGCCGCCCTTGCTCCGGACCCCGAGTCAAAGCAGGGCGAGCGCCAATAGGATTGTATTGTCTATAATTTAAATTATAGTCTATTTCTTCTGTTGCAGTTTCATTTTCATTAAATTCACGTCGAGAATTAATTCTATTTTCCATGCCATTAATTGCATCTCTCAGGCGTTGCATATCAGATGCATTTGACATTGTGGGTAGTGCAGCTGCTTCGTCTTGTAGAGTAAGGAGAGCAGAAGCGGCTGCCAGGCGATCTGTCTCGTTGTGACGATATTCCGCGGACATTTCTGGTTGCCCGAAGTGTATATTGTTGTCCTGCGTGTTGTTCGGACGATCTACTACTGCAGCTTGGTGTCGCTCAACAGGCCCTCCTGCTGCTGGATTGCCATAGAGCTCAGCAATTACACCTGGTCTGGTTAAGTAATCGCTGACTGCCACCCCTTGGGGTAACACACGGAACATGGTCTCGCCCCCATCTGTCTGTGGTTGCGAAGAATGCCCGCGCTCCACCGAGACTGACTGACTCCCCTCGCGCGGCTCACCCCCACGTGAACCCGCGCCATGGCTCCCGGAGCCGTGATACGCCCTGAGCGGCGCCTGAGAGGATTGCTCGGCGAAACTTCTTGGAGCTCGGCCCTCGCGGCTTTGCTCCCTGGAGGCCTCGTCCTCTGACGGAGGGTCGGAGGCCCCACTCCTTGCTGCCATAGCTGTATGACTTGCTAATTATCTTTCGTCAACTCTAGGTCAATAATAAGTGACAAAAATATATGCCGGTATAATATCTCCCGACAATTTGTGCCCTTATATCGAAAGAAAATTAACCAAAGAAATTGCTTACATAAGTTTGTGTATGATCAAATTTAATTTTGTTAAGAGATTATGAGAGTTTCGGATTTTACGTCGTATAATTATTTTACGTATAATTATAAACGACGCTGGCGCGGGTGGGCGTGCCAAAAGTGCATGCACTTGGAGGACACCCAATTATCCCGGACAGGCCCCCACGGTTTGTTACGGTCCCTTCACTTAGCTTACCTCAAGTTCACAGTGAGAGTGGCCTTTCTGTTGTCTAAGGGTGAGGCACGCTAGTCAAGGTGTAACAAACAACTTAGTCTTCCACTAACTTATCTATAGATAAGTTCACTACCAAAATTCTCTTTATTATTTAAAGAAATCTATGTAAAATTGCAGGTAGTTGGAGTTGTTTTATTTTAATAAAAGATCTAATTGTCATAAAAAATATTGATTGTATTTATTAAATGTTGAGGACGATACACTTTTGTCTATAAGGCAGTATGCATACTTTGATGCAAGGGGAAAAAAAATAATAATACTGTAGCACGGAGATCATACACAAATGTAAACAAATAAACAGCTGAGCCTAATGATGGCGATTTACCTGTAGACAGCCCAAGTTGCACCAACATCACTAGTTAAAAGTTTACTAGGCCACCAAAATTTTCTTCACTAGCCAGCAAAACTTTCACACAAGGGGACACGATTAAAGAGGGCGAATCAGCGGACGCTCTCGCCGCGACCGCCGCTCCCAATCCACTGACTTACCGTTTGCTGGCTAGCCCATTGTTTGGTGACCCCCACCTGCATATTTATGACGTAATATGAGGGGGGAAATACGTCACGTGACCATATTTTTAGGATTTTTGTGGCAGTGCTGCCAATCTTAAACTAAGTTTACCAAGATTATGGTATTAAATTTACATAGTATTTACTTCTGTAATTATGTCAAGAATAGCCAATTATAATTAGTACATTATTGTATTACTGTATGATTAGTATGAACAAAAACGAATCATGATTGAGCATTGATTTGCATGATAGACTATATTTATTATGCCAGCATGGCCGGCACATGAGACCCGTAGATTATAACAGACTTTGCGTTTTACGAGTATCGTAGACCCTTTTAAAAACATAATAATTATTTTCTGCAACATCCTAGCAGTATTTACATTAGCTAAATTGGCATTTTACAGCATTAAACTGGATATAAAACCTATATTACATTTGTTACTGGACGGGGTTTACAAAGGTAGACAAAAGGAATCTATTTAGATTATGTTTAAGGCAAATTATGATGAGAATATAGTTTTAAAAGATGTTGTGACCGGTTATTTGGGTAGCTTAATTAATATTTAATACTTAATGATAAGGTTTGTAAGTAAAAAATATGACAAGTACTTACTATTAGCTTTTTGCTTCAAAACTTTTCCGTTGTTGCCTGAGGGGAACACGGCCATATGTTTATTTTTATTTTGGTTGCGCTTTTGTATTGTTGTTTGTGCGCGCTTTTTTTCAAATACAGTACGCTTTGCCGTGCCGTCCAGTAAGTTGGTTTAATTGTTTTAAGATATAATATGCACCGTTATAGATGATGTAAGCAGTTGAATATGGGTGGATGAAAAATATCTTGTTTTGAAGTTTTTAGTGCTTTAATTCTTCATTAAAAATGAGATATATGAACTTGTTTTCATGCCCTGGGCAAAACGTTAAAAATTCCATAATTTATTATTTTTACCTGTGCTATTTCATATCTACTTTTGTTTACAGGAATAGCAAAAATTAATATTGTATGTCATAATTTCTAATTTTAGAATACATGGTATTGTTTCATACGAGGCTGTATAAATTTTATAACAATGAATTCTCCTTTCATTACATTAATTAGAGACATTTTTAATACTCGAAGAATCTGTTCTGTTTGCTACAATACTGCATTAAGCCTGTATTACACCATACAATTTTGTATACAATTTTTCCTTGCAAGAAAATTTCATCTCCACACAAACAAATGGAGCTGAAGTTTTCTTGTAAGGAAAAATTGTACGCAATAGTTATAAAAATTGTATCGTGTAATACCGGCTTTACACGATACAATTTTGCTTACAATTTTTCCTTGCAAGAAAATTTCATCTCCATGCAAACAACTAGAGTTTAAGTTTTCTTGTAATGAAAAAAATGTTTGCAATAATTAGAAAATTGTATCATTTAACTTAGAAGCACATTTTTGTTCAAATGTCTAGAAAATGTTTCCTTGGACACTTTATTTCTCGTCGGATTTCAACACATTATTTGTCAACTTTGAAATATTTTCTTGTAAAACCCCCATAGTCCGGTTGTAAAGTGTCCAGACTCGTTGACTACCTGCACTGCCCCGTGAAACCGAATGGTGATGTCCCGCTGCGGCCTTGCCCCTCTAACTCTCGTGCAAGGACTCGGTTAATTTTAGACGTGAAGTCAGGCTTCATGACGTCATCTGGAGACGGGCCCAAAAAACCTGCGTGCATGCGTGCTCGGAGGGCCGTAGGTGACAAATCTCAATTTAAAGTAATAAATAATATCAGTCATAATATTATATATTATATCGATAAAGACCGGTTAGTTAAGTAGTTATGTTAAGTTTTATGTCATAAAATATCATTATTTGTATTATTTTATGATGACACATCATAACAAACACACGCTTTGCAAATATTTAATTTTTTTTCCAAGACGTAATATTTGAAAACACGAAAGAGACACCTGGTAATGACGTCATTATCAATAAACAATTCAACTTTGCTGAATGTCACATTTGAATTTCAAAAAAGGACCTTCAATAAATTACGCCTTGAAGACAAACGGGAGTTTCACGTCACACTTGTCTCCGTGTACAAGAAAAACATGGTATGTATTTAATTCGTGTATTTTTTTTATTACTTTACATGTCCAATTAAAAATTTAATTAAATTAAAATACATACTATATAAATTTTTTAGCCATCACCTTTTTTTTACACACATGACATGAGCTGTTTATAATAAAAAAAAATCCAAAAAATTCTTGAAAAAAAAAAAAAAACAAAAAAAACGGATGATTTCATCGAGCGAGCAACCACACCCTTTTTGGCTCCATGCATGCAAACATGTTCCCCTGAAGGCATTTTGTAACAACAATTGATTCCGAACAAAGTCACAAAGCATAACGATGATATATCTTTAATTGATGTATTAAAAGCTATAATAAAACTCTTAATATATATGATAAAGACAAAAACGGTGATGATTGAAATCTTACAAAATAAAATTATATTCTAAAGATGATGATTGTTGGAGATAATTGGTCATAAATTACTTTAAGGTAATTGATTTAAAGTTACCAGCTATAAAATTTTCGCGGTGTGGGTTGTTATAGTGTTAAGTACAGTGATGACATCATGCACCTTTAAGACCGGAATGAAACACGTCCGTATTAAGGTCTGTCGCTATGAAAAAATGCAACTGAAATTAAATGAGATGTCGCTACCTGCCTATAGTAAAAAAGATACGGGATTCGTTGATTTTTATTCGGCATTAGCAATGAAAATAAAGAAAATTAAGCGTTTTTGTTGAACTTAGGGCTTAAACGTGTTGTTTGCCTATGCCTTCTACCGATTCATTATTTAAAATATTCATTATATATAGAGTTATAGCAATTAAAAGTATGCAACATTTTACTGGAGAGCAAAAGCTGAAGGCAAGGAAAGAAACAAGGAGGGCAGGCGTGCCGTTGCGAGTGCGTCCTTTACGTGCCATGCGTGCCGTGACGAGTGCATTGTGAGGTCGACTCCAAAGTATTGTATTGTAAATTGAATAGAAAATAGAAATATGGTAACAGAGTGTTTTGTATACAGCATTCTCTGTTATTATTATGAATTATTTTTTTTAAATAAATTTAATTTTTGTAGTAATTAATAGGTTTCAAAAAATGTTTTGTTGCTTTTTTGTATAATATATAGATAAAGAAACTAACCTAATTAATTTAAAAAAAATACATTATCGGCTTTATATAGGATAAATCTGAATGCTATAATCACCAATCGGACATATAAAATCATATATTTTTTATATCCTTTCAAGCTATACTTTTTCAGTTTTATCATGTCAATTATCTACTGGAAGGAGTAAAAAAATTAGATTTATGGAATATGAATAAAATGCTAATGTATGCTCAAACTAATATATAAAGAACTGTGGATTAATTTTTTAGATGTATTTTTAATTATGTCAAATTATAAATTAAATTAAAAATGTGACGTTTAGAAAAAAGAAACTATTTTTTATTGTTATAGTAACTCTTTCACATTGAAATTCAATGTATTTTGCTCCTGTCCGTGGACCACATCATGAGTGCGAATGCTGCTATCATGAGGTAGAATGTGCAATTGCCCCGCGCTGCTACTGCTTGCATTCGCGAGCTGCAGTTTTTTTTTCTTCACTTCCTTCCTGGGTCCGGAGAGGACGGGGGAGGATGGGGAGAAGGGAAAAAAAGAGCAGGCGTTACGTACTGAATGCGTTGCTGTACGCGTAAAATGATCAAATTTTTTTTAATAAAAGTTAATTTTCAAGGCACATTTTTTTTTATCAAAATTATTATGATATATATTTTTCAAATATTTATATATTATATATACAATTTTTTTGTGTGGTTTTAATGATAAAACTCCCTCCAAACTTAATATTTTAAAAAGTAATTAAAATATTCTCGACCTGTGTATTATATAACGATGAATTTGAAATCTGAATCTGTTTATTATAATAATCCTTCCTTTTTTTTTGTATCCTCTCAAGCAATACTTTTCAAGTGTTTCATGACGATCATCTATACTTGGAGAGACTGAAATTAAATTTATTGAATAATAATGAAAAAGCGAAATCAATATACTTTATTATGATTCATAATTTTCCTAATAAAATATAGATTAATTTTTTATAAGTTTTCATTGTTATATAATTACAACAATTTTCACTGTCGCGCGCAGGTCAGAAGGGTAAACGAACTCAAGAAAATAACTTGTATTTTACTCCCCCAACCCTTGCTATCCTCATTCATAAACCTTTTTTTTCTTTGAGAAAGGTGAAGAAAAGAATGTAGTATATGTTTTAGATAGAAACCTAGTTACAAACAGACTTCAATGCAATGTATAAATATTTTTGGGAACACCACTTTATATTTCATAGGAGAAAATGAAAAAATTGCACCAATCAAATGTAGTAAATTATGCATAATAAATGCATAAATATTGCAACATCATATATACATTTTAAATATATATATATATATATATATATATATATAATATGTATATATAATGTTGTATTAATATGTTTCAATTTTTATAAAAATATTTTAATATTATTTTATATTTTGTATCATTTATATTTATATTTTTATATACTTTTTTATAAATTTATATTAAATGTATGTTATATTTATAATATTTATATCACATTAATAAATGCTGCATTCATTGCATTTTGATTGATGGTGCAATATTTTTATGTATTCATTTTTCCTGACCATAGATAAGGTAAAAGCACGGCCCGCGATTATATTATATTTGCGTCGCGCGAGCCGCAAGGCGCCAACCCTTGTGAAAGTCTGCAGGCCAAGTGGCCCGCCTCGCCTGCCTGACCGCTAGCGAGCAAGGTGCAGGCCGGCCGCTCGTCCCCAACAATGGAACAATGTACAGTGCAGTACGGTACATCTGCGGCGAAAATAAATCAGCAAAATGGCTTGTGAGGAAGTAGGGAAATATTATATGTATTTTTTCGTACTAATAAAGTCATCAAAATCTTACCGATACGTCGAATTTATCTTAACAGGTTTCCTAAAGATTATATGTATGAATAACATTATATCATCAAAAATGGAATATAATTTATCGTTCTGCAGAAGAAGCCGAACAAAATTCATCCAATAATTATTTTTTAAAAGGCATACGTCGCGCCTCTGGTGGCCGGCTGCATAGCGACAGACCTTAAGAATAACATCTTTGCTGTGTAAAATATAGTAATAATCGTGGTTACCCAGCCGTGTAATAAAACTGTAAGGCACCAAAAGACAAACCGCACAAAAAGAGCGCTCCACCCTCACTCCATATTTGCATATTCAAAGTCGCGTTAAAACATCTGTTGAAAAATCTCATCTGATTTTTAAGTAACGGTCTTCACATAAAATTTTTTTAAAAGAAGTAACACATTCTATGAAATCATGTATTTTTTTTTCTAGGGTACGTATTTTATTGTTACATCATGAAGGTCGATGGAACATTCTCAACACTTATAAGATCACATCTAGTCACGTACTGACGGGAGCCTAAAAAACTTCTAAACTAATTCTAAATATATATAATTATATTATGATATGTTTTGGGAGAAATATCATCACAATAAATGTCGGCAGCAGCGCGATCTGTTTGCATCCAAGAGAGATGAGTCGATCAGATCGGCGACTCGCATATATATATATATACATTGAGATATAAAAAGTAAAAGCGTTGCAATATTTCATCAGTAACTAGAGCTAGGTTTCAAGCAGTATAGTATAGAATTTAGAAGTTTTTCTACGCGCCCGTTAGTACATGTAAATATTTAAACCGTGGCTCGATCTCTTTCGTGTACAGAAATATTAAACCAACAAACAATAATTATCGAAATACTATATGAATTACTCATTATTTGCATTACACTAAAACGACAAACTCCTCATTTATCATTGGTAAAAATGTCATTTTTAACGCTTAGTACAAGCTATAAATTGATGATGATTATTGGGTTGGGGCCCCGCCCTTAGTTTGCTCTGGTTGTCTACTCGGTCGATCAATGCCCAGAGTCGACTCCACACAGCCTCCGCGAGCTGAACAGGCGCCTGCCTCCCCCTAACACCCCTCAGTCCGAAGTCTGCTGTAGTCAGAATCAGCAGACAAAACTTTGAACCGCGATCTTATCACAACGGTTTGCATGAAAATGATTGTGAATTCAACTTTTCAATGGCTGCACCCATCTTCAGCATGCTCAAAATAGCAGCGGCATTTTCATAATAACTCACAGCTGCTTTGGTGATAATTTAAGTCAACGTTTTATTTTCGTACATGTGTAGTGTTCAACAAGAGGTAAGCAAGATAAAAAAAAAAAGTTTACTTTTTATCAAGTGGATAGTTTTATATATTATATGTGAATACCTGAAAGCTTTTTATGTAAATAAATTTATAAATTTTAAAGAGGAAACCGCAGTCAGTTTTATTTTTATTATTTAATATTTTTTTTTACACGTTATCATGTGGTCTTACCACAGTAATTTTTACCACGTGAATTCTTTATGCCAATTTTTTTTTTTATTTTTTTCAATTCAAGTTATAAAAAGATTGAATTTAAACTGTAAAATTTCTTTTTAATTTCGTAATATTATTCAATTTTAAAGCTTTGATGAAGATAGATTATGAATTATATGATAGTAGAAAATATATTTATATTGCTTCATCCGAATATAATATAGTGTAAAAAAAATATAAAATTTCCACTCGACTCGCTAAAGCTTCTTATGGTGAACCTTGGTGCGCATGATCAGAAAAAAAATGTAGCCACGAGAAGAAGAAATGACAATTTCCATCTCTGCAACGCATGTACTTATGGACTTCTATACTTGTACTTATGAAATTTCCTCCGAGCACGTCGATATTATTAAAATGTTTGTCGCAAGATAATTCAAAAAGATATTGTGTCGCATTGCGAGCGTGCGCGCAGTGAACCACGTCTAGACGGGCTGTTGTTGTGCTGACGTGGCGGGGGTGGGCACCGATGACGTCACCGGGCGAACGTCCGCGTGCTAAAACGATCAACACCGACATGTTAATCAAAGATGTTAACAAGACGTTCAACTGTTTTTCAACTAACCTTATTCAAGACAAAGTATTAGCTATGTTTTGAAACATTTTTTATACTGTAAATATTTAAACACCAAGAAACATTTATTCTATATCATAAGAATGATGTTAATTTCATTTTTTTTTATGTATTATTGGCATTATACTTATTTTGAAGATACATTTCAAAGAGGTGCGTGACTTCTCGTATTTGTCAACATTTATATCTTTAAATGTGTTGTGATTTATCAATATCAAATTCTTTTATGCTCTTCAAATATCAGCTCTGATACATTATCTAGTAGACACGACAGATCGCGTGTATTGTGTCACTCTTTCATCAAAGTTAGAGCTAGAAACTTGAGCCATGGCAAACTTTCAACTTTTGCGTAGAATTTTCTTTGCTAAAACACTCCCCAACTTGAGCGAACTTAATTGAGAAAGTATAAAGTTTTTATTCCGATATATATTGCAGGGGTTATTAGGAATTATTATTGTATGTTATATATAGCGTGTCTAATGATTTTATTTTGTTAAATTATTTTGAAGGACAAACGTTAGAATTAGAGCACAAGGGAAGAAAAAGTTTGAGGGGGTCAAATTAAAGCATACGTACTTTTATATATTATAGTGATTTGTTTTCATACTTTCTTTAGTAAGAAATTGATAATAAAAAACGAGGTTATTGGTATTGAATTATAATTATTCTTTCATAAATAATATATCTTAAACATTCGTAATATTATAATTTTACATCCAGCATGATATTATCTATAAAACGTATTCAAATCGATATTATTGCATAAATTTCTACCGGCTTGTAGATAAATGGTGTCACGGATTTTAAATGGATTCTTCAAGTTAAAAATAAATAGTTGGTCAACACTGTCATTCGAAGTTTAGTTCTGTTCTCTCTCAAATACAATTTAATTAATATACAATTATACTTATAATGATTATAGTCCCATGCAATTTAAGCCCGCTGCATAAAATAGCAGTTTTGTTTTTCTATGCATAAAATATAATTATAGAGAGCGTTATATTGTCAATGTTTCATTCAAATATCAAATCAAATTAATCGAACGTTTACAATGTTTATTACTTTTGTTTTTAAATAAACAATGCAAGTTGAAAACAAATCCTTCAAAATTTTACATCGATTAGTGAATTAATTATTAAATGCGATATAAAATATATTGTACCAACACATTATCGGCCATACAGCTAGGTATTTAAGGTATTTAGATTGCATGCAAGTAAAATACTTTTTAATTAAAAGAAAGACAACATGCAAAATAAAAAATATTTTAAGCTTAATATTTTCTGAGAACTACGTGCAAAAATTTAATTTGATAGGGGTGATTAAACAAAACCAATTTAAGAAATTGTTCTAAATTAGGAAGTTTTAGGGTGTTTTTTTATAGTATACCTTTAATGAATATTGTCTTAGGATATAAAATGGTGCTATATTAACCCCTCCCAGTTGGATTATCCTATTCAGAATGTGGGGAGGTTACTTAAGGTTGTATATACCATCATGTGACTACATGCGTTTGATATTTTTGTGAGGAGATTCGGTCCAAGTGTGTCGATGTTTGGCCGGTGCTGCCGGTGCGAGAATAGCCTCCCTGCTGCTGCTGCTGCAGAGAGCCTCAGTGGCATGTGAGCAGTGGCGTCATACACAGCTGTACACGTAGACCATCATGAAACAGATCGCATGCCACCGAGAGCAATAGCTGACATCTGTAGTAATCATGGATTAATTGGCTGGAGGCACACCAGGTAATGGAGAACGTTTTTTTCAAGGTCACCGCTGTAGTAAAAATTTAATGACTCTTCTCTTTCATTGATTAAAGTGTCATCGTTATTTTTATTTTTACTACTTATTACAAGCTTTTTTATTATTTATTTTTTAACTTAATAAATTAATTGTTTTTTATATGGTGTACGTTGTGACCTTTTCAAATATCATGTACTTTAGAGTGAAATAAAAATAGTAAAATTATTATACGTAATTTTGCAATGGCTTTTATGAGATGGATAGTTTGATTATATAAATATTAGATAATAACTTTTAACCTTTTGAAGGAGTTACGGTGTGTTTAATGCTTTATAGAATTAATTTTAGTGTTGAAAATTCTCGCGTGTCCCTCACTTTATTTCCTTGTTGTAGAAGTGTTAATTAATCTTGTCAACACGTTATAATCGTAATTTTCTCCTCTGTCATTTCGGAATAATCGTTTCCGTACATTGTACATTTTTACATAACCGTGAGCCTTTTTATTTTTACTACGTCTGGCGTCTTCATTTGTAGGTTTCTAGTATTTTCTGCTTGTGACATAATCATGGAGAAATTAATTTTTATCAACTGTTGATGTAGTGATCTCATTTTGACCATTCTCAGTTACCTTGCAAATCTAAGCTATTGCAAACCCATGCACCATATCACTCTTACAAAATTTTGGCTGAAAGTCAGTGGATTCTTAACACCTTTAAATTGTGATTTTTCGTATGTTTCGTTACGTATTTTCAGTAATCAGTATATTATATACTGTCAGTATACATTTTATTATACTATTAAGTACTGAAAATACATAACGAAACACCTGGAAAATCACGATTTAACAAAAATTCATCCAAAATTTATTAAGAGTGATAACATGATAACAAAATCAATAATCATCAATCCATGAAAATTATTAATGAAGAAGAAATCAGAACTGTTGCAACAATATTCAATTAAAATAACGATGTGATATAGATTATATAGCTCAGTGAAATACTAAATAATAGCGTAAGTTTGAATTACGAGTATCCTCGTATCGATAATTTAAACAGCGTGTCAATATCGTGTCATTACGTGTCCATAAAGAGCTCCGTGACGATCTTCGCCCCGTGACCTCTGTTGACCTTGACCTCCAGGTGTGCGAGGAGTCCCTGACGGAGCAGCAGTCTCGGCTGGCGGAGGTGCGCGCGCTGGCTGCGGAGATCGCGGCCCATCTCAATCTGCCCCAGGAGGGCGAGGGGGCCCTGGCGCTCGCCGGTGAGGTGGAGGCCCTTGGCCGCCGCCTTGAGGACGTTCGCCACGCCATCGCCACGCTGGCCGAGGCCGCCGAGAGCCGTGCCGCTGAGGGCGAGTTGTGCGGCGAGGACCTTCAGCACACCAGGTCCTTCCTCAACAACGTGCAGCAGGTACGTCCATTATGTCTGCAATTTCCAAGAAAGGGACATTTTAATCGAGAAACAGCTTTTACTCTTCAGTATTACACAATAAATTTTACGTACAATTTTTCCTTACAGTAAAGTTTATCTCCATATATACAAACAAATGGAATTGAAATTTTTTTGTAAGAATAAATTTTATAACTATTGAATACATTTTTTTCTTACAAGTTACAAGAAAACTTGAACTCTATTTGTTTGTATGGAGATGAAATTTTCTTGTAAGGAAAAATTGTATTCAATAGTTAGAAAAATTGTATCGTGTAATACCGGCTTTAATGTAAATTTAATTTTTAACCATTTTTAATACTACAGTATATTGATCTTAAATTAAAAATTATTCTCTTTTTTAAAAGCATAGTATACAAGCTAGCAGGGTCGGACTGGGGTCAAAAGGCCTACTGAGCAATGAAAGGCGGGGGCCTCACACCATCGGGGGGTTTGGGGGGCGGAGCCCCCCAATCAGCCCGCCGCAGGCGCGATTTTTTTCAAAAAAGGGGCGTGGCTCGCTTATCTTTTTTAATAAAAAAAGTGTCTAAACATCGCGAGATTTTATATTATTTTTTGTGAAATTTTGGAATCTAAGGAGAAATTATTTGAAACCTTTTTTGGTGATAACACTGATAACGCGAGTCATATTTACTATATATTTTTTTCTTTTACCCATTTTTTCTTTTTTTTAATTGTGGAGTTTTGCAAGTATAAAGTCCCAATTGTAACCTTATTGGAACATTTTTCTGTGTGTCTTTGGGTAAAAAAAAAAATGCACAACTAGGAAAATAACCTTATCAAATTATTGTGGAACATAAAATTATACCAAAATAAAATTCTAGTAATGTACCCGAATATGTAATTTTTTTTTTTTCAAAATTTGATTTTCAATAAGGATTACTACTCTTGGATTCACAAGTTAATTGAGTCACCTAACTTTGGAGTGTTAAATTGTAGCTCTGCAGGTTTCAATAAGCCCAGAATATTGTAAAAAAAAAATGCTGACACACAGCAAATTTATTTCTTAATTTTTAGTAGTAAAATTTTCATGTTTTTGAAACAAAAATTTAAATTTCTGTGATTTTTTTAACAGAACAACCTAGGATCCTTTCAATGGATTTTCATGACTTTCCCGATTTGCGTACGTGCATGGCACTTAAAAATTCATATAAAATTAACAAAACATGTTATGACACTGAAATATTTAAAATAAACGAATGAAAATATTTACATTGCGATAAAAATGGTTGAATTGTCCTAATTTGAAAAATTAATTTTGAATTAAATAAAAAGTGAGAAGTGTATCTTTTCCATAGGGAAACTTTTTTCTGGAAAAACAATCATTGCATCCAACGCAAAATAATATTTGCCAACAAAAATATTTGCTGGGGATACATTTTTTATTCAAAGCTTCATCAATTTTAAAATAATTGTGTATAGTTTTAGCCAGCGTGGAACAGTTAAACGATAAAAAAATTAATTAAAAATCAATCCAGCTTTTAATAAAAAATATATTGCTAGTAAAAATTGACGAATATTTTGTTACTTTGGATGTAATGTTTGTTTTTCCGGAAAAATGTTTTTTCAGGGAGCAGATACATTTCTTACTTCTTATTTAATTAAAATTTGAATAAATTGGGAAAATCAAACCTTTTTATCGCAATGCATTCACGTATTTTCATCCGTTTATTTTTTTTTTATATATTTCAGTGACTTCAGAGTCATGTATTATGTGTATAGTTGTTTAACCGTGCTCGAAAATTAAATGACCGAATTCATTACAAATTATATTGCGGTATGTTAAAATCTCTCCAATTTTTATTTTCAGGTCAAAATTAGACTATTTTTTTTTTCCCCATTTCCTAAAAAAAGTAGTTGTACTGCATTCTGGGCCGGATATGCAGAAGTGATTTGAGCATTAAATCATGCATGAATAGATAAAAAAAAAATGTATAGAAAAAAAATAAGCAAGTGCTATACATCTTTTAGTCTTATAAATGAAGAAGACTACGAATTACGAAAACGAAGCTAGCGGAAGTTTTTGTAAAAAAAAAAAAAAAGCTTGCAAAATTTAATCTATAATTTAGACATATTTTTAAAAATAAAATTTATGAGTTTTTGATTCAATAATACATGCACCTTTCCGGATTGACGTTCCGGACCGTTCTGGCTTATTTTTATCACTATAATATTTGACATAAATATAATTATAAAAAGATGATGTGTACGTATTAAAAAATAAAATAAAACCTATATTATACTGCAACAGAATATGTTAATATTAAATTTGACTTATATTAGTGCAGGACCAAGGGACCTTCAGGGCTTTACGCATCTTGATTTAATTACTCTACATTATTTTTCCAAAATTATTTTCCTTCGTTTTTCTCACATCTTTTCCGATCGCGATGTATAAAAGGCCTTCTTGGTCATATGAAAGAGAATTACACAATATTTTTTTAAATAAATTTAAGGACCCTCGGCACGATTGGAGGCCCCTTAAAAATAATAAAGGTTATAGGTCCTCTAGTCATTAGAGGGCCTACCTTTTATATTTTTGGGGGGCCTCCAACTGTGCCGAGGACCTTTATATTTTGTCATGAAAGTTTTTATGTAATTGATGCCTTTTTTTCTTTTAAAAATTTCTGGCACTTCAAAGTTGAAAATTCATAGTAAATAAATTGAAATGTATAAGAAGTAATTGATTATTATGAATATATAATAGTAATACCTATTAAATATAATAGCTAGTCAGTTCTTTGTAATGTGATTTAAGCCTCTTGTTTTACTCTACATCTTCAGAACACTGTCTACATGAAATCTTACATCGCTTCGCGATGTAGGGAGGGCCTACTTTACCTTAGGGGGGCCTACTTTTAACATTTTGGGGGCCTCCAACCGGGGGGGCCTACTGAGCAATCGCTCACCAACTCTTATGGCCAGTCCGAGCCTGCAAGCTAGCATCCTGCATGCATGCTCTTCTAGCATGTTCAAGCACTCCATTTATTTTTCTCAACTTTCACAACATATTGATAACGTTATACACGAAGGACTACTTAATAAGCTGCATGCTCTTCTTTGTGCCACAGTCGCTGTGCGGGGTGGAGGAGAGCGACATGAAGGCTGCGGAGGAGCAGTTGGGAGCACTCCGAACTCACCTGTTGTCATTGGGCAAGGCAGAGGGTCAGATCCAGGCCATCAGGGACAAGACCCTCGAACTGGGGCCCGCCAAGACCTCGCAGACTTCCTCCGTGGTCGAGATCCTCCAGGTAGGCGCATGTAGTGAAGATTTCACTGGGGGCCAAAATATGTCAATTGCCCTAAAATATCAACCAATTAGTCAATCAAAAATTTCCTGAAATTCCTGATAGTATTTTTAGAGGATACAAAAATATAAATATGGTTTAATATGGGGGACATTCACAAAGTACTTTAACCCCAACTTTAGCCCCAAGTTTTATCCCTCATGGTACTAAACATGGTGCTAAACTATATAGGAGCTAGATCTACATGGTTAGCCCCTGGTTTAGCACCATGTTAAGTACCAGGGATAAAACTTGGGGCTAAAGTTGGGGTTAAAGTGCTTTGTGAATGCCCCCCAATATTTACTATGGGATTTTTACAGAAATTATAGTAACATTATTTGACTCACATTATTAAAATATTGATATATGTTTTTAAAGTTATACCAAAGTTGTCTGAAGGTTATACGATGTTTTAATATTTAATTTATGAGATTTTAACTTAAAGTTATTTATTAAGTAGGTGTTTTGCGCATACATTAAACAGATTACGAAGATATTAAATAATATTTTACATTTAGTTAACGTATTCTTGATCGTAGAAAATTTTAAGCATGTTGATTTTTTGTATTAGCGCAGAAAGCATGACTAAAAATATGAAGTTTTTTTTTTTGACACAATTTTCACTAACGAAAGTTAATATTTAAAGCCAAGACAATGAAGGTATTCATAATATTATATTAATATAATTAACAATATTTGTTTTTAAATTAAAAACCAAATAAATTTATTTATTCAAGCTTTATATATAATTTGTTGATAATTTCCAATATTTATCTTGTTTAATTTTAAACGCATACATAAACACTTAAAATTTAGGATTTTTTAGTATTATTATTATTATTTTTTTTTTTAAATTAGCAAGCACGTGTTTTACATTCAATCATTTGATATACGATTTTCGCTATAACGTTAAGCTACGAACAACCGATCACAACTTCTTTACTAAAATCATGCCAGCGGGTATACCTCTTGATCACAACATTTATTATGGTGAATTAGTGTAATTATAATTGCGATGTTCTTCTGTTCCAGCTGTGGCAGCAGGTGTTCCGAGAGACGTTCCAGCAGTACCACCGTCTGTCTGCCCGTCTAGTGCGCAGTCAGGACGGCGCAGAGGCCCTCCGACTGTGGCAGGAGTACCTTCTGCACGTGCAGTCCTTCCTGTCGAGCTCCATCCCTGAGGATTACCACAGCCTCACTGAACACCAGCACCTGTGCGAGGTGAGCACCAATCGTGACTCATTGTTATTGTTGTGAATGAAAGTTAGTCACGCAAAATGTTCAGTCCAGAAAATTAAATACTTTTACCTCTGTTTTTAAAAATTCACAGATTTATTTGAAACTCTGATAAATTCAATGTCATCATGATTCTTAAAAGTTCCTTCTTTTGTTATGTGTTTGTAATAAACAGCACATAACTCTAGCTGTCCCTCTTTTTGTTATGCTATACCAGAGAGATGCAAGTGACTTTGAAAGAGGTGTAAGTGTTGATTTTTAATATTTTGATTAGCAAACTTAATTTTTAGCGTCTTTAAGTTGAGTCAAATTAGTTATTTTTGCTGGAAAAATAACGATAGATTGTGCGTGGATACGATATACTTTGTAAGACGTTGCAAATTGTCGATGTCTCATTTTTAGGAATGTAAGTAAAAAATATAAAATAGTAAAGGAAAATTGCTAGGATTGAAATTCATTAATTTTATAACTCGTAGACAAAGAATTTTTCAATCGTTCCTCGAATCATTGTAATCTATCGCTATCATTTTATTTCAATGAAATTTTCCCAATATTCATTCTCAAACAGTCGACAAAATTCCTGACGCGATATCCAATTTTTCCCTCCAGGTTCACCAGAATCTATTGACCAGTCAACATTCGGTATTGCTATCTAAGAAAGAGGGCGATATGAACGGTGGACTGGCGGGTTCTGAGGGAGACTTGTCCGAGGAGGACTCGTCTGGACTCGAACACGGACTCGTGGAGCAGTTCAGCTCGCTGACCAACCTCCACAACGAAACTCTGGCTCGCATCATGGAGCGCCATGGACAGGTCCGCTCTCGTCTTGGCGCGTGGGACGCTTACCGCCGTGATCAGGCACGTCTTCTTACCTGGCTGAAGGACACCGAGAAGGAGAAGTACAAACTACAGCTGAGGTACATCCACGTGCGTCTGGTGCCCAAGACGCTCAACAAAATCCAAGTCCTCCTTGACAAAATGCCGATCGGAGAAGCGCAAGCCGAAGACCTGAGAGAGCAACAGGCGCAACTTCTCGAGTTTTGTGATGAAGCCCTCGCGACGTCGATCCGTATGGAGCATGCAGCTAGCACGCAGCGTATCAGTAACCTACAAGCTGGTCTGGAGACCTGGAGGGACTTCCTCCTGAGAATTCTATCTCTTCATTCGTCCTTTGATCAACAAACAACACAAATTCAAGGACGTCTAAATGAGATACGACAAATTGCGTGCCAGCCTTGTCCAACTTCACATGCGGATATTCAAGCCACTCTCGACTCCTTGAGGGTAAGTTTAATTTTTTTAATAAATTTATTTTTTTATTTAAAAAAACATATAACAAAACGTTGAAAGTGTTTATTCATAATTCCATTAGTAAAATTACTGATGAAGTGTAGTGTATTATTGCGATGTGGTAGCGGAAATAATTAATCCATTTGTAACGGAAACGGAAAATTTCGCAACTTGATAATATTATGGTTGTCATGAATTATGATAAATGTTCTATTTAGAGCCGCTTGACCTCAATGTTTTTATCTCTTATTAATGAATTTTTCTGCTATTACATTTTGAAAGATAATTGAAAATTTATATCACTATTGCTATAACATATTTTAAATTTATTACAAATCTCTACTATATATATATATATTTTTTTTTTACCAATTCATTGATGTTACCCTTGTTCTTTATTGTTTAATTCCTGGGTCCTTTTAGAAATCTGTTCATTAGCTTCATTGCTACCACCACCCCTATGTTCCTAATGATACCTGAACCGTACAAAGTCAACAAATCTATCATTTACTTGTTTCGGTACCACCCCCATGTTAATTCCTAATGGTACCCCTCCAGAGCCAGCGAGTGGCGCTGACCGATCTGACGCGCGGGCTGGAGGAGCTGGGGGTGACTCACGAGCAGCTCAAGGAGTGCGTGAGCCCCGCGGACGTCAAGATGCTCAGCCAGAAGGTGTGGCTGCTGTGGCAACAACACGGCGACTGCGAGCACCAGCTGGCGCTGCTGTGCCACCACCTCGAGGAGAAGCTCGCGCTCGGCAGGATGTTCGACTCCAGGTAAGACCCTCAGAGACCCTATATGCTGTTTACAGCACGGAGATAAAGTTGCAGCGCTTCTTAATCACAATATTCGCAATATTTTACTTGCGCGCGCGATCGTGCATGTACGGCAGGTTGCGGAGTGACAGGAGCTTAATTTTTTTTTTTTTTTATCAAGTCATTTATTTCATGTAATTTTTCTTTTTGTAATTATCGAATCTTAATTTTATAAACTTAAATTCTTTAAAACTACCGACAATGAACTGTATAAAAAAATTTCTGACAAATTATGAGTCGTGCGTAGAATAATGATATAATTTTTGACTCGCAAAATAACACAAATAAAATAAAATTATTTTTTGCCTTTTACCTTTTATAGCTTGATAATTATTTTTCGTGTCTATTGGTCGTTAATGTCATTTTTTTTTATTGTTTTTTTGTCTGTTAGTATTATGTTATGATAGTGTCAATTTATTGTTATTTTTTATTGTGTTGCATGATTGAGATTTTGACGTGATGTATGTTGTCTTGTACAACCTTTGCCTTCGAAATAAAATTATTATTATTATTATTATTATTTTAATTTTTTATTTGCATTATTATATAGATAATAATTGCGATCGTATAAAGGAACAATAAATCAACATATTGAAACGTGGTGACAACGTGGCACTCCCGTGTGTTACAGACAGGGCCGCTTCCTCACGTGGGCCCAGGACATGGAGTCACGTGTCACGCACGTGCGACCGACGTACTCGAGTTCGCCCGATGCGGCTCGTCAGCTGGAGCGCGAGGTTGAGGCCGAGGTGGCGCTCAAGGAGCGGGAGCTCAACTGGCTCAACTCGACCGGCGCGGAGCTACTGACCGCAGCGAACGACGACCAGACGCGCACAGACGTGGCCGCTAAGATCCAAGGCGTGCAAGATGCGTGGAACCAACTGCAGCAGAGCAAGCGAAACAGAAACACCAAGCTCAGCGAGATCCAGCAGGTACGGGGGCATGCGTCTTATTTGTGTCTTATATTTGATGTCTCAATAATCTCAATATATATACAAGTCCATGTTATTTGAGTGTATAATGTAGTTTTAAAAGGAGACTGTTTGTTTTTGTTTTTTTAGTTTTTTTACATTAAAATTTCAATGACTTTTTCCACAGACGTTCTCTCAACTGGAGACTCAAGTTGCCGAGCTGCGAGCGTGGTTGTACAAGATGGAGTCCCAGTTGTTGACGCCCCTGGTGTTCGAGTCTTGCCGTGAGGAAGACATCACCATCAAGCTGAAGCAAACGGAGGTACGTCATCCCCAGCTGAGCTCCCTCGCAGCCCCCTCACTCTCGTTTCTGTGCAGGACTACCAAAAGAGCATTGAGAAGCAGAGCAGCAACATCGCGGGGACACTCAACTTGTTCGAGCTGTTCGTGGGAGACTGTGAGGCCAGCAACGCCTCCATCGACACGGACTCGCTCCAAGTGGCAGTCGAGTCTTTGGAAAGGAGGTGAGATAGTAGGAAATTATATAGTGGAGGAAAAAATCATTGTCACAGGTTTCATCAAAATTTTATTTCATAACATGATTAGATTCTAAGGGGACAATACAGTGGTGACATAGACATTGCAATATTTTTTACAGCATAATTTATTTATTTATTTATTTATTTATTTATTTATTTATTTATTTATTTATTTATTTATTTATTTATTTATTTATTTATTTATTTATTTATTTATTTATTTATTTATTCATTTATTTATCTATTTATTCATTAAATAATTTATATATTTTTATTAACCCATTGTTTCTACTAACTGCTTGTATTTTGGTGCTCAGGTGGACCAACGTGTGTGAACTTGCTGGAGAACGGAAACGCAGGATTCTGGCAGTGTGGACGCTTCTCCAAGAGCTCGGCCGTCTGTGCGGTGAGCAAGAGGAGTGGCTCAGCTGTCAGGAGGAGACTTTGCGGGACGTTGAGGCGAGAGCCGGCAACGCATCAAGCCCCGAGCTCGGTGAGCTTGTCTCTCGAGTGGAGGGCGTGTTAGAGCAAGTGTCGGCCCGCAGCCCCGCCCTGCAAGTCCTGGAGCACTCGTACTCTCGCCTCGTGAGGGAGAGCGGGTCGTTCGAGAACCTGTGTGAGGTAACGGCAGCCATGAGGCAGTCCCTGGCAAGGTGGACGCAGCTACCCCAGCAGGCAGCTCAGTTGCTAGAGAGGCTCAGAGAAGCCCAGCAGAGACACGCAGAGTTCGTAGCAGCTCACCAGAACGCAGTCGTGGCACTCACCAACATGGACGTCAAGTTGACACAGCTGCAACATCTAGGGTCGGCAAAGGAGACGCCACAAGAAAGACTGAAAAATCTCGAGGTAAATCATTTTATTAGAAAATGTAAAAATGCCATCTTTTATCATGGAATTCTATTAGCTTCTGGTCTCTTTTAACTTTAATAATAAATTTATTTGAACTGCAGACAATAAAACTTTGATTTTATGAATTTAAATAAAAACACAATGAGATATATAGCATTAGTCTTTAAACACTGAGCCATTCATAAAGTTCGTTTTTTGAGGTATTCGTGAATAAACTTTAAAATTTCAAAATGCTTCATTTCTGGTCCCTTCAACTTAAATCCTAACCAGGTTTATTTTCTATTTTTTTCACACACTTCCAGCTAATATATCAATAATGTCTCTCCACAGCTTCTGGAGGCTGAGCTTGAATCTCACAGTGGAATGCTGGAGAGTGCTGACCAGCTTGGTCTTGATGTGATGCAAGCCACACGACCGGAGAACGTTGCCCCCATCCAGGAGATGATTGACGAGTACCAGGGTCTGTGGCGCAACATCCACACCCGTCTGGCAGAGCTCAAGGGGAGCACCAAGAAGACTAGCCAGCCGAGACGCAGGAAGGGCAAGCGTAAGGACGAAGAGGAGCCAGTGGACGAGAGTGTTCAGGTGGCAACCCTGCGCTTCGAGACAGACACTGCCGTGCAAGTGAACACGCTGCCACCTCTGCTGAGACTGACCTCTCGCGAGGGCTACCAACTAGAGCTGAACACTGCCCTCCAGGAGTGCTCCGACCAACTGGACACTCTACAAAGTGCAATTCACTGTGCGACCCCTCAGTCTGCAGACGCTTCCTCTGCTGCTGATAACCTGGTGAGATCACTGCTCTTATCTTATCTTCTTATCTTAATTGCAAATACTTAACATTCATTCCACTTCAAATCACACACAAGTATATCTATTCTGTATGTAATTGCAACGAATAAGGAGTCCTTGATTGATTATACTTAGAATTATACCTGCAGGTAAATTTCTTTTATAATAATAATATATATTTTTTTTTTCACTCATTTTTTTTTGTTACTAAATTTAATTATTTATTAATAATTTAATTTCCTGGACGTAATCATAGTAAAAATCCTCAATGTAAATGGTGTGTGTCCAGGTGAGACTGATCGGTACGTGCCAGTCCTCCGTGGACCTGGTTCGCCACCTGAGTGCGCTGTTGATGGACCAGAGTCAGCTAAGCGCCGAGCAGGCCCGCACCGATGAGGTCCAGTACCTCGGAGATCGCTTCGACAAACTGCTCAACGAGGCTAGAAACCGAGAGCAACACTTCCGAGACGTCAGGTACGTTGAAATAATTTACAGTATTCTGGTGATTGGAGTTCATTAATTGATAATAACCATATTTTATGTAATTGTAACTGCATGTAAAGCTATCATAATAACTTGAATTATTTTTTATTGAATGAATAAAGCCTACAAAGTTATGTTATCTTTTCTTTTTTTTTTTTTAACATAATTGTTACTTTTTTTAGACAAAAAGTAATTCTTTTGAAAAATTTTAAAAAGTTTTTGTTAGCCACACTCTTTTTTGGTATCAAATCTCCCTCAGGACTTTAAATGGACATGCTTGTGACTTGCTTGTAAAAAACTCTTAACAATATTCAGCATCCAGGAGTTGGAAAAATCTGATAAAAAAATAAAATTAGCACCTTTGTATTTTCCATTTGTTATTAATATTTTTTATGCAAGTGGTCCATTTTTTTAACTTAATTAAATTATCTTAAAATGTTGGGGTAAAAAAAAAATATTATAATTTCAAACCTTAATATTTTCCCCTTCAAACCTTGATATTTTCCCCTGAAGTTTTATATTAATTAATTGCAACATTTTAATTGCCATAATTAACTGCTTCCAATACTTTAATATTCCATGCAAATTCCACCTCTTCATATATGTGCTTGTATTTGCATGTGACCAAAGAGTATTATTATTTTGAAACCTCGTTGGAACTAATTCGCTTGGCTTTTGTGACTGACATTGCAACTAATTTCTCCGCAGGTCTTCCTTTGAGGATTCTTACTCCTTCCTATGTGAACAGTTAAGTAACTCCCATGCTTTATCTCTGCTCTCATGTACCTCGATCATCTAATAATTGCTCGATGCACTAATGAAAATCAAATATATTTTAAAATTTCCTGTACTATTTTTTTTTTCTTATGTAGTTATTAAGCTAAAATTAAAGAAGAATCTAAATATTTGATATTTAAATTTGTCAATCAATACTTCGAACAATCCAAACTAGAAAAAACATAATTATTGTTTACATTTCAGTTAATTGAATTATAACAAAGCACATTTTTTTTTAATTCAATAAAATATATATTTAAAAAAAAACAAGAATGGTACTGAATGATGGTTGCTATTTAATAAAATTTATACTTTTTTTTTAGCAAAATGCTTTAAATTCTTTAAAAATTATTATAAATTAAAAAAAAAAATCTACATCTTTTATTATTTTATCTAATTCATATTAGAGCTCCTCTCCTACACTCTTCCCCGTCAGTGTTGCAACTTGATGTTTGCTCCACAGTGGCAGTGCACGCCTGACGTGCCCGCTGTGCTCTCGTCGCAACTGGCAGCAGCTTGATAACGACCTGTGGCGACTCGAGCAGTGGCTGCAGTACGCAGAGGGTACCCAGAGCAGCCAGGGGGCACCACCGTCCAACATTGAGCAGCTAGAGGACATCATCCAGGACCACAGGGTGAGTGTCATACTTATACACACTTCATATAAAACTTTTTCGAAATCTACAAAAACCAGAAAAGCCTATGAATACCGATTATAATACTTTTGTACACATTTTATGTAGAAACATTAAAAAAAGTAGTGTAGTTCTCAAGAAACACCAAGTTTTGATGTTAGAATTTTAAAAAGATAGTGTTAAAAAAACAGCTCTTGTAAAAAATATATAAAAAAAAATAAACAAGTTAAATTTCCTTGCAACCAAAGTGACACCTCTTTCTGTTCAGGAGTTCCTGATGGACCTGGACAGCCACAAGAGTATCGTGGTGTCCCTCAACATCGTTGGTGCTCACTTGGCAGACCACACGGAGGACCGGGCCAACGCAGACCAGCTGCGAGCCAGACTAGCCACCATCAACTCCCGCTGGGACGCCGTGTGTCACGTGGCAGCCACCTGGCAGACTCAGCTCCAGTCCGCCCTCATGGAGGTGAGACCTTGCAGAACTTTTTGGAATGGACCAAACTCTTTAAATGGGTGTCATTGCAGTGTAAAAATATCGTCATTAATTAAATGTATTCAAAAGTTATTGTCTTATTATATATATATTTTTATCATTGATTTTTTTTATTATTATGTAGAGAACTTTTTATTTAATATGACAAATTTTGAAAATGTGTTTTCAGAATCGTGAATTCCACCAAACGATTGATGAGCTGGTCACCTGGCTGGAGAGAACGGAGAACAGCATCCGACAGACGGAGCCGGTGGACCTGACCGAAGATGCCGGGGTCATTGAGGCCAAGTACAACAAGTTCAGGGTGAGTCTTGTCAGGAATTAACTTTATTAGTAGTTTCTTTATCAAAATTTAGGTCATAAACACAAAGTAATTAAGGTATGATAAATTGCAATTTATAATATTTGTTTATAAAAAAAGTCTTTATTTATATATCACAGACAACTACAAATTATATTTTCATATCTTGAATGTAGAGTTCTGTAGCCAATAACGATCAAAATTCAATTTCTGCACCTGCCCATAGCAAACTTTAATTGCTCACCATAACAAAGTCCAACTATACTCACCATAACAAACTGCAATTACTCATTACAGGAGCTGCGCACTGAGCTCGAGCGCTGTGAGCCGCGCGTCATGTCTCTCCAAGAGGCTGCCGAGCAGTTGCTGCGACACTGTGAAGCCCCTCGAGGCTCCAACACGTGGGGCCGCCTCACGGACCTACGCCTGCGCCTACAGTCCCTGCGACGCCTCTGTGGCATTTACATCCTCAAGTTAGGGGCGGTGCTGGGCAGAGATCCGGCAGAGGCAGGGGTCACCAGAGTGGCTGCATCATCAAGCAACTCGGCGTCACTGTACAGCCTCTCCCACTCGGTAAGTGCAATTTCTAGCTGCATCTTTAGATTTGTTTATTTATTTTTATATTAATACAATTTTTAATCTAAAAAAAAATTGAATTAAAAATAATGTGAATTGTACCAAAATCTATGTTAAAAAACAGAGCACCATCACTTTATAAAACTTTTTCTGTTCACTTGCACTGTAGTCAGAAATACAAATAAATTAGTTAAAACTAAATAACAAAAATATGATACTAATTATACCACTTTCCTGTTTGTATGAGCACTGATTTTTATCTAAATTTTTTGTTGTGATAAAATAAAAATTAATTGGCGATGATCAGGCGAAAGTCGTACTGTGCACTTCCTCACTTGCCGTCATCTCTCCTCAGCTTCTGGACCAGACTGGGGCCTCCGCAGCCAGCTCGTCTTACGAACTTGACCGACAGCAGACCAAGTAAATATTGTTCATTTATTATTTTCATCAGTGGCAAAACTGGATTATTTACAGAGCAACTTCAAATTAGAAGAGATTTCCACAAAAATAATTTATATGTAGGGAAGAAAATCTAAAATAAAATGTTCAAATTAATAGGTTATGATATTTAACCATTATCATATAAATATTATAGGAACAATTAATAATTCGGGCATACTTGACCAACAATTACTCCAAAATTAATAAATTAATTAATTAAACAAATTTAAAAATTAAGTTTTCATTTAAAACAACTATATTGCTATATTTATTTCACAATAGTTAAAAATACTACAAAAATAAAGTCTTGCCACTGAATTACATTTTCTTGCATGATTAAAGAACATTAATTTAATTTAGTAGTGCATGCCAGCTTCTGCACGTGCTCCCTCTCCTTCTTGTCGCTGACGGTCTCAATCTCGCAGGTCCGCTGGTGACGCTGAGGAAGACGAGGTGGACACGACGGTCCTGAGCCGCAGCTGTCGGTTCTTGGGCCGTGTCGTGCGAGCCTCGCTGCCCATCCAGGCCCTCATGCTGCTGCTGCTCGGGGTGGCAGCCCTGGTACCAGCCTCCCAGGAAGACTACTCGTGCACCATGGCTAACAACTTCGCCCGTAGTTTCGAACCAATGCTGAGGTACCCTAACGGACCACCACCTATCTAATACTATATCCCAATATGATGTTTAACTTAGAATAAATGTACCAGACAGTATCATAAAATTGTATTTGTAAATTTAGATTTCATTTAAGTGTGTAAAAAAAAAATAATAAATGTAATATTCATTATTTAATATTCTTCTGGTTCATTTTATAACTTCATTTTAGATCCGCACAAATTATTAAGTTTGATTTTTTACTATTTTATATAATGCATTTAGCTATTTTTTGTACTTTTAGTTCCGTAAAAAAAAATATATATATTTATTGGGATATAGGTTATATTATGACAGTATTTGTATAATTTGACTTATCATAACATTTTTATATTTATGAGGAATTTAATTATGTTTTAAAAACAAATTTGACGAGAAAAACAAAAAAATGAAAGACTTTGAATCGATAACGACCAACGAACTGAAAACTTTTATATGTATATTAAAGAGAGTTGTGAAGCAGGATATGTATTTTTTTGCAGAAAGAAGATAATGAATTATCTTGACAGAGCTTAATATGATGATGATGATGGAAAGCTTAAAATTATTATAATTTCAGTTACTACAGAGGAGTGGAACACTTTGTTTTAAATGAAATTATAATTTTTGCTTGGAATGAAAAAAAAAACAAAAAACAATTAATAATAATAATTAATTTAATCAATTTTCTGTTCTTTGTGCTTTGTCCGCTCTTCTTTCTCTGCCTGTGTTTTAAGTACTAAAAAACATGTGCAGCAGACTTGTTGGCAGGCAAACTCTCCAAAACTGCCAACATTTTTCCCGCACATGAAGAGTTAGGATTGTTTGAACTAACCCCTCTTCGTCTCTTAGTGAGACAAAATCCATTAAATTAAAAATATATACTATTAGATCAAGTAGTAAAATATAAAAATTATATTAATTGGGCTATATGATCAGAACTAATAATTATAATAATAAAAAAAAAAAGCCTTGAAATATATTGGTTAAATAAATTGATTTCAAAATGGTGCTAAAAAATAAAATGTGTGTTGTGTATGTACACAATGTGGCTTAATTATGAACTTGCCAAAAATTGTAATTAAAAGAAAAAAGTTAAAAAATTTAATTCTTTTGTTTATTAATAGATATCTAAAAGATATAATAAAAAAAATGTAACTTTTAAATTTTGTGCCACAAGTTCATTAAAATATTTACTATAACATTGTACTTTTCAACAATGTTGTTAATTGTGTGATAACAAAAAGGTGGTTTATGCATAACATTATAGCTGGTATATTATTCCTTCAAATCTGTTAACTTGTTTTGCAGCAATGCTAATAAAAAAATGAGCCATCTCATAATAATTAATATTTTTGTTTATTTTTTATTTACAAACCACTTCCTTATAATAAATACAGTCAATATGTTAAAAATATAAAATAGTAGAAAGGTTTTATTATAAGATTAAAAAAAATTAGTAGTAATTTAGTTTTAAAAAACAATACCTGTTACAATACATACAGATAATTATCTACAGTATATATGACATGAAAAAATTATAGGGGTCCTATGATGGAGTACTTGCAAAAATTCAAAATTCTTTATTCAATTCATTTCTCCTGCATGACTCTTATAGATGACATAAGCTTAGGACTCATTATTAAAAACATGTTGTTGCTTGTGTAGAAACTTAATCACTACAAGACAAGGAAAATTAACCAACAAATCATTATCTACAGTCAAGCATGTTAAAGTCATAATTTGTAGTACACATACATGTGTTATTCAAGCTGGACAGAAGTCGTAGTTTGGAGGATCGTCAGGAATGGGGGGAGGGTCTCCACCTGGGAGCTCGATCCCGTAAGCGTCCAGCAGCTCCAGTCGGACGTACATGTCAGTCAGGCCTTGTAGGTCCTCCTCACAAGCAGCGCTGGTCATCTGCATGCCTGCAGCATATTAGCATAGGAAATTAGTGATGGTAAAAAAGAATGATAATTTCTACTGTAAATTATTGTTATTGTTTATTAATTCTTTTAAAATATAGATATACTAGAGATCACATGATTTTCAATATTGTATTAAGACAACAAAAAATTGTATAATTAATAATACCATAAAAAAAAATTATCCAAGGATGATATATTCCTCAGAGGGGCATAGAAAAAGCCAAAATTATCATGATACAACTATAATAGATAGGTCCATCAGCCCTACGAATTTGGACTGATCTGCGCATTTTGGCCAAAAACACCCAAGGTGACGTCACTTAGTGAGCTCAAAACAGCTGTTTTGCTGCACGAGGGGCCCCTACCGGAGCAGAGTTTTTGTTCAACATTAGCGAGAATGTTGCTTTTTATCTCATCTCAAATTTGATATTTATTTGCAATACTACAAGCCAAACCGGTTGCAGTAACGTATTAAAAGAATTTTTAAACACTGCAATTCGCAAGCAATCTGGGGTAGAAGTTCGTATCTTTGTTCATAAAGCATACAAAGTTGCTATTGGCTGTGCGCAGATTAGTCACCTAGCGTTTGCGCAGCTTCATTTGGATTCAAGCTTTTTTATCATGCACACTTTGCAGAGCCTTGCGCAGTAGACTACTAACATTTAAAACTCGTTTCTGCGCAGCTTTTCTAAGCCATGGCTATTAATTTACGGAAAACTCTATAATAGAGCAGAAAAAATTAAACGTATGCACCGTGCGCATGGGACGGCCCTGCAAAATTATGAGGTTTATCTACAGCAAGCTTAATTATCAAAAAAACTTTGGCTATCTTTTTCTATGGGTCTTCTGAATATAGCATTCATCATCTTTCTATAATTTTGTTTTTGTCTATCCAGTCATTAAAATAAATATTGCATAGATAAGACGATTTATCATTTTAAATAAATGTCTAATTAATAGAAAACAATTAAAAAAACAACATGCAAGAGAGTGAAGAGACACAATTTCCAATGTTAAAATGTTAATGTCATACCCAGCAGTACTCTGAATGCATCCAGCACGTGGTGCAGTTGTCTCTCAGAAGTTGCAGCAAGGTTCAAACAGCTAGGCTCAACGTCAGTCAGGATCAGTGAGAATGCATTCTCAGGCTTCAACTTCTGGCCTCTGTGTTCCAAAGAACATAATGATTAAAAGGAAAAGAAAATCAGTGTAGTAGACTCACCTCAGTTTAACATGGGGACAGTTTTGTCCAATGACTATATTTTTTATTTTGCAGAGTTCTAGACGAAAGTCATTAAATTTTTCTTCTTTATCAGAAAATTCAAATATTTTATCAATTGAAATATATTTTATAAACCAAAATCCATTTTTCAGTTTCTGAAATAAAAATAAAAAATTATAAAAAAATTAACAATAGAGAGACTTGAAGAGGTTTTTAAAGTAGTAAGCTAAAGCCTTAAATATTAATAAATCATTAAAGTAATTAAGTTTATATTTATATATTATAAGCATCCATTTTTCCTGTTTAATTGAATAATATAATATATTTATATTATTTGTGCCTTGATTAATTAAAGATATATAATTGAAAAAAAGGAGAAAAATTACAATTTAAGGTGTGGGGAAAGAGAGGGATCTTCTATAATATACTCACACTGCCTCTTGGAGAAAATTTTGGAAATTGAGCTCCCTTTGTAAGAGCATACAATCTATGTTTCTTAATTAAATCCATAAAAACTGGTTTAATTTCCTCCTTTAATTGAAGTAGAGATTTTTTCTCCCTTAAATCTGCTCTTTCTTTGATTTGAAGTTCCTCTTGCCATACTTGGGAAATATCATTGTACGACAAAGTATAAAATTTAGCTTCATATTCTTTCAATGCCAATGGTTTCTTACTCAATGCAACTTGAATCTTTTTCTTGACTACGTTCATGACTTTTTGAAAATCTTCACTTTTTGCTCTCATTTCTTTTGAAGTTTTGCTGAAGACCATGATACTGGCACAGAAGAGCTCCTCAAATGCCTTGTCACACGAGAACAAGACTGGATGGTATGTTAAATCCTTTGTCTCGGTATTGGTTGTGATGCCCAAGGCATCCGTTAGAAGACCAATCAGTTGACTGCACAGCTGCACAAATGGATATTCACTGCCGGCAGTTTTGATGGAATGCTCCAATACTGCTTTGGTGTAATTTGTATGGTATGTCTTTGTGAAATGTGTCATACAATCTAAGACTAAGATGCTTGGTGGTACTTCAGAAATATCAATCGGAGGAGGAATCACGTAGTCTGATAAAAGAGTCAAGGTAGTTTCAACAAACGTGTTCCGTTTTGCTGCAATTTTCTCGGTGCCCTCTTCCTCGTCAAGTGTCAGTCTGGCCAAAGCTTTGATCCTCTTCTTCACCAAATTGTCCGCCATGTCAACTGCACTCTCAGCTTTACGTCTTAGCCTACTGATAAACCTTGACTGGAACAAAGCTAAGTGATGAGCCATTTCTTCTGGAATAATTTTGTGAACTTGAATAATATTCTTATAAACTACTTCTCGTATTTGTTTAGCATAAGCTTTGATAAGTAATTTTCTTTGTAAAGTATTAGCTACACTAAAAATAGAATTAATAAGTCCTAGTGCAGTTTGTTGTACCCAAAAATTAGAATTACTAAGATGAGGAATAACTTTTTCAATTGAAATTGTTTTGTAAATTTCAGGAAATGTCTCTGCGTGTTTCTCCATCAACGTGTGACAGATTGACAAACATGATTCTTGGGTCCTTGCGGAACCTTCTTTCTGATTTAATATGAAATGAATCACTTTATCTAGTATTCTATCTTTTATACTTTCAATTGGAACAAAACCGTAGTTTAAAAGTTCTGCGGCACATTTGAAGGCATATCCTGTAGCTTCGTATGACAAAGCATTACCTTGCAGAAGAGTAACTAAAATTGTCACTCCTTTGCCATCAACAAACTTCTCAACAAACGCTCTGTCTTGCATGAACGAAAGAATTTTTTGTAAACTCCAAATATTTTCCTCTGAACCCGGTGAAACCATTTTTGCTAGAATAGTTTGAACCAAAACTGTGGGAGAGTAAACCAGTTTACAAACGGAACCATCTTTAATTTCATGTCTGTTATCTTCAGTGATGTAGCTGTACAATAAACTTGAATGATTATCAAATTGAAGTCCATATTTTTCATGTTCTGTCAAGTTAAAAGCCTTACATATTTCTTCAATTACTTTACCCAAAGGTTCTCGTTGATTGAGTTTTCGGAGGTGGATGTTTTTGTTGATTTCGATACCCACGGAAACAACTTTCTCGGGTTCAGACACTTTAAGCAGCTGCTGCTCTTGCTCATCCATTTTTATTACTAAACCTGCCGTGTTTGAAATAACTCTCCAAAAAAGATAAAGCCTTTCTTATCTCTAGTTTTTAACCTGAGTTACTTTCCAGGCTTACATATGAACTCACTCTTCAAATATTATTATCTCAAAACAAATAAATACTAGAAGATTAAAAATACTTTTTCTATACTCCTAAAAAAAAACAGTATGTAGCAACTTCAATAAAAGTAGCAAAAATAGTTTATATATGTTTATACTTTTATTTAAAATGGTATGATACGCTTACAAATTGAGGCTTACAAATTCTATTACAATTTTTAATTTAAAACCTATGATTAAATATATTGCCCAAATAGTATAATTCAATGATATTTTACTTCTTTGGTTACACTATTTATGCTAAAAATTGTCACACACATACACACAAATTACAATAATTAAAATATTGGCTCATCATGGCCTTAATATTCATGAAAGTATTATATGATTATAAATGCTCAATATATTAAAAATTCTTTGCTAGACGTAACTTAAACATTAATAAAGAATACTTGATAGTAGTATGATAGAAAAGACTCATTAAAGTCTGCAAATTCACTAAAAAAAGAGTTGAGCTAATAATAGTTTACAAATAATGAAGTTTTTACTAATATTTTTAGATTTCTTTCCAATTATGTAAAAATATAAGTGAATAAAACAAAAAGGGTACATTACCTTTAGTTGAAAACAAGGTACTAGGGGGAGGGGGATATTGCATAGCTAAATAGAGGACTTATTACAAAATACAAATTAAATTAGAAATGGACACATCTTGTGTGATATATTAAGATAACTCAGACACTAAAATAATCAATTAAGAAAAATTATTAATACGGTCTGCATGACTAAGCCATTTCCAAAGTAGGATAATAGCAATTAAAATATTTAGTTTAAAAATATATTTACACTAGAATTCCAAAGTAGGATAATAGCAATTAAAATATTTAGTTTAAAAATATATTTACACTAGAATTTAAGAGTAAATTCAGAGAGTATTGATATGAAACAGAATATATAGTAAGTAAACATTAATTTGGCATCAAGAAAAGAGTAGATAAGATATGAGACAGTCAGCTTCAAAACAGGATATTTCTGCTTTTAAATAAGAGCTATATTCTTATTGTAACACTTAAAAAGTAGCCTTTATGGCAAATGGTTTTGAACCTGATGATCTTATGAAGTTGCAACTCATTATTTGAAACTATAGGTCAGTTTATCAAGTCTTGTAAACTCAAACAAACATTTAATACACATTGGTATAATGCACATTACAAAGTTATAGTAATTATAGTATATATTTATTTTTACTTAAAATTAACTCGTCTCTAGAATAAATGCAGTAAATATGAAAAATCTTACACCTAACTAAAGTTATAGAGATTCAAAATTACAACTAATAATGGCAACAGTGTAAGATATGCTTAAAGTTTTGCTTTGAAAAACATAGTCTTGAGTCACTTTTGATAGACTAGTAACTCGAACTATAAGCATTTCAGTAGCACTGCTGTCACCATACATAATATACATTGATTAGATAAAACATACAATTTATCTAAAATTTTGGTAACCAAATACTATCAGTCCATTTACAGTGGAAAAATTAACTAGATTTAAATGTGAAACCTAATTCTGAAGAATAATGTCCTTTCAGAATATTTCACTGAAATTTAAATTTAATTGTTTGCAAGAAATTTATCAAAGGGATGTTAAAAGAGAGGAAGAACTTGGAAGAGTAGTCTACTTAATTTCATAGCAGAAGTCATAGTTTGGAGGGTCAGCGGGGATTGGGGGTGGGTCCTGGGGGATGTCTACTCCCTCCGCGTCCAGCAGACGCAGCTTGATCTCCATGCTGAGGAGCGTCTCAAGGTCGTTCTCCGTCTCCTTGCTCGTCAGCCGGTTGTCTGAGGACAGTCGATCACCCAATGTACAAAGTGAACATGCCCACTTCATCATGTACTAAATAAGGTAAACCTGCTTTTTTTATTTTTACTAGGATACACCCCTTTGAGCTTGGAGCTCAAGATGTGGTAATGGGTAGGGGTATTTCCCAGATATTAGGTGGCTGTACATTTAAGCAAAGAAAGAAACAATCACAACCTCACTTACAAAATAATTTTTGTGGATAATCTCCATCTTGAATAATAATATAAAAAAAATAGAAATAGAAAGAAAATATACTGAAAAATAATAAGAATTATTTGACAAATAAACCTAACGAGAGAAATTCATTCTTGAATATTCATCATACTGTGTATTTTAACTCCATGTCCAATGTCCAGTACAAACAATTATCAGTAAAATGGATACATTTTAACTATGATAGCATCATACAAACTCAAATTTACTTAATGTATTTAGCACACACTACAATAAAATAAAATAGATTCTGAACTAAAATAGAAGTAAAACAAACAAACATTTGTTCGACACAAAGCTGAAAATGTGTGCCTTCTCTCGACTGACTGCAGTAAGATATGAGCCTCACCTAGCAATGCGTTGACACCGTCAGTCCAGTAGTCGTACACCTGCTCGTCAGGGGCCACAAAGTCCAGCGAGGTCACCTCCACGGAGTCCAGGGTGAGTGAGAACGCCAACTGGTGTGCAGTCTTCCGATTGCTGTTAGGCAGATATAAAAATACTGATGAGTCAAATACATAAGTTAAAACATAATTCAATGATTTATCTACTGTATATAATGCTATTATCTCTTTACTAAGCATAAATAAAATTTAAAAATTATGCTTAAATTAACATTACAGTAATCAAGCACCTGCATGTTATTTTTTATATTTGGTTTAACTTTTGGTTGGTTTAATTCTTAAAAAAAGGTTAAAATTAAGCAATGATTCATTCTGTCTGACTGCAATACTTGTTAATTTTCAAGCAAGTGTAAGGAAAATTTGCCCAAACTCACCGCGACTCCTTCATGTGAGGGCACTCTTTGCCGGTGATGAGGGCCTTGACGTCCTGCACGGCCAGCTTGTTGGGCAGCTCCTCGAGCGCAGGGGTGCTCTTCTCATCACAATCCCCGTAATGGAACACCTTGTGGTTGGGCGAGAGACGCACGTACCAGAACTTCACCTTGGACCTCTGTAACATGACGGAGATGTGGGGGGTTAGGAGGAGGCATGAAGATTTTACTATAAAGCAATGAGAAACCTTCACCAAGACATAAATATAATTAATATTTTACTACTAAGCTGTAATAGTAATTATCATCATACTGAAAGTCCATGAACAAATTTAAATTACAGTAATACAGTGAATACTTAATAATATTCATTTTGTTGTCTGTATATCAGTATAATTATTTAACCTAGTCTTGAACAAAAAAAAAATTAAAAATAACATTATACATTATAACATTACTGTACACTTGTTAATTAGCACATATTATGTCATATGTAAATATCCTCAATCCAGCATTTATCTATAAATTGAGTACAGTACAGTACATGAAAATCAAAGGTGCTTAATTTTAATGTACTGTAAACATAAAATTTTATTAATAGTGGGATTTTATTTTTTTTTAAAACTGATTTTCCCTTCTAATAGTTTAATTATAACCTAGTTAAGAGAAAAAGATGCAAAGATAACAATTCAGAATTACTGTAACTGAACTCTCACCTGCCCCCTGATGGAGTACTTGGTGAACCTCGTGCCCTCGACCAGAAAGCCGAGTCTCTGCTGCTGAATGAGCTCCATGATCTCGGGGGTGATCTGCTCCTTGAGCTCCACCACGGGGCGAGCGTGTGACTCCCACTCCTCGCGCGAGGTGCGCTCCTGCTGCCATAGACTGGTGATCTCGTTGTACGTCAGCGTCTGCAGGTGAGCCCGGAACTTGTCGAGGGTTGTGGGCTGCAGTGCCAGCGCTCGGCTGATCTGCTCACGCACCACGCTGAACACCTTCACGAAGTCTTCTGTAGTGGCCCTCATCTCCTTCCATGTCTTGTTCAGAAGAACAATTGCAATACAGAAGAACTCCTCGAACGGATGGTCGTGAGTGAAGAACATTGGGTAGTAAGTTTGACCTTGTTCGCTGGGAGCCTCTCCAATTTTCAGAATTGTGCAAAGAAGTTTTGTTAATTCAACGCTTGTTCGACCAAATGGACATTCATGTTCATCAGCTCGGCATGAATTTTCTAACACAACTTTGGTATAATTTTCAATGTGATTTCTCGCAAAGTAAATCATACAATCCAAAGCTAACATGCCAGGGGGTGTTTCCATGAAATCTAAAGTGGGGTTGATGTCATATTTAAAGCCCAACTTCTTGTAGTCTTTTGCGAAGACTCCTTGCCTACGAGCCGTCACATCTTTGTTTGCAGCATCCGAGTCAGTGTCAAAAGCAATCTTACGAAGCTCTCTGATTTTCTCATGTGCATCTTGATCTTGACTATCCATTTTGGTAAGCATTCTTGGTTCTAATTGATTGAAGGTAAGGGTTTGTAATACATACAACTGATGAGCCATTTCCGTACCAACTGGGCTCTTCTGCAGAATATTACTCAAAATTGTGTTCCTGACTTGTTTGGAACCCAGAGTTCCAGCAATAGCTTTTCTTTTAGCATGATCAGCTTTTAAAAACAAAGCGTTGATGAGAGCAATACCACTTTGTTGAATGAATGGGATTTGGCTGTGCAAGTGGCTCACGAGGTTCGGAAACGTCACTTCTTTCTCAACTTGAGTGTATTTGCCGGAGCTGTTGAGGACAATGTTTTCAAGGATGGACAGAGAAGCCTGGACAACAGTGCTGTCTTGTGCAGTGGCTTGACCACTCACGGAACTTGCTACTCTGTTGATGAACGGGTTTTCAAGAATGTCCCACGACACAATGCCGTGATCCATCAGTTCAACAAACGACAATAGCAAACAAGCAAGCGTTACGCTCTTGCATTTCCCACCTTCAATAAGACTAATAATTAATGCTAATCCTTGCTTGTTTATGAATTCAAGAGCAAATGTCATATCTGTACTTAACTTTGATAGCTTTTGTACAGCTTGCAATTTGTCATCGCTCGTACCAGAATTAAGTTTTTGTAAAATATCAAATGCTGTTTTGGAAGCTGAGTGAGTTAAACCAAGAATAGATCCATTTTTAATCTCATTTCTATTTTTCTCTGTGATATAATTATTATTGGCACTGTCAGCAAATTGCAACGCATATTGATCAGGCTCCTGGAGTCCCCACCCGTTACACAAATCCTGTATTATTGCGGCCAATGGTTGCTTCTGGTTGAATTCTATTAGCTGTGGTGGTAGATCATCCATCTTCACCGCTATTTTCACAATATTTGAATCCTTCGTGGCCGGCATTCTGAAGATTTTTGAGTTATTCATCAGGGAACTAGAAAATCAGGCTGGACAGGATGCTGCGATGATGATTGACAGCTGGAGAGCGGATGTCAACAAAAGCCGGATGACGTCATCCAACGGTCACGTGACCATCACAGCTGATCGAGGCTGAGCGAAATTTAAGTTTTGACACGTTTGCATATAGAGTTCTATTTTTATTTAATTCTGTTAATAAATTTATGTTAAAATGCCATCCGAAGGTGGCAATAAAAAGAATAAATATTCTATTTTACTACCAACATACAATGAACGTGAAAATCTTCCGATCGTTGTGTGGTTAATCGTAAAATACATGGACCAAAGGTTTGTATTCTATTTTTCTTACCAGCACACGTATACAGTACGGTCAATCAGTATCATTATCAAAGTTGGAGGAAGTTGTATTTCCGTGTTTGCGGTATACATAATCTGGCCTGTTTCATTAGCCTGTTCAAGCAATTTTTACTAAATTAAAAGTAGAGTACGGTAGACGTATGTTAAAAATCAATTAAAAAACTGCATAATAAATCGACAGCTTATACCCTCTCTCTAATTTTTATTCTATCCCCTCTAACTTACTTGTTGCTATTTTAAATAGAGTGATGCAATCATTAGAACTAGTGGCGAATATAGCCAAGGAGGTAGGCGAGGTAGCCCCTCTATCCCCTTTTCCTAGCTGAATCGGCTATATATGCATACTGTACAGTATCATACAGTAGAGAATTGAGAAACAAACATACAGTACAGTATATTGAAAGGAGCGAGTTCTCCCATCCCATGAAGCTCGAGAAGAGGAAAGAAAAAGTCAATGCCTTAGAGGATAGCAAAATCAGCAAAATAGTAAGATAAAAACATAAATTTAAACAGGTTTAGTTTAAGATAAGGATGTATAGGAATTAATAACCTAGTGTAGTACTTGTAAGAGCCCTGGTAAAAACTTGAAATTACTTTCACCACTGTATATAGGAAAATACTTTAAAGTAGAAAAGAAAATCAGAAAACTGCCCCACTAACTAAAATATTTAACGTCTGTACTACGTATAGTTAAATATTCAAAGGCTGACATATTTCTCTCTCTTTCAGTGACTATGATTATGAGATCATAGTTATTGACGATGGGAGTCCCGATGGAACGTTAGAAATTGCAGAGAAACTACAAAAGTTTTATGGCTCTGATAAAATTGTAAGTGAAATTTAAAAGAGCATTCCGTTGACATTAAGACTGATATTGCTGCGGCGTGTTTTAGGTGTTGAGACCTCGTAGCAAGAAACTTGGCTTAGGAACGGCTTATGTCCACGGAATGAAGCACGCAACTGGAAACTTCATTGTCATCATGGATGCAGATCTGTCTCATCACGTAAGTGGCGGCTAGGAAATATCTCTTGTGTAAGCTTATAACCAAATACATTGCAGAATAAATAGAGCATACAAGTACAGAATATATGGCAAATCATTGAATTATTTCAATGTTTTCAAAGAATAAATATAAAATCATGGTGACATAATTATATATTAAATATATTCCCTTATTTGTCTTCTTCTTTTCTTATTTATATATGCCCACGTTTTGGCGTTACAACCATTTTACTTCTAGTAAGCCAATGAAGACAAAATTCTTTTAACTCTCTCTTTATGTTGCCAGGCAACAAGCCACGTTCCATTTTAAGTATTAGGGAGGATATTATATTGTTGTTTTCTACAATTCTTGAGATTTTACAAAATAATTGAAATCATCGCAATGGTTATTTTATGTCAAAACTGAAAACAATTTTGTAGATAGATCTGTGGCATTATTGTGAAAATAAAATAATAATAAATAATAATAATTCAGAGAGGATTCTTCAGGTGTAGCATTTTGTCATAATTCAGAGAGAGAACTTAACTACAGAACTTGACTTGTTGCCTGGCAACATGAAGAGAGAAGAGGAGTTTTTTCTCTATCGGCTTGCTAGAAGTAAAATGGTTTAATAACCAATACGTGAGCATAAGAACAAAAGAAGAAGAAGATACAGTAATTCAGAGAGGGAAAGGTGGACCTACTTATCATATATTTCCTGATACTGCAACCAATTTTTTGGTTCCACCATTCCCTGACTGCATTGCTTCCTTCAGTTCAACGTTATCTCGTGTTGTTGCAGCCCAAGTTCATCCCTCAGTTCATTGAGAAGCAGCGAGAGGGCGACCTTGACGTTGTCTCCGGCACCCGCTACGAGGGAGGGGGCGGGGTCTACGGCTGGGACCTTCGGCGCAAGCTTGTGAGCAGGGGAGCCAACTTCCTGAGTCAGCTGCTGCTGAGACCTGGGGCCTCTGATCTCACCGGCAGCTTCAGGCAAGTGCCACAAATATCCAGAGGCCAGGGGTTGTAATGTCTGGCAGAAATTGCTGATAATAAATAATTACATTAATGGGGTACCGACAGAAAAAAAAGTTTCAAGTTTTTGTCAACATTTTAAAAGGCACGAGAATTTCATGAAGAAAGAGCTCTATTACAGCATTCTACGACAATTTCCTGATTTTATATGAATTTTTAAAACCTCTCAAAAGTGATGTCACAGCATTGCATCTGAAATGGGAAAATAGATCAGTTAACATTGCCAAATCCCATACTTAACATTTAAATGTAACCAAAATATCATTTGAAAGGTTTTTAGGTGCTAAAATCATGATAATGAAGGTTTCAAATTCCTACCTCAATAACTTTTCATTTTAGCAATGTTAACTGATGCATTTTCCCATTTAAGAAGCAATGCTGTGACGTCATCAAAAAAGGCTTTAAAAATTCATGTAAAATCAGCAAATTAGGTTGCTGCATGCCATTTTTTTATTAGCTCAATCGAAAGAGGAGGTTGAGAAATACACCTGTGAATTTTATGCGATTTTTTTAAGTACTGCATCTTGCCTAAAATAGAGATGAAAAAAGGTCGCGTGACCTGGAGGCTTTGTCTGCAACGCCTATGACGTCATTACATTCTTTGGTTCAACTATATAATGCTTGTAAACAACTACGTTGCTATGGAAACAAATAATAATTTTTAATAAACAAGCAACAATGCAATAATTGTTTACATGTGTTATATAGATAAACCAAAGAATGTAATGACGTCATAGGCGTTGCGGCAGGCGCCTCCAGGTCACGTGACCTCTTATCATCTCCATTTTAGTTATGATGCAGTACTAAAAAAAATCGCATAAAATTCACAGGTGCATTTCTCAACCTCCTCTTTCGATTGAGCTACTAAAAAAATGGCATGCAGCAACCTAATTGTCATAGAATGCTGTACGTAATAGGGCTTGTTCTTCATAGAATTAACAGTACTTTTTACTAGTATTGCTAACTCAAATACCAGTCAGTACCTCATTCATTAAAAAGTATTAATTACAATGGACAACCTGCATGACAATTATTATGGTAAGAGCATACAAAATTATATTACTCTGGCCTCTGGCTTTCCCCCCCCCCCCTTTCCCACAGATTTCAAAGTACGGCAATCAATTTTAAATATTTATTAAACATTAATTTAGCCTTGCTAAACGTGGTTCAGCTTGCTCTGACTGTTATTTTGTCAATGGGGAGTTAAATCCCCTATTCTCTACCTTTCCTGCTACATCAATATTCATAATTATTTATTTAATCCACTGCTCTTTGGTTTATATTCACCAAATATAGTTTATATTTTTTTAAACTAACAAAATTGAAAACAAAACATTGTTAAGAAATAAACTGGTCCTAACACAGTCAGTATTATTTATTTATTTTATTTATTTATTTATTTATTTATTTATTTATTTATTTATTTATTTATTTATTCACATTAAATATCAGTTAATACATTGTGACTACAAACTAAACATACTGTATATATAATTTATATGTATATATAATTCCAACATGAAGAGAAATATAAATAATGGCACAGTGCATTAACTCAAATTTCAAATAAGAATTGTCTATAGAGGGGATTGCGCTGACGTCATGCGAGGAGGGCCAGAATGCACGGACTATCATATAAACAAAGTGTTCAATAATTTTTTACTTAACTTAATAAAATAAATTAAGTTTAAATACTTTAATAATACTTTAAATGTACACGATAGAACTCATAAAAAAAAATCTCACCGCCATAAAACTGTTAAAAGTATTTTTTATAATTTTTTTTCGTCATTTTGCATATGCTCACTGTATAATCTGGCCTGCCAAAACTTTCTCTTTTCCCTCCCTCCTGCGCCCCCTTCGCAATGTGTTAGTATAGGGAAACCCCTCTCCCGCCTCACGTAAACATAAACAGAAATCAGCTCTATAAAGTAATTAAATGTAAATGTACCAGTACATAATTATTATTATTTTGTTGTTTTAGTTTCAGATTTTAACTACTTAAAAGGAATATGTGTATTACTGTATTAAATTTAGTCAAACTACAGTATATGTGTACCAACTGGTATTTAATATGAATAAACAAAATAAATAATAAAAAAAATGTATTGTAATATACTTAAATAAAATTATCTTGTCATCTAAATTATTCTTTTTCTATGCGATAAATAACATTTTATTGGTAATAGGAATAATAAAAAACAAAGAAAAATTATTGTACTGCATTGTATACGGACAACTTACTTTTTTTTTTTTTTTTTTTTTTGCATGAATGAATGAAAATTACTGTAAGTATCTTCTAATTGAGACATAAAAACCTCCAGAAAGTATAAGGCCAGCATAAGGCCAAACATTCAATAATTAATTAAAATTGTTCTTCTAATTGAGACATAAAAACCTCCAGAAAGTATAAGGCCAGCATAAGGCCAAACATTCAATAATTAATTAAAATTGTTTGCCGTACTAAAAAATCTGCATGAAAACTTTTTAAATCATATGTATTTTCATGGATATAACAAAATCTTTTACGAATATTACTTAGTTTTTTTTTAATGCCATGACCTCTTATATATTAAGTAGTTGCTATTTAATTTGTAACTATGTCTGTGCAGGCTGTACAAGAAGACAGTGCTAGAACAGCTGGTTAACTCCTGTGTCTCCAAGGGCTACGCCTTCCAGATGGAGATGATCGTGCGAGCCAGGGAACGCAGATACACTGTTGGCGAGGTGAGAAAACATCAGACTCGTGATAAAGCAAAGAAAAGACTATGTAGTTCTTAACATTGCATTCCCAAAATGCATAAAAATTATTTCTAACATTATGAGCAACAAAAGCTGAATGGGGGAAAAAAAAAACTCTTAGACCATGCATGTCTAACCAGTATGATTGTCAATATGCATTTACATTATTAATTATAAAAATTTGTAGCTTGTTGTATGACAACATCCATTTTAGCTAAATCTTGTACCGACAGGAGACTTAAAAGTGTCTTTGTTATATATACATCATATCGGCAACGATATGTATTGAATTCGTGGATTGAAGGTCATCGATGTTTTTCTTCTTATCATTCATGCCTTGAGAAGTTAAATACGAGCTTTTAGTTTTGGCGTACTTCAAAGAATATGACACTCTGATTGGCCAGTCGAGCTGTGGCAAACTGCCCTCACTTTCTATACCCTGACTCTGCCATGGTTAAAAAGTTGCTGAGACTTGTAAACTTGTGTTTCAGCGCAAAACAAAAAGCTCGTATTCACTGCTTTGTCACCCATAAGGGCTGTGTATAGACACTTTTAAGTTCCCTGTCGGTACTATCGGCTAATGAAAATATGTGGCAAGTGCTCTGTGAATATTTGACAGTTAATTGTAATATAACTTCAAATTTCTTTTCTGTTTGATGTTAATCCCCCCCTTCCTTACCCCCAAAAGTATTAACATTCAAACTAATGGAGTATCAACCTCAATTTTTTTTATTGCAGAAATGGATAGAGGGTAAAAAGTTATGCTACCCTGATTTTTTTCAGATTTTTTAGAGCCCGGGAAGTATTTTTAAAAAATTATTGAAAGTTCTTTGTGTGACGTCAAGCGGCGGCAAGTATTATCTTTTTCTTAAAGGTGAACTGAAGGGATTGCTTTTTTTTTCCATTAGGGAACCTTATATTACCTATCCCATCCATCTGCACTAATTTTTTCATGGCATATACTTATTGTGCTGCTGTAGGACAATTAGTGAAAAAGTGAAGTTGTGACGTATCAGCGACGGTTGGTTGACTTAAAACTCGCTGCCGTGAAAAAACACATGAGCGACCGCGAACGACCGCGGAAACTGCCGAGGGAGCGGCGATCGGCTTGCGATCGCCACTCTCTCGGCAGTTTCCGCGGTCGCTCGTGTGTTTTTTCACGGCGGCGAGTTTTAAGTCAACCAACCGTCGCTGATACGTCACAACTTCACTTTTTCACTAATTGTCCTACAGCAGCACAATAAGTATCTGCCATGAAAAAATTAGTGCAGATGGATGGGATAGGTAATATAAGGTTCCCTAATGGAAAAAAAAAGCAATCCCTTCAGTTCACCTTTAAGGAGCGGCGTCTCGTGACGTCACAAAAAAAAAACTTTCAATATTTTTTTAAAAATAGTTCCCGGGCTTTAAAAAATCTGAAAAACAACTTTGCAACCTCTATCCATTTCTGCAATAAAAAAATTGAGGTCGATACTCCATTAAATGAATTGAACTGTCTTTACTAAATCCACTTTCTTATCTCATAATTAATTTACTTTGCATGTTTTTTGCAGGTTCCAATAACGTTTGTCGACAGAGTGTATGGAGAATCTAAACTCGGCAAGTCTGAAATCTACCAGTTCATCTCTGCTCTCCTCTACCTATTTGCAAACACTTAAACTCACTGTACTTTGACTCAGAAATTGATCAACTCGACTGAAAAATTTGTTGTTATTAAAAAAACTTGCCTTTTGAGTTAATGACTCTCTATAAGTTTTAATTAACATTGAGCTATACATTCCATATATTTGCTTGTAATTAAACTAATAGAAACATGGAATTTCAAATAATTAGAGTGAAATTTTTTATAAATTAAGTGGACAATATTGATAACTAACTAATAGTATTTTGCCTTACTTGTTACTGCATTATTTGCAAATAAAATCTTCTTCGGTTTGCAGTACATGGTAGATATGACTTAATTTCTATTATATATATTTAACCATAAATATTTTCATCACACTAATTATTAAGTTACTTATTCTATCGCTGAGTTCATTGTTGTTCCTAGGTCATTATCTGTACAGGCAAGCAAAAATTATGTCAACAAGTTAGCAGAAAAAGTCTCAAGTCTATTAATGAGATATTAGAATGTGAAAATTTTAGTGGATTAATCGAAAGAAGGGGTAAAAATATGGTACTGTGAATTTTTTCCGATTTTTTTGAGACCAGGAACTATTTTTAAAAAATTATTGAAAGTCTATTTTATGACGTCACGGGCGGCACTGCCCTATCCTTTTTCTTAAGGAGTGCCGCCCGTGACGTCATCAAAATAGACTTTCAATAATTTTTTTAAAAATAGTTCCCGATCTCAGAAAAATCTGATAAAATTCACAGTACCATATGTTTACCCCTTCTTTCGATTAAGCCACTAAAATTTTCACATTCTAATATCTCATTGGTTATCAAACATTTCATTAAAGCTGAAGTCCATTTACTTTCCTATATACTATATATGAATTTGACGATGTCTTTAAATATTTTACAATCATACTATAAACTTGAGTCTTTTTTTTTTTTTTTTTGTTGCTACCATGTTGAATGTATACAAAATATAAATTTAATTATAATTGTGCTAAATAATCATTTTTAATACAAAACTTCAAATATGTATAACCATACCATTTCTTTTAATTTGATAGTATCATGAATTAAGCTTCCCCGGCCATATTATACATAAATAGCTAGTTCATCGGTGCAGATCTTGTGGTGGCAGAGTATCAATTAATATTGATTGAATAAAAATGATAAATTTACAATTATATTACAATATTATTTTGCAACAGATTATTGCAATTATTATTACATATATTTTGTTGAAAATTATGTCGTTATATAATTAATAAAACATTCAAAAATTAATTATTTTACAGCTATAATATATAGGTTCAACAATAATTTTACTTGTGAACTAAATATAAAAACTTTGTATATTTAAATTAATTTAAAACATGCAATATATAAGATTAAATAAGATGTATATTTTTCAGTTTTTTAAACTATTTGATTTTTTTTTCTTTTTCTTTTTTTTTTTTTAGAATGTAGTAAATACTGATATAATAGAGGACATAAAGGACCAAGAGATGGCGCTGACGTCTGCAAATTTTGCTCTTTGCATCGAGGATACGGCAATACCTATAGCATGGATAGAAACCACAAAAATTATCAAATATATAGGAAAGAAATCACTTACGAAGTTGAAATATTTTTTTATATTTGTCCGAAAGTATTTGACAACTAATTATGGTGTTGTCATTTCTGTAAAATTATGCTGTGGCTGCTGACGACAGCTATAGAGCATTTACATGATTTTACAATGTTATAATCATATACAGCAATCCTCGCCAGACGCACGTAGTTCCAGCAGTTACTACATAGGGGGTGCACTAACTTTATGTCGGCATTAATGCCACATAAAATTTTTTGAGTATGATATGTGAAATGAAGTCAAATGAATGTATACGCATACGCATAACTAACAAATCTTTTTTTAATTCTTTTAGTAATATTATAATTAATATATACATGCATTGGTCACTGCAAGTCTATTAATTAATTAATTCACACACACACACGTACATATAGTACATATTTATTTATTTTTTTTTTTTTTATTTATTTATTCACATTAAATACCAGTTGGTACATTGTGACTACATTATACAGTTATTTATACAGTTATTTAATATCTGAAAACACAAAAAGAAATTAGTAAAACAATACATACATACAATTTATAATATACAAATAATTCCAATATATATAAAACAAAGATTATCAGAAATAAGAATTGACACGTTCATTATTAATATTTTTCTTGTGAATAGAATAACAATTCTTTTTAATAAGATAAGTAAACAATTGTGTCTTAAAAATTGATATACTTTCAATTTGTTTTAAAAAATCAGGAAGTTTATTATACAATAACGAGCTCAGAAGGAAATAATCTCTTTTAGTTTGCTCGTAAGCTCCATATTTTTTATGGATTAGGTTTGACTGCCTAGTATTATGTCCAGTAATATTTCTATTAATTTCAAACATAGAATAGTTTCTTTTAACATACATTATCATAAAAAAAATACAAATACTTGGAAAATTCAATATATTAAGTTGCTCCCATATTTTTTTACAACTTTGTCTGGCTTTTGCTTGAATCATACTTCTAATAATTTTTTATATATTATATATATATATATATATATATTATATATATATATTATGCATGGCAATTAAGCCTAAAAATTATTTTATATAGCATAATATATATGGCCCTGATGTAATTAATAATTTAAATATACTATTATACTTATATCTTATATTATATAATGTTACATTATATAGTGCATAAAAACAACATAATATAACTTCAACTCGTGTGTATATATTATATAAATTTATATTTAACGACTACATAAAAGTGTTTAGTGAAAAACTGAAAATTAATTAAATCAGAGGGTCTCTCAAAGTTTCCTCAAAGGAACTTTGAGGGTCTCTGGTGAAAAATCTAATCTAAATTTGTAGCGCGTAAATTTTTTCGAGAAAAAAAAAGAAGCGGAAAGATGCTAAACGACAGTAGCGATTAGGGATCGGCGATAGTGAAAAAAGTATCGATACTTTTTATATCGAGTACTTTAAAAAGTATTTATACTCATCAATACTATCGGCTCAAAATATATCGATATTTCGATATATCGGAAAATATCGGCGGTAATTTTAAAAAGATTAAAATTCAGCATATTTTTTAGCTTCTGGTGGGGGGGGGGGGGGGGGTAAAAATACATTTTTCTTTTCATGTAGTAAATATTACCAACATTTATTTTTTATGTACGTTATATATAATCATTTTAAAAAAAATACACAACAAGTTTTCAAGTATTCCGCCATCTTGAAAATACTAACCTGTACCTGTGTACTCTGTATACAGTTAAACAAGCCTTAGATTACGCCTGAGATCACAGACTAGACGTCGCCAAGGCGTAGTAATCTTATTTTTTTAAAAATGTCCCACAACAAGGTTATTTTAAACTATGGAATTTTTTAAAAATATTACATGCTTCTATAATATGTATAACTATTGGAAAAAAGTATAAAAAAGTAAGTTTAATTTGATTTCAAAATCGCGTCGCCACCACTTCGACCACTTTGCACCTCTTCCAGACGAAAGCCTGGGGCCAGTGGGGCCGCATGGAGCCGCTGTTGTGACAACACGTCGACACCAAAAATGCTAAAAACTTGAAAAAAAGTGGTGAAATTAAAAAAAATAGGCACCCTTACGCATTTAAAAGTAACATTCTGGATTTATTATAGCTTCTGGAGGCGTATATAGACGTATATTCCGATCTGTCTTTTATTTTAAAACGAACGCCTTTTTTCAGCTCAGCTGATCGGTTTAGTTCGATTCGGTTCGATTTAATTAATCGATTTCGAGCTCCTGTGACGTCACAATAACAAAAATCATGGCAGCGTGCCTTTTCTGTTCTGGTTTTAAAGTTCGCTAAATTAATGAACATTAAACCATGATGTCAGTACTAATAATAGGTTAAAAGTGTATTAGATACTTGGGATGGCCGCTAGGCAAGTGGATTGCCGCGCCCACGGCCGTGGCGTTCTCATAAACCGGCAAACTAAACTAGGGATGTGATGTTTTTTTCTAATCGAGCGCCTATCGTTAAAAAATGAAGATCGTAACGCAAAACGGTACTATTTTCTATTCAAAATGTCTTCCATACGTAAACTAAGGTTTGTGATACTGTATATAAATGAATAATTTATTGTAATACTTTTGCGGATATATCGGTGAAAGTATTTAGTATAAATCATTCCTTATACTATACGACCTACTATAATAATATATAGCTAGCTTATATTAGCTATAATAGCTAGGCTACACTATAATCTGCCAAAGCCAAGTACTCTCGAGCCAATAGTAAGTAAAACTATCGGAGGTATTGAGTGCCACTGCCAGCTAGTGGAAACCATCTTGTAGTAGTAAATGGCCAATCGCGTATTTTCGATCAATTAACGAGTAGATTTTCGTATTGGAAAAAGAATTTAAAAACGCATAGTATCGAACTCATGGACGAAAACCTATTTAATTAATAAATACTTTTTTGTCTTGCCTTGGTTTTTGATTACCGCGACTACCGCGAGTGACTTTTGCATGCATTTTTTGATAAATAGTATCGGCCGCGATACTCATAATTTAGTATCGAATACCCGATAATTATCGGCTTAGAAAAGTACTCGATAGTATCGATATATCGCCAGAAAAGTATCGGGTATCGAGTAGTATCGAAAAATATCGCCGATCCCTAGTAGCGATCCTGGTGGGAAAATTTAGAAACATATAGTTGAGGCGCCATTTTATCCATCTTTGCTTCATGGTTCACCATGAGTGATTATTCAGCGGTTGCTCCGCCTCAACCTAATAGTCAAAGTACAGCATTTGCTGCAGCCCTTCAACGAGCAAGACTGGTAATTATAAAAACAAAAAATTGGTTCGGGAGACAGTAATAAATCTATATTTCGATGACCCGGTGCCGCGTCCCTGATCCCTCCTACTTCACGTCACCTAGCGCCATGCTTGTTGTTATCAAATTATTTTTTCCTATTTTCTACCAGTAAGGCAATGATAAATAGCCTTATGTATATTGCAAACAATTCCTTAGGTATTAATGCGCATTCTAAAACATGAATAAATTACTTTTTCAATGTATATTTTTCACACTTTGTGCTCGAAACAGGTTATAGCCCAAGGCCACAGCCGAAAGCTTTCCTTTGGCTTTTGCGGCATCTCGATAATACTTTGTTGATTATAGGACTTGGTTTGGTTGCTAATTATTACACTGATAATTTATTGGCTTTTTTTGTTATACAGTTGTAATTACAAAGTACCTAGTACTTTTAAAGACTAGATTATAAATTATGAATTTTAGAAATTCGGCTTATTGAGCATTTTACGGAAAGAAAGCATATGGCGGCGATTTTTAGCCGCCTTTATTTTAATGAGGAAATGAGTTTTAATTTTTTTCCCCCATGTCTAGATTGCTGCGAAAATAAATCCCGGTGGTGCTAGTGACGTAACTGGTCAAAAGCGTCCTCTAGAAGACGGGTCAGGTATGGACTGGACAGGTAAATTGAAGTTGGCCAAGTCTCCATGAATGTTCCATTGTTCTGCAAAAAAAAAATTTTTTTTTTAATGAAAATAATTATTAATTTTGACAGAAAAGTGTTTTTATTGCAGAATAATTGGAATAGTAACAGCAAAAATATGTCATTTTTTGACATTGGCTTAAAAAATTTACAGCAATTGTCAAGCACTTTAGTTTTTTGTTTATTTTTTTTTTTTTATTATTATTATTAAAATTGAATAAATTAAAATAATATTCTGCTATTATTTTCCATACTTGTAAAAATAGACCTATATTTTTTTTAAAGATACCCTTAGATATTTATTAATTGTTTATTACATGCACTATACAATTATTCAACTCAAATTTAAAAGCCTGACATAAAATGTTGTTTATCTAGGGGTATGCATACTTTTTGTTTTTTTGCATGCATGGTCTATCAGTAAAAAGCTTAATAGTGCCATTTTTTTTATCTTTTATGTAATAATTACCTAAGCTTACCAGTAATATACTGGCACTGAAATGGTCTTTGTAACTTATTGTGGCTTGATCATTTTAAAGCAAATTTTCTCATATTTGCAGCATCTCATCATGCAGTTGCTGTGGTGATTTGTATATATTTCATCCTCCTTTACTTACCCCGATCCTTGATCCTGCTTGAGTTAGTGCAAGACGTACGTGCTGTTGTTTCTTTTTATTATTGTGTTTGTGGTATTAATTAATAATAATAATAATAATAATTAAATTACTAAAAATAAAACTATAATAATTAACATGGAGACTTGGCCGTTTTGATGCCATATTTCAGGCTGTGCTCACATAATCAGACACCCTTTTTTTTTTCTAATATATTGATGCATACTTCAGAGTATGCTACAAGTAATCATCATCTTAATAACATAACACTAAATAACTGTTCATTGTTTTTTGTTTATATTTATTTACATTTTTTGTTTTTGTTTGTTCCAATAGTACCTACTAATTAAAAAAAAAAAGTTTTTGTTACCAAATTTGAAAAACATTGATGCTAGTGCTTATAATATCCCGAACTTACTAATTTTAATTGCCTTTTTTTAACATAATTTTCAAAATCATTGCATTTTTTTCTACATACATAAATAACCACTTATGATCAAGTTTTGGATTATTGACACACCTTAAACGATATTTGTTTTTAGATTATTTTTCATCCAACCCTTTGTTTCATGTTCCTTTACCTTTTATTTTTTACTTTTTTTATTATCTTTCTTCATACATTTGTTGATTTCCCTACTTATTTTTGCATTTCAATCTGTTATCATATCGCAAATTCCCATCATCGCTACACCATTTTTGTCATATGATTACGACATCACACATTGATATTTGAGTTGTATACAAACAAATTGTCTCAATTCAGTATTGCCAAAAGAGGGAGGGGAGGGGGGATTAATCAAACTATATAATTTGATTTGTTGAATGTATGATTTCACAAGGTTAAAATAGAAAGAGTTAAAAATCATTATTACGTAACTTGGTGTTAGGTAATACTTGATTTTGAGTAAAGGAGATCGCGGTCCCGTAAAAAGTAATTGGCATTGCGTGTTATAGGAAAATTTCAATACATAAAGTAAACCTAATTTCCTGGATCCTTTGAATTTACATAATAACAAGTTTTTACTGTATCATAAGATCAAATGGATATTACCAGCTGTTGTGACTTGACGGCTTTTGTTTGTATACAACTCATACCACGGCATGTTGTAGTGTGGTAGATGCATGCATGTGTAACGTTGCTCGCTGGCTCTAGAACCTGAGGCGAAGAAAGCGGCTGCATCAGTGAATGACCTTGGCAGCGCACAGCTTGCCGCAATCAGACAACAGGCCGCAGCAATGGCTGCCGTGACAGCTCCAGGCGGGGGAGGACCCAGGCCCGTGGCCTTGGGACAACCTCACCTCGGAGGAGGAATCATGTCCGAGGACATCCGAGTACCGGACAAGATGGTCGGACTAAGTAAGCAACTTTCATACATATTTCAAGGCTATCCATAAGATATGTAATGTTTTCTGTAAATTACTTCATAATGTTGTGGGTTATTTCTCATTCAAATTTTTTATCAAAATATTTGGTTCAAAATTGATTGACAATGTCACATTTGATTAAAAAATTGTCCAAGTAACCAACTTTTGATATCATTGCTATGATATTTATTTTTCTGTGAAAACATTTGTTGTACCGGTATTGGTCAGATATTATAGCGTCTTCAAGTCAGCTGATTTTGTGGTGTCCTCTCCAACCTATTTATACCTACGTGTAGAAAGAAGAAAAAAGAATATTGTTGGGGCATTAAAAAAGAAATTTAATAGGGAAGTAATTTCTTGATTAAAAATCACAAGACAATGGGGAGGGGGGGGGGCAGGACATGTTTTCAAATTAAGAGTTGCCGAGAAGAAATTTAACTTTATGACATGGTGGCTTATGGAGGAAACTTTCCCGCCGGGGAACACTTAAAGCCTCCAATTTAGTTTAGTAATTTTTGGTAAAAAGAGCTATGTAGTTTTCAGCTCCTCTACCCTTTTTTGGTTGCCTATTTTTTCTTCAATTTAAATTTGAGGTTAATGCTGATATTAAAAACATTAAAAGAAAAATCATATAAAGAATAAGCTTATTAAATTTTCGCAAAAAAAAAAAAAAAAAAAAAAATGACTTTAGTTGTAACAAATTTTATTTTAAAATGTGGCGTGTTGATAAGTTTGTGCTTCGCTCTAGGCAACAGATCAACCCACAAGTCAAGCGTGGTATCACAATCCAGCACGTATCTGGATGAAGTCAAGGAACCACTGCTTGATCATAGTAACAAAATTACCGTTTTTATGTTCCTCAGGGCTGCAAATTAATCAATTTTACTTTGCAAATTAATATCATTGTGGCACAAATTTTCTTTAAATTTACGCACAAATGCTTCTTCAAAAGGATCTAAAATTTATATAGAAGTATAATAAATAAGAAATAAATAAATGGGGTAGAAAACAAATATCTCAACTAATGAAGAAATTGCCTTAAAAACATAAATGCATTTTATATTTATGTCTATATTACTGTTTATATTTTAATGGGGAACTTGAAAGCAATGATATTGCTCCTAACAAATACATAATAATATCAAGATTTAATAACTTTTAATAAAAATATCCAAATTTAACCAAAGACTGTTGATGTCTAACTGCTTGTTGTGGTTGCCAGTCATTGGTCGTGGCGGGGAGCAGATCACACGACTACAGAACGAGGCTGGCTGCAAAATACAAATGGCCCCAGACAGCGGTGGAATGCCGGAACGAGTATGCACTCTCACAGGACCCAGGGATGCCATTAAGTAAGTCAAGTAAAATGTTATTCCATATAATTTTTAATTCGTAATTGATAAATTTCCTTGCAGAAACTAGTTTTTACTTAGTATAACAAATCTAAATTCTATTTCTAGGACTCTTTGACAGTTAACATTTAAAAACCTTATTTGTGTTCAGTCGTCTCTAATAAGAACCTTATCAATGGATACAAACTTAGAATTTGTTATAAGGTAGTAACATGGGGTTTGTTTGTTCACAGCCGTGCGCGGGAGTTGATCATGTCGATTGTCCAGCAACGTAGTGGCAGGGAAGGAGGAGATGGAGGCGGTCGAGGGGGTGGCAGCAGTGACGGGGGCGGCGGAGGAGGCGGTGGGGGAGGAGGGGGTGGCCAGTCAACAGTGAGTAGTGCAGCCTCCTCGAGCAGGCCTGTTTGTACATGTTGTTTATCAGCGGTGCTGGGACATGCGCTTGGGGCTAGTCCAACACATCCGGCCAGGACAAGACTTCGAAGAACATGTTATCATGCTTGTGCACTTTCTCTTTGTGTGTTGAGAACGGGTGTGAGTGTGTTTGTTTTTGTTCTCTTTAGAATTGGCCACGACAGGGGAGTAGATTTTTTTTTATTTAATATTTTTTTTTTGTAGAGCTCATAAACTTGAGTGTTTAATAATTTTGGAAAACAAGAGATTGGCAAACAAACAAAAAATCACATTCTCTATGAGGTCGTCAGTGCTATGCAGTGCGTGTTTCTTTTTTTGTGTAGCACCCGTTGATCTTGCGGGGTCGTCGTGTTACAGATTGAGATGATGGTACCTGGGCCCAAGGTGGGCTTGATTATTGGTAAAGGAGGAGAGACCATCAAACAGCTCCAGGAGAGATCTGGTGCAAAACTGGTTGTAATACAAGAAGGACCAGAATCAGAGTCTGAAAAAGCTCTAAGAATTACTGGAGATCCTCAAAATCTGGAGGTTAGGGAATATTTTTTATAAGCTTCTTTTGAGCTTTTAATTTGTTGATGCCAAGTGAGACAGTGATAAATACAGATATGTTGGGGGGTATTCTTTTGTCAAGCAAACTAAATGATACCTTTTGATCTCTGATGTTATCTGTAACTCTTGGTAGTAAAAAAAAATAAATATATATATCAAGACCTTCTTCACTTTTTTTTTAATCCAAGCACTGAGCCACTAGGGAAGATGTGGTAATGCTCTACTCTTGTGTTCCAGTATGCTAAACAACTTGTGTATGACTTACTAGCTGAGAAAGAAATGCAGGTAAGGGAAACAGTATCAATGATCCCCCTCTTAAAAGACACAAAAACAAAACAATATTTACTTTCTCGCAGCATAGAAGTCTTAAAAGGTTGCTGGGTTTGTTTATTAACAGTAAAATTAACATTTGTTGTAGTATTGTTTTTTTTTTACTTGTGGCTTGAGAGTGATGTGTGAGAGCTGATATAATGCAAGTTGTGTCTTGCTTTTCTGACCACCAGTCGTTCAACCGCGGTGGAGGTGGTCCTCGTGGTCAAAACCAGAACTTCAACGAATTTGGAGGAGGTGGCGGCGGAAGCGGCGGGGGGTCGGACTCAGCAGAGGTAGGACGACGAGTCCATCCTCACTCTTCGCTTCGCCTTCTTTCACATAACAATGCAGGGATGTGTTGGACTTGCCTCACAGTACCATCCTGAAGACAGGCTTGGAATGGCTATTTTTTTTTTTTTTTTTTTAATTATACTTTAATCATTATAAACAATGCTTGATATAATTTTCGTTAAATGTACTACAAGTTACTTGAAAATGTATATTATGGTACTGAAATTATTTATTTTTGTATTTTGACTGTCTTAATTTAAAAGAATAAAACTAGCCAGTCCATTCCTGTCAGCAAATAAGCATTGCACGACTGTAAATTTTTTATTAATTAACTCTTAATTAATTCAAACTGGTAGTATCAACATAGTACTTTCATTGATGGAGATGATCACTTTGTCAGGTTGCTGTTCCGAGAGCCGCAGTTGGCGTGGTGATAGGCAAGGGTGGAGACATGATCAAGAAGATCCAGAACGAGACCGGTGCACGAGTGCAGTTCCAGCAAGGTCGTGATGATGGACCGGGAGAACGTCGCTGTCTACTTACCGGCAAGCCTAACCAAGTAGAGCAAGCTCGCAGGAGGATAGAGGACCTCATTGACAGCGTGTTGGTAGGTGTATGTACTTCCATAGACTGACTGGCCCACCACAAACTGTAACAAACCTCTCTTTCTTCTTCTTCCTTAACAAAAAGGTCGCTGTCAAGTGCGTCAAAACAGGTATTCTTTACCCTAAAACCTTTCCTGTAAGAAATTTATAGGTTGGGCCTTTAATTTAAATTTTTTTAAACATTGATTTTATTGCATTTTGTGATTTTCTACCTTTTTTTTAATAATAAATCTTATGAACAGAAATATTGTTAACATTCTTGTCTTGTTAATTAACTTGCTTGTTCTAATTGTTCAGAAATCACCTTTTTACTAAACATTTGTTGTTTTATTTATATAAATTTATTAATTTATTTTCCAAATTTGTTGTTTTGACATGATTTTATTTCATCCTATTTTACATACTTGATTAAAAATAATAATAAAGCCTGTCAATATAAATCAAAAGAAACTAAAATCTTTTCTTCAATTTGTGGCCAATCTTAGTTATTATGATCATACATGCAGGGTAATTCATTATTCATTCTTTATATTATTATAATACAGCAAACAGAATGAGATGAAACATCCTTCTTGTATAGTCTTCACTGGACCCTTCTAAATGCACTTGCTCTGCCGTGCAGGCTCGCTCCTAATGTCGGGTGTCTTGTTGCAGAGGAGAGACAGCGAGATGGGTCGCGGAGGAGGCAGGGGTGGTGGAGGGGGAAGAGGAGGGGGCGACGGTGGGAGAGGAGGTCGCGATAACGGAGGTCCTCCTCAGTTTGACCGCATGGGCGGAGGGGGCCGCGGGGGTGGGGAGAACAACTTTGGAGGCCCCGGAGGAGGGGGTGGTGGGGGCGGGGGAGGTTGGGACCGTAGACCGGGAGGAATGGGCCAGCCCCCCAACCACATGAATGAGAAGCAAGAGATCACTTTCACGGTACCAGCTGCAAAGTGCGGCATCATCATAGGCAGAGGTAAGCTAATACATTCAATATGGCATGTAGAGCTTTAAATTTGAAAGGAGAAAGGACAGTTTTCAAATTTAATATGTATTAAGGGTAAGATAACACGAACATTCGATTGTTGATAGTCCCATTTGATTAACATGTAATCCTTAGCAACCTCATAATAATTCTGATTTTTTTTTAAAGTCGGTTCTTAGCACCAAAAAAATGTGGAAAAAATTTCAAAACAATCGGACGATCCAATTTTTTGAAATGAATTTTTGAAATTTTCAGTATAGGGCTTTCCCATGGAGACCTAAACTAAGAAATTAATATAAAAAAATTGGATCGTCCGATTTTTTTGAAATTTTTTCCATATTTTTTTGGTGCCAAGAACTGTCTCTCAAAAAAAAAAATCAGAATCATTATGAGGTTGCTAAGGTTTACATGTTAATCAAATGGGACTACAACAATCGATTGTTCGTGTTACCTTACCCTTAAGCATTAGCAATTTGAATTTTATTTACTTTATTTTTATTTAAATTATTTATTTGCTTCACTTTATTGACATTTCATTGTTTATTTATTCTTTTATTGTTTCGCCTCTCAAAATCTATCACTGTTGCCTGTGTTAGAAGAGTGCTTCATTTTGGATATAAAAACTAAAGTTGTACAGTTATTGGTAATGAATGGGGCCTGCATGTATGGTTTTGGGATGTTGAAAATTTATTTCAAAGCAATGCCATGGGAAGCAAACTGTGGTTGAATATCTGTCAGGAAAAATCAGATCAGCGTGGTTCTATGACTCTGAGGTGTGCCTGCACTTTGTCTAAGAAGAGACTAAGTGGCCCGTGGATTTCCGACCCCCCTTGTATTTTAAAAAAATAAATGGTTCATGTGGGTGCTGTTAATAGCTACCAATATGCACTTCATTTCATTGCTTTAAAAATAATTTCTTGTACAATATTTTGCTGTGAAATATTAAAAGAATTAAAATTACATAAAAACTTCTAAGCAGGTCTTTGTAAACATAATGAATTTCTAGTTGTTAAATTATTTTTATGATCCAACTATGTAATTAATTATCTGCACTTACTAACTTTATTAATAATTGAAGTATTGGTTCAATAACAACCTTCAAATGAGAATTAAAGATTTATGTTTAAATGCTAACTAGCGTAGCAACATTGTGTGGATTTTTAAGAGTCGCATTTTTGCCCTTAAGGCGGAGAGACCATCAAGCAAATCAACCAGCAGACGGGCGCTCACTGTGAGCTGGACCGCCGACCACCCCCCAGCCCCAACGAGAAGGTGTTCGTGATCAGAGGCTCGATGGAGCAGATCGAGAGTGCCAAGCGGCTCATCAACGAGAAAATTGGAATGGTACGGCTTAACATCACTCCCTAACTAGAAATTAAAATTAATGTTTTAAACACTTGTGATTTCATCTTAACCTGAAAAGTAATCAATTCCGTCTCTTAATGGCTGTTATTTTTTATATATATATATATAAATTAACTTTTTTCAAACTAATATATTTGTGTTATTTTTCTCTAAAAAGTAAAGTACTGTAATTGTTTTAACTTTTTAAACAAACAGAAAGTGATTAATTTCTTGTTTTGGTTTTCAGCCACCAGGACCAGGGGGCGGAAACCCTCAAGCCACTCAGTATCCTCTCGGACAGGGGCCTGGAGGGTAAGCACACCTCAATTTGATGAGTCATAGAACCGCGTTAATCTATTTTCCCTTCCAGACAACAACCACAGCCACAGTTTGCGCCACAGGGCTGGGGCAACGCATATCAACCATGGCAAAACCCAAATCCAAATGACCCAAGTGAGTTTCACTCTTACCAAAAATATCATGTTTTTAAATTAAGCAGCCTAATTTGGAAGATTTTCTACATTTTTGCTTTTTTGCCTTCTAAAATATTTGATTATTTTGATTGAATGAGGACAATTATTTTGATGCTGACAAGCTTATCATCTCCAATTAGTGCTATCTTCAAGTATTGTCTTGTGTTTACCTGGGTGTGTTGTTACAGATGCAGGTGGTCCAGTGTCAGTAAACCCTCAGACAGGACAGCCAGATTACAGCATGCAGTGGGCAGAGTATTACCGCTCTCTAGGAATGTTGCGAGAAGCTGAGATGATTGAACAGCAAGCTAAGGCACAGAAGGTAAAAATTTGTTTTATTTTTAGAGTGGATTGAATATATCTTCAGTAATAGAAACTTCAATAAAATAAAAGGGGGGGGGGAGCTAATTTAACGTTTTCTTTGTGTATTTTATTCCTTGAAAGTTAATTTTTCTTTCAATTATAATGAGAGTGCTTGTAGCAAATGGTACCGTTATGGTGATATGTGCAGGGCATGCAGCCTCAGCCAGCGCCTCAACAAGCTCCACAAGCCCCTCAGCCTGGTGGTGCTCAGAACGGACAGCCTGACTACAGCATGCAGTGGGCAGAGTATTACAGATCAGTGGGCAAGATCAAGGAAGCAGAAGCTATTGAGGCTCAGATAAAGGCCTCTAAGGTAAGCATATAACAAATAATGTTTCAGATGTTATTGCTTCCTTATGTCATTCATGTAAAATATTTCCTCAATGGCAACTTGGAGTAAAAATTGGTGAAGCCCAAGGTCTGACAGTTATTTTCTCATCAGGGTGGTCAGCCAGGAGGTGCGGGTCAGGGAGGACCTCCCCAGCAGCCTGGAGGAGCCCCAGGAGGTGCGCCAGGTGGTCAGGTACCCGGCAGCCAGGCCTACCAAGCAGCATACGGTTACGCAGCAGCAGCTGGCTACTATGGAGGCCAAGGCCAACCTGCAGCCCAGAACCAAGCATACAGCTACCCTGGCTATGGTGGTTATGGCGGCCAGCCACAAGGACCAGATAATCAGTGAATCACTACTGTGAGTAAACAACCATCGGCACAATTATTTTATGTCTAGATCACATTATAGAGTGAATCGCTATTTATTATTGCTTCAATTGTTTTTTGTGCAGTTGTTATGAAACTAAATATATGAAACTTCATTGTGTGTTATTTATTTATTTTTTTTTTCTCTCGCTATTGTTTAGATCTTAATGTTGTAGATTTTTTATTGTTGTTGTTAACCTGTTATGATATGGCAAATTTTTTTCTACCCCTTGGTTTACATTACCCATTCATGCATACATTTTAGTTGTGTAATAGGTCTTTGTAATGTTATAATTATATGTTGCTGTTTTTGTTTGGTGAATAGACAATATAAGGTGAGTGTAGAATGCAACCCTGTTTCTCTCCCCCCCTACAAAAAAAAAAACTCTGTATATACTAACGTCAGAGGTTCTCTTTCAGATATTATATACTTTACTGTTGTCTGTTACTATTATCGTTATTATTTTTCTGTTCTCTATTTTAAAATTTGTCTTGTATTTGTAATTATATATAACAATAATAATTAACATACAGGTAGGTAGGGATTTGCATAAAGTGCTATGTTTGTCTTTTTTCAGACTTTGTCTCCTCCCCATGGTTGCTCATCTCTTTCTTCGTACGTACTTGTGTGCGGATGAGGATATTCATGAATATTATGCGTAGCCTAGCGGTTGCCACCATCAATTGTTGCAACAAAGCGACACAAATTTTGGGTGGCAGATGTATTGTTTGCCACTGAAAGATGATGAGAATGCTGCCCCAGGTGTCAACAATAAAAATATAATTATCACATGAACATTTATTTGTGCTCCTAGTTATTAAGCTTACAACTTTTTGTCTTTATTTTCTCTCTCTTTCTATCGTTATTCTCACCAATTATCTGCTTATTAGTGGTTTACTACTATTTTTTTTTGTCTTTTTTTTTTTTATTATTATTCTTTAGCAGGATTGGAAAAATCAAGTCCAATTTTTTTATTGGAAATGAATCTTGTGTAGAATTAGAAGTGTTTACTATTATATATTTTTTTTTTCTTCTATGGTTTTATTTTTTGGGGGTAACATTGTAATAATGACCCACTTTAAGGTTAATGTGTTTTTTTGAGCAGATATATATCTATCTTATATATAAATATTTCTCAATTAAGTGTTTACCATTGCATTTGTGACAATTAATTATTGTTATCATTAATTAACACTAGAAATGAGAAGAAGAAAAAAAAAAGGGTTTGTGGTTTTTTGTGCTAGGTTTAACTTACCTTGCAAATCTTGTATTGTAATCATCTACTAATTTAGAAATAATACTGTATGAAATAGGTCCTTGCACTCAATAATAATAATAAAAAGTATGTGTAAAATCTGTTTTATTCTTGTTTCTATATATATATATATGAAAAAAGTTTTAAATCTAAACGGTGTGACATTAAAAAAAAAAAAGGTTTTTGTGAATTATCATTTAACTTTCAATAGTTCATTTTTTAAAAAAGATATATATGAAATATGTAGTTGCAAAATATCTCTGTTTTAGTACAAAAAATATGAACAAAACGTTTACTCAATTGCTACTTGTTAAATTAAGAAATGTTGAAAAGCGTCTGTCTGTCTGTCTCTGCTTACAAGACTGGTCGGTAACCAGCCCGAGGGATAGTCGCTCAAGTTGCTCGCTTGGCTTTGCGACTTGCTTCGTTCCCGCCACTCACACCGGCAAGGGCCTGACATCTGAGCGCTGCGAACCCGCCGAGTATTAGGCTCGTCCTTGCGACTGCACCAACCAACCACAGAACAATTTGTCTATAAATTGAATCTCGTTGCTATGTCTTTGTATGAAAGGGTATATATTTTTGTTGGTTTAATTTTATTTTGTTTTTTATTGTATGTCTTGTAGAACTATCTCCCCCCCACTTTTTTTTATGCGTTCCTTTTAAAAACAAAACACAAAGAAATGGTAACTTATATAAACAAAGTTTTAAAGATATGGTGTAGTAAATGTATTTTTATTTATATAATATTGATTTATTATTCAGATTGTTTCGTACATAATTTTGTTTGGAAGAGTTTAATAATTTATTTAAAATTTGTGCCTAAGTTAAAAAAGTTGATTTATTTTATTTTTTCGTTTGTGTTACTGTGTTTGGTTTATTGCTGATTGGTTGTGACTGTCTTTGTTCAGGCGCATAAACTTAGCTCACCCTTCGTTTCCACACCCCAGATAATCGAGGCTCGCTATGAGATACTACTACTGTCGTCTACTATGGATGAAGCGCGACGTATATATTTTATAATCATGTTTTGTTTAAAACATATACACATGTCCTCCCAATTACTTGCTCTCAATATATGACCGTGTTTATATTTATATATATATTATATTTTTATTACGATACTAAAGTTTAAAATATAGTGGCTCATGTACTAATCATAACCTGTTATATGACATGATTTTAACAGGTATCAGGTTGCAGTTCCGCAAAGTACAATCTTGTGTGAATGAATGCCTAATTTAGTTTAACTATATTGGTTATTTGTTTATCAACATCCTTGTCATGTCATGTTTTTTTTTACAGCGTATACTGCAAAAAAAATATATATATTGTATTTTTCGTTTTGATAACCGTCGTTTGTTTTGATTCGTAATTTGATTTAGCTAAAGAAAAAAAAAAAGAGTATTATTTGTGATTTTTATTTATTTTTTTTTTAAATTGTTAAGGAATTTGCGGAGTGTCCTTATTATTAAACTTTTGTGAATAATTTGAATTGCCTTATAACTTTATTATGATGTATATTTACAATTGAATTGTGAGGGTATTATACTACATTTTTATTTTGTCATGTCTTTTTTGATCGGTGTATCTATGCTATATTGCTTGCTCGTTGCAGGGAAGGCATATGCTTGGTGCAAGCAGGCAGGGCAAGTGACTTCTAGTGACTCGTTGCGTTCAAGTGACACTCGCTCACGGCAAAATGTGGGAAAAATTTAGTTTATTTTTGCTTCGGAAAAAAAAAACTTCATAATTTTTTTGAAAACAAAAATTTCAGTTCGTGTAAAAAGTTTGACCCGAGTGTTAGAACTTAAATTCTTAGGGACATGCTACATTCCAATCTCCCCCCCCCCCCCCCCCCAAGCCCCCACCCTCCATGCAGGCCCTGCAAAAGTTAAACCCAGTGTGCGTGAATCCAGTGATGAAGGTACTGACAGAAGCAGAACAGAGACTTAAAAAATTTAGGATTACGAGGACCTTTTTAACAAATTAAAAAAAAAAATAAACTAAACGTATATAACGAATTAAGTAAGAAATTTAAAAAAAAAACTTTTTCCTGCTAATAATAAATTATTGTTATCAATAATTATATTATTTGTAAGAGTATGATCTAGTGTAATGAAAAATAATATTATGTAGTTATTTGTCATTAATAATAACAAAAAGATGAAATAAATATATTGTCTTTTCATTACTATTATGTTCATACAAACACCATGATGATGATAGTTACAGAGATGAGTATATTTTTTGTTAGTAAATAAAATAATGTGGAAAATGCCAACAACAAAAATTGTTTGTACTAAATATTCTATATTTTTTAAAACTAGGAAAAAAAAAAAAATATATATAACTTAAGGATTTACTATCCACTCAAGAATTTATTAATGTCCACTGAAATGGTAATTATTCCATGAGTAAATCAATTTAATAGCAATTAAAGGACAAGCTCTTTTATCTGAACTTTGTTGTGTCCTAAATATGTGCCATAATTTGGCTCAATAATTACGGTACATGCATAAATTTCATGAAACCTAAATAAATGTAAGTTGCTATAACATTTTAATTATCTAATTGGACATTTTAGACGGCATAGAATTTGCATTTATTGTTTGGTTAATTAGTGCATGTATGAAGATTGAGCTTTCAATCTGAAGCAATATATTTCCAAATTAAAACTTAGTTATCATTTTATCCATAAAACTGAATTAAAATTACTGATTATTTAAGCTTAAGGGTAAGGTAACGCCACCAATGTTAAAAAAAATCCCTCACAAAAATTCTGAAAAAAATTTAAAATGTTCTCCTCTACACCCCCTATCAGTAGCTAAATAATATCAGGTATACAAATACGATCTAGTTTTTGAGTTATGAATTTTTAAAGTTGACCAATTTAACATGGGAGTTTCATTTCTCCATGTTAAAGTAGTCAACTTTAAAAATTTATAACTCAAAAACTAGATCGTATTTGTATACCTGATATTTTAGGTACTGATAGGGGGTATAGAGGAGAACATTTTAAATTTTTTTCAGAATTTTTGTGAGAGGGATTTTTTTTAACATTGGTGGCGTTACCTTACCCTTAAGTTTATCAAAGATCTCTCTCTTGTTGGGAATAAATTAAATTATCAGGTTTCGGCTATGCGTAGCGTTACGTTCCAAGAAATTTCGAGTGTTCGGTTGGCGCGTAAAAATAAGGTTCCAAAAGTACTTGTATTACCTACTAGATGGCGTTGAAGTGCTAAAAAATTATTTTCACATAATTTTAAGCCGCGAAGATTAGGAGCGCGCTGGGCGATGCTTTCCTCACAAACAGTAGGTCCTCGTGTTCCGAGGGCGCGTGATCTCGATGGACAAGGGCATTCCACAGCGATCTATTAAAACGAATCGACTCTTGCCTTAGACCAAACACATAACCTGTTTCATACACGATGGTAACGAGAACCCGCGTCTTTTGTCTTGTCCTGCTGGTCACCTGGCAGCTCCTGCTAGCTACAGGTAGGAATAATTAATTTATTCACGCTCGCAAAATTCAGATTGTTTAATAATATCATACCTTACGTTGACGCAAAATGCGTTTTTTTTTTTTCTTTCTATTTTCAAAATTATATATTTTATTTTTCATTATACCGTTATTTAAATTAAAATGTAAAATATATAATTTAACAAATTCACTTTTCATTAAACGTAAAAATTCAATTTGTTAAACAACAATGAAACTTTTATTCTAGAGGTTCATAGAGATCAATTTAATCAGTGGAAAAATATGAACGAAGACTTGACCTTGGTGCACAATAAATGCTATAGCTAGAGAGCAGGCTCTTCTCATCCTCTCATAACAAGCATTATGAGATAATGGTTCGATATATTGTGTAGGACTATTTACATAATAATTTAATAGCTTCTTATGTCATCACAAAAATTTTCCTTTCACATATTCAAAACTGTTGCAATTATTTAATATTATATATATATAATATGCATTTAATAATTTATTTTTAAGTGGGGTACATAAATAAAATTACAAACCGGAAATGATTGAAGTTTTTATATGTTACATCAGGTCATTTAACTTAATTATTTTAGCAAACCATATATCAAATTATGTTTAATTTATTTGGATTTGGCAATATTTATATATGATCACATACACCCCCTCAATCGATCTACTCTGTAATAATTCTGCAGAAATTTCTTTCCGCCTGCGAAGCGAGTAACGCAACCTGCGTTACTTAGCTGTTAAAAAGGTTGCCTGCTTTTTGTTGACCCGGACGTCAAAAGCTCAGCGTCATATGTGTGTAATATATATGCATTTTTCATTTTTTTTTTTTTTTTTCTCATACTTTAGTTTTTAAGCTAACATGCAATAATCAAGGTTGATTTGAGTGTATAGATATTTTTATCTGACTCGACTATGTGTATCTATTGTACTGTGATTTTTTAATACAATAAAACCTTTTTAAACTGGCATGAAAATGTTTTTACAGCTTCATCTCACCAACGATCATTGGAATTTTATGCATAATAATTATATATGGCATCCAATTTTACTGTTTTTATTTTATATTTTATATAAATTTTGCACATAAAAATTCAAATTAATAAAATAATAATACTGACAAAAATTTACCTAATATTATAGTCTAAAACTGTATAATATTACATTCTGAATATATGATGACAAAAAATAATAAGTTAATCCTACAGTATATATATAAGGTGTTAAGTGTAATTTGTATGTATGACTGTGAACAGTAAAGTGGGGAGACCATTCAAGATAAAGTTTGTAGACAAAGTTAATACAGTACGTTCATGCGTTTCAGACATGCAAAAAGCTTCTTCTCCCCCAACATATAATGTTAGTTGTATTATCTTTTACGATTTGTCTACTATTTTATGAAACATTTCTAAATGTATAATACTATAATATTACGTATAGCTAACAATATTCATTTATTTTATAGTATATAAATGTGTGCGTAATTTGCATGTATACTATTATATGTTTTGTCACGTAATATATATATTTTTTTAAAACTTTTTTAACGTGACTTTCTTATTAATCTGAAAAAATGAATTTTTGTCCCCCCTTTTTTTTCTCATCTCACTGGTTATGTAGTATTCATTTTTTTTTCTCCCCTTTGTCTGCCGATGCGCCGTCTTTTGTCTCTATAATGTGAAGTGTGCTTGTTGGTTGCTCATTACTGACTTCCACTTGCCGCCTTGCCGCCGTCGGATCACGGTACAGAAAAAGAGAGCGTCTTTTTTTTTTTTTTTGTCAACGATGCAGAGAAATGCGTACAATCAATTATACCACTACTATATAGAATATACATTATATTTTGCGTGTATGCTATATGGAAAACCGTCATAGTCTTCTCATTCTCTTTGACTTTTATTTACACCCTAGCTTTTTATTTAATGAAGGTATTATTTTTTTCCATATTTTACTTCAAAAGAATTGTATATTATATAGTTTTATATACAGTATATAAAAAAAATGAAAGCTTGTAAATTAAAGTACATTTTATTTACTTTTGTTTTAGTTTTTTTTATCAAAAAAATAAGGGATTTATTTTTTTGTCACAACTTTAGTAACTGGTTTGATGGAAAATATTTAAATTAATTTTTCATAAAGAATATATTTTTATAAAATAATTTATTTAACAATTACCATAAATTGACATTAAAAAATAATTTGTAATTAAAAATATTGATTAAAAATATCACAATACATTTGAACGTAATTAACAAAAAAAACATCCGAGGAAATATCTTGTGCTGTGTTCCCGAGTCGTTGCAGCTGTGTCACGGGTTGCGGGGATTCAAGGGGCATGACGCTCTTGGCTCAATCTCTATCCTTTCACAGAGGTTATACGTAAAGTAGTTTTTTTGTTGTACTTTTCCTGATGGTAAATCAACCCCAGGGGGGTCTCACTTGGCAAGGCTCTAACAATAAAAAGCTAACAGCTGCTGGCTTGTCCTAGTGGCGATATAACGATGCTGCAAAAGTCACAGTGCAAAGCTGATGTGGTTTTATGCCTTTTGTCCTCTCGTTCGACCGGTCACGGCTTAACAATATTAGGCTCCCAAAAAAAATGATGCCTCGCACCGTTTGTTATACTGACGTATTATTCTATATTCTATTGTTATATGTTGGTGAAATGTGTATTTTTATATATGTGATTTTTCTCTCTTTTCTCTGTAACACCATCAGGTGCCATAGATACACATATAATATATATATTTTTATAATACATTATAACGTGCTGACAATACGAAATATTACACTAGATTTCATGAATTCAAATTAATGTTTTATGACTGTAATAAAATATTATTAGTTCTTTTTATGCTTGATAAAGTTGTTATATAATACAAAATAGTCATGGAAATTAATGAGATATTTTTATCACTTTTAAGAGATGGTATACTTCAATGTTTTCACCAAATGATGAGAAAATCTATCTGTTTGATATATCCGATAATCAACTTTATTCATTTTATGAACAAAAAAATTAACTCTATAATATTTAAAGGTTCAGTTAATCCACGCATCATAAGATATGATTAAAACCTTTGTGCATTACTTTTATAGCATTGAACATTGATTATAGCTTTATATATAGGCCTTTTTAATTTGATCATAGAAATAGCTGCTAAAATAGGTTCATTTAAAAGTTACTTATATATATATATATATATATATTTTTTTGTAACTTTATTTCATTTAGTACGAGATTTTCTGTTTATGGAATTAATTATGCTGTAGTGTCAATTACTTATAGGCTATAGATAACGATTTATAATATATAAATTATATATTTATGTTGTGTACAAATGGGGAATTCTCCTACATTTATTTTAATTTTTTTTCAGATGCTCTATGCCTTGAAATTAAATGTCCCAAAACAAGAAAGTTTCAATCTTCAAAATTGGAAACAAGGGAATTTTTTAAAAATCTTCCTTCTTTTGAATTTAGCGCCAAAACGTGACGTAGAAACTGCCTAGCAGGCGAAATTTTTCTGCAATAAATTTATATTTTCGATTATCACTCTTAAAATAAACTGATATTAGAGACAAAACTATTGGTACTAGGGTAGAAAAACCCGCTGATTTTGATCGTGTTACTGAAATTTATAGCCAATCACTCCTTGACGCTCAAATTATGATATCAGGCAGTTGTTGTGTGTTAACTAGGGAGTTTCTACGTCACAATTTTCAGGTTTGCGCGCGGGTTGCATACTTTGCCCCTATTCTAATAATCCCTTCAGAGTCCCCAAATTTGAGTTTAAAAAGTTGAAACTTAAGTGAAACTTATTGTTAATATGTACCCTATCATAATATAGTAGTTAAATTAAAATTTGAGTTGTAAGAGAATTCCCCATTCCGCACACTGAACAATACAGTAAATAACCTAATATCATGGAATGAAGATGTTAATTAATGCCCTTTACCCATGCATATATCCATCAAACAAAGTAAACAAAACCAGTATTAGCATTATAATCATTTTGCAATCCAAGAGGATATATTTTTCCTTTCTTCAATCGCCCCCTTTATATATAGTAGGAAAATAAACGTTACAGACCAGTATTATGACGACCATTATGTATGTATTATATATATATATATATATATATATATATATATATATATATATATATATATATATATATATATATATATATAAATTAATATTACAATTAAAAAGAACCTTCAAAACTAAGACTAATCTAACTAATTTATATAGATGTTCTGTTTTCAGTAAAATAATTCAGTCTCATAAAAGAGACAGTTTCAGTTTAAAAAGGTTTCATTGTATTAAAAAAACACATTATAATACGACAGCATTTTTTCCAAAGTTTCCTAGTAGTTAGGCAACCTGTGTCTCGTCTGAGCAGTGCGGATGACCTGCTCTGCAGGGGCGGTGAGTCACAACACTGAGTCACGTCCGTGGCAGACGTCGAGCAAGGCAACGAGCCAACCTCGTCCTGTTGGTCGGGGGTTTTGGAATGTGAAATCACACATCAAGTAAACGAAGATCCAACAAACAAATCATTATGTACTGTACTTAACGTACGTGTGTTCTTTTAGTTATTCACATCCAATATGTATAACAAATGGGTATATTATATACTTCAAAATAAGCCACCTATCATTTCTAAATAATTATTTTCATTTTCTATATGATTGCCATATTTAAATTTTGAACGTAAAACAGTTATTTACAATTTATTTTTAAATGTTGAAAATTTATTTAGTTCTCCCACAATCTTCACAGCTTTTTTAGTAAACCTTAAGGACGTATCGTATATAATCTTGTCTGATTTGGTGGAGCTGTAGGAGACAAAAATTTAAAATTTTTGTATTTTTGGGAAGACGTTAGATTTATTGCAAAAAATTGCAGCCTCCCATAATCCAGCTACTTGGAGGCTTCATTTTGAGGTCGTTACAGAGTTCAAACAGATAATTAAATGATGATAAATATAAGATAATTAAATGTTGGTGATGTCCCGAGGTTTTGCGATGGTCTTGCGAACTCTCACGCACTCGATTGCGAGAGTAGACGGTCGAGAGACGAAGGGTCGCCGGCCGGTCTGGCCCGTTGCCGCGCGGACATTCCTGCCTCCCGTAGCGCAAATAGCAAACCGGCAGCTTACCTGCCACATCACGCCATCCAATTGTTTTACCAACACTAATTTAAATACTTGTACCGTTAAATTAAAATAGGATTTATAATTTAAAATGTTTTCTTGTTCTAACAAATTAATTCGTAATTAAACTATTCTTTGAATTTTCATCGAGTTTAATTTAGTTTCAATTCCTAGATTTTTTGTTTTTCATACATTTTTTATTATAAAGATACTAGGTCAGTCGCTAAATAATTGAAAGTTTGAAGCACGCAAGCAAGTTGACTTAATATATTCTCCCGTCATACGAGCGAGTTCTTACAAGTGCGAAGGTCGGGAGTGAGGCCTTGTCGTATACCTTTATATGGATATTTTGTAGCACCTGTAGACGTATCTTTAACATGCTAATATTTTAATTACGTGGATAAAATAATTCTCGGCGATAAACGCAACATGTTTTAGCTTTGTGTTATAACGTTATAACATACTATATATAAGACTGTTAAATAAGCCAATCGTTTTCTCTACGCATTTTATTTTAATTCAAGTTAAGTTATTTTTGAAAGAGTATAATTATATGATAATTGTTACAGTTTGGATGTAAATGTACATCTATTTGAAAATATAGCAAAATAATTAAGTGTTAAAATAGCGTGTGTTACTGATGCATATTTATAGCACATATTAGTTACAGCGAATAAATTAAATTATTGAGTTGTATAATATATATAATATATTATAATAATAGTAAATATAATTAATCAATTAAATAATGTAACGCTGGCACAATTAACTGTCACAATTAGGTTACTTGTATAATATTGTTGATGTTTTATTTTTTACCAATATTCTTTTATAGTGAAATTATTTTGCAATTATTTTTTACTTCATATAATAAGATTCGAAACATTCATTAATTATTTTCACTAATTTGACCACAGAATTAACATTTGTCATTTTACATGGTATTGGGACGATAATTTGTAGGTATATATTATACATTAAAATCTTAGAACCCTCATATACTGTATATTATTATATAATATAATAATAACCAGGTAAAACAAGTTTCCTAAATATAGTTAGGAAAGGCGAAAACAGTGAAGTACTTTAATATCATCTATAAAGTTTCTTTTAAATATCCTCAATGTTTAATTACTATTTGTTCGTTAAATTATACATATTTTTACTGTTTCAATCAACAGTTTTTACGATGCATTGATTTCAACCAACGTGTTCAATTTTCAATTCTTAACAACATCAGAAAAGCTGTAAATCTAAAACCTCGTAAATGAAAAATGAATAATTTTGCAGTATATAACGTTTGAAGATATTTGAGCACTGTAAAAGCTTTGAACGCATATAAATATATATTCATTTGATATTTTCAAAGCTTTATAAAAAAATATAATATATTCTGATATAAAAATATATCAATCGGTGTTATACCAGATGACTGCTTTCCGTTCTTGTATTGAATTCTTTGATTTGTGGTATGTCTGCACATCAGTAGCTATCTGGTATGCAAATGGTTCGGAAATCGATTCGTTTGATACTAAATGAGCCATTTTTTTATTACTTTTATTGTAAATTGATACAATGTATGGCATGATCATATATTTAACTGATTTGTATTTCAATTTGAATGAAACATTTTGATGATACTTTTAAGTGACTTTAATCTAATGTTATTTAAAGGCTATCAAAAATTTTAAAATTATCTTTCACATTCCTCCTTTATAAACATCAATGAAATTTCCATTTTTTTTTTTTTTTTTTTTTCATGGCTTAAAGCATAAAAACATGTAACATGTATACAAAACTATTTCTATATCATGCTTTTCAAATAAAAAACTTTTAAAATTTAGAAAACAGCCTATAGAATTATTATAAAAAAATACGTAAAGAAAAAGTTTTTCATAAGAATTTTAAAGAACATTATATTTTCAATAGAATTCGTGAAAAAACTTTTAAAATAAACAAAAAAAAAATTATTTTAAATATATCCTTACATAATAGTTTTCCGTTTATTTTACATAAATACAAGGCGATGCTATCCAAGTGACACTAATCTGGCGGCGGGTTAGAGAGGATTTCTCGTATTTTGTTGATCCATTCATCATTCTGAGCAAGACGAATGGAGAAAGGTTTAGTTGCGTGTGCGCACAGAGACGCTCAATTACGCACGTGTAGTCTCGGGGGCTCAACATTACTTTTGTCTGCCGGGAACTTTGCCCAGCTCCGAGTTCGATCCCAAGCACTGCCGGACCATATATTCGCATCATTTACATGGCGTTATTACCCAAAGTGACAATAGTTTTAACTTGTTTATTGACCACATGATTTAGTGTACCGATGGGGGCGTAAGGAACTTTTAAATTCTTCTAATATTTACTCTTCTATTAATGTTTTATAGTGCAATATTATCTTCCATTTATTTGTATGTATGTGTCAGATGTGTCTATCTCTATATATTTGCGCTGTTGTATTTAGTTTTAGTTCATGAAGGGAACCAGTGTTCAAATAAAATAAATAAATACTTATACCTGCCTGACTGAGGTTTCCATATAATAGTTTCCTCTGTCACATCATTCAAATACTGGGATGGTGTAACGACCTAATGATGTTTGCAATCATGCTCTAAAATGCATGACATGTACACCATCAAAATTTCATACCTATTTTGGTCGGAATTTCAAAAAAATCGAGAATTTATATTTTCAAAAATATGTGTTCAGTTCAGCTATAATATTTTGTCGAAGTAAGTCGAACGGATTATTTGAGGCTGTTGCTTTGCTATAATCTTTATATAGTTTGACAAGAAGAGTGCAAAAAGAAGTCTTCATATTATAGTTGTCTGAACAAAAAGTGATTGTTCTAGTAAAACGACAATTTAAAATCTCATTTTTCTGGTTGAAGCAACAGTAAAAGAAGTAGTATATATAGAAGCAATCGCTAGTTATTCTATCACGGTTATATTTCTCAATCTCAACCCTTGGAGCGTGCGCCATATATTTCTCCTTCATTGTACGGCGTTTCTCTCTTGTTCCTTCGTTGGTTTCTCTATCAATCTCCGGTCTATATTACTTTCGCCTCTAAAAACCTTTAAAAATTTCTACTCTTTATTTTCCGCTCTCTTGGTTTCTTGGATCGCCTTCATGTAATATCTTCCTTTTTTTATTTTACAATTTATTTGACTATAAAAATGTTAAGTTTTCTTTATCTTTTTTTTTTTCATTCTTTTTTTTTTTTTTTTTTTTTTTGAGAAACAAAAAATTTGTTCAATGTTTAAAGTTTAAAAATTTTTGGTTATAAAAGTGAGAAAGGAAATAAAATTTCTACATAATTTTTACACTCTTCAAATGTTACATGTCTATTTTGGTATTAACAATTGAAGTATATTTTTAAAATTGAATTACTTTCTTTTTGAAACTATAATGTTATAATATAAACTTTACTTTTAAATTTAAGTCTGTACTATCATCAATATCATCCTATATATTCTAATAGTAGAATGGTATAATATAACATTATTATATTATATAGTAATAATAAAAACAAAATGACCTAGTTATTGAAACTTTGAACTAGTTTCACTATAATACAAGCTGGTACGGTTAGAAGTACATTTAGCATTGTTTTGCCTCGACCATTATTATATATATATTATGAGAGAAATATGGTGAAGATTTTATGGCTAAAGTTTATAACGAGCATGTGTGACTTCAGATATGGAGAGCAGCATGTGCAAAGAGCGAATATATAGGCCAGTATATATCAATCGAAATGCCTTTTGCTTGCTGTTCACTGCATTGAGTTGCTACCACAATGGAAATGCAATGGCACAATACACATTTAGCTGGTGTAGCGCCGAGCCCCCGCGGCCACTGTGGATAGGTTCCAGCTCAAATGTGCCCCCACCCCCCACCCTCACGTTAATACTACTCACATATATGCAAAAGAATAAATCAAAATCAAAAAGCTATTATCGAATTTTTATTAAAATTGTTAGTCATATTATTTATTTGTTGTGTTGAATATATTTATTTTTTGTTATTTGCTGAAACTGCATTTTGTTTATGTAAAAAAGTAGATTTTTATCGTAATATATTATATAACATAATAGTGAGAAATGTATTCAATAAATAATATATACACATACACAATATATATGTAATGGTCATAAAATATAGCGTGCATGACGTTAGCAATTTTTTTATGTATATTTTTTTGTTGAAATGTTGAGTTAACTGCACGACACATATACTTCAATATATTATATCGTATAATAACGAGAAAAAATGAATACCATCCTTTTTATTGAAAGAGCATTTATTATTAAGTTAAACTAACTCAATATTTGGTTCATCCAACCCATGAGAAAATTAGCTTTTCCTGGAACGAGACTTCGAGGTTTTACGTGCAACAAGTCGTCTTCTAAAAGAGAAAAAAATATAAATTTTTTTTTTTTTTTTTAGTTTTTAATCAAACCCTATTGGGTACTTCTATATACTAATTACATACTACTTTGAAACCCCGAACCTTCCGAAACCCTAACTTGAGCGTTTCGCGGGCTCTTCTGGAACGAGGGCGGCCACGGCCTTGCAAATCCATCCCGGCATTTGCCTGCGACTGAGGGAAACGTGGAAACCTCAGCCAGGATGGACGCTACAGCTTTTGTCAATGAACCGGAAGTGCAATGGTCCAAAGCCAGGGGAACCACATAATGGAAAAGCGCAACGTTTTACCCCTGGGTGGGAAACGTGGTTTTTGTTGAAAATGGGGATAAATTTTTAAGTAAGTCAAAATATCGATTCAACATATGAATAATTTACTCTGAAATTTTCAACATTCACGCATGGGAGAAATTTGCAAATTATATTTATTTTAGCGTTACTGTATCATTATAGTATTTTTTGTTCTTTTTTGTAGCATGTCTTATACTGTATATCAAGTTGTATACTCTTATTATCTTTTAGTTTTTCCACAGTAAATTTTGTAATAAAATTTATTCCGAAACAATCAAAGTAAAAATTGAGTTTTGTTTTTTTAGACAATACAAGTAAATGGCCATGCCATGTAAAGACGTTTAAATAAATAAATAAATAAATAAATAAATAAATAAATAAATAAATAAATAAATAAATAAATAAATAAATAAATAAATAAATAAATAAATAAATAAATAAATAAATAAATAAATAAATAAATAAATAAATAAATAAATAAATAAATTGCTTTTCATGAATTTACCAACATGAAGTGGGTTATTTTATTTTTTTGAAACAATAGAGAATTGATAATTCAGCTTTTGTATTTTACTGTAAAATACTCGCCCTATTATATTGTTATAAGCAAATAATGAAAAAGTTACCTATACTTATGACTTATAATATATATAATTAATTTATAATCTTAATTTCATATTAATCAACTATATAGCAATAAGTTAACCTAAAAATACTCAAATTAGTAAGTACTAAATTTACGTAGAATATTGCATGGGGAGGATATTATTATTATTTAACCCAATGCAAAAAAAAAAAAAAAAAATCAAACAAATAGTATTAACTTAATACTTTTGTTATTACATATCATGTTAAAATATTATTAAATGCATTCTGGTATTAAAATATTAAATTTTGACTCAAAAATCACAAACCATATTTGTTTGAATCAAATTTTTGTGTATTTATTTATTTATTTATTTATTTATTTTTTTATTTTTTTGCATTGGGTTCAGCCTGGGCATCCCAGATCACTCCTTCTTCAATGAGGTGTTCGCCCCACCAATTAACATGTCAGGCCTCTACTATTGGATCACCGATCGGTGCCAACACCTGTAGGCAGGTGGGTTACATTGAAATTCCCCTTTCTTGTCTCGTCACCACGGGCATCTTTGACACCAGGTGAGACGTTGGTAAGTGAGAAGGAAGACCCGGGCAGGCATATCTCCACAATGGTCCCTCGAGCGGCTCCTGACCAATGAGTCGACTGTGACATCTTCTCTCCCTCCCCATGTGACCGTCTGGGACCGTTAGGTTGGACAGGTTTTTGGTCAGGACACCACACGAGTTACAAGGGGCATGCGTGCTCTGAACCCTTTTAAGTTCCACAATCTGGGCTCCGCAGGGCGCGCAGGCTGAATCTCAATGAGACTTAACGTATATTTTTGTCAAATATAAAATATTATGATATTTATATTATTATTTATTATGAATTTAGTTTGCTGTACCTCGAATTTTGATATACAATTAAGGGAGGAGTGACGTTCTTGAAACAGTCATCTGCACTGCAAAGTTTGGGGGGGGGGGGGGGGGAATCCAACTTTAAAAACAATAATTGAAGATAAGTATATAATAGTGTAGATTTAATTGCAATTTCGATAGAGTTGTTTAGAAGAGGATATAAAGAGCATCCGAAAAAAGGTCCATTTAGGTTAATTCACCATGCCATATTAATAAGCTTCGTAAAAACGTCTATACAAAGCAGGAGTAAAGTTCGTACTACAATGTCCCGAAAAAAAAAAGTGTTTCTTTATAAAAGAAAACTTAAATATTTTATATCTATTTTATATAGATATTTTACATCTATATAAATATATAGTTAACAAACGACAGAGCGAATTAATAAGAATGGCATTAAGACATTGCTTTATATTATTTTTTCCTCATCTCTCCATTAACGAATAGATAATTAAAGTCCATAAACTCAATGTACTCTTAGTTATACATGGGAATTCTCAAATAATATATTATGTGCGTCACGATATGTTAAAAATTTAATGTAAAAATAGCTTTCATGACTATTACAAGAAAGAAATTGCATGCAAAAATCTCAAGAATCTAAAAAAAGTATTGCATGTAATATAATAGAGAAAAAAAATAATAATGAAATGGTAGAAATGTTTTTATTATGAAAGTTACTGATGTATGATGAAAATAATATTGTCGTGTTCTTTTTCTTTTAAATGTATTTTATAAAATATTATATAGATAAAATTAAATATCACAAGAGATAAATTATTATTATATACTATACAAGTATACAGGAAATCAATATTGTAAAATAATATCTATATATTCAAAATTATTCCCTCACTTTATTGACATCATAATATCATATACAGCAATATCACATGATATATAAATTAATATTAAACTATAATAAAATACAATATATTATACATATAATATCATGGAATACATTAGTTATAGATTTGAAGTGTGAGGGAGTACGATGTAATCTCTGGTATATAGCACCATTCATTCACGGCCAGATTAAAACTGGTATATAGCCGCACGGTATATTATATAACTTGGTAGTAATTCGATCTCAAAGTAGGCAGCGGCCCGGATTAAATGAGTATTTTGTACAGGTTTAATCAAACTAAATGAAACATGCTGCCTTTACTCTATATTATATATGTTATTTATTAAGGGTGAGAAGATATCTAAAGAGTATTAAATTCTACTTAAAATGTATAATCCTATATAGTGAAGAATAATTAATAATATTAATACACTATTAAACTTAAGAAATTGTAATACAATACACTATATAGTTAAACCAAGTTTATTATAACAAATATTTTCTCATTAATTATAATATAATTATATAATGTATATAGTATTTTACCTTTATACCTTAATTAAACAAATTAATGAGTAATATGATTTGTATATAATAACAAAGCTACGTACAATATTATAATATAAAGCTCGTGAATTCTGCTTTGCAAATTATTATTATTGTAGTATTATTATACAAATTAATTCATAAATCTACTGTATATATAATAAACATCATTATTATTATGTACAACAATAATATTATTATAATTTATGAGTGGTCATTGTTGATTATAATTGAGGTCGAGCGTGGCGCAGTGCATTGACCGGTTCTCGTTAGATCACCGAAGTCAGGCTACGTCGAGCGTGGTTAGTACTTGGATGGGTGACCGTTTCAAGTAAAAAAAATACGCTGCTCCCTCCCTGGGGTAAATTCATCTCGCTTTCCACCCAGTGCAGTGATGCACTTGTGTGTGGTTCCCCAGGCTTTGGACATTGCTTTGGTCCATTGAGAAAAAGTAGAGGTGTCCGTCCTGACTGAGGTTTTCCACGGTTCCCTCAGTCTCACCTCAGTGAATGCTGGGACGCGTAACAGGCCGTGGCCACTATCCGTTCCCTACCTTATCCCTACCCAGTACCCCGCCGCGAGCTGTAAGCTCTTAGGGGTGTATCCTTGTAAAAAAAGAAAAAAAAAATTTAATTAAAATGTTTATAATACTGTGAACAGAGAAGCCTATATAGTATTTAGAATTTTTTAAAAATCTGGTGTGTGGTTATTACGAGTTTCGATCTATTAATTTATTTTTAGCTTGTTTTTTAATTAAATCTAAAAATATATTCAATTACCTTTATCATATTTTTAAATCTATATATATATATATTAAAAAGGTGATCCATTTTATAAATATTAATTATAGAGAGAGAATTTTCCATTTATTGTTTTAAATGATTTTATCATATACTATAAGTATTGAGAGTAATTGAACAATGCATATATCCTAGTATAGTCGTGTGATTGTTATAAAATGCATGGAGTATTATATATTAAACTAAAATTGTGGAGATGGAGCAATTTCATATAGACAATCGTGTCTGCTTTTGGCATCCTGCATGGGTGTTTCAAACAAAACTAGAGAGAATAATATTGACGAGCTATGAATAACTGGCAATCAGAGCGAGGGTGTTTTAGTAATTAAATTTATGTTTTCAGCGGATGCTCGCAAGCCGACTAGTGGTGGCGGTGGCAGCGTCACCTCGAACCGTTTCCCCACCTCCGATGAGGAAGAGGACGACCAGTTTGACGATGACTCGAGGGTCTACAAGAACCCCAGGAACTCACCCTCCGCGCAGTGCCCTCGAGATGAGGAGCAGGCGGAGTTACTGGTGAGTGCAAATTTCATCAGCTTTATTAAAGGGCAAATTTATAAATCATCTATCTCTATTAAATTTTATTTCTACAAATCAAACCATCGCTATAAATCATAACATTTACGTAACAAATTTAAATATTTATCCACTCTTTTGATTGACAAATCCTCAAGTTTTTATTAATTCCTAATATATATTTTCTCTGTAAACACGTGAGGACGGTTTCCAACATTATTTTCCTTTCCCATCAGTAGATCTGTCCTTAATTGCTACGTGCAACGTAAAAGTATTGAATTTTATTCATAAAACACCCCACTGACATGGTGGAAAAACTAAACTTTATTAATAGAAACTTGACTAAAAAAAAATGTCTATTAGATCTACTTCATATAATCAGAAACTTTTAAAGTTTGTGTTTCAGAAAACTTTCCTACATTTTTTTTTCTTTTGTGTAAGGTCTGAGGGCTCGTAAATTATCCGTAATTATATAATTATATGTCTTTTTCACTACATCAAACCGATATATAAAATGTCGAAAATACGATAAGTTTTTATTTTTATAATTATCATATTAACATCAATTAAAACAACGTGTCTATAATATATCAATCAGACGCAGAACCAATTAAATATATACTGTGAGATGTATTTTCATATTTCTTGACGTGATGTATTATATTAAACCACAGTACATTTCAAATCCTTGCATATATTTGCACAAAACTTGTGTGAGGCAAATCTGCTTTGGAAAAAAAAAAAAAAAAAATCGCATACTCAGCGAAATTTTCTTTATATTGGCAGCCGATAAAGATTCATGTGCATTTTTTTTTTCTTTCAATTTTTCCACGTTTCTTTTATATAAAAATATATTAAATTTCTTATGTATGATTTGTATTTAACATATGCCAGCAAATTGATTTATAATATGTCAAACTTCACAAATGTTTTTTTTTTTTCTAATATTAAAATTACATTGAATATGAGCTACGTAGTATGTTAAAATATGTTTTTAATTATACCACAAGTTTCATTGAAATTGGTTTGTATATTGACTATATTGTAAGCTTAAATTTTGTAAAGTAAATATTTTTCTATGTATTATAGAGAGTGCTATTTTAAACAGCAAATGTTTTTGTACAGTACATAAAATGGGGTTAGATAATCTTCGTAACTTTACGATTACATTCAACTGTATGTATAAAAAAAAAAAAAGCTAACGACTTTCGTAAAGTGTAACAAAACATTTCATTAATCAGAAATCCGTGTTCTTCTGCGAGGGAAAAGATTGCAGACTCTGGTATGCCAAGGGGAGTCACATGCCCGTGTCATCCTCTCTGTACTGAGTGAGGACGAGGTTTAAATTACAAGACCAACTCTGTTTTACGTCCTAGCCAAACTCTCTTACAAGCAGAAGACGAAAAACTTTGGAAGTAAAAAGAAGAAGAAAAAAAAAAATGTAGGGAATTCGTTAATATAACTTCAAGTTACAAAAGAACAGACGTATATCTTTAAGACAGCATTTAAACTTAGGTTTAATATATATATATATATATATATATGTACTTAAATTTAAACAACTTTATAATGTAAATAAATTCCTCAAAAAATACGTATAAAAATTTATTAATTGTAAAATATTCTCACATAAAAAAGTCAATAAAATTTAAATGTATGTATAACATACTACTCATACTAGTGATGTATTTTATATTATAATAGTATTTATCGCATACTGTTTATTTAGGATGTATATTATTATACTAAAACGTTAATTAACATAAATTTATTACAGCAGACTTAATTATATACAGATTTATTTCTGTTAATATTAATTAATAAACTTTATTCTAGCAGTTTTATACTAGATTATTTATTTATTTTTTATTACATAGCCTTACATTTAATTACTGGTTTGAGCAGGTGGCTTGTAATTTCAGTGGGTAGCATGTGTTGCGAAATTTGCTAATAAGATCTCTCTGTAATGAGCAAGAGAAAATTGCCAGAATTTTGTCTCGTATTACCTCGCACGTGTTCATCACAGACATTGTCAATTTTGAATTAAACTTTAAAAGTTTGTTTGCAAAACAAGTTATAAACTGTTTAAACACTTGTCACCCTTCTAAAGTAATTGTTTAACAAGTACCTCAAACTATTTAGAATATGTTGTATAGCATGATAAATTATTCACTTTGTTATTAAATTCCTTATTTCTGTTTTACAAAAAGTTGAACTATACTTTTAACTCATACATGCAGCTATTAAAATTATAGTGCAGATTGATAGTACTCAAGTAATGTTGTATTTTTTTAATTTGCTCTACATAATTTAATAGTTAAAAGCTTTTTAATATAGATAGAGAGATAGTTTTAGTTTACATGCTATAATTCATTTAAGTATTGCATAAAATATACTCAGATTAACCTAATATTCCCGCCTGAAGTAGCCGGAAATAAGTGGTTTCTAAACTTCCTGTTCATGTCCGATTTTTGTACTTTTGCAAACAAGTCAATCAAAGCTAAGTTCTGTAAAATTTTAAACTCCAATTAAATGCAAACAGGAAGGACAAAAACCTCTCACTTTCGGCTACTTCCAGAGGGAATATTTAATTAATTTTACTGTATTTCCTTATAAAAAAAAACTTCAACAAAATTTGTTTGTATGGATATGAACTTTTTTTGTAAGGAAAAATTGTATACAAAATTGTATCATGTAATACCAGCTTAAATGAACATTAAAATATAGGTGGAAGAAAATCCCTAGACTAGTCTCCTATATAAACTATTTTAATAAAAACAAGCAGCAACACTCATTTTAGGTCGAGACTAAAAATGTCGAGTCAAGCTACGTCAAGCGTGGTTTTATTGGATGGATGACCGTTTCAATTAAATAAAAATTACGTTGCTCCAACCTCCTTGGGGTAAATTGATCTCGCTTGTCACCCATGCAGTGCAGTGATACACTTGTGTGTGGTTCCCCAGGCTTTAGACATACAATTTTGGTCCATTGAGAAAAGGTAGAGGTGTCCGTCCCGACTGAGGTGTTCTTCTGTTCCCTCAGTCTCATCTCAGCAAATGCTGGGACATGTAACAGGCCGTGGCCACCATCCTTATCCCTACCTATTACCCTGCCTTAAGCTCATAAAGGTGTATCCCTGTGGAAAAAAAAAATGTATTTCCCCTCATGTTTCAGGGCCAGAAATGTCTCCGCAAATGTTCTTCTGACGAGGATTGCAAGAGTAAGAAGAAAAAGTGTCTTTGTGACGGTGCGTGCGGCATGTCCTGCATCAAACCAGGTGGGTCAAATTGATGTGCTTTTTGTCGTCCGACCGTAGCCGAGGAATACCGAACATACACGATGAAAATTTTATTAACTGTAACGATTCCAGAGAATTTCTTACATGTAAGCTGTAACCTACTCAAATGGTCATAGGTCATAGCGTATATGTTCGGTCCATGCTATTTAAATGCAGGTAGGATACCCTATGACTAGAAACTTTCTAAAAGGCATGACAATTGGTATGCAGGTCTATTGTTTTCTGTGCCAGTGAGCCAAATTCGTGATCAACAAATAAACAAAGCAAAACTGTGACGTAGAAAAATTTTAATTAACAAAAATAAGTGGAGCTTATGTAAAGGTCTTTAAGGTGGATACACATGAGCGATTGCGCGATGCGACGCGATTTTGACGCAAACCAATTCGCCGGGTTGCGACAGCAAAATCGTGCTTTATTTTATTCGCCAAATATGTCTGCCAGTGGCCTTATGGAAATGTAAGCTGTTGTTGCTACATAAAAGTTTAGCTAAAATGTTGAATAATGTCATAAAATGTAATCGTGATTTGTTTTTGTTTTGCAGGGAGGGGGGATTATTTAAGAAAAAATACATCATTTGTAGATATATTTTACTTGAAGTATATTTTGCATGATAATTATGATAAAATACACACACTTAAATATTTTGTCAAATATAATACCACTAGATTTTGACTTCAAAACGTGGTAAGTAAGAATTAAAAGTAAAAAGAAAAAAATAAAATATATATTACATATATAGGTTATGAATATATTGTATTTAAATTTTATTTGAGTACAATTAAAATGTGACTATTTATATGTAGCAATTTATATTTATAATTAAAAAAAAAATGAAAAACATTATACAATGTTAAATTTAGTGAATATAGCTTTTAAGTAAAACAGCAAACAAGTCATGGCTTATGAAATAGAACGTAGACTAGCTAGTAGGAATACTAAAACGAAGTAAACAAAGCAGCTATAGTAGTAGCAAGCACCGTGTAATACATTGTACAAGTTTATATTGCTGTGGCGGGTGGTGGTGAGGGATGCTAGATACCCCAAACGTGAGTGGAATTCTCTGGTTGTCCCCCACCCCCCTCCCTCCCCCCCACACACACAAGACAAAAGACAACCGAGCGACTTCTCTAGCTGTCCTTCTGCAGCAGGGTTGGTGTCCATTTGACCCAGATGTTACTACTGGCCGTGAGCGTTTAGTGTGTGTGTGTGTCTGAGCGAGGAGGAATTTCATCAAACCCTGAGGGAGACTTGTACTATAAAGTCTCTTCCTCCCCCAACAAACCGCCACTTGTTCGTACAGTTTACCCACATCAAAGCATTCGTCAGTGACAAAGAGTATAGTATATGAGAGAACAGTGTAGATTCAAGAGATTAGTAGAGTCTAAGAAAAAGAAAAAAAAAATATTTTACAGAAAAAAAGTAAAAATGAAGTAAGAACAGATGTGATAGAAAAGGGTGGTCTTAAAAAAAACAACAACAAAAATTTGTTTTTTTTTTTGTCTTGTTTTATAAGTATAGAAATAAAAGCAAGACTGAAAGTGAGCCAAGTTAAAATTTGTAGAAAATATACGACGTGACTTGTTCGGAGTCAATGCTATTTGGCAGAGAATTCTTAGCAAGTCACGAGAAGCAACCAAAAACTTTCCTTAACGATCTCTTGCTTTTTATCACGACTTTTATTATCACGCCATCTGTTTGTTTTAAGTACATACACATTTTCAAATAGTAAAGAAAAAAAAAATACGTGACAATGCTTTATTATCATCATTACCGAAACTTTATGTACGTTCTTTAAATAATTCCTAATTTATTTTTATGTTTTATTTAAGGTCTTAACCTTGATTTATGATTTCTCTCGCTGGAAAATCTGAAATAACGACGAGATTCACAAATAGCTTTTTTTAAATAGTTTTAAAAGATTTTACTATCAAAATACATAAATATATATCATAGTTTTTTACAACATCGGTATATTATTATAGTATATAGGATACAAATCAAAACTCCCAAACTTAAAAACTTAAAAATAAATGAAATGGTTCATAAAAAAAAATGATGGAATAAAAAAAAATACGCCTACAATTGCTGCAATTTGCTTGACACAAATGCTTAATGGGTTGCAGAGCTTTATAAGATGCAGGCGGAGTTTTAAAAAAGGTCGTCGTTTTTCCGCTATATCCTCTAAGAAGAGGACTGCAGCGGTGTAGTAAGGTGGGGAAATGGGGGGGGGGGACAAAAGAAAAAAATGGGCGAGGAGAGAAATTAAAATAAATGTTGATCTTTGCATTTTTCCCTATACTCTGCGACTATTTTCAGAGGAGGGCTAGACTTATATACCCATATAGTCACAAATAATTTTTAAACGAACTAGAGAACTAGATACGTACTTTTGAATGCTATATGAATATTGTTATTGTTTAAAATATTTATATAATATAGCTATCAGAATATACAACAATGGAATTAAATAAATTGTTTTAGTAAAATATAGTAAAAGTTCTTGCCTATACGAACGTACTTAATTGTGCCCTTTTTTGTTATAGCATGCAGCTGTTATAAGAAAACATAGTAAATTAAAAGTTGAGGAGTCCTAATTGCAACAATGTATTGCAAAATTTCAAGGATGCAAATTTTATAGCATTTTAATTACTATTTAAGGTACTTATAAAAATGTATGAATAATTAATGTATAAGAAATAAATTACCCTTTTAAAATAAATTAGTTAAAATTATATAATACAGCAACATATTTCATAACTTTTTGTTTTGTTTATTTTCTTTGTATTTTAAAAACTTTCGAAAGTCGTTTGTCAATTATAAAATAAACACTTTAATGGAGTATCGTTAAGCAAAGTGTATTTAATAAATTATTTTTTAAGCTAGATATATTTTCTATGTGTTTAATTTTAAAAGTTTAAAGTTTTTATATACTTCATTAATTAAGTTCTTAATGGTTAGATAATGATGCTATTGTAAAGAATAAGGCGAGAGAAGGTCGGGCCAGCATGCAGCTACTTATTAGTTATTATTATTATATTATAGCTACCCCGCGCGCTTTTATTCATAATAAGGGTTATGGAGGGGCCATGGTGGCTAACTATGTCCTTAAGCAAGGGGGTATACGAGAGAGGGAGAGAGAGAGAGAGAGAGAGAGAGAGAGAGAGAGAGAGAGAGAGAGAGAGAGAGATTTGCTGACTGTGCTCCGGGACGTCCTATTGTATACATGCACGCTCGTCTCTCTCTCTCTTTCTTATACTCTCTACGAGACTTGCTCTGTTGCTCATAATCAATGCGCCGCCGCTGCTATATCGTCTATCTCAGCACCGTTATCTGTGTGCCAATATCATAAAGAACAATTTGTAAACTGCATAAAACTATACGATCTAAATTTCATTTATATTTAATTAAAATAAAGTGTTAAGACCGTTTTCATTTTAACAATTTTTTATATTGCATGTATGCAGGTTTTTTAAAATATAAAAAGTAATTTTATTTATTATTATACCATATCATAAGTAATATAAAATTTTATTCTAATTCGCTTAATTAACTCAAGTACTTTTTTTGTTAAAGTAAAACTTAGTAAAAGGTATTAAAAATATTATAAATATATTACAGCACTTTCATTACATGACTTTTTTGTTGTAAAGTTGGTAATTAGAGCACGAGTTGTAACTGGAACGATTCTTTTGTCTCAGTAAACATCTCGTCACGTGATCAAAGCTATTTAGCAACAAAGAAGAGGCTTTGTGATCGCAGAAAAATAATTGAAAAGTTATGTAGGTCGGAGAAGATATAGTAAAATTAATATAAAAGTATCCGGAAGTGCAAAGGTTTATGGATTATATTCAACAATATATTTGATATTAAAGGGATTGGGTGTAGCGCCGGTATAGGTGGCAAATTTTACGTATTTTTTATTCTCATTTTTTTGGGGGGACAGTTTTAACCCTAGAGCTTCACCGATTTCACGAAAAGTGTTTATGATATGAAGCCCTGCATGATATTTTTTTTAGTAGTTTCATCATTTGCAAAAAAAAAAAAAAAAAAAAAAAAAAAAAAAAAAAAAAAAAAAAAAAAGTTTAAAAACATGCTATAGTACATATTTTATATTTGTTCTTAAAATCAGAATTAATAAACCATGTTGATGCGTGGTGAAAAAAAAAAAAAAAATGAGAATGAGAATAAAAATTAACATTGTGAGGATACGTCATACAGTGCTGCCACCTACTCAATCGCCTTAATAGGAGTACTAACTAATATCTATGTAAACATCCAAATTTGATAAAAAGGAAAATAATTACCTGGATTCTTCCGGTAACGAACTTGAATCAATCGTACTGTATCAAGTTGTCACATCATGCTACATAAAAATCTACGTGGTCGTTTCATACTTTTAGTCGCACAAAGAATTGAAACATAGTGCAATTTTAAAAATCATAAAATTAAAAATACATTGATATATATATATATAAAAAAAAGCTTTTTTAAGTAATTGGTTTTATTTTCAAATTATCTAAAAGTTTATTGAAATCCAATTTTACTAAAATATCAGTAAGGTTCTGTGTTGAAGCATACAATTTTATTATTAGAAAAGATTTTATTTTTAAAAAATAAATTTTTTATTAATTTTATAAAAATTATATAAACATAATTATAGAAAATATAATTTGATTTATTTTGATTTCAATTAAAAATATTAGCTATAAAAATATTGACATTTTTTGTTTTATTAAATGAATTTTTCATTCCATTTGACACTCTTTTTTAAGATATTATATATATAATATATGAAGTAAATTTAATTAAATTTCTTTTATAGAAATAAATTAATTGAAAATTGATGTCATTTACAAATTTGTGTAGCTGTCACACCAAGAGATATATACTTTGAATATATTGAGTTTAAAGTAAAAAGTCACCAAGACTTGATGTACTTTTGCTAGAATGCAAATGATGTCATCCATCATTGGTAACAATAAATTTAATCTTTCCTCAGGCAAAATGTAATCGTGTTCATCCTCTCTCAAAAGTAATATCAACCGAGTTCAAGAGAAAGACAATAAGAAGGAAGAAACTTTATATTTTTTTTACTTGTCGTAAAATTAAACTTTAAAACGTTTTTGTTCCACTTTTAATGTAACTTTTGTCCTCATATATGAAACTATTTAATCAGATTTTTTTTTATTATTTATAATTGCTTAGAAAAAAAAACTATTTTCTGAACTAGTTATGCAGTCAGCAGTTAAATAAGAACTTGTAAAAGATGAGAGGATTGTGTGAGAGAGAAATAATAAAAAAGAATAGTCATTTTTGTGGAGAGTTGCAAAGTTTTCATTCAGCCGGAGTGAAAGTTTTTCCTGATTTATTTGCTCTCTCGTCGCTAAATTTCTCCCCAGGGAGAACGTGAACTCACTCTTGCTGCTGCTGCTGGGTATATATAACTTATATATGCCCGTATAATAGTGCTTAGGCTCGAGCAAGATCTCAAGCAAATTGGGCTAATCTTCCTCCGTCTCATCTTTCTGTCTCTCTATACTATAATTTCTTCGCCTGCTATAACCAAACGTAGTCTCATTTATAAGAGTAATTAATATTAAAATGCCCCTAATATTGAAATGAAAGTTGAAAATTTTACTAAAAAAATATTTAATATTATTATACTTTTTTTGTAACTTATATTACATTGTGATTTATTAATATATAAAAAAAATGTCATTTTATTTCTAAATATTTTTCATTCTGTTTTTGTTACAGTATTTATGATAATTTAAGTATTTAATAGTGTTTTAAACTTGGATATTGTTATAATAAAATTTATAGTCAAACAGAGAGAGAGAGAGAGCGCTACAGATATATATTTACGTATAATACTATATTCGATTGTTAGTTTTCACTTGATCAAAATTTACAGCATTTAATAGCTTCTATAACTTTGTGAAATATGTTAGTTGACTTTGTGATTCAGTGAATTCTTTAAAAGTCAACAACGTATATCAAAATACTCTCGCTCTCCCTCTCTGGGGTGAATGAAGTATTAATTACTTGCTTCAATTTGTTTGTTTTGTCGTGTTTTCTCAACGGTTTTTGGATGTCGTCGAGCTGCTTGCGTGAAATGTACTTTTAATTGCCTCTCTAACTGCCGGCTGTTGCCTCCAAATACACTTCGTATAATATCAAAACAGTAATAGAATTACTGTAACCTATAAAAAATAATATCATTTTTAATATCGAAATGTATAGAGTATTTTGTTTCTTCCCCGAAACCTTTTTGTCCCTCTTTCTCGATTGTTGCTTTTTGATTTTGTCTCCTAGTTTTTATGTTATACGATTTTCCACAGTTTCTATTACACAACCATACTTGTTCCTTCCGTATAAATGTTAATATTACAAAAATTGTTTCATAATTACAGAGGATGGTATAATTATATCAAACAAGCCTGTAATGCTTGCAAAAAAAAAAAAAAAAAGAAAGAAAAAGAAAAAAAAACGAGTTCGACGCTGGCTTATAGTTACTACACGAATATTAAATATATTTAAAAGACTTATGAATACACTCCATTATGCATCTGTGTTTTGCGTGAGTCTAACAGTAAGCCAGCCACATGCACTGTATTGCTGAATGCTATGGCGAAATATACCGCCCAAAATTTTACTGTATATATTGTTTTTCTGAATAATTTTTTTTGAGTTGTATTAAAATGTATAAAAATTAGGAACTTGGATATTTGTTTTAAAAAGTAGTGTGCATCAAGTAAATTAACAAAAGCATCTCACAAAAGAATTTAATTGAGTGTAAAAAACAAAAAACAAAACAAAAAACGATAAAAAATATGTGGGTGGTATTTTTAACATTGAAATTTACAAACAGTCGATATATTTAACTCGGTTATGTTTGATCAATATATAAATATGGAATAAAGTTTGGATTTTGAAAATAAGGAAAAAGCTACATGAAAAACAAAATATTTACTTTACAGAGATTGATTTATTTACCATGCAATATTTAATTAAAAATTAATATAACATTTTATATGTTTGGAAACAAATAATTGCACAACTAAAAGCATTGACAACGTTCTATTTGAAAATTTCCTTTTAAAAAAATATAATTAAAACACTATAGCATTACATTTCTCATTTAAAAGCATTTAAAATAAAAAATGTGACAGGAATTCAATAAAGAAGGAAATTTTAACATCATGCAGTGACAAAGAACAGATGACAATCGTAAAGGCTGCTGCGTGAGGAATTAGTTACTTCTTCGGGAGTGTGGGAGACAAGCGGAAAAACGACGTCGTACGTCTGAGTGCGCCTCACGGTGGGGTGAGAAATATTACATTTCTTAAAAGTTCCCTTTGAGACAAAGGGAGTGTGTGGGAGTCTTCTCCTCCACACGCCCGCACATTCTCGAATGCAAATCAATGCACAGCAGAGACCGACCGTGTCTTATGTTCAATAAAAGTAGGAAATATGACGCAGTGCGTTTGGCCAGGTTTCGTCAGATCACCAAAGTCAAGCAACGCCGAGCATGGTGACCATTTTCGATGAAAATCACGTTTTCCGCCCAGGGGTCAATCGATACTCATTTTCCACTACCTGGTTCCCCTGGCTTTGGACCATTGCACTTCCGTTCCATTGACAAAAAGCTGTAGCGTTCATCCTTGCTGAGGTTTCCACGTTTCCCTCAGTCACAGACAAATGCCGGGATGGATTTCCAAGCCATGGCTGACCCCATTCCCAATAAGCCTGTAAATTGCTTAAGTTAGGGTTTAGGAACGTTAGGAGTTTTAAACTTAAATAAGAATTTAAGTAACTATAGTTAGTAGAAGTATTGTAGTTTGATTAAAAAAGAAGTTTTGGAGAACTATTGTTTCCCGTAATTATGGCACCACTATCGTGCAAAGACATTGTACGACACAATCCTCTCTAGGATTGATATTTTTATACTCCTCTTATGGTCTCTGAATTTATAGCAGCAGAAAACCAGGACCGCCGATATTATTGGTTGTCCGAGTGATGGGTCCGCTCAAATCTCTACACATTGTTACGGAACAATCAAACTCTCCACCAAAAAGGATAGAAAATAGTGATGGTATTAACGGATTTTATCCACAAATCCTCATCTATTGACCTGAGATCATAAGTGTCTATTTTAATAAAAAATATATTTTTATTTTTTTTGACATTTTGAGCTATAAATTCTATATATTATATAATAATATATATATAAAAGAATGTGACAGCGTAATTTAATTTACTATTGTGGTGTATACTAACAAAAAAAAAAGAGTAAATAAATTACACTTAATGATGTGGAAATTAAAATTTAAAATAAAAAGATTAGTTAATATAATAATTAAAAATAATTGTTCTATATACATATAAATTACATTTAAATTATCACTCGTATTATATATATATATTTTAAAAAGTATAATAAATATAACGTATAAAACATTAGCATTTTAATTGAATTTTTTTATATTATATGTTTTCATGTAATTAAAAAAAAATAAAGGTTGGAAGAATGTTATTAAATTTATAAAAGATTTTGTAAAGAAAACAAGACAGAAAAAGAAAGTGTGATGAAGAAATTTTTCCTCCCTAACGTCGTCTTGACTGCAATGAAGCCTTATCAGTCCCTCTGCTCGCCGACTAGCTTGCCGCGCGGTGCCAAACTTCCAGACCATTCACGCACCGTTTCTCCGCTAAACGAATTAGGACACCAGGGGATGAGGCGCTAATCTCTCCAGCCGGACGACTCTGGACTACAAGGAAATCGCGTTACGTTAAACACCAATGTGGTATAGTGCAACTTAACATCTCTCTGTTTGTTTTTCTTCCACAGAAGTTTCTTTATCGCCATCATATTTCTTTCCGTCTTGCATATATTGGTAACAACATGTTTTCGCGATTCTGTCCTCTCCGACAATATATATAATACTGCACTTTGTTATTGTGTGTATAACAAGAAAATATTTTCTTTCTCAGACAGAAAATTTATGTCATATTATAGTTCTACATTTTTATAGTTATATATAGACATCAAAAAGCAATAGGTATATATAAAAAGAGTCTACCGTGTATTTTTGTATAACGATATAGCCTCTGAGGTTTGAAGTCTTGAAATAGGAAAAGGATTTGTGAGAAAAATCATACATTTTTTTTTTATTTCACCAAAAAAATATAAATCATAAATATAATACAGTTGTAAAATATTTATTTAATAAAAAAATTGTGACCTTTCTAAAATGTAATTTTCTTCTTTACCACATGCAATATATTTTTGATTTTTTCTTATTACATATGCAGTACAGTATCTACAGTAAAATCTTTTCTACCTAATATAATATTTTATAAATATTAAAAAAATTGTCAACAAAATTAGTATAATTTACTCTTTTTACGTACAAAGTTTTATTCTGATATTAAAATTTTCACACTTGTATAATTTGTTAAAATAGGAAAAGTTGGACATTTTGAATGAAAAAGTTACTGCAGTAATATTTGAGCATAACATATACATATTATATGGTGACTGTTTTACAGAAGCAACTTTCTACCTTCACATATAGGGGGGAAAATAAGGTGATGTGAGGGGGATGAAGAAACGTTAGTTGTTTACTGTAAGCTGAGCTGCAGTGCTCTTGCGAACGTTTCGCCTGCAGGTATCTCCACAAAACAGCGTGGCATCACCCTCGTTTGGTGCTGTCATCGATCATTTCGAATAACAGGCAGTAGCAGCGAGCACTGTTATGTGTGTATATATACGCCTTTGGGCTTTGGCAATATCGGATTGTTGTACCTCCTCACTGTAAACTCTCTCTCTATCTCTTCATTCCAGTACTCTATATATTACTCGCTCATTGTCACTGCAGCTGCTTTCTCGTTGAGCAGTGATTGCTAATCCGTTTCAAAATTAATTATCCTCATGCCAGACAAAGTTGCTAAGGAAGAGACATCCTCTTCAATGCTATATTATATGTATAGCTATCTTCTATATAACAGAGAATGTGTGAGAGATAGTGTGTGAAGAAGAAGAAGGGATTTTCTATATACTATCTCTTACTTCCTTCTGTGCTACCTTATCATATAAGAACACTCACACAAAATCTCTTTCTCTCTGTCTCTTACCAACAGCAATGTTTGATGATGATTCTGACAGTTTCTCATGAATCTTTCAGAATAAAAATGTGACAAATCTTTATTTTATTTCAACATTCACATTCGATTTTTTTTTTTTCTTACAACGTCGCCTCAAGGTTGAGTGATTGTGGTAAACCTTCTTATTTGCTAGACTGACTTCCAATAAACTTCTTTTTTTTTCTCTCTTTATTTGTATGTTATAATCCCTTAGGATTTCTTTTCTTCATAAAAAGTAATGTCAACACACATCGTTATCACTTTAAGTTTTCTTAATCTTTAAGTTTATTTATTTTTTGTTAACCTTATTAATGCGATTTCTTCCAATGGTGGAGAATTTTATGACCTACAATAATTCTCACTCCCTTGTGTGTTATCTCTCCACGCCAACTGCTCATATTCCCCACACGTTTGTGCTGTACTTTTAGTTGGATGGTGTTACATCTTTCAACGTAATGCTGCTACGTTTGCAGTAACAAACTCTGTAATATAACCTACTTTTTTTATAATATATAGGTCATGTGTTCTTTATATGACTGCTCTATTATAGTTTTATACTGTAGCTGATATTATATACATTTTTTTATAACTTTTTATTTTTGATCGAGATAGTTATACAGCTAGTATGTTATAAAAGTTTAATGACTTAATTTGAATTTTATCTATTATGTACTAAATTATAAAGGAAATTGTAAGTAATTATTTTTTATTTCTTCTTTATACTGATTTATGTACATTATATTTCATTTTTAAGTTTTTTTTTTTTTTTTTTTTTAAAGAATTAACTTTAAAAAAATTATATAATAGTATGTCTAATTTTTCAATTTTAGTTTTACACGTATTGCACAAAATACAAACAGCATCACATCATGGGTGGATTAAAAAATGACCATTGAAGACTATGTAAGAAATAAAAAGTGTAAATTTTATGGCGAATGAGTCTCCAAAATACGAAAATATATGCACGTATTATTTTATGTGTATTTTTCTTCAATTTCTGCAATATATTAATTATTATGATTAATTTGTAAATTTTACTCTTAATTAAATACTGAATCTATTAGGTCTGTTCTTAAATACACAATTATTAAATAAACAGATATACATGGAACATAAAAAGTTCATGAATCTAATAATTATAAAATAATTGTGTATTTAGAACAGATATTGTCAATGTAAAGTTTGCCTTACCTTGCAAACTGTACAAATTTGCTACATAAATATACATAGCCATATATATAAATATTATACTTGTGGCTAAACGGCACGTATTCCAACTGTGGCTAAATTTTTGCACGGAGGGTGAGGTCGGTGTGGCGAGGGATGATCTGCTGACTGCTGATTGCGACTCATTAACAACCACTGATGAGGCTCCTTGTGTTAGCAGTGAGATTATGTGCGTCCTCCTCTTTGTTTGATGTTGAGAATGCATCATTAACGCAGCTTTTAACTTCTGACGAATAAACTTTTAGTAAATAAAAAGTAGAGAGATGAACAACCAATGCAAAAATATTTATTAAAAAAAAAGTTTAAAAAAGTATATTTATTTTTAGATTTTAAAAAAACTCAATGTTTTAAAACATGTTATATTAATCTTCATCGTAAAAGTATCTGTTAATTGGATGATTTCAATTAAAATTAAATTACTCGATGCTTTTTAAATTGTTTAACTTTAATTAAAATATACAATTTTGTTTAGTAAGTTCTATACATATGTAATCAAACACTATATTTTAATTGTTAATTATATAAAACAATGTAAATTAAGCCATGGAACTATGTTTTTAATGAGAAAATCGACACTCATCTTGACGGTTCGTGTTTTGTTTTTTTTTTTTGTTTTTTATTTTGTTTTACAACATATTTTTATCATGGTCCATTGCGTATAATAAATAAAGATATAGTTCAAAAAATGAAAGATTAGCACGGGAAGTGCGAGTTTTCTGAACTTGCTAGTTCAGTTTTGATCCTAAAATTTTGCAGAGAAATTTATATCAGGAATTGTATTCTATCTGTAAATTCTTTAGAATTTTCATGCTCATAGTTTCGCTAAAATTCTTCTATTTCCGATGGTAATCTTTCATAATTAGATACAAAATTCAAGCCTCTGCTAATGCAGATAGTTCTCTTATCAATTAAAATAACCTTTGTATCTAAAAAAATTCTCCAGTTTTCCATCTGTTGATAAGAGATACAATAATGTGTCTGTCCTGTTTCAGACCGGGAGTGTGACGAAGTGGCTCCCCCCTCACTAGGCTACGTGCGGATGACGGGACGATTGTTCGGCGATCGCGCCATCTACTCGTGCGAGGAGGGCACGGGGGCGCGGCTAGTGGGGCTCGGCGAACGAGTCTGTCAGGCGGATGGACAATGGTCAGGACAAGGACCAGTCTGCAACAAGGACGGTATGTGGAGAACCTTCGTCTTAGCGACATGTTCTGTCCTTTTAAACATTTGTTATCTGGACCCATGTTCATAATATATAGGACGCTGATGGAAGAAATTACATGACTCAAGATATATATTTTTTTTAATTATTTCGCTTTTAAGAGCAAAACAGCATTGGTTAAAGGGATACAGGCCTCAAATTAAAAATTTGACAGTCACAGAGAGTTGCTTGAGTTGGCAATCAACATTTGTATTATTTTTTCCGTGCGCGATGCAGCTGCATGAGCGGGGGCTGCAAAGTAAGGATGCAGGTCCTTGATGACGTCAAAATGACGTAAAAAAACACGACGGCGTATATATGGTTGTGCGTTGTGACGTCATTTTGACGTCATCAAGGACCTCTGCATCCTTACTTTGCAGCCCCCGCTCATGCAGCTGCATCGCGCACGTAAATTTTTTTCCGAATGTTGATTGTCAATTCAAGCAACTCTCTGTGACTGTCAAATTTTTAATTTGAGGCCTGTATGCCTTTAAAAGTTTGTTTAATATGTGTACCAGTATGTGTACATTTCAATATGACATGTACGTACGCTCGTCGCCTTGGAAAATTTCCAACTTGCAGCCTTATTAATCACATGTCCTGTGTTATTCTTACGGGGCATGGTGATTAACACGACCGCAAAGGGAAATTTTACGAGGCAACGATTGTACATATCAATATATGCCACAGCTAAAAAAAAAAACTTTTCTGTTACAATTTTTACACTTGCTATATACATTATGAGTATATAATAGGTCTATTCGTAAACCCTGCTCGGTATACACTCTCTACACCAGACTACACCCTATCGACCATGTGCATAAAGTACATGTTCATGTACTTATGTACTTTCATTTATGTTCATGTGCATAAAGATGGATTGGATGCAGAAAGTGTACACCGAGCAGGGTTTACGAACAGACCATTATTGACTTAAAGTTGGTCTTGCCACTGTTTGCGCGGCGCATTGTGTGGAAGTGCACCTCAGTAAACCAATATTGGTGACATTTTTTTTTTTATCTGAAATTAGAGTTTTAATATGTTAAATTGGCATCGTCAAGAATTGTCTATCGCTACAATTTACAAATATAAGAAAAATGTGCATGTTCAAGTCGCTACATAAATTTCAAGGATGTATCATGCTCTTCATTAATTAAAGTTAAAATTTCAATTTTAAAATGATATTTAGTTGTAATTCTATTCCTTTTTAATTTTTTTTAACAAGAAAAGTTAAAATTATGAAAATTTAATTTTTAATGGCAATATAGCTTTTGTGAAATTTCATGCACGATGAATTACATTACAACGTAATTGTTAATAAATGAACGATACACGCATGGTAAAAGCTTTTACATACGTAATTAACGTTGTAAAAGTTACGAGGTTTTGCCATTATAATAGTCTATATACACAATGTGAAATTTTAAATTTAATATTTTCTCCTTTCAGTACTGATTACATGTATACAAGTTTTTTCAGTTTTTTGTTCTAAAAATTAAATTATAGTTTCCATATTCCACGAATATCCCTTTTAAAATTTTCCACAACTCAAATACATTCATTTCGGGCAAATATACTTCGTTTCTCTTCTGATATTTGCTAAAGAATAACAAAAACTTTTTGTTTCCAAACTTTATTTTATAATATTAACTAAAATATTTATTTTCACTGATAAAATGTCTTGTAAATATATAAAAGTTGTCAAGTTTTCATAAGATACATAAAATTTATTTGTTTAATAAATTAAATATTATAAGTAAATTATAATTCAATATTTACACATAATATAATAAATATAATAATTATGAATAAGAGTTTTGTGGTTGTATGCTCGTTACCTTTTTGACATGTCTTACTTGTTAGTGCTTCCTATTTATAGTAAATGTATTTAATTAAAATCTTATACAAAGATTTTAAATTATAATTTGTTAACTTAAAAAAATTTATATTTTTTCCAGAATCAGAGCTTGATAATGAAATCCACTATAAACTTTGTAAGTGAAATAAAAAAAAAAGTCCTTGCTCGTTCATTCTGAAGCATTACCACTAATCGACGACGACACATTGCCTGCTGGCTGTCTTGATATTATTAACATCAAAGCTTCGTCACCTGCACAAAAGACTAACAGCCCTGACCTTTCTTGTAAAAAACAGCTGATGCAGTATCTGGGGAAGAACCTAACACAATTATATTATAAACTGGTCTCAATTAAAGTTGATTTTACGTCACGTGACCCTCCCATTAATATTGTATAGGAGGACAAAGGAAAAGGTTCGTGACGTCATATCAATTTTACGTGAAGACCAGTTTAGAAACTTTTTTTACCATTATTATCAAGCTGAATTGTAATATAAAAGAGTGCCTTGGAATATGTATAATATTATAAAATTTTAATTTTATAATTTACATTACATTATATAAACTTTTTCCATATAGTAATTTGCATCCACCTAAGCAGAAAATACATTAAAGCTATTACTACACATTACTTTTTATGTAGTGTAATAATTTTATAAACTGTATACCTACAATTTATATAAAAAGCTATGTTATTATTCTTTTCATTCATAAAATCTAGTGTATGTTTGTTTGTTTTTTTATACGCGTGGTTATAAATCCTTTACATTTCAGTAACTTTGTGGCTCATGCACAAAAAGTATAAATTTTAACACGGAAGTTATTTTAATTCAATTTTTTTTTATTTGAGGATGGTATACTTTTCAAGTCAACTGCTACACTACATTAGTAGTGACGTCATCAAATTGTGTTTTACAGATGATTTTATTGTGGTTAGCTGCTTTAAACCGGTTATACGCAAATTAATTCAGTTTCAGGGGTTTCTACTTAACCGAAGGTCGACGAAAATAAAAGAGGGTTGAAATTCTTAAAATTTGTCATTCTAACTAAAAGAAAGTCAACAACTTTATGTCAGTAACCCCATGTTATTCCAAGAATATTAATAGTGGAAGATGGCCAGAACGACGAATTTAAGAAATTTTGTTTCTAGAATATTTTCGTCAACCTTCGAAACAGTTCGTCAAATAAGTCAGAAACATTAAACCGGTTTTAACCAATCAAATACGGCCACTAAAATGACATGATGACGTCACTAGAAGCTGTGTGGTAGCAATAACTGCTCATTCAAAGTATTAAGCCATCCTCCTATGTATCATTCTTGATGTTTCCCACACCGTCTAATCAAAGTTTATTTTCTTGGTTATAGCAACTTATAGCAGAACCCTCTTACAAAAAAATTGCTGCCTTGACCAAGGGTACTAATTAGTTAGGTGGAGCGACGGCCCCGTAGTATTAACTAAACGGTCGTAAATCTGGCCCCAGCTGGGGAGCTCAGCTAAGCCCAAACATCAGCAAATCCTCTTTATTACCTGCAGGTGTATACACTGCACACGCTGCATGTTCACCTTCTCTTTCTGCGCTGACAAAAAACTAATACTCTTTCTACTATCACCTGACGCTTGATTTTCCTATAACAATAAATTTTATAAATGAAACTTGTAACAGGCATGAGGACGCTGCAAAAATAATATCACTCTTCTAATATTTCAGTTTGTATCATACACGTCATAATTTCTAAATGATAAGTTATAAGTGTTATAACTATGGACTTTGCTTTTGCTTGACTAAAAATACAATCCTATCTAATAATGATTATAAATTATACCATTATATTTTAACCTTAACTGCATGGATAATTTCACGTTGTTATAATCTGCATAACCAAATTGCCAAATTATTAAACTTTGCAGAAAAATATAATTTTATTCATATTAAAACTAAAAGGAAATTTCTTATATTTTGAAAAACCATTATACTTTTAATGTTCGTTCTGATCACCTGATTATATTCATTGATCATAGGACAAAAAAAAGTTAACTGACAATAATTTTTTAATCGATTTAAATGATCGATATTCAGTTTCAAAAACACCAGACCTAGCATTCTTCCACCCTGAAGCGATTCTTACGAGCGCCACCGTTGTAGTGTTCTGCGGCGAGGCCCCGCGGATCGAGCACGCCCGCCACACGGCGCTCCCCGAGCAACACTCGTTCCCCGTGGACACCACCCTGCAGTATCAATGTCAGCCCGGCTACGCCACTACTGGTTTCCCGCACGCCAAGTGTCTAGCGCTCGACGGTAGTGCCAGCTGGTACGGACCCGACATCACTTGTGAACGTAAGTACCGAGAGCCGTAATTATATAACATTATTATGAAAACTTTATAGTGAATGGACTAGGTGCTCAGCAATTGTCAGCAATCTTTTTGATTTGCCCCATGGGCTGTTTTGTTTTTAATTTTGACTACATATATGTATTATATTATTGTACAGTGCCCATGAAAGAGATAATAAAATAAAATAAATAAGTCGATCCTTTATGTCGATTGTCTATATTTTATATGGATTTGATATCGAAAGTAAGTATCATCCTGAAGTCGATATTATAAGTCAACCTTTCAAATTGATTGTCTATATTTTATTATAGGTTTATATCTAACATGAGTACCGGGAGTTATAATTATAAATTGACCTTTTATATCGATTTTCTCCAGCGATGTGAGAAACCATATCTAATATTAATTATGCTTAAAGTTTAATTGACATTTAGTTTTAAAGGCTGCAATAAATACAGATAATCTTCACTACTCTTGTAAGCTTTAACGTTTGATATTTTAGTAGAAAAAACTATTGTTAGTGAGTATTTTGACTGAAAAAAAAGGATGTAAATGTATAATAGAGGGATCTGTAAAATATAATTATTTAATATTTATTTACAAATATGTTTTTCTATACGTTCAAATCAAAAGCAGAAAAATTTGCCTCCTGCAAGAAACATAAGTTATGCAAACTGCCACACACGGACGTCTAACTGGTTGCAGTATTTACAGGGTATTATTAAAATTGAGCGCCAGACTTCGGTTAATTAGTAGACTAGTTTTTTTTTTTTTTTTTTTTTTTGCTATTTTGATTGCTATATATTCTATATTTGAATCACAAAAGAACTTAACAATATTAAACATGTATAATCTAAATTAAAGGAAATTAGATTTCATGTACCTATGTTTACAAATCAGGGTAAAGAACTGTTCATGGTGTCCATAGCTCGGAGCTGCGGGCCCCCACTTGGAGTGGAGCACGGCTGGACTGAAGGCGAGTGCCACACGTTCGGTTGCCGGGTGCTGTACCACTGCGCAGTGGGCTACGAGCTGTCCGGAGGTCGCTCCGAACGATTCTGTCAGGGAGATGGGGCCTGGATGCCTCGAGAATTACCCACCTGCGTCCGTGAGTAGAGCTGCGCAACCTTCGACCTTCGTATTATCTCCCTGCAACACGCTTGTGGACGATCAACCTTCTAAACTATTTCTGCTCTAATTCCAGCTTGAATTTTCATCAAAGTGCATGTATTGGATTGACATTACGTATAATAAAGTATAGTTTTATTGTTTATAATTGGATATTTTTAATTTAAACAAAAAGGCTGTGATATCCTCCTTTTTTAATAAAAAAAATCAATTTTATGATTTTGTTTATTATTTTCAAAATTATTTAAAAACAATAATAATAATTAAAAATTATTGCATCAAATTTAAAATTTTAAAATAATATACTTATAAATAGAATGCACTTTGTAATGATTTTTCTCAATTAGCATGTTGGAATTTACGCAAGAAATAATTTCAACAATGCTTTTTATGATATTTGTAGAAAATACAAAATCATATATTAATACAAATATGATAATAATAATTATGTATAGTATATAATACTTGCGTACGTTCCTATTTTTTCAGTAATGTTTTGACTACTTTATATAACAAAATTTGCAAATACTGTGTTCCACCCGAGTTTCGCTTGCAAGCCGTTGCAAGCAAGGCAAGCAAACGCGGGCTGGTTTGTCTGAAAAGGCACCGCGTGTTTTTCTTGTCTCCCAGCCGTTCAGTGTCCGGTTCCTGACAATCCTGTGAACGGCAAGGCCATCTACACTTCGTGTGCCTACAATTCGGTGGTGAGCTACGAGTGCAAGTATGGTTACCGGTTGATGGGCGAGCCTTCCCGCCGCTGTGGACCCGACAAACATTGGTCTGGGGATGCTCCCGTCTGCAAGGGTGAGTTGACACCATGGGGGTGATTTGAAATTATGTTCTTTTAATAATCTTATGATACATGTGAATTTAAATCATATATAATATCAAAATTAATATTCTAAAAATGAATAAAAATTTATTAAAATTAATTCTTAAATAAAAAATAGAAAAAAAGAAGCATTTAATTTTATAATAACTTGATTTTGTGACAAAGAAAATATAAAGCCTTGTTTGAATTTTAACGTAGATATAATTATAGTTTAATTATAGTCCAAGTTCAATTGCATAAAATTTGATTTTCAATTAGTGTTCGATAATTCATATTGTTGCACATGTAGATTAATTAACATTTACTAATTAGTGATATAGATTCTATGCCAATTTAGTGATCACACAAATAATAGAAGTAAACAGAGGTTCTGCTTTTAATAGACATCATCAGTATTGTAAAATATCATCCACAAAAAAGGTTACTTTATTATAATTATATCTGTAATAGTTAGGAACCCTATTATATTATCCTTAGCATGCAAAAATCCTATATTTTTAATATTATTATAAAAAGTTTGTATTTCTTATATTAGAATGTAAAGATGTTAGAACTATATGAATGAATTTGCATGATGCACCGCTGCAGCGCAATATTATAGACACTACACATGACATTATATATTTCTTGGCTCGGCTTTTTGCATGCTACTGGATGGCTGACGGCTGCCGCGCGCTGCATTGAAGGGGGGTTACACGAGGGCGAGAGAGTGACCACGTGACTGAATCCTTCACCTTCATTGGTCCAAATTCACTCACCACCATATGCAGCTTGACTTTTTTTTATTACAAAATATTGCACTTAAAAAATAATAACTAAAACACCTATCAATATTAATATTAATAAAACACTTACAGTAGATAAACAACATGCACTTAAAGCACATAATAATTCTAATAAATGGAGTTAAATTTAAAGTGCAGTTATAATAATAAAATTATATTTTAACGGATCGTATAATAAATTTTTGCGATAAGATCATTAATTTGAATGATAATGTAACTGCAGTTATAATTTACTCCATGAGAGATGCTTCTAGCTTTTTTGCTGCTTTGTATTGATGTTTGATGGTCTCTCTCACCCTCTCGTGTGCCTCGCAGAAGTCCAGGCTTGCAAGGCCGACGACGCTACGGGATCGCGCTGTCTACCCGGGGAGACGGGGTGCTCCACCGCCTCTTGTCAGCAAGGTGAGTCACTGAGGGGGAAGCCGCGGGTACATGCGGGGGTGACATTTGTCATCGAGATTAATATTTTTATTCTCACTAAACCCTGAATGAAAAATTTCCTCTTCAACAGCTCATCCTTTATAAGTCTAAACCTAATCTTTTTACCTCTAAAATACATTATTTCATCTTCACTCGAATTGAGAATGAAATGAAGACAATATTTCCAACATTTTATGCTCAAGAAGAGGAAAAAAGACATAATCTCGTATTTTTTCCCTCTTTTTTTCCCCTCTAATAAAAGACAAAAGACGATAAGAGAGCTTAATAGAGACGAAAATATGATATTTATTTCAATTCAGGATATTGTATCTTGATATAAACATTAGTTGACTAATTTAACATATGGAAGTTCCATTTATCCATGTTAAAGTAGCCAACGTTAAAAATTCATAACAAAAAAACTAGCTCGAATTTGTATACCTGATATTTTAGCTACTGATAGGGGATGTAGAGGAGAACATTTAAATTTTTTGCCATAATTTTCATGTGAGGGATTTTTTTTTTAAACATTGGGCGTGTTACCTTCCCCTTAATGGTTTCTGTCCTTCTCTGAATAAGAAGGTGATTTATTTTTTATTAATTTAATAATTATTGCATATATATATATATATATAATATATATATATATAATTTTCAGCATTCAAAAGTCATATATATATACCATCAATTCGGTACTTGTCTTGCATTTGATAAAATATTTCTAATATATTCTAATTTTTAAGCAACCATACAAATACAATAGTTTAATTATACTGAAGATAAAAAATGTTTAGTTTTTAAATGAATTTATAAGAACTCAGGAGCAAAGTTATTTGCAAGGAGTCATCAGTCTATGTCATTTCTGCTTTTTGTTGCACACAGAGTTAAATTTCATCATAGTAAAAAAAAAAAAAAAAAAAAAAAATATGGATGTCATGATTCATTCTCGCTTTGGGAATAGTAAGAAATGTTTTGTGTTTGCATCAGATTATGTACGTGCTAGGGAGTTCAAGCCATTGTGTACAGTCTCACCCCCGTATGTAAATATCGCGGCGGCTATATGTGTACGTTATATAAAGCACGTTTTCTACACATCTTATGGCGGCACGTGCTCTCAGTGTTTAATTACTTTTCACCACTGAGCCCTTGTGGATAAATGAAGGGTTCATTTTTTTGTGTATTTTCAATTGTTTTTTTCAGTCACGTGTCTCTAACAATTAATTTTTACTATCGTGTATATTTTGATATCAAATTTTAATTCAAATATCTTGATAAGAATATACAAATATTAATGTTAAATCTATAGTTACCATTTTAATAATAATTATATATTATATAGAACTGTAAATAAGGCATTGGTACATTATTACAGGTTTGATATTCATTGAATATTCTTTTAATTAAATTGGCAGTGTTTAATTTAATTTAATTTAATTTAATTTAATTTAATTTAATTTAATTTAATTGTAAAATGTTATTGGACATATGAATTTCTCAACCAAATAAGCAATGGAGTATCGACCTTAAAAAAATTTTACTGTAGAAATGGATAGAGGGTGCAAAGTTATGCTACTCTGATTTTTTTTTTAAATATTTTAGAGTCCGGGAACTGATATTTAAAAAAATATTGAATGTTCTGAGAGAGTGACGCCTCTTAATGTCTCTCTTAATAAAAAAAAGGGACCTAAAATGGGCGTGGGTTCAAAACCGACCTCGGCAAAACTTTTTATCAATACTTCTCGGCCTCTAAAAAATCTTAACAAAATGAGACTGTCATTACTTTGCACCCTCTATCGAGTCTATCCATTTTTGCAATAAAAAATTTAGAGGTTGATACTCTATTCAAACATAAATTTAATAAGATTTTTTTATTTATTATTATTCTTTGTTGGCAATTTTTTTCAGTTTCAAATCAAACAAAGTTTGTATCTCAATCCAATGGAGAAAAAATATTGAACCATAAAATACAAAAATTATTAATCTCAGCACTTACTAGATTTCCGATTACAGTAAATTTATGATCCGTAATTAATTACAATACTGATCATTATGAAAGGTTTTTGTTGTATTTTTACATTTAATAAATACAATATTAGAACCCTTCGAAGGTTACTCCATACGTACTGAAGGTGTACAGAAGGCTGAGAGGTGTGCATGGCGCGGGTGTTTCAGAGGTGATTTGCGGCCACCCTGGAGTGCTGTACAACGGCTGGCTCGAGGGAATCGAGGGAGGTACCATGCTGGGAGCCTCCATCATCTTTCGGTGCCACGAGGGCATGACCTTGGTGGGCAACACGTCCACGGTGTGTCAGCTGGATGGCACGTGGCGCTACCCGCTGCCCAAGTGCCTCGGTGAGTCATCGCTCGTCACCTCTATAACCTTAAAGTGGCGCCCAAAAGGTCAAAATAATGCACTCTGATTGGTTCGTGGAAATTTGTTTTCCGATTTTTGGTGAAAAGCTTTTGGGTGCAGCTTTTAGGGAGATTCACATGAAAAATGGATTTCAAGGCAACAAAATCACATCGCCCAAATAATTTCACCTTTAGAATGTGTTCTTGGAGGAAGTAGTCAGGTAAGTTTTTACACGTAATTTTTTTAAAAGTTGTATTTTTTGCCTGCTGTAAATTTTATACGTATTAATTACCAGTGGGATGACCATCTTTAGGCAAGTATTATCATGTTTAACTGACAAGTGAGTTGAAACGTCAAAAGTGTGTCTCCTTGCTTTTCATTTCAATTTTGATATGAAAAAGTTAACTTACAAGCACTCGAAATTAATTACAAATTTAATATTAATAATTTCGTTTATCGAAGTTGCTGATATCCTAACACAGAGTAAGTTCTGTTTGATTCAAGCTAATTAAGTTGTGTATAATTATTTTAATTAAAGTTTATCGTTTAATATTTATTATTTAGGGTTTGTAAATCGTTCTCATCTTTTCAGTATAACTTTTCATAAAAAATAAGTTAAATTTTTAGGAAAAAATAGGGTTTAGTTATTGAGATATATAGGATATTAATCAGAAGAATGTAACGTGGTTAAAATTTAGTCAAATCAGTACCCAAAAAAATAACTAAAAAAAAAAAATAAGAACTAAAAACTTTATCCTATTATTATTATTTATTTATTTATTTTTTACTTGATCAAATTTATAGTCAATTTGTCCTTTACTTTTAGTAAAAATATTTTAGGTTTACCATCGGGAAATAATGAGCAGTCATTCATCGTAAGTTAACTTTCAGAATTAATAATCTTGTGTCATAGAAGTCGGATAACAAGAGGGCGTATCTGCGTATAATGTTTCAGACACAATGCTACCAACTTTACAGAACCTGAGACACTTTCAGTGACATAATTAAGCTCGTCGACAGAGGTTTAATGTAATATAACTTCTACTTTCCTGTTTGCTAAACATTAAGAAACTTTATAATATAATGCGAAAACAGCTTATTTTCTACATGGCATATTTATTTGTGTTGTTTAAAATCAACATAATTTTATTATTATAGTTTTTTCAATGATTAGAGGCATTTTTAAAACTTAAAATAATTATTATCACATTTTATCACATTATAATATGAATTTTGACTCTTGACATAAAAAATTCTCTGGATAAATGAAGCCAGTTACGAATTATTTCTGTTCTTACTGATTTATTAAACCATGAAATTTTTAACCCTGGATTTATTATACGTAGAAATATTTTGAGTATAACGACTAACACGCAAGCAGAAAAACTTCTCCGGATGAGACAGGAGGCTATTTTTCATCGGCAGAACTTAGCGTCATTAGTCTTATCCTCTCTTTCTAAGACCATACTATCCTTGTATAAATCGGTTAAAAAGTCGCTGACGAGGTGGTGGCCCGTGTTTCAGCGCCATGCGTGGTTCCCAACGTGCACCGCGGCCGGGTGCTGGGCAACGCCAGCCTGGGCCCCGTGGTGACGCACGGTTACCGGCTCGAGGTCGAGTGTGAGCCGCGCTACGAGTTCTCCCCGCACACTGCGCACGTACTCTGCAACAACGGCACCTGGACACACATACCGAGATGCGAACCCGGTGAGTCAACGTTTCATAATATAATTTTATAATGGGCAACCTACATTATGATTTTTTTTTTTATTATTATAGAAGAATAGAGGGTACCAAATTATACTACTACGATTTTTTTCAATTTTTAGAGGCAAGGAACTATTTTTTAAAAATATTGAAAGTACAGAGAGAGACCGTCAATAGGCGTCATTTCTTAATAAATGGATAGGACTAAAAGAGGCGTGGGCTTAAACCTGAATTCTGAATATATTTTAGCAATACTTTCTGGCCTCTAAACAATTGTTATATAAGAAATAACATAATTCGGTGCACTCCATTCATTTATGCAATAAAAAATTATACAAATATATAAGTTAGAATAATAAGTTGTCCATTATATCATTCGTGACAGTATAACCAATTACCAATTTTCCCCCCCAATTTTCCTTATATTATTAATTAAGTTTAGATCTCTTATAGAGTAGCGTGATATAATTAAAAAAGGAGCACTCCTCTATTAAGATTCTCATTTCATAAACTTTTTTTTAAATTTCTATTAAATTACCAAATTCTTTCATTTTTAAAGTCCTCCACAATAAGAGAATCGCTTGTTAATACCCTTGTACAATATCACTATATGTTTACATGACGATGTTTAATACGTATCCGTTGACGACGCCTCATAAGAATAACATTATCCGTCGTCAACGAACACGTATTAAACACCATCATGTGAACGTATTTGTTGTGTCGCAGCTCGCTGTAAGCACCTTCCCAAGGCCCCTCGCAACGGTATGGTGATCTCCCCCAAGATGGAACACAACATGCGCGCTCGCTACAAATGCAAGGATGGCTACACGCTCAAGGGCACGGGCACTGCACTCTGTGAGTTTGGCAACTGGACTGGCGAGCAACCCTACTGCCAAGAGGGTGAGTGTAGCCAAGGGGTTGATCCAAGAATCATGTACCTAGCTTTAGATCTCAGCAGGGGAGAGGGGAAGTGGTGTCTTAATATATATAGCATATAGCAATGTATATAGTGTATATGATATACTGTATACTATATTATTCGATTATAATAATTTTGAATTGTGTATCTCCTACTCATAATGCATTTTATGATTTTTTACACATCTTGATTAACTCATTCATAATCTGAATAAAAGTATATGAGACTGAAGAACGAGCTGTAAAAAATATATTATATATAAAAAATGTATCATTACACTATGATTGCTTGCTTGTATTTCAAATTTAGCAAATAATTATATTTGTATATTTTATTTTAGGGTAAATTTTATTATTTACGCATCGTATGCCATGTTCTATTACTAAAACCAAATAAAAAATTAATGAATTTTGGATAAAAATATTTTTTTATAAGAGGACAGATTGATTTTAACCATATTAATAATCTCTCGTGAATTAATAAGTAATAATTATTCTTATTTAGTTTAATCAAATTATTCATCTGCAATACCAATTTCAAAAATGATCCTGATCCTACCCACTGTGATTATACAATGTAATCAAAGTATATAGGACTTGTACGTTAAAATAGAACACGGGTATACAAATAACGCCGCTGGCACATTTTGCGTAGCGTCAGCAGATTTACTACATGTTCAATCGTGCTTCAATAAAGTTTGTAGATTCTCTTTACGTTCGTTGAAAAGTGGCATTATTTGAACATACCCGCAAGCGTGGATTAACTGTGAAATTTTCGAGTTGCCCCCAAATACCTAGACTACAGAAACTCATCACACATGCTATAGATAGAAGATAATTCCATTCCCCCGACTATCTCACACCAACTCATGGATCCAATTCTACTAATAAACTCTGGCCTTTATTATTTTTGTTTTTTATTATTACTATCACACTTTGCCATTTTGTCATAAATGGATTTGATGTTCCCCGATCACGAGTTTTCCAAATCTTTGTTTTTTTCAGGGGTATTTTTCTGTAATAATTATCATATATATATATATATATATATATATATATATATATATATATATATATATATATATATATTAAATACACAATGGAAAATATTCATGAAATTTTTTATTGCATATTTGGAAAAAGGACCTCGAGTTTTGTAAAGTATTTTTTTCCCCCCATTTGTAACTATAAACACTCTTAAAATAAAAGAAAAATACAATGTGACGTCATAGTTATGCAATGTCTTTCCTATGCCTGCATGTTAAATATTTGCATGACTATGACGTCATAGCATTTTTCAGCACGATTGTAAGGATGTTATAGAGGATTCAACAATTTAAAAAATATTGACAATACATAATTCGAGGTCACATATCTAAATCTGCAAAAATTCATGAAAGTTTTCTATTAAACAAACCCTCTGGCATGTGGCTAAAACTGCCTGGGTTGGTTGTTCTGTAGTGTACTGCCCGTTCCCCGGCTACATCGAGAACGGCAAGGTGATGCTGGTTGGCAACATGGGTCTCTACGACTACCGGCCGTACGTGCGCAAGGTGACCAACAACAAGCAGATCATGTACGACTGTAACCGAGGCTTCATGCTGGCTGACGGACCCGTGGGAGCCACTTGTATCGGCGGTAGGTGGAGCCCCAAGGACCTGCCAAGGTACGTGTAGACTGCTACAAGTATTTAAAAGTATTTCTATTAGTTTACCGTTATAAGTGACTTTTTATCTTTCACAAATATGCATATGTTATATGTTATTAATATTTCAATCTTGAAGTATAATAGTGATTCGTATAATACCCCAGTTTAAATTTGTATTTTGTTTATTATATTTTGAAATTATGAGAAGATTACAAATAAAAATGTATGTTTAAAATTCATTAAGGCTAAAAGTATATAAGGTCTTTACAAGCAGAACTTTTAAAGTCTGTGATTATTGATTATTACAATTAAATTAGTACGTAACATGTCAATTCCACAGTTTTTTACCAAACATTTTAATCAGCTTCTATAATATGAAAAATTATTATCTTAATAACATTATAGTACGTTCTCTTATGTTATTTTACTGACGGGGGCGTAAGATATTACTAAATTGCATTCTACTTGAAACTTTCAATTACAGATAATTATGTTGCAACGTTTCTATGATTGAATCAACTTATCCGTGAGTCACCTCGTCGATCTGATCGGCTATATATTATCTCTCTCAGATACAACTACAGGGTCACGCTGCTGCCGATGTGATGATATTCTTCCAAACATAAAATATAATTTTTTTAGAATTTAAAAGTTTCTTAAGCCCTCGACGGTACATGCACGGTATTGAACGTCCTCTAATGCTGAAAGTTTCCAATTAATTTGTGATGTGAGGATTTCTACTTTTACAACAGTTAAGGGCATCTTGAGAGACAAACAAACTTCTGCTGTTCGTTTTATTGTTTCTAGCTAGACCGTCGTTGGAAATGTAGCATCTTTTTCTTCAGTGATCAAATACGATGATCGATACTGCATGTATACGTATTAAATTTGAGATATTATTGAACTGTCAAAACGTCTCCCCTTAAGCTTAGGCAAATTGTTAAGCATCCAAATGAAGCGGGTTGCAGCAGAGGGCAAGTTACTTGACCTCTCTGAGGGACAATTAATCGACATATTATTGCTTACTAAAATCTATGCCAAGTTCTTTGCAAATATTATAGCTTTTATGATAATTATTTAGATATATTATTTAAATTGTTTGAGTGTATTTACTACACTTACCAAGAAAATATATTATTAAATAAAAATTATTATATTACAGTCTTAATTTTCATACAATAATAGTTCAAGGAAATTTACATTAATATTCTCGATAAATATAATGATAATTAACTATTGACTTTTAAGAAGAATTTTTAATTAATGAAAGAGTTCGAGCATTTTGTGCTATTCCAATTTCAATAGAGAGCGAAGTCAATACTGAGGACATGAACCCAAGTATCGACATTTTTTTTAGTAAGTCCATTGGAGCGATGTAAGTTACCATGCTTTTCTGTCCAGAAAGTCAATCTTGCTTTGATGTCCACCATAAAGTCCGACCTGTTTGACTAGGTGTGTACCTGGCCAACACCCACGCCTGCGATGGAGCAGGGAGGCTCGGGAGAAGCGATCAGCTGACCCGAACATGGAGCGTCTGATCCGACGATGGGAGGCCCTCCAGCGAGCCAAGCGTTCTCCGCTTCTCTCCATCCTCCTGCCCCATCTCTTCCCCGCGGCCCCCGCCAAGTCGCTCCGAGCCAAGCGCGACGCGGACTGGGACTTCGACTACCCTGCGTACCCTCCCGACGAGAAGGAGCCGGAGAACTGGATGGACAAGATGCAGGCTGCGCAGGCGCACTCCAAGACTGTGGCCACCAAGACAGTGGCGTCACTGGACAAGAAAGGCAAGGAGAGGAAGAAGAATAGAGCTAAAACTCGAGGACAGGGCGGTAACAGAGGAGATAGGAAGAATGGTGGGAACATCAATAAAGGTAACAGTAAGAACCCCTTGAATACCATCCATGTCGTACCTTTTTTTAATGTTTTATTTACCCTTACACGCACACAGTAATTTTTGCATCGTATTGATGTAATACAGAAAAAAAAACACACACATTATAACTCTATTCTCAATGTAAAGCATGTTACATGTCAAGTAGGGTTACGAAATTCTGTAATTTTCTAATATTACGTCAAATTTAACACTTATTTTATGATTTATATTAGCACGCGTGCCTGCTTCTTTCCTTGGTACCGTAAATGTTGAGTTCCCGTACAAAGCAAGGTCCTGGTGTTACAGCGACGTGTGAGGCGCTGGCCGAGGCTCCGTACATCGAGGTCCAGGTCATCAAGCAGGGTCACGAGGGTAACCTCACCAACTCGCTGGGGGCCGTGGTGCTCATGGAGTGCACTCAGGGCTACAGTCCCACCAACGGTAACCGGACTGCCAAGTGCGTCCGAGGAAACTGGAAACCAACCAAGCCGGACTGCGTTATCAGTAAGTGACTCGTTGCAACTAGATTATAATAGCTGGTAATTCATTAGGATTTTCTGGTTCGGGTGGGTTTTATCACCATGTACGATCTTAATAATTACATCGCATATTAAGCTCAAATCGTGCTCTTTAAAGTCAGGAAATAATTTAATAAAATATATCTGTGCATTTTTTACCTTAACATATAGTGAAAATTACTATAAATTATACTTTTATATATTAAATTATGTAACATTTAATTAAAATAAATAATATCGTATTTATACATTTTTTAAAGTTATAACTAAAATCAACTTTGATTTTGATTATTATTTTTTTCCTAATGACATATTTTATTCCAGTTCATAACTTAATTAAATGTTAAATTTCATTATTTCATTATTATTATTTTTTTTTCAATATAATAATTCGCTTTGAAAAAATTAACAATAATGTGAATATATAGAATTCACGTAAATGATTTACTATAAAGGACGTGTTTTCACCAGTGAACTGCCACGTTCCGGTGATCGAGAACGGTCGTTACACGCTGCACGGGAACGTGGTGACTGCTGATGCCGAGGTCAAGACCTTCGAGTCCATTCACCTGGGCTGCAACCGCGGTCACAACATGCAGGGTCCCACCTCATTGTACTGTCTGCACGGAAACTGGACCACCTCCAACTACCCCTCGTGCCAGCCAGGTGAGTCACGTGACTTCGGTCATCGGGGGTCAACCCCTCCAGAGTATCAATACATTATATATTATATAGGAGACAAGATTCTACATATTTTTTTCTTTTCATTTAATATAAAGCACATTATATAATTTATTATATATAATATTTAAGTTAGTAACTGTAAAGTGTTTGATTAAGAAAAAAAAAATCAAAAATGTCAAAATATTAACATAAGTCTGTATTGATAACTAATTTATTACCCGTAAATATTTGAATTTTTGATGCTACATTTTGCAAAATACCAATTAAATGTTATATTATATAATATTTAATTTCTTTATAATGGACAATTATTATTAACCTTCATGATTTTTTATAGATTTTGACCTCGAATTATATATCATCAATTCTTTTAGGTTATTTTGAACCAAAACTCAAAATCGAGGGGAGAGACGCTGTGACGTCATAGTAATGCAAATATTTACCGCGCAGACATAGGGAAAGACGTACATAACTATGCATATCACAGCATTTTTCCCTTCGATTTTAAAAGTGTTAGTGTTAAAAAAAAATCTGGAAAGAATTTGAAAATTCATTACTCGAGGTTCTCAATCCATTTATCCATTTATTTAACGTATGTATTTATGAGAAATATATAAATTTACATATTATAAAAACTAAAAATTCTAATAAAAAATCCACATGATAGTTTATTGACATGTCCTATACGAGAATACCATCCCTGCCATCCCTGGGTTGTTCTTCTTCAGCTCCATGTCGTCTGACGGGCTTCAAGAATGGTCAGTTCCTGGGAGGTTACCGAGCCGGCCTCACCATCGCCCACGGCGCAACTGTCAACTACCAGTGCGAGCCCGAGTACTCTCGCAACCCGCCGCAGGCCGTCGATTGTCTGCATGGGGAGCTGCGGCCCCGCGCGCCCTCGTGCCGCCTCAAGGGCTCCTCGTCAGCCACGGCAGTCGCTGCTGGCACGGGGGCGGTAGCAGCGGCGGGAGCGGGAGCGGCCCTCGCAGGAATCATTAACTCGGAGTACTCGCCCGTCGGCAGAGGTATGTTGGAGAAAAGCATATGTACTGAACAGGAGTGTTACTTAAACAGTAAAAATTATTTAATCTGCCGGAAGTGCTTTCTGACCTTCCTGTTATTATTATTATTATTTTTTTTTAATTTAACAAACGAGTCAGTACTCTTATTAGTACAAACCTCTGCAAATTTTTTAACTTCAAATACGAAATGGAGGTGGAAGTTATGCAGAACACTTACGGAGGGAATTCATAATTAATTTGCCAGATTTAGAAGTTCAAAATCAAAATATGAAGTAGCTTCTTTGCTATAATTCTCTACAAAGAATATTTCAAAAGTATCTATAGGTATCGCTATTAAAATTATATTTGATTTACGCGGACAGTCTATTTTCCTGCAGATACAACAGATCTATTACACGTGCTTAATTTGTTGCAGACACTCCCGACATCGACTTCACGGGCGGTAGTGACATCACAAGGGGTGGTTTGATGGGTGGTGGCACCCCTCGTGCGGGCGAGACTTCAGTAAAGAAGAAGTCACAATCACGTGGACAGGCCTGTGGTCCTCCAGCCCGCGTGCAAGGCTCGCTCGTGTACCGCGACGGTGCGCCCCTGGCGGACGGCGAAAGAAGCTTCCCGGACACCACCGAGATCACGTTCGACTGCATCGCGTCCATCATGGGCGAGAAGACGACGTGGAGGATCATGTGCGAGGACGGCAGCTGGGTGGGACGCTCCCTCAACTGCGGTGAGTGCTCGCTCGAGTCCGTGCATGCAGCTAAACTAAATTTTAAAAATAAGGACCAATAAGGATCATCACGTTATGATAGAAGGAAAAAATGCATGTGTTATAATTAATCACGTTTAAACATACTCGATCTTAGTCTAGTGTAAGCTACGTAGCCATGCATGACATAAATTTATTCAAAGTAAATTTTATTATCGGATTATTAAATTAAAATCCAAAATAACGACGAGTCAATTTTATAATGTAATGTATTATATACTTATAGAGTGCAATGTGTAAGAGCCTAACCTTTGAACCATATATGTGCAGGAGTAGGTTAGCAACATAATTAATATATAGTATATTGTTAATTGTTATAGCTTTTATGACTATATTATATTATTAACTGAAATTCAGTAAATTTCCAGATGCTTTATGTAAAATAGCTTTCAATATTTGCTCTATATTTTTTTCTTTCTATAAGTTTGAAATAACTGCTATTGACATATTAAATGAACAAAAAGTTATTTTGAGTGGCATGCTGCATTGACGGCACGCAAAACATTATAGACGGAGGAAATGTAATATTGTTACTATAAAAAGTAATCGGAATGTTAATCAATTTTGAACAGTTAAAAAAACTTCGATTTGAAGATAAATTTATTCCATTATTTTAATACGATATGTTCTGGAAGAACAGCAGATAAATTTCAGACGGAACAGCTGGGAAACATTTTAATCAGTTTTTGCCATTAATCGTTAAACATATTCTGATTTCAATGAAACACCCATTCATTCTTTATTAGATTTGGACTCATGCCAAATTGCTATTGAATAAAGATATTTCTCTGCCTAATCTTCTATCTCTCTTTATTTAAAACATTTGCAATTTTAAATTGTCTGCTTCTAACGAATTTTTAAAACTCTCGAAATTACAAAATAGGATTCTTTTTGCATAATAAATAAACAACGTTGATCCTTATTACTGCTATGATCATCACTAAACGAAATCAAGGGGGGGGGGGGGAGAGTTGATGGCTTAATTTAAAAAAAGAAAAAAGTAGTGTATATATATATTCTTAATAATTTATGTTACATAATTAATATGCTGAAATGTATTCTTTCTCGACACCTTTTTAAAACATTAATTAACTTTTTTTTGCATTTCAATCTGTAAAAAAGATGACATAAATTTAATGAAAATCCAATATAGCTTACTGCCAGACTAAAACTGAAAATATTTATTCAAGTTTAAGTTGTTAAATGGTTGCAAGTAAAGATAATTTTCTTACCTCACTTTAACATCAATGCTATTAAATTAATTGTATGAACGTGGAGTTTGATCGATCATTAGAGCTTTATCTACATCATTATATTGCAAATTAAAGACCGTGAGAATCCGTGTCTTAAATTTTTATGGCAAAAAAATGTATTTTTTTTTTTTTTAGAGTTTCCCCATGATACTCCTACGTGAAGCCTTGAAAATTTCAGTTAAATTCCTCTATGATGGTTTCCGATTGTAAATTGTGATGTAATTACGTCCTCCTCCCTTCAGAATCGCGCTGTCCGAACCCCGTGGTTATAATCACAGTCAAATTAATTTTATATTCCTTCCGGAAGTGTGAAGCTTGGCGCTTTTCTCTTTGCACTTCACAAACTTTACAAAATGGTTTGAAGTAGAAGTACTGACCTTATATATGTGTGAAATTGCATCGCTGAAATATGAATAAAAGGGCCAGCTGAAACCTTACGCTTCCGGTTACTTAATTACGGAAGGAATTTAATGTAAATTTGACTGTATGTTGTTGGCAGCCTCGACGGAGGACTACGGCGAGATGGACTTCCTGCACAACATGTCTTGTGTGTTCCGCAACACGGAGCCCAATCTCATCTACTTCTTCAACGACCAGCCAATCACTAGCGAGATGGTTGAGTTCCCGCCGGGCACCGAGCTTGTGAGTGTTTCCTAATTAGAACGATTGAGTTGAATGAAGTGGCGGCATATCGTCCCTCGTCCGGAATAAACGAGCTTACCACGTTTTTGTTGCAATAATGAGCTATCTGCTATGTCAGGTGAGCGCAATTATGAGCAGTAACTCGGTATAAAATAAAGCTCATAATTGCGCTTATTTTTTGTCTCATACAACATGTCTTTTATAGAAAACTTACGAACATAGAAACGTTGAAAACTTCTAAAATGTTTAGTCACTTTTATCTGGCCATAATAAGACACACAAAGAGTTTCTGGTGTTTTTAATATTTCTTTATTGTTGTGGAAAAGATTACAAAAATTCACTTTTTTTCTCTCTCTCTTTTAAAATTTAGACAGCATTATCAAATATATCGGCTCATTTTATATCTGACGTACGATGTACTCAGGTGGCTCGATGCACGGACATCGGCAAGTACTCGATGGTTGGATCCAGCAGGAGATACTGCAAAGGTGGCGAGTGGGATGGTCAGCGGCCAGTGTGCTTCGGTCTTAACCAAGAGAACGAATACGCACGTGAGTTGCATGACAAGTTTCATGAAGGAGATGCTACAGTCAAATTTATGTGATATTATTAGGAGAAGTGGCCGGAAAAAAAAGGTACTGGGTGCTATTTTTATGATGTCCGAGTTTTGAAATTTGCAAACAAGTCAATGCTCTAAATACCTCTCTGCAAAATTTCAAACTTCAAATACGAATAGAAAGGACACAAACCTCTTTCGGGTACTTCCATCCAGAATATTAAATTAATTTTTGTCTGTAGTTTCAAGAAAACACTAATATTTGAAATTAAATTATAATTTCACCATTAGAATTTCAGGTGAAAAACTGTATTTATAAGAAACCTCTATAGATTCTTATGTAAAAAAAACACATTGAGAGTGTAACTGTTTAGTTGAGAAGCCCCCGACCATCCTATTTCGCCACCAGCTGGGTCCGATCGCTCAGAGTAACGACGGTCATCTGATCGTGTACCCTGGCACGATTCTGCACATGGAGTGTCTGTGGATACGTCGCTTCGGCACTCCCAAGTGGACGGTCAGTCACAGCTACAGGTGAGCTGAGTCAGCAGGGGTGTGGTGGCGGACTCTGAAGGTGCGGTGCTTGCAGAAAGTACCCGGAGGGCTGGACCACGGACCCCGGGAGGGACTCGCAGCTCGAGTACCGCCTCAGCATCTTCCACGCCAGCAAAGATGACTCGGGCACCTTCACGTGCGTCACTCCCACCAGACACACGCACGCGGTCGAGATTGTCGTCAAGGGTACGATAAGCACAAAATTTTTGTCAGCGCCTGCAAAGTATGCAACTTTTTCAGCAGCACTTTTTGGTGTATTTATAGAATATGTAGAAAATTTATTATTCTGCATGTACAGGATAATATATAATTTAAAAAAAAAAAAAATGTAATTTTGTTTGATTTTATTTTATAAACAGAATTTCTTTATTTTTATGGGAGTTGCACATAATTTTTTACTATATTTTATGTATATTATAATTTCAGCTATTCATAAATTTTGTATCTAATCTACAATGTTTTTACCACAGAAACTGAGTTGATTTCGTGATATGTAAGTATGAAATATATAAGGTCTCGGCGATCAAAAGGGCTAGCTTATAAACCATTGCAAGTTTATAACATGATTATATTATAGCTTCTATATATTATAATCTCGCTTTACACATGCATATAACTTTCATTTTTACTTTGATCGCCGGGGTCTATTCCTACTTAGTAGTGACTCTTGTCTGTCTTCAGCTGTACACTGCCCCATGCTGACCCCGCGCCGCGGGATGACCATGTCGTCACAGAACACCAAGATGAACTCGCGGGTGATGTTCACGTGCCAGAACGGAAACTCGCTGATCGGAACGCAGGAGATCACGTGCTTGCCGTCCGCCAACTGGAGTGCGCCTGTCCCCGTCTGCGAGAGTGAGTCTATCGCTGTCACACGTTTAATATTTTCATTAGTGCTGTTTTCAATTCCTGATTTGATTTAATTATTATTATTTAAGCTGTTCATTTAAATAGATTTGTAAGTTCAAAGCCCTTTGCATGCAATATATTTCTAGAAACATTGCATGAATAATACTGAATTTAAGCAATATAAATACAATTAATTATTGAATATTAGGTTGTAAACTTATTTGTTTTAATTAATTTATTTTTTAATCACAAATCAAAATATTTCATGAACTTCTTGAGTTTCATGATAGCAGTGTGCGAGTCGAATAAATTAAAAGATAATATCTTCATTTTTAAATAAAAAACTTCATTTTACGTGCGTATTCATGGCATTCTAGCTGTTAACATTTACATTTTATTATTTAAAATACGAGAGATAATTCTACAATCAAAAATGATAAAACAATTAATACTTTCTTGTATATTTTCTCATGTTTTCCCAGGTATTGAGTGCGGAGATTTCGTGAACGTGACCGACCCTAACTTACGGGTAACTGTCCAAAGTCGAGAGGTTGGCGGTAGAGCCGTATTCTCGTGTACTCAAGGTTTCGGTATACGAGGTCCCACCGAGTCGCTGTGTCTCGCGAGCGGCGAATGGTCCGGCCCGTTACCCACATGCAGTGGTGAGTCCCCCATCCTTCCCCGCGCTAACCCGGCCGCCGGCCAGACTACTAACGTGGACCGGCGTCGTTCAGAGGTGCAGTGCGAGCCGCCCGACACCCCGGAGAACGGATATATCCAGGGACACGGGATTTATAAGGCTGGTGACGTCATCCAGTTTAACTGCAACCAAGAGTTTATGATGGAGGGGCAGCCTATCATTGCGTGCCAGGAGACCGGCAGGTGGTCTGGGAACGTGCCAAAATGTAAGTCACGGTCGCTATATTAAAGTTATTGGGCTTAATTTTTATATGATTGTTTCGGTATGAAATCAATAGTTTCTTTTAACTTTTTCACCCTAAAGATTATAAAAATAAGAAGGAAAAAAAATCTTGAAGTTTTGTTATTTTTTTTTTAATTTTTTTTTTAAATTTTTATATAATGAGATATATATTTTTAAAATAACATTTTTTTTATGAATTTACCATCTTGTGCAATTGATGCACAGTAATTTGCATAATATTTAGGCTGAGAAATAAAAAAAAAAAATGTATCTATATATATTTTCTCAATTAACAATTCAAAGTTGAATTAAAAATTAAATTAGGGGGCATACATGACCAAAATGTGTCAATTGCCCCAAAATACCAACCAACCAACCAAAAATTAAATTAATTCAGTATTTTTAATAATATAATAATTATATTTTTGTTAATTTAATAATTACAGAAAAGTCCAGGGACCGGATGCACGCGTTTTTTTCGTGCATCCAAGATGCGCATCCGGATGCAAATTAATTTTTCGTGCATCCATGGATGCGCATCCGGATGCAAATTTATTTTTCATGCATCTGGGATGCGCATCCGGATGCAAATTTATTTTCCATGCATCTGAGACGCGCATCCGGATGCATTAATTTTTTCCCGTGCATCTGGGATGCACGGATGCGGATGCAAGCCCATTTTTGCGCATCCGTGTGCATCTTGCATCTGCATCCGCATCCGATCCCTGCAGAAAACTAATTGTTTTTTTAATACTGATCCATGCATGACATTAATAATTTAATATATATATTATATATGTGTGTGTTTTTATTTATTATTGTATATTTAATTTTATTAACAGCAGATGAATCTCCATATTAAACTTACTTATTTTTTTGTACACATTTTATTATACTCTATAAAACAGCAGAATTTACTCGTACAATAAACAAAAAAGGAAATCATTGAATTATAGTTTCCCTTAGTGACCCTTTAGCCCAATGTAATTATCAAAATTAGTTCGACTCTAACAATACAACTTTAGCGGTGCCATATCCTAAGATATCCAAATTCCTCAGGTGTCCAAGCTTGCTCCTATCCCGGTACGACCATCAACGGTCGCATGTCGTCAGTCAAGTTCTACTACAAGATTGGTGAGACGATAACATTTTCGTGCGACGACGGCATGGACCTCCGCGGAGCACCAATGCTGCGGTGCCTGCGTAGCGGCAAGTGGAGTACCGCCATCCCGAACTGCGTGCCGCGGTCAGGAGCTTCTCGAAGCTAGGCCGTTTGGTAATTTAAAGTGTTGGTACACAATTGAACTTTATGTGACAGATGCAAAAATTTATATCAAAATAATTAAAATTTAAAAACATCTTACTGTTCTTTACTTTATTTTTGTGAAGCTAGATGCAAATTATATATTATTTAGCAGAGTTAATTATTATATAATTTTTAAATGTAATATTATTGCTTTATATGAAAATTCTTGTTGCTTGAAAAATAAGAATATAAATATGGAAAAATATATCATCACATAAAGTTTTTGGGCTACTTATAATAACAAAATGCTCTCTCTAATCAATACAATATCAATATGATCCATATGGCAAGCTAATTTTTAACAATGTTTTTGAAAATGTTCAACGATTAATATTAATCAACATCATAAAATGTATCCTTTTCTGATAGGTTGTAAATTATGCAACCATATATAGGTATAATAAATAAAGCATAACATAACTGATAATAATTAAATATTAATCTCTTAGTATAATATAATATGTTCAAGAAATTTGTTAATCTTGTCCAATTTTTAAAGTTGGCATAATAAGTGATCTCTTTAAGCACAGTTGAGATAATTAATAAATATAGAAGATAATTACATCAGTTTAATTAAGACACTGATGTCTGTAATTTTGGTCCATAAGTGTTATAACAAATGCTGCAATAAGCACATATGATTCTTTAGCCAATAGAGCTATAAGGAGATAGATTATAAAAAGAAGTATATATTTTAATCTTGTAAATAATGTAAAAAATGTAAGATCTCTCAAAGATGAATAAATAAAATGTAAATTTAAAGCTAGATTTATCACTGTAATATTATTAAAGCTTACAAGAACAAAATATTTTTTATGTATGCTTTTAACTGCAATAAATACAAGTGTGTACCTGTTCGTAAGTCACAAATAACAACTTCATCTTTGAGAATCTCTTCAACAAGGCTATGTGTGTGTGTAAACGTTAGAACACTAGAGTAGAATCCAATGGTCTCTGTGTTATATTCTATGTCATTGAATCATTATTTTTTATGTATGGAAAAAAAAAGAAGATAATATTAATTTCCAATGCTTAAACAATAAGTTTATAAAGAAAATAATAATAAGTATAATGTATGCTGCTTACAAACAAAATTAGAGAACTTATAATATGGTAGATCAATGGTTGCATAAAATTTAAACATTAATTAAGATATTTACAGGCCTAATAATTATGATCCTGTCTTACAATTCAAAACATCTGAATGTGCAATATAGTTGTAAAAATATTTTAACACTTCATGTATTGTATGTAAGCTTAATTAATAATATGTAGAGAAAGAATAACACATTTTAACAATTGTGACCCCTTACCTAACAAAAAAATCATATCCATTTTTAATTCGTAATCTAACCATTCATATCATAACCTTATATCATGCATGTGTTCTGTAGGCAAATAAAATAAACATTGCTGTTTTTTAGTACTAATAATGTATCATTTCACTTGTTTAATTTATAAAGTATTCAAAATTAAATAAATTAGCATATTTTTATTGTTGCTGTTGCAAACTATTGTATCTTTAAACAATAAAAATATATTCTGGTGAATTCAACCAAAACTTTTTTTACATATACCCAAAAAAATATAATGTAATGATATAATGAAGTTTGATACTAATTATTTCAGAGTTATATTTAGCATTGAAAACAATTTATTTAAGGTATATTAATAATACAGTGTTACAATTTATTAGAGCCAATTATAAACAACAATATATATTTCAATAATACTGACTGGTTCTCTAAAAAAACAAACAATAAATCCTGTAGTGTAATTGAAAACAGAAGGACACACTAAATCACAACAGACAACTTTAGCATGGCAATTTCTTACTGTATAATTGAATAAATTCGAGCTTGCAAAGTTAGTGACTGATTTTTTTCAGATTTTGGGAACTATTTTCAACAAATTATTTAAAGTTCAACTGTTTGGTGATAATGCTTCCTGGATGTATTTATCAAAGAGTGACGACGCCTCCAAAGGGCATGATTGGTACCTTCAGTAAAATAATTCAAGATTCCCGCAGCAAAATGCTCACTTTGCATTTTAAGAAGGTTGTAAAATATATAACTGGAACAGTAATAATATACCTCTTGATTTGCAAAGTGAGCATTTTGCCGTGGAAGCCTCGATATATAATAATAAAAAAAAAACTTAAAAAATAGCAATTATAACAAAATCATGCAAGTTGTCCATTGTTCAAATGACCTTTCTTTTAAAGGTACTTTCCCAAGTTAAATGTTAATGAATAGAAAGAAGTCTTGAAACAATTAATGAAAATATAAAAATTGAAGCTGAGGTTTTCTAGAAATTGTTTGAAAATTTACATACATACATAACATCACGCCATATCCCTTTACGGGGTAAGCCAGCAGCATTATTACCTCGGCTGTCTACAAATTGCCCTCCAAAGCACTCGATTCTTGCATACTCCACTTGCTTCAGAAATACTCATAACACTCTTTTGCCTTCTGCACTCTCTATTACACTGTGTACTTTTAACACTTCTGTTCTTCAAACATTCTGCAATCACATCCAACCAAACTTTTTTAGGTCTACCTAATCCTTTCATGCCTTGTACACGAGCTTTAAACACCTGTTTTGCAATTCGTTCATCACCCATTCTCTCAACATGTCCAAACCAACGTAGTGTACTTCGTTCATACTTGTCAATTACGCTTTCTTTCACTCCACACTCATTCATCACCCACGTGTTTCTCACTCTATCCATCCTAGTTTTACCACACATATTCCTTAAAAAACTCATAAAATTTAGTAGTAATTTAAATCAATATACCGGATTCTTAAACCATTTTAATGGTTAATTTTTATGTACTGTATGTATGATTTTTAAATGATGTCATGGCAGGGTCAAAATTACAGAAAAAATACAGTATATCCACAGTATATTACAGTACTCTGTTCCATAGGACTAGCTTTTTGGAACAAAAACAAAATAAGCTCTCGTGCAGGTCATGGTACGATGCCAGACCAGCAATTATTAATTGACTGTCAATCTCTTATCTCTCATCTCTTCCAGCAAAATGATACCAGAAACATAAAAAAGCTGCACGCAAAACTTTTTTTTTTTACATAATGCATATTAAAATGCAACTGAAAACTTAATTAAGCATTTTTTTTTCAATATTTTTTTATTATTAGAAATAGTGGAAAGCTGAGAAGCTACAGTATAATTATATTAATTAGTTTTTACCAACAAATACTTGATTATCCAAGCACCAGTTAACTTTGAGCCGAGGTTACTTGATTTTTGCAAGGAGGGCCGCTCTCCTCGTTGTGTTTTGGAAGAGGGCTCGCACCAGCTGCTTCACCTGTTCTGGTGTGAACTCGTGGGCGAGGGGACCTTTGCCCTGAGCCCACCTGTTGTCAATACCCTGAAGGTTGGCACCAAGCACCTGCACCAGCTCTTCAAAGGCTCGCCAGCGCTTCACGTTCTGGTGGATCTCGCCAGCCTCCTGAGAGCAAGTCAAGCGTGAGAACACAGTCTTTTGGTTTGTGACTAGACCAGGATGGGATTTATTCAATATAGTTATTTTTTGGTATTCATTTCCAAGAGTTTACATAAATTTTAGCTCAAAAAAATTTATAACTAGATTAACATTTTAGGTCTTGATTTATTTTGGTATTCAAAATTTCTAAACTAAAAATTACAGAAAATTCTACTATTTACCTATGTATAAAAATTGAATGATAAAAACATAAAAAATATTTTTATCTTTACGTATTCTTGCAGTGTTTTAATAAGGACACTATTTGAATAATTCAAAACTGCATTTTTTGTGTGTGGAAAGAAACATAACGTAATACAGTAACAAAATTAACAATAAATATATTAGAGCTTCTAGTTGGACAGTAAGTAGCGGGATATTTACAAAGATCATACCACCACTCTAGATAGAAAGTTAGCTCAGATTTAGTAAATTAGCATCATCCACTAGTACTCCATTTAATCTGTTGGTTAATTATTTTGATGAATTCAGCGTAAAGTTAAAAAAAAAGTCGCAATTTAGAGAACATGTGGTTAATCATAAGCATAATACTAGGAATGTAAAAAGTTTAATAACCTAATAACCCCTATCTGGTGCAGACTACATAGATATCTATAAATCTGGTCTGTTTATGAATTATATGAATTATTTATGGCTCTATAATAAGCTCCCAAGTGATTTTAAGTACATTGAAAGTGTTAAGTTATTTCACTGAAACGTTAAAGATATGATACTTGAAAAATAATTTTAAATTAGATTAAATATTATTGTCTGTATAATTATTAATGTAACTCCTTCTTGGCTTACTTGCCAATTGCCTATTAACCTCAACAGATGTATATTTTGATAATAATATATATTGATTGTAGGAGAAATGGATTAATAATGAATTTTGAATTTTAACTTAAGTTAAGTCCTTATATGTTTTACAGTATCAGAAGTGGAAATTATGTCAATCGAATATTTATTTTGATAATACATTGAAGCATCACAGGTGGCAGCACTGACGAGTGACTCACCAGCAGCACCCTGGGAGCGCGGTCCAGCACGGTGGTGAACACGGTGACGAGGTCGGCAGCCGTCTCGGCAGGGATGTCCTCAGAGGTGCACACTCGCACGATCAGTTCCTCGACCAGCGTGTTGAGCACCGTCCCTGCGCACCAGCCAACGTCACAAACTGTGAATGTATGTTCATACACCTTGCATGGTGCTATAATGCTACAAAAGTTAATCAGAGTTAGTGTAGCATGGGCTGAAAGTTAATCTAAATAAGGGAAGACCGCTGAACAATACTGAATAAAAAATACTCAACTGTGATGTATCATGTTGTTACACTGATAATTATTGTATGCTACATAATGTACACTATACACATCACAGTGTAAATTAATCTTGGAAATTTAGACTGATTAGTGTCTCCTGCTTCGACTTATTGTTTTTGTATTATTAAGAGAAAAATATACTGTAATATCTAAATACTGTAAACATATTAAAGCAAAACAAGTCAATTACTTAAAACATTTAGAACTTGGAACATTACTTGTTAGAACTATTGATTTAAGTGTACCGTAAATTGACTAAATTTAATTTCAACTGAGACTAAAAAGATTTAATCTGAAAGGACTCACCGATTGCCTTGTTGTAAACGTGAGAGGGCAGCACCGTCTGCCAGACTCGCTGCAGAAGCTCCAGTTGGCGCAGACACTGACGGATACATTTCTCTGTGGTGGGGGGAAGTCGGTCACCCTCGCCAAGGGTGGAGAGACCTAGCAGCGACAGAAACGTTTAACAGTGTGCATCAAGATGGTAATAACGTAATAACTCTACCTTAAATGTTACAAACAGAATTAATGTCACTGAATTACGTGTAAGAAGAAGTGGAGTTCTTCAACAAGCAGACGATAAAACATCTTGTCTTATAGTTTTTAAATTCATCCTATTTGGCAAAGTTAACCTTTTTAGTCACATGACAGATGACTAAAATTGGTACGTAAAGTAATAATTTTTTTATTGTTATTATTTTAAATTTTGATTTTTACCCAAGTGACAAGTGAAAAATAAAATAACATCGTCTAAAAACATTGAAAGCATAAGGAGTTGTAATGAAAAATTGTAAGATAGAATTTATTTTTAATAATTTTAAGCCTTTTGAATTTATTTATTAATTATTTATTTATTTTTATCATGCAATACCAGCAGCTTCAATCTTTAACATTTTCTCTGGCTGTACCTGAGTCACGTAGGATGTCGAGCAGCTGTTTCCGCTGCGTCTGCATCTGTCCTAGGAACACCTGAGCGCCCGTCTGCCGCAGCTTGCTCATCAGGTCGACAAACGTGATGGACTGGGCGGGCAGCACCGACGACAACAGGGTGGTAAACTCTCCGCCCAGCGTCAACAGCTGGTGGGCCATGTACATGCAGTTGTTGTGGAACAGTGCTGTCAACGTCAGACCAAAAGTGAGTGTACACAACAGAGCGATTTCCTCATCTTTAAGAAAAAGTGAACATAAATCCATTCGAGAACCAGCTTGTCTGACGTTATGAACTTTGTCATACAATAAAATTCTTATGGGAGACAAGAATCGCGTCAAATGAGTCAACACAGAATATAAGCTAAAGTGCTTGGCAATTATAGACCTTAGGATCCATGTATATAAAGCCTACCGGTATGTTTGCATCAAAATCTCAAGGTGCTAAAAATACTTAAATTCTGAATCAGTAAAAACAGAACCTACCAGCTTGTTGAGGCAGAGTATCGAGAAATTTTTTGTGATAAGCCGGGGTAATGGCACAATACATCTCAATGATTTTTCTAGATGAACAGTAGAGACGAACAGCTCGCATTTCTGTGCTGGTGCTTGCTTCCTTCAGGATTGTGTAGATCAGCTCCATTAGCTCAAGCACAGACTTGCTACGAACACACACACACAAAATAAGATATGCTGTGGAAAATAACTAGCTGATAAAGGTAATTTACTAAAAAAAAAAAAAAAAAGTTAAATTAATTAACAAAGAGAACAGGAAGGTGGTACCTGATGGTGCACTTGGGGAACTGGAGGGTGCTGCTGCTGAGGCTCGCAAAGCTGTCTGATTCATCCGTCTGGTCTCGCTCGAGGTTAGCTGAGAGGGCAGTCACCTGAGGGAACTGTGACAAGGGAATGATTTAGAACCAAGGTTTCTTTAGCAGCAAACTGTTACTTCTTTTATGAAGAATAGCATTTTAAGACAACAGCAATGCAACTACTGAAATGCTTTCTGTAAATTACCATTAGACAAATAGAAGTACAAAAAGAAAAATCAATGACATTTACACCAACAGTAGTAGGTAGGCAGCCAGCAATGTTTACCTTTATTGCAAAGTTAATAAGGGACTTGAGAAAAGCACTGCCAAGTCACAGTTCTCTCTAAGAGTTCCTTATTTATCTGTGTAATAAAGAAGAAATATTGCTGGCTGCATCTCACTACAGAATGCCAACATTATTTCAGATTACAGTACATATATTTTTTCTTTTTAATTTATTCTGAATAATGCAACATTTGAGACTGTCAGCTTTAAAACAGGCTCTTTGACTTTTCCATAAGAGCTACCATATACAATATTTATATCACAACACCTGAAAGGTAGACTTTATCAAAAAGAGCCGGTTTTGAAGGTGGCAGTCTCATTGGTTTTGCAGGCTAACAGCTCAGATCACAGGGTTCACTGACCTTTGGCTCCACCTCAATGGTGTCGTGCAGGTCATGTTTCATGATGGCGCGCGCCTTGCTCATGGTCATCTCACACAGCTTGTTGGCAAAGTGAACGTCCACGTTCATTGCATACTCCATAATGGTCTGGTTGCTGCCACTCAGGAAACCTGAAAGAAAAAAACAGCAAATTAAATTAATTTTAAATGGGCTCTTCTTTTTTTCACTGCAAATATAAAAAAAATGAGATAATAAGTCAAAACAACCCTGAAAATTATATAAGTGTACCGATCATTAAATAATAGTTATAATTTTTTTTTTAAAAATAATACAGTACATACTGTAGTTTTGGTAAGAATACTTAAATTGATAGTGTTTAGGGTAAACTTTAATTAATTTATTAATGCTTTTCTACTTTTGCAAGGAAAAAATAAATATATATAACGGAAAGAAAATTGCAAATAGAGCATTAGTTACCTATTGATTCCAGAAATTCTTGCAAATCCAAAGTTTCTTGAACCACCTTTTCATAAGCTTCTCTTTCTTTATTATTACTTGGAATTGCATCTGATAAAATTTGTTTGATAAACAAATCACAAAATTTGTTTGCCATCTCTTGCCCCAGTAGACTGAGGAGTGACAGGTCAGGAGTCACTTTGACCCCGAGTGAGTTATCCAGGAAATGGAACATCTCCTTCAGTTTGAAGATGACGTCAGAGGGGTTAGGCTTCGTGGCAGCCACCACCGTCACTTTAAGGACGGAACGCTCTTCTGAGGTGGAGACGTCGATGGTGCAGCTCTGTGTCATGAGGGTGGCCACGATGTTCTCGAGCAGTCCCTCAGCCAGCAACTGCATCTTGAGGCTGAGCTCGTCGTAGAGATGCAGGGCCTGGACCAGCTGAGTGAAGCTACTAGCACTGGAGACCTCAACCTTTATAACGAACATTACTGCCGAATCATCATCAACTTTTTGACAAATCACAGATTCCCACCATAAATTACTAACATCATACAAAAAAATTTCACTTATATAAACAACTTCCTTCTTCATTGCTCTAACAAGTTCAGGTTCACTTTCATCTTTTCCTTCTGTAGATTGAGTTAATTTTCTAATGTCACATAGAATTTCAGCTACTTTAAGATAATTTTTTCTTTTCATTTCTTCTTTTCCAGTATTTAATTTTATATCTATTTCTACTAGCTGTTTTACGACATATATTTTTATATTCATTTCTTGTAAAGCTTTTGATAATGATTTTAATTCACTTGTTGAATTTTGAAGATCAGCTTTAGTCTGTAAGCAAAAATAAATTAGGATCATTACCAAGCATATATACAATAATAAGTGTTAATTGATGCAGTAATGAGCATTACTTAAATTACAATTCAAAACACTATAATAATGGCAATCAAAGGCTCTTTACTGGGAGGACGGCCTAGGATGTTGAATTGAGGAGCCTTGATACTCAACAATTATCGCCAACCTGCAGCAAAGGCTCATTATTATAGCTATTTACGTGCTCGAGCATCATGTTTGAAGATGTCAAAGATTTGACAGATGACTAATAAAGCGGCATCTTTGTAGCTACGCTAGGCCAATCAAATATGCTATGATGTGGCAGGGTTCAGACATGGCGTCAAAATGTATTTGTATTGGTGACAAAACCAGCCAGTTTGAAAGTTAATTTGTCCTCCTAGTAAACAGTTCTTGAATGGCAATAATAGACAGGTACGGATCAAGAACCAAATTAAAGGAGGGGCCGTCTCCATAAGGCCAATGTTAAAAAAAAAAAAAATTGGAGTGGGGGAAGTGCCTATATTGCCTATGTTAAATCCAAAATTCTGGAGGGGGCTTCTGCCCCCCCCCCCTAGCCACCCGCCCCTGATAACAGATGCTCAAGCTGGCTCAATTGATGAAGGTTACGTACTGTAATTCAATTTCTACTTTAATGCCGAAGCTACAAAAATGACCAAAACATCAGCTCTTGTTATTCTCCATTCCTGTCCCAGTTTGATGGCATTTTTGAGGAACCAAACCAGAAAGGATGAGAGAGAGGCAAGAAGGTTAATGTTTGAATTAAAAGTCACAGAGTGAACTAACCGATTGCAAATTTTAAGGTTCATTTACACTAAATGACTATATACAATATCTGTCTCCTTATATGGAGGTTTTGACATTATCATTCTACTCAATATCATACTGGTGACTAAGGAAAACAATCGGAGGACCTTAATTTTCGTTGCCATAATAACAATGGGTGGGGAAAAACGGATCCCCCCCATCATTGGGTGACACTAAAGAAACAGGTGCATATTATAATTATTATATGTATAGATGGGCTACTGTCTACTGTATTATAAAATTCAGACTGTATACTTTATATCGTACAAATCGTACTGTATGATATATATTATTATACTGTAGTACGGTATGCATACATACCTGGCTCTCAATTCTTAACTGTAACTCTGTCATATGGGTGGATAAAGATTTCAACTTAAAAGCCAAATTCTTGCTTTGATCGAGTTGAGACTTGAACTGAATATATCTAGTATTCAAAACTTTTTTAGCATCTATCTTGAAGTGGTTGATTTTTGTAGATAAGTCTGCAATCTTCGAGTTGAGGTCTTCGATTTCTGCCTTGCCTACAAGGTGAAAAAGAAATTGCCATTAAAACATATCGTAATGAGATATCTTTCTTTTAGTGCAATAATTACCTCGAGAGGAAAGAATTTCTGCAACGATTGACATGGTATCTACACTAACAGATACTTAATTAAAGGCATAAAAATAGCTAAAGAAAAATAACCAGCCTTGGCCCTTGATTACCCTGACAACAAGTCCCAACAACAACGAACAACGAACAAGACTGCCGATGGTGATTTTTTTTTTTTTAGCGGGAACGGGCGGGAAAGCCGGGAAATATTTGAAGTTATTCCTTTGTTTCACCAGGGCAGTCTGCTACACCTCTGCTAAACCAGCTTAACCAGCTAGGGCAGTAGGAGACTGCCCTGGTTTCACCCAAAGTATGTACAAAATCATACAAAATCCTTGGTTTCACCATAGCCCTCTATAATGGCGTACTTGAATTGTTTTGATTCGTTTTTGATTGTTTCACCAGAGCGTACTTGAGTAGGAGGCCAAAACCCAGCCGGCGCGATCGTCATCTGTCGAGACATTAGCCGTCCGGAATTTAAAAAATAACATGCAATGTAATCGGGAGGAAATATTTTTTTTTAAATATTTACTTGATATTAATGAAGGTGTCTTGTAGTGCAATAATACTTCAATGTAGTCTCCCGTTTGCTAATTATTTTATTTAGTTCATAAATATCATACTTCTTGAGATACAAGACGGTAAAGTTATTATAGGGCGGGAACTTGGTTCTATCTTCCAAGCTTTAGTAATGTATCATGACGTCACGAAATATTGAAAATATAAAAGTACTTGAATCAACTTTCATACATTATTTTCGATGTAGTAAATAACTTTACTTGATACATACGAAGTATAGAAAATGCAATTAAGTAAAGTGAAAGTCACTCGCTATGAAGAAAGGCTTTCAATGTTCATATGACGTCATCGCCAGTAAACTGACTTTTATTACTTCGCGCATGCCGGCGCATGCGCAGATGTAACAGAAGTAGCAGAAGTCGGGTTCATAAAAGTTTAATTTAAGTGTATTAATATTGTTTTTGCGTGAAAAAAAAGGTTGTCCAGTAAGATTAAACTATATTAGAGTTAAACTTGTTTCATTTTGAAAACTCTAGCATACAGCGTAATTGTCGTAAATCGCGACCAAAGTCAAGCCCTCTCCCATTTGATTACACGCAAACCTGCTGCTCAGTAGGACGGCTATTGAAAAGTGGGCGCGGTCGTGTTGTGGCCTTCTACTCAAGTTTGCTCTGGTTTCACTTCAAAACTTTAGCGCGGTTAATTTTGAAACATTCAGTACATATGGAGGAAATATATTTCATTAAAAAAAAAATTAATTTTGGCCGGGCATGAAGAAATAAGACGTTTTTCCACATGAAGGCCTAGCTGTTCTTGAATCAGCCCAATTCCCATGCAGGCGCACGGAGCTCGGACTGGACCGATCCCATGGTATACCGAGCATGCATGGGCCGGTCGTTGGGCCGTTGGGCCGCCGGTCAGAAAGAAAAAAAAGGGTAAATTAAGGGAGAAAAGAAAAGAGGGAGAAAAAAAAAGAGGGAAAAATAAAAAGAAAATGACAACAAAAACCAATATATCTCTTATACATATAAAATTGATCAAGGAATTATATACAATGAAAGTGCATGCATCAGCTTTATTTGTGGCATGATCGAAGAAGACAGGTGTCAATTATTTCCGCGATCTTTTAAATTACGTTTCTAAATTAATTAATATTCCGTCTTAAATCATATTATAATCAGAGCTTTTTCTTAGGGATATATAAGAGAAAAAAATTATCCGTGTGATTGAGATTTATGAATCGCATTTTCTATTTTATGCATTTTTTTTTTTTTTAATAACTGATCTATAATCTATTTACAATTTACCTCAAAAAAGAGGAACTTAAATTTGTTTAACAAATTAACAATAGCATGTATATACCCGATAGCTAGCTGCGAGTACTCGACCTCAGACTTACCAAAACTAAAACAAAAAAGGTGATCCTGCTGCAGGCTCGAATCTGCATGCATCAAATTTAATAATTTATACAAAATATGATTGATCTGAATAAAACAATATTTATTTTTAATTAATTAATTTTCAATTGAGAGATGAATAAAAACATTTATAGCAGCAAGGAAATTGTGCATGAAATGAAGTTCAAAAATTAATTTCATAATAATTAAAATTAAAAGTGTTGCTTACAAAACTTATAATCAAATACTTCATATCAGTAAATAAAAAATTCTCAGTAAAATACTTTGCATTTACCTTGAAAAAAGTATACAAAATAAACAATTTATAATATAAAAAACTTGAACTTAAGTAAAGTAATGGAGAAAGAAATTAAACATTCTCAGTTTGCTTGAAAAGTCCTTTCTCAAACTTCTAATAAATTTATTAATTAAGGGTAAGATAACGCCACCAATGTTAAAAAAAATCCCTCAAACAAAAATTCTGAAAAAAATTTAAAATGTTCTCCTCTACACCCCCTATCAGTAGCTAAAATATCAGGTATACAAATACGATCTAGTTTTTGAGTTATGAATTTTTTAAGTATGACTAATTTAACATGGGAGTTCCATTTTCCTATGTTAAAGTAGTCAACTTTAAAAATTCATAAATCAAAAACTAGATCTTATATTTGTATACCTGATATTTTAGCTACTGAATGGGGGGTGTAGAAGAGAACATTTTAAATTTTTTTCATAATTTTTGTGTGAGGGATTTTTTTTAACATTGGTGGCGTTATCTTACCCTTAACATTGTATTTATTTGGAATCCAAAATCCTTAATATATTTCTCCAGTGAACAATTTACCTAAATACACAATTCTCGAATATCTCAAGCTATCGAAGGTATATATAATTCTGCTATTTTTTCCCCATCCCCCATTGCATATATATGCTGGTATACTTCCAAGTCCAGGAAGTATTTTTTAATTAATTTAATGTAATTAAGTGCGGCCAAACTATTTGTTAATTGGTTTTTAAAAATCCAAGAATTCATAATTATAATTTATGCAATAATTTAATTGACACAAAATTTAAAATTTAAGCAATTATAGTTAATATATGTGCGCAAAATATCTCGGCACAAATGAGAGACCTACTTATTTCTTCACGCGGTATCAAAATATATTTGTCTGCATATATATGATACAACAAACTAGCTAAAAACCCCTGCTTCCATTAAATTTAGTAATTAAGAAATATGGTGCAAAACACACGGTATCCAGCATCCAGCTATACATACATGCATAATATGCAATCCCAGGCGCGGAAAAAAAATTCGAGAGGGGCTGCCTCCTTAAGACCAATGTTAAAAAAAAAATTTGGAGTGGGGGAAATGCCTATATTGCCCATGTTAAATCCAAAATTTCGGGGGGGGGGGGCTGCAGCCCACCCCCTGGATCCGCGCCTGTGCAATCCTAAAAACAGCTAGACTATATATATCATGCGCGCGCGCGCACTTTACTTTCAACATGGTAAAGCATCGAAAAAAGAGCTTCTGAAGAAATGAAAATCGCTGCTGACAATCTATAATATCTCGCCGCGCTCTTAATCGCAAACCAAAAATAATAAAATTCCTGTTATACTTACCGGGATGTCCATGGACTGCAATATGAGCTCGAATGAGGCGAACTTACCTTAAATTAATTAAAAGCTTCTTATTGCACTGAACACTATAAGCTTAAAGCTACTTTAGTTCGCGGGGATACGAGCATATAAACACAGCATGCATGCAGGCCGGCAGGACAACATATGATGCACCTAATCATGGAGGAAATTTATCCATGCACCTAATTGTCAAAATTTAAAGGTCGTGCACATTAAAAACACATTTTCTTGCAAAATCAATACATACATGAGCCCTAACTTTAACTCTTAAACATGCAGTTTATTTGAACATTACATAGTAATTTGCTTTTATTTTGTCCATTTTTCACGCATATAAATGTACGTCTTACTGCATGGTCCTGTCCTACAAAATCACTAAAATTCACAAAGCAAAATAATCACATATATGTCCCTTAATTTGGCGCGTTCGTGCAATTAATTTTCAATCTGCTGGCTAGAGGTGTCAGCACTTTCTGGAGCCAGAAACTTTCTGGCTATTAGTGGGTGCGATCCGTATATCGGTAAAACCGGTGATACCGGGGAGTAAAATATGGACCATCTTTCACCGGTTTCTTGTAGTTCACCGGTTGTAGATACGGAACGCTGTTCTCACCAGATGTTAAATTTTTTGGCGCGCTTTACCAGCCATTTTTTGAAATCGCCATAGAATGTGTGATGTATATATAGTAGGTATCACGTCAAAACCACGAAAACAAAAATCACGAAAGCATTTTCAACGAATGACTTTATCCCGAAAACAATTACATCGAAAACAAATATAAACGAAATCATTTACCACGAAATTAAATTAACACGAAACAAAATAATTACGAGAACAATTAAAAATCACGAAAATAATTTTTGTACGAAAGTAATTAATTTGACCGAAATAAAAAAGGACGAAAGTAAATTAGAACGAAATTATTTTAATACGAAAATCACGAAAACAATTTGACCGAAAGTTATTTGAACGAAAACATTTAAGACGAATAAAAAAATCACGAAAACAATTTGACTGAAAAGTTATATTTGAAAGAAAACATTTAAGGTAGAGATAACACGGATCAGCTGGTCCAATGCTAAAAAAATCCCATTCACAAAAATTATGAAAAAAATTTAAAATGTTCTCCTCTACATCCCCTATCAGTAGCTAAAATATCAGGTTTACAAAAACGAGCTAGTTTTCGAGTTATTAATTTTTAAAGTTGACTAATTTAACATGGTATATATAGTTCCATTTCTCCATGTTAAAATAGAGAACTTGAAAAATTAATAACTCGAAAACTAGCTCGTTTTTGTATATACTTGATATTTTACCTACTGATAGGGGATAATATGTAGAGGAGAACATTTTAAATTTTTTTCATAATTTTTATGAATGGGATTTTTTTAGCGTTGGGCCAGCTGATCCGTGTTATCTCTACCTTAAGACGAATAAAAAAATAACGAAAACAATTTGACCGAAAGTTATTTGAACGATCGTGAATCCACCCCTAAAACGGTACTTTTTACCGAAAGTTATTTGAACGAAAACATTTAAAACGAATGGAAAAATCGCGAATACAATTTGAGCGAACTCTATTTGACCGAAATAAAAAACACTGACGAAGAAAAATATTAATAAAAATTATACCAATATTATTTAAAAAAAAAATTGTAAATTGAAACGAATGCAATAAAGAACAATACAGACTGAGCCAGAAATGGTGTTCCGAACCCATGCTAAAATTTGGGCAGGTTAACTTTGAGCTAGAAATTTGGCATATATATACACGTAAGGCCAAGGGTTCTAAATTCTTTTGACATGTGTTAAACAAAATTTAAAATTGATATTTCCTACCGTTTTAGGGGTGGATTCCTTATGGGATATTTCCATGTTAAATTAAGTTGATAGAAAAATTTTGGCTGATTTGCACCAAAATTAGTTTTTAAGGTTTTCAGAGCACGTTGAATTTAATGGTGTAATTTAAAAAGTGATGAAAACAACTCCTATAATGAGATAATGACCCTTACTACGTGAAAAAATGATGCTATCAAAATTTTGATTATGCCACTGAAACGAGCTTATTTTTTTACCTCAGAAACGATATTTGAATTTTTTGAATCGGAGCAAGTTAACGATTTAATTTTTAGGGGTGAAACACGTACCATTAAATACAGCGTGCTCTGAAAACCTTAAAAAATAATTTTGATGCAAATCTGCTAAAATTTTTCTATCAATTTAATTTAACATGGAAATCCCATAAGGAAGAAATGCAAATCGTGAATCCACCCCTAAAACGGTACTTTTTACCGAAAGTTATTTGAACGAAAACATTTAAAACGAATGAAAAAAGCACGAATAAAATTTGAATGAACGCTATTTGACCGAAATAAAAAACACCGACGAAGAAAAATATTAATAAAAATTTATGACAATATAATTAAAGAAAAAAAAAATGTAAATAAAATGAATGCAATATATAAAGAAGTATATACAGACTGAGCCAGAAATGGTGTTCCGAACCCATGCTAAAATTTGGGCAGGTTAACTTTGAGCTAGAAATTTGAAATTTGGCATATATATATATATATATATATATATATATATATACGTAAAGCCAAGGGTACTACATTCTTTTGACATGTATTGTGTTAAACATATTTTAAAATTAATATTTCCTACCGTTTTAGGGGTGGATTCACGATTTGCATTTCTTCCTTATGGGATTTCCATGTTAAATTAAGTTGATAGAAAAATTTTAGCCGATTTGCACCAAAATTAGTTTTTAAGGTTTTCAGAGCACGTTGAATTTAATGGTGTTTCACCCCTAAAAAATAAATCGTTAACTTGCTCCGATTCAGAAAATTCAAAGGTCGTTTCTGCCATGCGGTAAAAAAATAAGGCCGTTTCAGTCAACGATTTTATACAGTGTACTATATACAGTATATAACTATATAATTCTTGCGTTTCAGTGGTATAATCAAAATTATGATAGCATCATTTTTTCACGTAGTAAGGGTCATTATCTCATTAGGGGTTGTTTTCACCACTTTTCAACGTGCTCAGAAAACTTTAAAAACTAAATTTGGTGCAAATCGGCTAAAAATTTTCTAATCAACTTAATTTAACATGGAAATCCCAAAAGGATGAAATGCAAATCGTGAATGCACCCCTAAAACGGTAGGAAATATTAATCTTATTTTTTTTTTAACACATGTCAAAAGAACTTAGAACCCTTGGCTTTACGTACGTATCCCAAATTTCGAATTTCTAACTCAAATTAAGTTAACCTGCCCAAATTTTAGCATGGTTTCGGAACACCATTTCTGGCTCAGTCTGTATTGTTCTTTATTGCATTCATTTCAATTTACAATTTTTTTTTTTTTTTTTAATAATATTGGTATAATTTTTATTAATATTTTTCTTCGTCGGTGTTTTTTATTTCGGTCCAATAGAGTTCGTTCAAATTGTATTCGTGATTTTTCCATTCGTTTTAAATGTTTTCGTTCAAATAACTTTCGGTCAAATTGTTTTCGTTATTTTTTTATTCGTCTTAAATGTTTTCGTTCAAATAACTTTTCAGTCAAATTGTTTTCGTGATTTTTTTATTCGTCTTAAATGTTTTCGTTCAAATAACTTTTCAGTCAAATTTTGTTTTCGAAGTGTTTGTATTCGTCTTAAATGTTTTCGTTCAAATAACTTTCGGTCAAATTGTTTTAGTGATTTTTGAATTCGTATTAAAATAATTTCGTTCTAATTTACATTCGTCCTTTTTTATTTCGGTCAAATTACTTTTGTACAAATTGTTTTCGTAATTTTTGTGCTCGATCGTTATTATTTTGTTTCGTGTTAATTTAATTTCGTGGTAAATGATTTCGTTTATATTTGTTTTCGATATAATTGTTTTCGGAATAAAGTCATTCGTTGCAAATATAATGCTTTCGTGATTTTTGTTTTCGTGGTTATGACGTGATACCCAAATCTTATAACACGATCGAGGCACATTTTTTAAATTTATTTGCCATTTAAATTTTGTCGTTTAAGATTGCAAGAAACAAAGTGTATTATAAAAACCAAGGATCGGATGCGGATGCAGATGCAAGATGCACACGGATGCGCAAAAATGGGCTTGCATCCGCATCCGTGCATCCCAGATGCACGTGAAAAAATTAATGCATCTGGAAAATAAATTTGCATCCGGATGCGCATCCCAGATGCATGAAAAATAAATTTGCTTTCGGATGCGCATCCATGGATGCACGAAAAATTAATTTGCATCCGGTCCCTGAATTATTTTTCTTCGTCGGTGTTTTTTATTTCGGTCAAATAGCGTTCGTTCAAATTGTATTCGTGATTTTTCCATTCGTTTTAAATGTTTTCGTTCATATAACTTTCAGTCAAAATGTTTTCATTCAAATAACTTTCGGCCAAATTGTTTTCGTGATTTTTTTATTTCGTTTTAAATGTTTTCGTTCTAATTTACTTTCGTTGTTTTTCAATTCGTTAAAATAACTATATCGGCCTAATGATTTTCGTGATTATATTGAATTCGGCTAAAATATTTTCGATGATGTAAATGCTTTCGTGCTTTTTTTAAGTTTCGTTATAAATGCATTCGCACATTTTCCATTTCGGTTAATAAATATATTTTCGTATAAAATGTTTTCGTGTTAAATTACTTTTGTCCTTTTTGTTTTCGGTGTAATGCCTTTCGTATAAATTGTTTTCGTTCTTTTGACGTATAGACTCAGAAAATCAAATATGTTTTGTAAAATATTTAAACTTTTCCCACCAATTTTAAACAGTGACGTCACACGGCTGGGCTGGAAGCAGCCTTGCGTCTCTCCGCTCTCTCCGCGCGCCAACTGATGACTTTTGAAACTTCGGGAAACTTCGGATTTTTGCTTCACCGGTGGGAGCCGAATTATGGACCAAAGCACAACCGGTTCTCACCGGTTTGCCGATATACGGATCGCACCCAGTAGATATGTGTTTTCAAAACCCAAAAGGGCGCATAATTTTAAAGTTGTTTTCTTGAGGACTTATTCCAGTCATGTCTGCAGCATATTGCCATGTGGCATAATATATGTGGAATTGCTGCAATGTCTGCAATTTATTGGTCAAATTTCTGGTCAATTGTCATCATAAGGCAATTAATGCTGCAGAGGCTGCAGACATGACTGGAAGTCGTTAAGAAAACTACTTTAAAATTAGTGCGCCTTTTTAGGTTTTAAAAATGCCGAAAACCCGAAAATGCATCGAACCTGATAGCCAGAAAGTGCTGCCACCTCTAGCCAGCAGATTGAATAATAGAGGCTTCAAGTGATGCGCTTTCGCTGCGCAACTGTTTGTTGCTAAGGTTCATCTTGCACTTGAAAATGAAGCAAAGTGTTTTTTTAACTTTTCTTGGTTATAAATCAAGTAAAAAATCTAAATCTTGAATTATCTACTGTATTTTTCAGTTTGGACCAAAGTTCCGTAAAGGAATTTTCCCTGAAAAATCTTATTCTTAGTGAAAAAACGAATTCACGTTTTTTTTACATAGGTTTGGTATAGCGGGTGGGATCACCGAAAAATCAGCTGACTTGAAGCCTCTATTGCACGAACGCGCCAAAGGGCCGGGGACATGTGTTTATTTTGCTCTGTGATTTTTTTAGTGATTTTGTAGGACATTTTATGCTTGAAAAATGGACAAAATAATAGCAAATTGCTATGTAATATTCAAATAAACAATTTAAGAGTTAAAGTTAGGGCTTATATATTATTTGTTTTGCAAGAAATGTGCTTTAATTATGTGCGCATGCAACCCCCGGCCAATATAGCCGGCTTAATTTTTTTTCGACAATTATTAGGTGCGTACCGGTCGGCGGTATATTTGCATAATATATACGTGTGCCCTGGCCTGCATGCATGGCTGTACGTTTTTATAAATTGTTCTCCTATCTCCGAACTAAATAAGTGACCAACAAGCTTAATTAATAGTGTTCATCTATTATATATAGTGTTCCAGCTAGCTAGTGCAATAATATTAAGAATTAAAGCTTATAATATATATATATAAGGTAAGTCCGCCTCGTGTGTGCAGTCCATGGACATCCCGGTAAGTATACAGGATCGAATTTTATTATTTTTGGTTTAATTGCGGAGAGCACGGCGAGATATATAGCTAGATCGTCAACAGCGATTTAACCGATTTTCATTTCTTGAGAATTAAGCTCTTTTTTGAGCATGAGATGCATGCATGCTGGTTGAATCACCATGCAGTTGAATGCACATAAATATATCAGTGTGTATTATATGATACGGATTATACCTATATATTATATAGTACACACACGTCATGTCTCTGCTTTTAGGATTATATATAAATTAAATTCATGGGTGAATATAACCGTACTGTTTTCCGCGCGCGTCATTATATAATATTCTTGCTAAATTTAATGAAAGCTTAGCATGTATGCAGTGATTTAATTTGTATCAAACAAATATTTTGATACGTCGTCATGAATACTATATATATTATAAGCTTTAATGCAGTAAATTTAGCAGTATACTGCAATGCTCTAGAAAAAAAAATAAGGAATTGAAATTATATAAGGGTAAGGTAACGCCACCATGCAATGTTAAAAAAAATCCCTCACACAAAAATTCTGAAAAAAATTTAAAACGTTCTCCTCTACACCCCCTATCAGTAGCTAAAATATCAGGTATACAAATACGATCTAGTTTTTGAGTTATGAATTTTTAAAGTTGACTAATTTAACATGGAAGTTTCATTTCTCCATGTTAAAGTAGTCAACTTTAAAAATTCATAACTCAAAAACTAGATCGTATTTGTATACCTGATATTTTAGCTACTGATAGGGGGTGTAGAGGGGAACATTTTAAATTTTTCTCAGAATTAAGTAGAGAGTTAATTCTATACTTCTTTCGTTTTTCAAAAAACAATGGAAATTTATCACCATTTAATGCAGTAAATTACTGCAATGCTCTAGAAAAAAAATTAAGGAATTGAAACTAAGGTCGAGAGATCGTTTTTCAAAAAAACATTATGATAGTATGTACAAAAATATTAATTAATTAACTGCAGCTAATATTAAAATTTAAGTGAAGCTATATTTATAGTGTAATTTGCGAAAATTCTAGTGAAAATATAGCTAAAAAAAAAATCGCGCCTGCGGCGGGCTACTGGGGGGCTCGTCCGCCCCCCTTTGGAGTGTTGGCCCCCGCCTATGCACGTGAGCCGTACCGTCATTCCATCTCGCTCGCCAATTTTGTATTACACCAAAGCGAAAAAACTAAATAAATTGCCCTGGTATTGATCAATCCAAATGTATTTTATTCATCATATTTTTTAATTAAAAAGTAGATATAAGTGAGCAAGTTTCATTCCTCCATGTTAAAGTAGTCAACTTTAAACATAATTAATTCATTAAAAAATAGCTCGAATTTGTATACCTGATATTTTAGCTACTGATAGATTTAGAGGAGAACATTTGATTTTTTTTTCCTTCATAATTTTCATGCGTTTTTTTTTTTTTTTTTAACATTGAGCACGTTATCTTACACTTAATTAAGGAACCAATTATGCATAAAATAATATTATCTAATAAAAACTGGCTATGCTAATTAAGCAAATCTCTCCTTTCAGAAAAAAATTCAGTCAGGGGAATAACAAAAAGTAACAAGTTACCATAGAAATCGTATTTTATTTTATGCATACGTTTTCAAGTACAACATTATATCATATTATAGTGTTGAAATTCTTCCTGTCAAATACTTATGATACTGTATACATAGAACATAAACCGACATAAACACATATAGCGTAATGATTTGAGAAAAAAAAAAGAGGTCTTTGCCTGGATGAGAAATACACCTACAGATGAGAATTTCATTGTTTGATGTTAAACTCATGACTTATTTCTAAGAAAATTGGATTAAAAACTAATATATTTGCACTTTTCACAAAAATAAAATCAAAGATATTAGGTTGATGGTAATTTTTCTTTTATTTTTAGTCTTGAAAATATTTTAATTTCTAGATGTAAATGTTTGAACTTTCCAAGGCATCAACAATGAGATGCTAATTAATATTATTACCGCGTAGCTTTCGTTGAACTAGCCATTTTTTCTCAGATTTTTCTTTGAGAAGAAAACTTTTGGTTTTTCTAAAAACTAAAATTATTTCACCTAAACGTACATACACAATATTCAGAAAAACAATCGTAAAATGTTCTCTTGGTAAAAATCAAGCAGAATGCAGTTCAGAATCGGGGGATAAAAAAAAAAAAAAATATTGAAAACAATTATTTTTTTAAGTCTTGCCCAATAACTAAATCTATAATAAATCTATGGAGCTTTTCTTCTTTATCTAGGATGATGATTATAAAGCAAAGATTTTAAGCAATGATGAAGTGTTATTATTAATGACATTAATCTATAATTAATTATAATAATATAAAAAATGTTTTATAATACATTTCTCACGTCAAGTGAATTTTTCTTATCATAAGATTCGGAGAAATATATTAAAGGGTAACATTTTCGTCTACTGACATGGAAATATTACTTAAAAAATTGAATACATTTTTTTTGGTTTGCACACCCACAAAAACAAATCAAAATATAATATGTATTTTTTTGTAAAAAAAAAAAAAAAAAAAAAAACTGCTTGTTGTGAAGATCTCTCGAAGATTTTGTATATTCGTAGATTATATGTCCCCAATCGACGTTTGTCTCTCTTGCATCATCATCGAAGATCAATAATCCGCAGGGGGACTGAAAATTTGAAGTTATGTCAACAAACACGGAAATCAGTAGCACTTTTTGAAAAAAACGTAAATAAAAGTCGAAGCGAAAATTATAGGAAATGGCACTCAAAAAAGTAAATAAGTAGAAAAGATGTTTTTTTTTTTTTAATTATTATTAAAAATGGTAGTGTAGAATTTGTAGGAGGGTGGATAATCATTACGACTTGTTCACCCCTAAACTTGTCCAAGATTACAAAATATAAACAAAATATAAAGTCTTCCGTAAAGCCAAATTAACGGACTCATCCTTTTTTATAAAATATCAAAGCTGTTTTCTACAATAATCGATTTGGTTGAAGATAGAAGATAATATTTCAACGAGGCGATAAATAAAAAAAATATATAATTAAATTAGTTAATATTGTCGAGTAGATTTAATATTTTGAGAGCTATTTTTTTTATTTATTTGAAGATATTTTGTGCTTAGAGTCAGCAGTGTATCGAGCGAGGTACCTTCAATATCTGTCGTTGGCGCCAAATGAATCGCGTGGATTATAGGCCTCGCTACCGTAGTCCCTATCCCTGCTCGGGTAAGCACTGCGAGTTTCGAAGTGGTCACTGTAAGAAGCGAGGAGGCTTTCTTTAATTCCATAATCTCCGGAGCTGGAAATAGGCCCATTAGGCATCGAATGCTAACAAATATAAATTAATAATAATGAAGCACATCTGCAGCAGAAGTCCTTCCCTTAACCATTTTTTTTTTTTTTTTTTTTTTGGGGTCCAATAATCGTAAATGAAAATTTCTTCAAGTCAGTAGATCATGCACTTTTTATTTTATTTAGAGATACTAGCACTAATTAATGTCCTGTTCTTATTGGCACAAAAAAAAAGTCACAGCCTTTGATTTGATTGATTTTACATTTAAAATAAAAACTAAACATCGGAGATTAGTACCAATGGCTGTGTTAACATTGGTATGTTCATCTCTTCCATGTATTATCAGGACCGAGGAGGTGTTGTATACTTTGGGTAGGGATATTACAAAAACATACGCCGTTTCGCCAAAACGTGTGGGTTCCAGCCACAGTTTGAAAAAGTGGTAAGTTTTTGCGTAGGTCCGCAGAAAAGATCCAAAGTCCTTTTGTGATATACATATAAGCATGCTTGATTTGACTCACATGGCATGGCGGAGGTAGTAGTAATAATATTTTCAAGTGCATAATAAATACCTGCCACGCCCCACAGGGGAGCGACTGCGGTACCTCGAAGATGACGAACGATAGTATGAATCGGCGCCGCCACCATAGTCGCCGCTGCTGCGACCACCGCCTCCTCCTCCACCACCATACTTGTCGTCGCGCCCTCCGCCGTAAGAGTCGTAAGATTCGTACCGTCCTCCACCCCCACGGCTGCCGCCTCCTCCTCCCCTGGGTCCTCCGCGAGACCCTCGGAATCCGCCTCCCCTGGGCTGGTAGTCTCCTCTGCCGCCCCCTCGCCCTCCTCGAGAGTCTCCACCTCGGGAGTAGAACGGAGCTCCACCCCCACGGCCTCGGCCACCTCCCCCGCGAGAGTCTCCTCTGAAACCTCCCCGCCCTCTACCACGGCTCCTTGAAACCTCAACGCGAATCTTGGCGCCCATTATTTCGAGCCCGTTCAGGTTATCAACGGCTGTCTCAGCCTCATCCTCATTCTCAAATGTGACGAAGGCAAAGCCAGGAGGATTGAAGGCAACCCATACATTGTTGAGCTTGCCGTACTTCTCAAACTCCCTCTCCAAATCTTCCTTCTTGACGCTCTCGTTGAGGCCACCCACATAGACGCGGGTGCCATTGTTGTAGCTATGCTCAGATCTTTCCTGAAATAATAAAATTTATTATTTTTTTATACTGTCCATTTCAATTATTTATCTTACCATTATAATTTATTATCAAATCGTCTTGATAAAATATCTGTGAACAAGTAAAATGTATAACAATGAACTTTATATTTATCAGTGTTTTAATTTAACCCCACCCACAAAACTTTTCAACTACAATAATAATTAAAAACATAAAATCTTATTAATGAAGCATTCACATTCGTTCTTAAAATGCAGAAAAATATGTAATACAAAATTGCATGAATGATTCCATTAGATTAAAAATAAACTGGTTAGCTATAATAGCTATATCTAATAGAAATTCAGGTCAGGGTCAGCTATTAAATTTTATGAAGGTCCTTGCAAAATTGAAAGCCATAATCCAAAAGGTAAAGTAAAAACAAATTGCAGGGCCATAATAAACCCAAACTTCAGTATGTTCATAATAAAAGCAAAATATCCTGTTAAAACAAACAAATACATCTAGCAGTTTTCGGGCTTTCAAATGGAACATTCTAAATTTATGCATCATGCAAGCTAAAAAAAAAAAAATACCGGCAAATGAGCAAACCAGTATTCCAACTATTTTATCCGTGACAGCATGTAAACAAATACATAATAAAATATTAAAACTTAATTTTAGAGTAATAAATACAACAAAATAATGAGTAAAATGCAGACGAAATATATTTATTACTGAAGGCCTTGAGTTTGGCTCTGGGTCCCCGGCGCTAAAATGGAAGCTCATGGCCCGCCGGCTTTTCTAACAGAAATTTAAGTTGTTTCACATGCCTTTTTCTATTCTATTAACAATACGCTCAAATAGTAATATTAAATATGCTTACCAAAACGTTATCTTCGGGTTCTTACACTCGAAGATTTATAATTAGATTTAACTTATAAAGGTATTTAAAAAATATTGATCGACAAACACAGAAGTGAAATCAACTTCGCAGTAGCGTCCCCGGCGAGATGGCGTCTCAATCGCTGCTGCGCGCGCTCGCCCGGCCTTCGGGGTGCGCGAGCACTTGAACCTTTTCCTGGAGTTATACGACATCTTTAGTCCAAATTGTAAACTACAAGCAACACGAATAATTTTGCTTGGAATTTAAATCTCAAATTTCAAATGCCTTGTCTGATTTTTTTTTTTTTTTTTTTTTTTTTTTTAATATTTATAATATCGATAATTAACATATATTATAGTTTCGCATATTACAGATTTTAGTTAATAAAAAGAATTGTGTTTAGATGAGCTCGGAGCTCGAGTAAAGGGAAAATGAAAAAAATCACAGGCATATATTATATTACCCTATAGTCGAAAAATAAGAGTCATATATGCTAAGTGATAATTTGAGCAGTAGTCAAGTAGTTGACTACTTGTTTTTAAGTAGTCAACTACTTGTTTTAAGTAGTCAACTACTTGTTTTAAGTAGTCAACCACTGCTCAAATTATCACTTAGCACTTATTTTTCGACTATATATAAGGGTATCATGGTTGCGTTTATTATTAATTTGCATTTTTTTTTTCAAATTTGTTTATTTATATTCAGAAAAACATGTTTGACACTTTACATAGACTATTACAATATAACCCAAGAGTTTGGAAAACTCGTACACGGGGAACGTCAGTTTCATTTAGATATATACATTTTAGTGATTTTAGACAATTAATTAAAAGCTATGGCATATAATAAAATATTATGCAAATTAAGATGACAAAAATTTGTTTTTATTTTAAAAGATTACCAATAGAGAATATTAGCAAATTGTGACTAATATAATTATATAATATGGACACAGAATTAAATTCAGATTTTAAACAAAATTATGAAGTTATGATGAAATTAAAAATAAAAATGTTTAAAAACGCTCAATTAATTTAATTTATACACCAATCTGATAAGGAGAGGCATTTTGAGTTTTCTGTATATTGTACGTAGCCTAGCTATAACTTTTATATATGAAGCTCAAATGTAATTCATGCATGAAAAATAGAAGTAAAATAAAATATTAATTTTGATGCATGCAATTTTAAAACCTATAATATAGTATATGAATGTATACAATATAATATAATTATACCGCACGTATTTTAGGATATAGGACTACTATAGTATACATAGTATCATGCACATTTATATGAGACACCATAATATATGGCATTGTCAATTAATTTACTTCCCCTATTATACTTTTAGGCAGAACAGTAATATATCGTTTCATTTGTATTTATATATGTGAATAATATTATATTCTTCCAACATGGAAAATTTCAACATAGATAATATTTAATACATATATGGGGGACAATCACAAAGCACTTTAACCCCCACTTTAGCCCCAAGTTTTATCCCTGGTACTAAACATGGTGCTAAACTAGGAGCTAGACATGGTTAGCCCCTGCTTTAGCACCATGTTTAGTACCAGGGATAAAACTTGGGGATAAAGTTGGGGTTAAAGTGCTTTGTGAATGCCCCCCAATATAATGTATAATTCAGCATAGCCCTCCACCAGAGGGCTATGAATTCAGAGTCTTCTGCATGCGCGCAATGTTTTGATAGAAACATTTCGCGCAGTAGACTCTGGTATAATTATATAAATTTGTAATTATAGTGAAGTTAAAATAAAATATGCACTGAATGTACTCCCGTCATTTCTAATATTCTGGGGTAATAATAATTTATAAAAGTACATTTACCGGCTAGCACCTTTAATATACATGAGCTATACAGTATATTATACATATATATATATATATATATATATATATATATATATATATATATATATATATATATATATATATATATATATAATATAATATTTATCATTTTGAATTATTAATATCATCATCATATATACATATCATAGAAAATAAATTGATAACTGTGAGAATTTTAAGTGCAAATAAAATAAAATATAAGAATCTACAGTGTCTTCTACGGGAGCAATTTCAATTTTCATGCAAAAAAAAAAAAAAAAAAAAAAAGTTTTAGGTTCATCTCTTCGTATGTTTTTTTAAAGATTATTTTTATATTTTATCTTGACACAGAAGAGTGCGGTTGGAATAAAATCAATGAATTCAATTTAAAAACAGCATCCAATTTGTTTAAACAAACGACTAAGATAATGGTTTTCCTCCGGTTTACACAGCACATGGACCTTGGTTGGTAACGCTCGCTAGGATTTACCAACAGCAGACGCCGCGCTATCTTACTGTAAATTAAATAACAAGTGAGGATTCAGAAAATAATTTTGGAGAGAGTCGTCTATTCATAATAATATAGTCCGTATACTGACAATTTTAAATTTTTTAGAGGTGGAGAGTGAGGGGATTGTTTACCCCCTATAGATCTTCGCAGGAGCCAAAAAGAGAGATATTTTCACTGTATTTTTTTAATGAACACGCGAATTAAGTTAATTTGTTTAGTTATATTAATTTAATTTTTTAACATTGAATATAACGTATAATATGCAACACAGTATTTTTGCCATTTTTTTTTTATCCTAGATACCTCACCCCCACAAAAAAAGTCTCGAATACATAATTATATGGGATTTACACCACCTTCTCTGAAATCTGGGAATTAATAGCAGCAGTGTGAGAGACCCCTAAATTGAGAGTTGGATTATTCAATCCCACCTGTTATTTATTCTAACTTTTTTAATACGTTAGTTTTTATTTTTTGCAAAATATAATTTATTAATTTTAAATGTTCCAATTATTGTCTCATTTATTTAATCGATGTTTAGTCACAAATACCCCTGATACAACACTAATAAAAATTATGTATTTTTTATCTCCTTCCTGTGTTCGGGACATGCCTATAATTATAACCATCCTCTAACCGTGAATTATAATATCGATAATTTTATTAGAAAATAATATTATATTAATTAATATTTTCATTTTGTTTTTTAATTCATTTTATTAAACTTTTTATCGTTATCAATGGATGCGAACATATATAATATATATATATATATATATATATATATATATATATATATATATATATATATATATATATATATATATATATATATATATATATATATATATATATATATATATATATATATATGTGTGTGTGTGTGTGTGTATAATATAAACAAAACACACACCAAAAAATACAACTACTTCACGTTTAATACAAAAAGTCGTTTATCGCCTGAAAGGTTTTGTCTCACCTTAGGGGGTTAGGTGAGTGCAACTTATTATATACGAGAAGCAATTTATGACATAAATAACAGGTCTAGAAAAGTGAGTCCGTTTGATGCCGTATTTACCCCAGCGTGGAATTATGACTGTCGCGGGAGGGGCACAAAAAATGCTATGAGGGTGACAAAAGTAAATGCAGTGACGACTGGGGATGCAAAGTAACGCAGGACTTGACTTTTGTACTGTGCACATGCAAGCAGATTCTTGGAGAATGGAATACACTGTACTTGACTTATTCTATAATTGATTCCAATGTACTTTTGACGGACAGGAATTAATTAATTAAAACTAATACTACTATATACATATTATGAAGAAGTCTTGCATTGGTTAAAACCTCATCTTATGGAGATAACATATTGTTTATGGACTAAAATTAAATAGTTAACTAATTATATAATTTACAAAATGATTCATATATAGATATCTTATTTTTCCACTAAATGAGGGATAAAAAGTGTTTTTAATAAGCACAAATAGATACCTCCAGTTATATACGCGATATTGTGATTTTTTTTTTGTATATAAGAAAATACTTAAAATTGATGGAAAAATGGTAAAGCATATACAATGCGCCCTATTTTTTGTGTTTTCACAACGTTTTTTAGAACCATTTTAAAAAAAAGGAAGTCTGGATTGTTTAAAAGAAAATTGAAATATATAATTTAAATTGAGTTCTGTTACTCAATATACATCAATTACCATAAAAATTTAATTCATTCCGCAGGTTGTCCGGCCAGTAGAAGTATTTTTTATTATTGTTGTCTTCAAAATATCTAATTACGTTTTGTCTTATCCAGGTTGCAGTGCAAATCCATTTTTTTAACAGTACAATAATTTAATTATTTGAAAAACGTTGTAATGGCTGTCCCGCTGAGCTTTTAATGTCCAATCTTTGTCTTTTCAATATTTTCCCTCCATATTACAAACCTGGCAGGCAATTATTAAATAATTCATGTGATTAACATTCATCAAGTTCTTAACATTTTTCTACTCTGTTTTTTTAATAATGGGATTTTAATGTCAAATTATAAAAAATTGAAGCCATAATTAAAAAAAAAAATAATAATCTTCAAAATTAATTTCAAATACTTTAATTCATATTTTAGCCTGAAAAATGTATATTCTTTAAAAAATTAATATTTTTTTATATCAGATAATTGCGGATTTAATCTAATTAAATATTAATAATATATACCGCCAACAAAAAGTACAATATGAATAAATCTCGTATAAAAATTTTTCTCTCTAATAATAATAAAAAATAATTGGATTAATTTTTTAAAATCCATATTTTTTTATATAATTTGCCGAGACACGCTTGACAGTTAATTTTTTTATTTTAAATATTTTATGTTTTATGACACTTGTATTAAGCTTTAAAAAAAATATTAAGCATGATTTAAAATGTCATACATACATTGTAAAAGCTGTTATATAATTTGAGTAGAAGTGATTGCAATTTTTGTTATATCTCGTAAAAAAAAAAAAAAAAAAAAAAAATACCGTGTATTTTTTTTTTTTTTTTAAACTACTACACAACGAACATATATTTTACATCATTCAGTCGGGATTTGGCTGACGTATTGGTCAAATGAAGATCGATTTGCGCGGATCAAACATCGTCGTGTTTACGGGACAAGCGAGCAGTTAACCAGTTAGTTGGGGGTGACACGGCGAGCTCTGATTGTTGATGAAGTGTGGAGGGATTAGCGAGAGGATGAGGGGGGCCAGGGTTGCTATATCGTGCAGGTTGTGCTACCGAGAAAAACAATAGTACGAAACGACTAATTAAGTTGGTAAACGCTACAATAATTTTTAGTTTTTTGCTAAAACTAACTTTGGACTAAAAATTATAAATGTCGACATAAGCATTTCAAATCAAAAATACTTATATTTCTATAATTTCCTTTAGCTGATTTTTTTTTACTTACATTTAGCTTGCTTATACAAGAAATTTTGATTTAAAATTTCACTTGTCGCCTCTGAAAATTTCCCTTTCCGGCTTTTTTAATCAACATTCCCCGTAAAAATAATATATACAGGGCATGGTGATTAACAAGGTTGCAAGTAGGAAATTTTCAAAGGCGACGAGTGTACATCATATTAAATATTATGTAATAATAATGTTACTTATTTTATTTTTTTAATTATTTAGTGTTCTGAAATTCAGTATATTATATTTAATATATAAAAATATCTTAATTGAATATTGTGCATTCTTCATAGCGGTCGTCATGCCAGGGTTATTGTAAAACCCTGGTCGGTGGTACGTAATATTTTAAATGTTATAAATATATATAAGAAATCATTATATAATTATAATATAATGTATTTATATGGATTCATTTATATTAAAATACTGTTATAAAATTAACGATGCATTATTATTTAATTATTTTCTTAAATTTGTATGAAGCATGGGGTATATTATTATTTACTTTTATATGATAAAGTAAATACATGCACTTCTTGCATTGACAAAATTTAAGTCCACGTGTTTGTTTTGGGTGACCTTTTTTTCGATCGTGCTAGCTGGAAACGTCCCGTGTTGTTTTTGTTTACCTAGCCAGCGCATTAACTACGAGCAATGATGTGTGATTTTAGGACGTTGAGAAATCGGACAATACCACACGCCATAAACCATTGCATGATCATTATAATCACATCCAATTTGTCACATTTTCATTCAAATAAACCGATTACAATAAAATTCAATTAATATTTGGTCATTATTATTAAATTGTTATATTATATATTTATACAAATGTAAAATAATTGTAATGTCAATGTATAGCAACATTAAATTCCTTTTTTTTAAATATATATATATATTATATATATATGAATGAATAAACCATATTATATATTTTTATTGTACGCGTATTTATGGAATTATATAATGAAATAAAAAAAATAAATAAAATGCTCCAAGCACCTAAAAAGCTGGCAACCATTTTAACAGACGTGTATATTGTGTTGCATAACTATAAGGATGAATTAATGTAAACAAAATAAAACATTTTAATTAAATATTAAACAATGTAAAAATAATGTCACTACAATTTTAAGTTATAATTGATGACTTTCAAATTGATTCAACGAAACGTGTTACCATTATTGTCCCAGTGTTAATTTTGTCTCTGTGGGATTTGAAACATGTGGTGCCGACAATTTTTTTTTTACTTGCATGTAAAGTCAAGAAGGGATGAGAAATATATTTAGAGGAAAGTGTGATCGAATTTAGAAGCTGAAGACCATTAAATTTTAATCTCGGCTTTGGGAGAGAACGAAAATATATAAGAGGGAGAGAGAAGACTTTTTGGATGTAGCTGCTGCCTGCTACGTTATTTGCAATCGCATATTAATCAAATAGACTTTGGCATGTACAATATCGGTTGCAGCATACAAATTTACTGTCAACTTTCTTTTGATTAATGACTCTTTATGATTTTAATACTTTGTACGGTACCTCCAACGCCACGTTTTTTTATTCTTTTTTTATTAGAAGTTATAGAGAATGAGGTAGCAGAAATGTTAAGTGTTGATTGATATATTTAAAACATTATTGTTGTTATTGTTATAAATTAAATAACTTTGTTATGAATTAAAGCAAGAACGGTGATAAAGGGGAGGGAGGGGGGACGGTACTATTATATTCAGTTTGATGGACGCCAGAAAGAATCGCCACAGAAAGATGGAAAGAGACACATGACTGGCTGGTGACATCGGCTTTCTGCACAAGATTGATGTCCTCCCTCCCCTCCACTTCAAATCTTCCCCTCCCCTTTTTTTCCACCCACCAAACTCAACCCTCTGCGCTGGTCTGCTTTAAAAGTGTAACTTTTTACAATAATTTAAATTTTCAATATATATAAAATAATCAAATTTGATTTTCAATTCTATGATGTAATATAAAATATAGAAAATCAATTTTAAAATGTAATATGTTTGTGACTCACCGTGTCTAGTGTATATGTAATACTCCGACAAATAATTCATATAGTGCAAATAATATTTATTTAAAAAAAAAAGTAAAAGAAAAGAATATAATATATATTATAACCATTTTATCTTACAGTATATTTCAAGAAGTGGTGATAATAAAATATACATTTTCAAATAAAATTAAATAAATTGTCTCAATTGTACATCTTTTTCAAATTTGAACAATTTGAAAATATCTCTTCAATTTATTTTTTAAAATATTGAGGTAAGTAACAAAAATTAACAAAAGAAATAAAAAACAATCAAGAGATAAATTTTAACATCATGTATTTGTCGTGCATTTAAACAACAGAAATAGATGATGCCGTTTCAATATAAGGTGAAAATTACATATCGTAAATTAACAATAAATAAAATAAATCAAGTAAATTTTAACTGAGAAAATAAAACCCATCTGATTATGCAATAAGTATCAATTTCTAATCTTTATATAACAGATTGATGAACCTTCCAGGCAACTGCATGTTTACTCAGAGACGTCAAGATCACCCCCCTGCTACAGTTAGACAGGCGATGAGGACAGGGGTGGACTGGAGAAGGGTGGTAAGGAGAGTGAAAGGGTTGCGTTGACGTACTATGAGAAATGAGGATGGATTTATTGAGAACACAATTTTTTCTAAACTATTTGAATATAACCCTTTTTTTATTTAAGTACTTATAAGAGGAATTATTTCTAAGTTTTTATTTAAAAAAAAAAAGCATCTGTAACAAAATATATTATATATATAAATTGTAGCACGTTTAAATTTGAAAGCATAAATCATGGTTTGACAGGCTAGCTCTCTTTCTACGTACATTGTCATCCATCACGCACCGAGGCTACTGTTCGGATAGCTCCGGGATGAAATCTACCGCCGCTTGGCTTACAGCAGCGCGTGCTTTGTTGTGCGTCTAGCAAAACCCTTTCCTTCCTTCCCGCCCTCTATGTAGCCCGAGGTTCGACTGATAACAACTTCTGTGAGAAGAACGTGGAAATATGGTACACTCAAATGAGTAAAAAATGTTAATCGTGAGGTTAGGCAATTTGTTCAACCACAAAAATTTATGCTATACATAATTATGCAATCTACATATCCATGCAAATGATGTATTTATACCTGTTATTATTACATATTGATCTGAATTTGCTTGGTTTTATTGCAAATTGTTGCTGAAGAAGTTGTCTTACGGCGAGTTGGTCTGGTTAGCCAGTGTACCGTGGCAAAACCCTGCTCGGTGTACACCTTGCCTCTACTTTCTTATTCCAGCTCAGAGGGTGGGGTAGGGAATGCAGTGCAAATGACGTCACGTTTTTTGTCCGTAAACTTGCTCAGAGTTCACCAAGCAGGGTTTATGGACAGATCTACAATACTTTTTAAAGTCAGTATTACATGACACAATGTTTTCTATTTATTCTATGTAATTTTATGAAATAAATAGCTAGAACATTATTTGTATCGTGTAATTATAGTTTAAATTCTTAATTGAAAGTTATATAAGATTTCTTGCAAATGAGTTCATATTAAAGAAAAATAATTTAATATTTTGTATTTTTGTTATTAAAAAAGATTATCATTTTATGAACAGAGCTAGGAAATTGAACGTATTTTAAAATTTTCTGTTATTGGAACCTAAATTTCTTACTTGGACGTCTGGATGTAGAAGCAGCATCAGCATTCATGTAGGTCTCTCCGAGGTTTTAGGACTTTGGGTCCAACTGAGGATAGGTTTCTGTGATTTTTCTGTTGATAACTGACCACAGCAAACTCCCTACCTACATATTATAGCTAATATAATAAATATAGCTTTGCATGCGTGCTACTTGCTTCTTTAGATTGGATTCTTGAAGCATATACTTTACGTATAAGCTTTGTTAATTTATCCCATGTGTGTTGATCAAGCTATCGATGTTTATGATTACAATCGTATTTAATTACAATAATTGCAATAGAAAATATCCATATTGTAATTTCATATTAATTAATAAGTTTCTTATAGCATAAAAAATAAAATGTAATTTTTAATAATTGCGTGTATTAATACATGAATTGTATAATACATTTAGTTGGTAATAAAAAATATAAAATATGTTAGGGAATAATAAAAAAAATATATATATTTGTTGTTTCATAACATCAAAAGCTGACGACATTGATGGAGCACCAAAATAAACCTAATGAGGCATTAGGATGAAAAGTTACAAATATATAATGTATCATTTATGAATAATAATGTATTATATTCATAACAATCCTTTCAACTAATATATTGTTATGATTTAAATAATCTATCTCCCTATATTTTTTCATTTGAATAACTTTTAATAAAGTTTAAAATGTATAGAAAATTTTAAAATGATTTTTTTTTCTGATGTTAATGCGACTAGATGGATTGATTGATGGGGTGCAACAGGATTGTGTTGGTTCGTCCACTACACTGAGTTGACTCTCAGGGGAAATCACCGAGCATTTCTCCCCAGGCTATTTAAGTCAACTTGAGCACCTTCACAGTACGCCAAGTGCAATTATTTTAACTACTTGTAAGAAACTTTTACTAATAATATATTTATAATATTTTCAATCCCACAAGCATACTACAGAGTGAACTCAAGAAAGTGGAAATATTCGTCAAAGTGTAACCCCAACACATCAGGGTAATGGTTGCTATGAAACAACTACACTTTAACATTTATAACTTGATTTTCGTCGTATTTGTAACGTCTTCAGTCATTGGGAGATGGGTTGTAACGAGGATTCTCATTGGCTGACACGAGCCGAAGTACAATCGAGCACCTCCGACGAATACCTAAATTAATATGACATCCAGTGTAATAAAAGCATAATGTACCATTTAATGGATGCATTACGTAGCATAATTATGATCCATCTATGTTAACCTTGCTTGCCTCTTCTACAAGTACAGGGTAACTCAAAAAGTGCAAGATCGGTGCATTGAGTATATTGGGTTCTACTAAATTTGCAAGTGACTCTAAGTACACATTTTATCATAAAATGAACTATAATAATTGTAATGTTTAGAAAAGTTAAAGAGGTATAATATTGTTAATAATATTTAACTGTCAGCAATTTCCTTGTCAAAAACCATAAATTTAATATTAAATTATTTAATTTTGTGTAAAAACAAAATAGCATTATCAGATAATTAAATTACAATGAATATATTTGATCAAATTATCATTTTATTTTACCACGTTCTATCTGATTCATATTTTTAAATGTGTTAAATTCAAATTTAGTTTAAGAAGATTTTCAAATGATTATTTATGTTTTTACATAATTATTTTTACTGTAATAGTACTATTTATACTAAAATAATGTATTGTTAATTATATAGTTTTAATATTGTACGCGATTTATACGAAGGGGATATATAGACAGGAATTAATTTAACCAGGTTTTACGAACCGCGGCCATGCCGGCCATGAGTTACTTTGTGAGAAGCTTGCTGGTGACCCTCCATTGAGAATTGCACCTAATTATTTATTACTATTTCATGTCTGCACCTAATTTTAATTATTCTAATTAGGAAAGATGGAAATGATAAACAGAATTGTATTTTTTTTGGACTGTTTACTGGTCTCATTTGAATTATACACTACACATAATATAATTATTTGTGTATTCAACACGTTACACGGCTAAGTTATTAGAAAACAAACAACATTTTTTTATTTTTATTATTATTTCATTCATATAAGAATTCTACAAGTTGCATATATATATATTTTTAAATTAATTTGCTGTTTTGTTGTTGTGAATAAGCTTTATTCAACTTTTCACAATTAATTAATTCACACATTCTGGGGTTAATAGAAATTAATTAATACAATTATTACATTTCTCTGCAGAGATAAGTAAAGAGAGACTAATAAATGATTATACTTGTATGTATTTTAAAAAGAAAAATTTTAAGGAACAATATCATTTACAAATATTAATAAATAAAATATTAAAAAAAAATCACACAATTTTTTACTTACCAAGAAACATTGCTTTTTTTTTGTTTTCTTTTTTTTTTTTTGGCGACACCAAAAAATGATAAACATAGAATATAATCATTTAATCATAATATAGCTATGTTACAAAAGCAATGCATACATTTTTTCTTATGTTTTCTTTCTTTTTTTTTTTAGAATAATATTGTACCATATGATTTTTTTTATGTCAAAAAGTAACTAATATTTAAAAAGAACAGTCTTTTAAAAAATATAATTACAAAAAGTTACATTTTTCACCAAAAAAAGAAAAAAATAATCAATTCATCTGTGCAATTAATTAATTTTGTTTTCAGAAGTACAAAAATTTCAGCCATTGCTACAATTTAAGATCCCTAAACAATTAATTAAAAAACTAATTAAGCAAAACGTCTATAAATGTAATCTGGCATTTTTCTAATAGACTAGGAGCAAAGTATAATTATTATATATTATTATGTTAATTAAGTTTAATTTTTATTTACAATTAGCATACATTGAATATATATAATAATAATATATAAAAGAGGGATCTAAATAATTATTAGCAATGGCTGGAATACAATAAGAAATAATATTTCACAGCAACATTCTAGCAAGCTAAGATCATTCTCATTGAAACATGTACAAAGATTTATATTTTTTTTTATATAACGACAATCATTTTTTTTTAAATTATGTTTTATTTTATATAATAGATAATTCATCATAATTTATTATTATATATAATTACTATAGTGTGATGTATATGATAGTCTAACATATATATTTTTTTTTGCTCGATATATTAGTTAATTACACAAAAAACAACCACTCGATTTTCATTATATGATCATGTGCTTTATATTTTTAATTGTTTTTTTTATTTATTTATTAAAGGACACAACGGACATTAATGTTAATAATAATTAAATTTGTATGTTTTTTTTTGTTCTGACTTTAAGAGGGATATCCATTTGATATGTGTGTGAGTTAAACTTGTATCGTGACTTTTTGATGATGTAAAAATGGTATATCAATATTTTCTATTGCCTTTTATTATTTTAAAGAACTGATCATCACTGCGTATGAAATGGAATTCAGTTTTTAAGCAATGAGATTATTTTGGCGTATTTTTTTCCATTGTCTTTAGATCAGAATAAATGCAGTCTTCAAAAGATTAAATATTTTTTTTTATTATGGATTTAAGAAATCCATAATTATGGAGAGTATACTTTTTCTTTCTAATAATTAACCAATTATTAACATTATCAGATGGTACATTTAACCTACTGATAATTTAAATTTCACAACAATTAATTTTTTTTTAATATAATATATCTAACATTGTTTTTTATATTTTGTTCATTAAAATTATGCATTTTGGCACCGTACATTTGAACTTCATTGGAGGCCAAGGTGCATTGATTTTTTTTTATGAGATCTTAAAATTTATATTTAAATGTCATTCATATTTTTTTTTATGTAGAATATTTTCTTGATAGATGAATATAGTCACAAACACTGAATGTTTATATTTACTTCAAATATTGTTGCTGGCTCACATAAAACAAAATTTTCTTTTTTCACCATTTTTTTTTCTCTATAATATTTTTTTTTGCATGGAGCAAAATATTTGGTAAAATATTCAGTTTGCTCACCACTAATTTTTTACGTTAAGAGTTCGTTAACATTGAGATCTTGTTGGTTGTGTATCCCATTGATGGTTCTGACTAAGCTCACACTAACTAAGTGGCGCTGGTGAAGAGGACCGAGTTCTTGTAGTAGCCCGCACGAGCTTCTGAAACAAAACAACAACAATTTTTCAGCAAATAGCCCATGGAAAAAATTCACAAAGAGTTCTTTGAAAAGAAATGGAGACCCAATGAAAGCTGAACCAATGTAATTTTTACTAATATATTAATTAGTTAATGTTAATAATTCAGGGCTACCTCTCCCCCTTCCCCCCACATAGCCTCCTTAACTAAGCTATTTTTTGAATACGAAGAATAATTAGTTAATAATTATTATTATAAGTCATGAAATCAGCAAAAGAAAAATTTGCATATGAAATATAAAAAAATGACACACGAGTCCATTCAAACAATGCGTACTATTGCAGAGAAAGTGAAAATGTCTCATTAGTATGAGTTTTTTTTTAGTACAATCGGTAATAACAATTTAAGAAGAGTAAGTAGCAGTAAATTATTACACAATAATTACGTATTATATATGTAATTATCACCAAATGCATCAAATTGGCACTTGAATTTAAAAAAAAGGAAATTTTTTCTCTATGCAAATAGTGCCTTTAATTAATAGAAAAAATACTTCAATGTATTTAAATCTTTTTAATTGATTAATCGATTATGATCTTTAAACAATTAACATGCATACATTTAAAAAGTATTTTATTTTAAATACCCTTTTAATTCTATTTCTATGTTTATAAAAAGATAAAAACTATATACATTAATTGGATAACATGTATAATGCGTGAGTTTAATTTTTTTTTTTAAATAAAATAAACTTTATTTTGATTATGCGCTGTTGTAGAAGTTTCTTTTTTTGGTCAACGTTTCTAGTTCTTCAAGATAACAATCAAAACATCGTATATTAAAAAACTTAAAGAACCACTGACTTGAATTTTCTATACTCTTCTGTTATATGTATATAAATGTATACAACAGTAAATGTCCGGTTTTGTTTGACACGCGAGCCTTAGATTGTGATAATCTGTATTATATAGTCACTACTGCATGCTACTACTACTAGTATGTATAATCAGATTCTTATTCGCTCAAGTGGGTGTGTGTTCGTATAGTTACATACACATCACACACACTATAATGTGATACTATACGTGATTTAAATTATAGATTACATTAAACATCACCAAGATTTTTTTTTATATTTTATTTTTATAATACTTTTTTTGTTTAATGAATGACATGGTTTTCAAGTTACCATGAAAAATGTAATAAAAAAATATATTGTAATCAAGATTAATTTGAAGAAAAAAAAATGAAAGACGATATAATTTTATAGTAAACTTTGTGGTAGATAACTTATATTTTGGCTAATGGTTCTTATATATTTTTTTTATGTATAAGAATAAAAAATATTATATGCTTTCATCAATCACATTATAGCAAGTTGCGCACTGCCGCCATCTTTGTTCATTGTACAATCAATCATTGCGCTGAGAAACTCATGGTTGCTTCTGACAGCAGATTGTCCTATCTAATTTAATATTGAATTCTAATTTTAAAAAGAAGAAAAAAATAACAATAAAAAAGTAAGTTTTCTATATTTTTAAGGGGTAGAAATTGATATGATAAAACAATTTAAAATAAATTTATTTTTTTTTTTAGAGAGGCAGCTGTAATAATATTATTAAATTATTCGTAGTATATAAATTCAATAGAATTTCTTTTAAATATAATTATTTTATTATTATAATAATGAGAAATAAATTGAAAATTGATACCACATTTTTTTATATAGTTTGACAAGTTGTAGTGCGAGATGTATGTAGTGTCTTTTACAATGTCAACCTGCTTTTCCAAGAATTATTTAATCCTTATTTATATATATATTTTTTTTTTTGCTAGATGTTAAATGTTGATAGGAAGGGATTGTTTTCACACCTTCTCAGGTAGTTAGCATACCTGTGCAGCCTCAGTTTTGCTAATGACTCGGTCGTGGGAACCAAGGTGGCGCTCCAGTGGAGAACACACGAACTAACAGAGTGTCGTGACTCACGGATACCATTCAGTTCTTAATGCCATTCATGAACTTACTACACTCATGTTAAGATTCTATTTTGATTATTATTTTTATTATAAATATGCTTGAAAATAATTTTTTACTAAAAATGAATATTTTAAAGAAAAATTATATGTAATATTATTTTCATGTTATGATATTCATAATTAAGATTATAATTTTTATATGAGCTGCTTTAAATGCATAATATATATTATAAGTTTTTTTAATGTCAAAAAAATCTTGTTTGAAAAAAAAAATCGCTGAGTTAAACATTTTCTCATTTAAACAATCACGCAACGTTAAATTTTATTAAAAAAAAGTCAGATGTTGGTGATATATTGTTTGCTACAAAGAATTATTCTTGAAAAAGTTGAAAATTTTTAGTCCTAAAACTGAATTAATTAAGAATAAATTGAGAAATTAAATATGCAAATTTTACTGTTATGGCCCGAGGTGAAATCTACTCAATCAAAAATTTTTCAACAAAGGTGGCGTTTTAACATGTGGTTCTAAAAAAAACTACATTTTTCTTTAAATATCAATAAAAGAACGTTGAGATAGTATAACAATAATTAATTTTAGTCGATTATATGTACATGTTCTTTTAATTTACGCTTTGCACTACACTGAAAAATACATGCAATCATAACCTAGCTTGGATTGTACGAAATTGTTTTTTCAACAACAATATTAATTATAATTAATTTAAATGATAAAATGACTGACAATAACTTAACTGAATTGGATAATATGAAATGGGCTTGCAGTATATATAATGGTCAAAATTGTTTATAAAATGAGTTCACTGCTCATTCATATTTCAAAGTTCCGAAGAAATTATAACGTTCTATCTATCCTAAAAATTACAAAAAAATTCCCAATGAAATAATATGTGGTCTCTATATTCACTTGTAGGGCAGTATATATTTTTTTTGTGATGTCAGAGTACATGCATTAAAATTGAAAATAATTGTCATAGAAAGTTCAGTAGCCAGTTAAATGGAACCAGCTTGTCGTAAGGAGTCCATTGAACTGGCTGCTGAACTTTCTATGATGACTCTTTCTTTGTTATCCATGGAAGGAATTGTCATAGAAGGTTCAGCAGCCAGTCCAATGGAATCAGCTTATTATCAGGAGTCCATTGAACTGGCTGCTGAACTTCCTATGATGACTCTTTGTTATCCATGAAAATAATTGTCACAGAAGGTTCAGCAGCCAATCCAATGGAACCATCTCGTCGCGAGGAGTCCACTGAACTGGCTGCTGAAGTTCTTCCGATGACCCCAGGGAGGTGACATTGTACCAGGACTCACCTTGCAGCGGGGACTTTACGTCGCGGTCCACTTGTTGCTGGGCCGCCTGCTGCTGCTGTTGTACGGCCTGCTGCTGCCGACTCTTGCGTTCCAGCTCCAGCTCCTGTGCGAGCGACTCTGTAACAAAAGCAGAATAATCGTCAGACTTCCATCAGGTATCAAGTCATTGAGACCACAGTTTGCGAGAGGTTGTACTGACAAGGGCGTAAGTAACTTCTAAATTGCATATTGCTTAAAACTTTTCTTCTTATAGTTACAGATTAAACGTATCTGTGAGTCGCCTCGCTGGCCTCTTATCTCTCTCGAACACAACAGATTACGCTGCATTTATTGACATTCTTACAAACATAACACACCATACATGCTTAAAATTTAAAAGTTCCTTATGCCCCTCATTGGTACCATAACCAGAATATTGCTGTTTTGATAAAACTACAAGAAAAAATAATTCCCTATGTAGTACATTGAAATAATTATTGCTAATATTAATGATAAAAATTACTGTAAATATTTTAAAATGATATTTCTTTAATTTGGTGTTGAATAATTTGCAACATTTTTTTAATCATAAAAGAGAATAAGAAAATAATTTTTTGTAACTTTAAAATTGAATCAAAATATAATATAATTATATTTCTGAAATAAATTCAACAAATACAATATTTAAATTATTTCAAACATAAAATTATATTTAAGAAAATAAGACACTACAAAAGTACAAACCACCCTAATCATGATAAACTACAAAGAAAACATTCTAGTTGAGATTTAAAGCGAATATTGTGCTCTCAGTTTGAAGTGTTAATCAACACTTTGCGACGCCCTCCTAAATTGTCACCACAGATGAGCCTCGAGCGATCCTCCCAAGTCACTTTGTCGTCAGTGCGTGAGTCATTTTATTATCATTCCGAGCGCAACAATCGTAACACCCCCTTCAGAAATTACGTCAACCCCTCTCCTATATTTATAAGCTACTAGCATGCCTTTAGGCACTTGCTTTTTACAATCATTCCTTAAAATAAAAAAGCTTTCTCAAGCTTTAAAAAAAAAAAATAGTAAAAACAAATCTTATGATGTAAAAATATATTTTTTGAAATGGTTATAATCCCTCTCTTTTCTCTCAACTTTATTCAATTTCATGCTTGGATAACTTAGCTATATTACGATTAAACTTTTTCCGCTACTCTGAATATGTTTTGTTCCTCTTTATGTAAAGAAAATGTCTCCAATGCTTTTGTGTCCCTCTCACAACAAAAAATTACATTTCATATAAATTTTTCTAATATTCCATTTAAAAACTTGTTCTACTTTTTTTTTTATATAAAAGGGGGAAAAGTTAGCAATTACAAATAAGGAGCAAAAATATATATTATATATATAATACGAAACTTTTACGTGCAAAATTAGATTTTTTTTATCTTTTGATACTCTGTGATGTCTCGTTCAATAAAATTTAATAAATTTTTTATTTATATTTAAAAAAAGAAACTTCTATTTCATCTTTATATAAAAACTACACTACTGTTTTATCATTCGTATTTTTTTTTTTTAAATTGAAATGCAAGTTTATATTTTATTCAATTTATATAAAAAAAAACGACAAAATGTATTTTCTATTTCCTCGTAGAAAATATTTTTACGTAGAATTTTCCTCAAGTGATATTGGACTGAAAATAAAAACTGCGCTCTCTGTGTTTCTAGTTTGCATGACAAGGGGGTTGGAGCAAAGTGAGGATGTGTTGGGTTTCACGCATAACGGCACGGAAACGAAAGAAGGTCCTCCATCTTTTCTCCAAGCCCACAACATCAGTATCGTCCGCGTGTTGTTGAGGCCAAAAAAAAAAAATATATGAAAATCAAGTCATGCGTAAGAAGAAGAAGGAGGATTTAAAAATCAACCTTCTCTCTCTCTCTCTCTCTCTCTCTCTCTCTCTCTCTCTCTCTCTCTCTCTCTCTCTCTCTCTCTCTCTCTCTCTCTCTCTCTCTCTCTCTCTCTTTCTCCAGTACCAAACTTCTATATGCTGATGTATTTTTTTGTGTGTTGTTTTATTTAAAAAAAGGATGAAGTATAAGTCCAATGTTGGTAACATGCAAGCCATCCCCAGCACATGATGCGTTAAAGGAAATTGTTATTCCGACTTGATGGTTATTTTATTTTTATCCAATTTTTTTATATAAAAATATATTGACCAAAAAAGAAGAAGTATTGAAGTAACGCATGTATATTATCTGATTATATATTTCTTATATAAGTTAATATTTTTCTTATGTGCAGAGATAAAGATCAAAATAAAGTATTTATGCTAAACATTTTCTTCGCACAATCACGATGTATTATTATATTAAAAGTATAATCAAAACTTACAAAACAGCTCGAATGATGTAAGTACACATTTTTGTATATGTTATCTTTAGTGGACATCAAAATATTATTTTCATATTGAACAAAAATAAATTATATATTTGAATATATAGAGTCTCAATATTTCGAATCAACAAAACATAATGATTACTATAAAATAAAAATGTTCTTGTATATATTTTTACTATTATTATTATTATTATATGTTTTGCCTTTAGGATGTAAATGAAATGAACAGTACTGCAAATTATGTGATTGAATTATGGATAAGCCGTAAGGAATTTTTAAAATAAAAATATTCTAACTTTATTAAAGTTATAGCAGCTATTATAATATGTATGTTTATACATATATAAAAAAAGGAAGACACGAATAAAATATAAAGGGAACTTACTCTCTAAGATGTATTAGATGTAAGATAAAATGATTGAGAGAATATTAAAATGATTCGAAATGCTAAACAGATCGACATTATGATTGGTTATAGCGTCTTACAAAAAGGAGATACAGTTTGCATATGTCGGCTGATGATATTATCTATATGGGACTATGAGATGAAGCCCTGTAGCTTTATATAATGATTATTGGTTTGAGGGCACAGAAATATTAGGTACCGTATGATAAACAGGTGTATTCAATGTTTTAATGTATTATATCTTATTATAGGTAAAACAAGTAAATATGAATAAATTATTTTTAAAATATATTATGCATATTTTTTAAACGTCTTGAAAGATTTATATAAATTTATTTAAACCAATATATCATTTCTTTGAAAATATAATTATACCTTTATTATTTAATGCTTCCGTGCTATATCAATTTTATTTGTATTGGAAAAAAAGCAATCTTAAAAATTTGAATTGTACGTTTTTACAGAAAATTAATTATTTACTGACGCCACACGGTTGATTTGATCAAAGAAAAGTTGTTTATATTTCAAATCATGTTCTACCATATTGATGCAGTGTTAAAGAAGAGCCGATATATATATTTTTTTGTACCTTCTAAAGCCGCGGCAGCCGCGCACTTAATTACGATTTAAGTGCGGAGTCAGCATCGCTATTACCCCCCCCCCCCCATCTCGATGGAGTCTGGCCTCTCACTGCATCACAGACTTTTTAATCAGACCCAATTAAACGCATGTTAAAACGATTTAATGAAGAATTTTCACAGTTTTTGCATGTTTAATAAAAAAAAAGCTGAATTCCCGACTTTATTGTATAATAAGACTAACTATACTTTATTACTATAAAAAATATTTTAACTTTGTTACATATTTTTATAATTAAAAAGTTATAAAACTATAACTTCAAAAATCTTTATTGACTTTTTACCTTCTATTGTTAACATAAACATACAAAAAAAAATCATTGAAGAAGAAAATTTATTTTTAAAAAAATAAAATAGATAAGTATAAAATCTCTTTTGAAAAGCAAATCTAAAATGTCTCTCACATTTTATGAAATCACACGCTCGGTTCGCAATTTACTGTATGCATCGATATACTAGCACGTCCCTTATATATATTTTTTATATATATATATATATATTGTAAAAAAAAAGTGAGGGTGGAAGAATGAGGGAGTATATATTTCCGTCTAGAAAGAGATCAGTAAGCCATAATCTTTTGGGACGGAGCATTAGGAGCTAGAAGGCCGCGGTGATAGGATAGCCGATAATATTCCCTCAACAAATGTTTGGTAGCCGGCAGATGCTGACTGACGTTGCTTGCCATGTAATGGCTTTTTATTATTGATCCACGCCCCCCCCCCCACTGTATATCAAATCTTTACTAATAAAAAAATTATATTTAAACCTTTTTTTTATTATATAAAATAATGAAATTGTTGGTAACATATGAACTAATCATTATTATTATTATAAATTTACATATTTTGATTTCATTTTAATTATTTTTCATGAATACAAAGAGTTTAAAAAACAGTGACTATATATATGTAGTTAGCTCTGTGGTATATAGAGAACAAAAGTACACACCAAAGTTAGTTAATATTCCAGCACCAGTTAGAGAGAGAGAAAAAAGAGAGAGAGAGAGAGAGAGAGAGAGAGAGAGAAAGAGAGCTTCCATTACTAGATTACTACTGGAGATAATACACGTAAAACTTTTTGGTTTGGACTGTTTACCTCGCGGTTTTCCCTCCCCCTCACATACGAACACTTTATAATTACGTCACAAGTAATCCTCAAAGAGAACAACTGACCAAACATTTAAAACTCTTTTTTTTTTGTTATTAAAATATGAATTTTCTCTTATAAGTCAGTTTTTAAAACTTTTTTCTCAATATGGAAGAAATCCATTAGCTAGCTGTAAAATGAAAATCTGGAAAATTGCAGTCTTACTACTTGACTGATTTTAGTAACGTTAAATATAATCCTATTTAATATACATGCATGAGACCAAAATCCAATCCTTTTTCCCTCCATACTTAAGTTTATTAACCTCACCTATAATAATTGAGATGATGTTGATAGATAATTACTTCATTAATTCTAACAAACTCTGCATTATATTCTTCAATTATAAAACGTAAATTACAAAAATGAAAAAAATATTAATTATAAAAAAATGCGCCACGATTTCAATTAAAAAAAATCAAAATCTTGAATTCTTACCTGAATAATTTTGCCAAAATGCGGCTCCACTGCCCATGAGATCTAGGCCAGAGTAGTTCCACTGTTTCTCGTTAGATGACTCTACGTGTGGCGGAGGTCGCGGTGGTGCAGTTGGGGCTGATGAGAACGCTGCTGATGACGGGGAGTCACCCTGCTGTTCCCCGCGACCAGAATTGGGGTGTTCGCCTGGGGTTCCCGCGCCCTCCGCTGCCAAAAACAACCCTTACGTCAATCGTGGCGCCCTCATTATTATTTCTAATGACGCTTTGCTAATTTTCTAACCCTTTTTTTTATCATGATATATCCTGCCTGCAGTTACATTACTTGTAAAAATTCAACCCTTACTTTCTTCCACCCCTTTCTTTTTACCTTTTAATTCTACTGTCTTACTTTTCTTCTCTCTAATTACAAAAGTTTTTTTTTCTTAATGAAGTTCTCTTATTCAAGTTAAAAATTAATCCCTTCTCCTTAGTGAGGTTTTACAAGACTAATTTGCTACCTTCAGGCGACATCAACACACTCTTTATAACAACAGATTTTTCTTGTAAGACGCTTTGTTCATGATATTATAGCTGACTTTTTTTTTATGAAAATCTAATCGTAGGATAAAATTCTGATCTCATGATAAATAAGCAAACTTATAAATTTTCAATATACAATAATTTATCTATGTTACAATAGAAAGAGAAAACAGACTAATGAAGACTTTTTAAATACCATGCACAACAGTAGAAAAGGAAGAAAAAAACGACAAACTGATTTAATTTTTAAAGCGGATTTCTGAATTTTCATTCACTTTGGGTGATACATGCAGTTGCGGTACAAAGATTCTACAAGATGTAGAGGCGTCTTACCGTTGATGAGTCTGAGGGCGTCTCCGGCAGAGGTGCTCTTGAGGGCCTCCTCGTACTGCGAGCGTCTCTTCATCTCGAGCTCCAGCTGGTCCTGCAGCCTCCGCCGGGCCTTGCGCTCTTTCTTCAGCCGCTTCTGGTACAGCACTGAAACACAGACACCGGAACGTCAGTATAATGTCCGACAGGATAGTTGCAACACGGACATCGGAACGTATAATAATGTCCGACAAGATAGTTGGAACACGGACACCGGAACGTAGTAATGTTGGACGCAGGATATTAGTTTGGACACTAAAAATGTTCAATTGATGGTGCTCATAGAAGAATTTGAGCACCTCGCGTGATATCCTGTTTAGAGACATAATTATATCGAATTAATGCAGCCCACAGAAGAGTTTGAGCACCATTTTGTTCGTATTCTGCTCAAATCATCCTATAATATTCTTTATTATTGTTAACTCCATATGCATCATGCATATTTCGTATAGCTTATATAACAGTTTCAATCCTAACATATATATAAATGTGAAAAATTTAGTAATTTTCTTTATATTTTGAATTTTTTAAACATTGTTGTAATAAAATACAATATCTTTTCTATTGCTATATATGGCAGTATATAATTATACCACACAATTTAAGCAGCATAATAATATTTTGCTCACAATGTTTGTATTTTACTTACGCTTCGTAAACAAGAACACAATAATGAAGGACAAACTGGCTATAACTTGACTAAAATGTAATTTTGTATTAAAATAATTAATTGTAATGCGTAACATTGTTTGTTATGAAAAAAATCAAATTAAAGAATATAATAGACTTTCGTATATTGTTGTTATGAAATTACATAATAATATAATTTCCCATCGTTAATTTTTACATCTAGTAATCTGTAAAAACAATCTAAAACACGCAAGAAAACACCTTGGATTTTTGCTGATGTGCATTTTTTTTAAAAAAAAAACTTCATTAAAAGAAATGACAAGAGGAACCATTTAATATTTTTCATTCTATTTTTTAATGAAACTAAAAAAAAAAAAAAAATTAGTTGCAAAAGATTTGACAGGTAGCCAATATAGGATTGTTTCAAATGTCGGTGCTTTCGTATGGTCATAGCTGGACCCCCTATAGATGCTACACAGCGGGGTGTAATGCAATGCTCATTTTTTTTAAACTGAACCCCCAGTTAAATACAAGGTGAGTATTATTGGGTGCTAGCCATGACACAAAGTAATTATCAGAAAACCAATTGGTTATCAACATCATCCAGGTATAATAAGTTATTTTTCATTTCCGTTTTATAGCAACAATAGAATTATTATAATAAAAAAATATGTAATCAAAATATTTACATAGATACAAACGTCATATTCTTTTAATAAAAAAGATTAACGATATATATAATATAAAAAAAAGGTAACCCTATTATCAATATAAATTTGTCATATTGACCGTATATTTATTTTATGTATGTGTGTGGCCTTTAAAGATTTTAGCGAGCGTAAAATTAGCTTATAGAAGCGGAACATATGCTCATGTTTGCTGGTCCAGGTTGATGTCGAAGATCGCCCTGGGTGGTCACAGGTACATACGAGACCTTTAGTGTGGGTGATGGGTGGGAGTAAAGAGCACTACAATAGCTGCAGAGAGACGTGTTGAAAGCAGCTATTTCGATTATCAGAGAATGACTGAAGGAAAACCGCCTAATTCTTTTAAACTTATTTAATCAGTAATCAATGATCTAAGCCAATGATGATTTTTTTTTATTTATTTTTTTGTAACCGGTCTTAATTCCCATGCACACTCATTCTCTAAACTTAAAAGTATATAACTTGACCTTGGCCTTTTTAAATAGTAGCAAAGGTCATCAGATGCTGTGGGACCTTATATATATTGTATAAGAAGTAAAATATAATATGTGTGAGGGAGTTTATTTTTTTAGTGGTTGTAAATTTTGTTACAGCCACAAGTTGTTTCTTACTTTTTATTTCATAAATAAAAGTTTAAAAAATAAAAGTATTTTTTATTTTACAATTCCATTGTGTACTTTTTGTTAAAAAAAACTTTGAAATGCCTTTCTTATATATTTATAACATCTTTATCAAAGATATAATAAATATTAGAATTGTAAAATTTCATTCTTTAGAAAAAAAAAAATAATAACAGGAAATGAGGAATTTTAAAACATTATTTTTACATTATTTTAAATGAAATAATAGATAATATTCTTAAACGGTGGAAACTACTCATATTCAATACTCATATACATAAGTAAATCATATATTCAAGATGGCTGCTACCTCACATATTAAATGCCATGAGGGTTTATCTCTTTGTGAGCTACCTTAATAATCATTGAAATTTAGTAGAACAGGTCTGACAAGGTTTTTGATCTAATGGGATTGGTGATTGTCCGAATTCGCCGGTAGCAACGCAAACTCCGCCTGTCTGTGAGGATTTTGTGGCCAATATTTCGCTATAAGACGCTGCACCTGCCAAGCTATACCTTGAGGCTTCAAATGATTACCGCTCCTTAAAGATTCTTCATCTATAGGTAATTGCTAAAGATCCAGACCGAAAAATTGTCTGATTAAGAATTTACATATTATAAGTACCGTATGAAAATAAATATAATTGCTTTATTTATAGTTTTTAATAAGATTTAAAAATTTTTCTTTAAGTTTTATTTTTTTGTATAAAGGGTATTCAATATTCTGTAGCTGAAAAAAAAAGTATATACGTTGCTTTAGTTTGCTAAAGAAACTAGCTCAGCAGGGGAATTGAAGTTACAATGGAGCTTATCAAATGTAGATTTTCTTATTGACATCGCGTCTAAACACTCGCGGGTAAAATAAAGTTAGCAAATGGAAGAAGAAAAAAAACCTGCCTCTTTAATATTTTCTTTTTCCATATATAAAAGCTATCTTTGTAAAATTATGTGAAATGCAATTTGAATTCGTTACATTATTGAAACGTATACTTTTGTTCTATTTTTTCTCGTCTGAGTTAGATTGAATTTGTTAGTACTTTTGCTGTTTGAATGTAGCCATGGCTTGAATGAGAACTGTGAGCCCGCCGGGACAAAAACTACACGACTTAAAAACGATAAAAACCATTGCCATCAGCCTCAAGAAATAAGAAAGAAAATCGTTTTATATATATTTTTTTTAGATAAAAGAAATATAAAAATATACAATTCCTTGCACAAATTCGTGAAACGATCAAAAGATCTATCGATTGCAAATTTAATATATAAAATATATCGATTTTCCCACCCAGTGGTATCATAACAAATTTACAATAATTTATAAAACCCATGTGAAATAACTTTCAAGTTTTATAAATTAAATATATAGATAAATAGCATAATCACCATATAAATTATCAGTTTTAACATAACAAAAAATAAAAGTAAATATATAAGCTTGTAAAAATATATATATTTTTTTAACAAAATTAAAAACCAATATATAAATTACATTAAAATGAAATTCTAAGAAACTGTTAACTTTTTTTTTTTTATTAAAATTAAAGCTTGTGGTATATCGTCGTGCTACGGTAGAATCACGCCACAACAGTGTAAATTCAGCTCGTATGCTAATTAAATGTTAAGCCAGGCATAGTGGACCAAAGCTTCTTGTATATATACTTTGAGAGGAGAAGGAGGATGGTGTTGTTTCTTGGAAGCGAAATGAGACGGCATTAAGATGCTGTATCACGCCTTGGCAAGCTCGAGGTACCTTACTTACTACGTATATATAACCCCCAGAGGTAAGAAAGGATGCTACTACATAGAGGTGTTACCCTTTATATGAAATCTCTTGATGATGTTGCTGGACCCTTGATTGTGATCATGATACAAAACTCTAAAAGGTTGTATCAATTTTTAAGACCTTCTTTATTTTCATATTTTTAGATAGATAGAAGTTTACTACTTCTAATGATTTATTAGTTTTAAAATTACAGAACAAAATTTAAAATGTAAAACAATTATATTATTGATCATATTATTATTCAGGCGTAGTCAAAATCGAAGGATGACACACACGCTGTACATACCAACAATCACTCTCTTTCACTCCTTATGAGTAACTTTGTACACTGTTTTGTATATAAAATGCAACCATCTCCATAATAAAATATTGAAGTTTTAAATTTTTAGATAATGGTTACACTGGAAAATTTCTCTTGTCAGATGACCGTAACGTTTGTTTACGCTATCAGAGAAATTTTCTAGTGTAACAAGTGTTCTTCAATCACTTCTCATTATTTTATATATCACCTTGCTTTCTATACCCTCATAAGTTTTTGTACTACCCAGCCTGTGACTTGACCCTTCTTTTCACCACCTCAACGTATACACTCACTTGTATGTCGAGGAGAGAGGCTGTAGAGATTGCATCTCTCTCTCTCTCTCTCTCTCTCTCTCTCTCTCTCTCTCTCTCTCTCTCTCTCTCTCTCTCTCTCTCTCTCTCTCTCTCTCTCTCTCTCTCTCTCTCTCTCTCTCTCTCTCTCTCTCTGCTCTCTCTCTCTCTCTCTCTCTCTCTCTCTCTCTGTACCAAGCTATCTACCCTTAAGCAGTGTGATGATGGGGGCGAAGGCGCAAATTAAATACATAGCATGCTCCGCTTACCATAACGTGATTACCGCATGTACCTCAAATGTATTATTATTATGTGGTGTTGTAGCATCATCAACTTCTATAATATACAAAAGTAACTTTAGTGTATGAATTTTTCAATTTTTCAATGATCACATAACTACTACAAAGTTAACAAATAAAAATGTCTTGAAATATAAAAAAAGAACAACATGTTTAGAATTCTATTAAGTCTTATTAATTTATCACGAATTACAGTGAAAAAGATAACTTTCACAATTTACTTTATTTTGCAGTGTTTGGAATGAGCGTATACAACATTAGTGTCAGATGAGGAATCTTGGGGGCAGCAAGGCGACAAGAAGAAAGATTGCAGGGAAGAACTTCTTCCTCTTTTATCTCTCTTCTCGCAGAGTGTTTCTTTTTTTTTTTTTTTTTTTTTCTTTAAGTATCTACGTAAGATTGCCTGGTCATCTCTTTACAACAAATGTTATAGTCCTTACAATATAACTTGTATTTACTTTTGTAGGCCAATAAAAACATAAGCAACACAAAACTTAGCTGAGTGTGTTCTTATTGCAGAGAAACTATAAGAATTACGACTTGGGCTTTCACACTATCAGCTACAAACAGTCTACCATCATAAATAGAAAAAAAATCTTTCTCTGTATTTAGTACTTATATATATATATATATATATATATGTATATATATATATAAAAAAAGGGCAAATCAAATTTTATTGTCTGAGAAAAATAAAATTATATTTCCTATGACATATAATATTTATTATTATATATATATTTTTTTCTCCCTGACCTAGCGTTCTTTTACAGCTAAACACTTTTCCTCCCTTATATCACCAAACTACCCTTCATTGTGTCAGATAAAATAAAACTAACACCATGATATGTTTTTATGATACATATTCTCTTAACAGACTTACTTAGATAAAAAAAATAAATAAATGTGTAGGGTTGCAATCCCCTATTCTTTTTATTTAACACACAAAAAAATCATCTTTTATTTCTCCCCATTTGAAAGATCTAATCATCACAACTTTATAGAAATCATTTTTATATAAAAAAAAGCAGATTGTATATAAAAATCGATCAAAAATAATGTATATAGTTTATCAAATAATCCATAAAAAGTGGATTGAATGGTAATAAATAGTAAAAATATATACATAATAAGTAAGGGAGGGAAATGTATTTCCATGTATATTTCAATTTTGATATTGAAGTCACACGTCAGAAAATTCGACTGACCCTCCTAACCTTTACACCTTCAGGGGATTTGACAGACAAAATATTTCCGTTTTTACTTCCCCTAACATTTGGTAAGGGTGAAATTGGATTTGTGGCCGGCTTGACCGCGTCAATCTACACAAATCTTGAGGGTGGGATAAGCAAATACAGTTAACTCTCACATACATGGAACCAACATCTGCAGAACTACTTTGGGTTACAAATAAAATAACATAAAAAAACGTGTTCTCTGAAACAAAGGTTCAGATATAAAGTTTGAGAAGCCAAAGCATGCAATATTATGCACGATAGGAAATGATGACTCAAATATCTTCTACGTTCTATATGAAAAAGATATCAAGTATTGAAATAGAAGCTTTCATTTTATATATATTTTTTTTTACATGCTAAGAAGACCACACAAGTAAATTAGTATTTCGTGTCTTCTTAAAAAAAAATCATATTCAGTAAAGTGAAAGGTGTCAGTATGACTTGTAACCCAAGCATTGATATATGGTAAATTAGACCCAGGCGAGGGATATTCAATTTTTTATTCAGTAGAGTCTCTACCTTCAATATTAACGTTAATACATTTGAAGCATTTTTAAACATAATTTTATAAATTAAATATTAATAATAATATATTATAAAAATTAATGTAAAAAAAAATGTAATGGATTTAAATAGCAAGAAACTATTATGAAATTAGCTTATATAGGTCCCCTTTTAAGTGAATTTAGTATTGTAATATTATGTAAATGTAAGACATTATAGTGGACTTATTTGTAAGAAAAAGACAACGTTATTGTTATTATGGGTATTATAATTTGTTCTTTGCTCGTAGAGACATCTGGTGTACAAAATAACAATTAGTCTTATAAATCTAAGGTGACCCTCTAAGTACAAATTACTTACATAGATCCCCTTGTGAATTAATTCTTAAGGAATTAACAATGACCAACTGTAAATCATACTAAAAACCCCATTAAACATTAAAATTATATAGGGATTACAATAACTATAAAATACATTTAAAACTTTTTACTTAAGAAAGAAAGTTTTTTAGCTTTTGAAATAATTTTTTACATTTCTATATATCTCTCTCCCTTCTTTCTTGCATGTCTAAAAATACTTTTTACATATTCTCTTTGTATCTTAATTTAATAATGCTTTCAAATCCGATTTCAAGGGTAATTTACTCTCATAATAATTTCATGTTAAAGCTATATATTTTAAAAGAAAAGTCTGCAATATTCTTATGACCTTTCACCACATACAATAGCAGCATATTTTATAAGACATTTTTTTTATTATATATTATTTTTTTATTCACATTACTTACTTCAAATGGCCATTTTAGTGGTTATAAAAAAATTTGATAGCAAGATTTGTGAATTCTACGTCGTCGATAATAGTAAAGTAAAAAAAAAGAAGGAAAAAAAAAGTAGCAGTATAATGTTCTTTTATGGAAATATATGATAATCGTAATTTGCATGCGCCGTCTAGAGAGCGTGAGTGACTACGGTAATATTAGAATGGCAAACGCGATCATTTTATATAAGAAAAAAAAGAGGGAGTTTTGAAATAGTAAGAGAATTCGTTTGTCAATATCAGATCCTGCCGATTTAGCATCTCTTGACCTTTTTCGATCATCAAACAAAAAGTAGGAATAGTAATTAATATTGATCAATTTTTATATTAAAATTTTTAGCTATCACAAATCATTCAAAAATTTATTTTTAAAAATAGATAAAAATGGAAAACGAACGTTTGCATATAAGCAAATAGTGTGTATTTTTTTTTCTTTGCATAATAATAGTATGTGGGAAAATGCTGACTTGTATTATGAAAAATACATACATATAAATTTGATCGATTTCACAGTTCAATGATGTTTTACATTATTTTTATTTAGGAATATAATGGTATTAAGGCAAGAGAGAGAGAGAGAGAGAGAGAGAGAGAGAGAGAGAGAGAGAGAGAGAGAGAGAGAGAGAGAGAGAGAGAATGAAAGAAAGAGAAAAATGAGAAATGTTTGCCATACACTTACACCCTTCCATCTCTCCTCAATGTTTTATCGCACCCCCCCAGCAGTCATCCCTTATATTATAGCATGAAGACGAGCACGGAACGTATTTGCCGGCTGTGTAGGCAGCAGCATCAGCCATGAATATTAATTCGAACATTTGTGATGTTGAAGCAAAATGACGTCATATCGAGTTTAAATCACAGAGGGAGGAGAATGCTTGGCAAATTAGAGGAGAAGGAAATGATGAGAAACGGAATGTGGGGGTGAACTGTCTTGATTAATAATAATTTGATTTGTAATTGAAAATTATTTGCTTAATATTTACAATATTATTATTTTTTTTTATAAATATATAAATGTATTTTTAAGTATTGTAAGTTTATGCTGAATCAGAGAAGTTCACATTAAGATAGGGGGTGAAAGGAAAAGGGTTGAAAGTTTTACCCCCCAATATATTCTAGAGAGAGAGAGAGAGAGAAAAGGAAGGACCGTAACCACTTTTCCATTATCCATTTTAAGCTTATTTAAGCTTCTCTCTTGTGTCTTATGTTGTGTCGTTTTCCTTATGTACCCCCACCCTCCTTTTATTTCATCCCTTAGTTATATGCAACACAAAGTGTTTAGACCCAAAAGCAGCAGCAGCAGCAGACACTATACAGTAGTGATTATTTAAAATGAACTCAGGCGTAACATCTTTTAATAGAAAAGCAAAATTCCAATGATGCGATTTTACTGCAGATGCAAATTAGAATTGTTAAATACTCAATTGTTAAGTTACACTTGAATGATTTAAGATGTACAATGATGGTGAGAAAATCATTCAAGGGAGGATATAATTACCACAAAATCTACCAGATAATGACCTAGCATTAATTATGTGGTAGAAATTGTCAAACGTATAATTATATAAAATAATTATTTATTTATTAATATAAATTACCTATAATTTATAATAAACAACATCATTAGAAGATATTTTTTATTTTAAATTTTATTTTAAAGATATAAAAAAAGATAATTAGTAGGCAGTGAGAAATCGCGTGGGTTTGGTTTTTGTTTTGGATGAAAGAGTGTGTCATTGGGTTTGAGGGGGCGGACAGAATACAAGACGGATATCTACAAAGACACTTAGAGGCGAGCTAAAGGTCAGTGACGAGGGCGAGTGACGTCACACCATATATCTGACTACAATCAATTTTATTTTAAAATTCAATAACAAATTTATTTTACAACAAATATTTATATGATAAATAAAATTTATTTAATATAACATAAATTGTTAAAATCATAAATTTGATATACTAATTTATGATAACGAAAATGTTAACAACTATAAACTTGTTCAAATAATGATTGCTCTATTAAATTGATATATAAACGGGGGAACAATAATTGTTTACTATATACACACATGTGATATTGAGTATAATATTATATACAATCTATATATATGTTTTGGTACATATTACAAAGTTATAATGCTATTTGTTGTAATTTTCAAACAAAGTTCCTTTTCAATATTGCATCATTCAGTATAGAACTCGTAACTTTCGTCCCTAACGTACTAGAACATAAATATAATAACTATTAACTTTTCAGTAGCGTCGGAACTTTGCATCATAATATGCTGGCTGTGGTATTGAAATTTTTATTTATCCAAAAATTAATTCAAACTCTCTTTGACTACGTAAAAGATTTTATATGTTATTTGAAAGAAATGAAGTACATGTTTTTGGTTTAAATTTGTATATAAATTAATAAATTATAGTAAATCTGATATATATATATATTATATATCTATATATATAATATTTTTTTCAATTAATAATAATTAATTGCTTCTCAATATCATTGAAATATTATTAATATAAAGCAAAATAAAATAAATCATAAAATATATAGGTGATACCTATATAACCAATACCTTAATCTCATAATATAATATTATAAAATCTAAATTAATCGTTTAAATTATAATTATACTATGATTATGTGTTTTGTGTATTATACTGATTATATTTTAAGTTTGTTACTGCACTGATAGTTAATACGTTGATCCTATGCATAACAACGTTTTAAATATTCTGTTGGTTGTAGCTAGAACTAGGCTCTTAGGGCAAGTAAATCTAGTGGACACAGAAGCTCAGGTGTAAGGCGGGTGGCCTAGCTATCTTCTCTCCCAGGGGCAACCTCTCATTAAGCTAGCTGCCCTCTCAGAATGGCTATCTAGGATTAACATGCAGAACTAGTACAAAACTAAATTATATTCATAGTCATCACTACTGACATCAAAATAAGCAGTAGCCAATTATATAGTTCATGCAGTAATAATAATTTAATTTAATTATTATAAAGTATTAATTGAAATTATAAAATAATAACATATATGATTTTATTTTTGATATATATGGGTAATATTATTTAAATTTATTATAGTGCTCTAGAATAAAGTTAATGTTATGTTATTCTATGTTAATTTTTTTCAATATGGTTTTACAATCTTACATTAAAGAAAATGCTTTTAAGATTCACCACTATAAATTAAATGTATTTATAATCTTATGTTAGAGGGTATTTAACCCCTTTTATATGATCTCTTGTATAACAGCAGACATAGGGTTGGTTAGAGATATAAATAACAATTGTACTTAAAGCTTGTTAATGTAATATGTAAATCACCTACTCTCTCTCTCTCTCTCTCTCTCTCTCTCTCTCTCTCTCTCTCTCTCTCTCTCTCTCTCTCTCTCTCTCTATGTAGTTGACATTCCTTAAAGATGTAATTAAATTATTATTACTTTACTTTATATGAGTCATCATATAATAATTGAAATGAAAATTTTAACTATTTTAGTTTTAGTGCTTTAATATTATATATATATATAAAATAATTATTGTATACATCATATATAAAGGGTATATAATAACCAACATGCAATAACCTACATTATTATGTTGTTTTGTGTTTTATAAAATAGATGGAATAAAAGCCACCATATAACGTTATAATATTGGTGGGTGCTACTCGGACAATTGCGCTTGAGAATATTGCCATCGTCATATTATTCTCCCTTCTACTCTCAAACATTTATGACTACCCCCCCTCCCTCATATCTCCCTTTTATATCAAGCACATGGACTCGATTACCTCAAATAGTCGATCAGATACAACCAAGCTAGTCACCCAAATTCTTATTAGAATCGACATTTGCGCATGACTTCAGCAAAGTTACATATGATACTTTTTTTTCCTCCCTTTTCAATTTTTTTTTATCTTATATATTTTTTTCTGTATATGTATCTACTATAACACTCGATTGATTTTGAAGACAGTCAGTTTAATTCTTGTCTATTTTAGATATATACATTTTTTTTCCTCTGAACATGTCTATAGTTTTATTTTTAGTGTCAATGTTAATATGTTATCATTTATAAATCTAAGAAGTTATATAAGATTAAAAGATGAGAAAAAAAAAATCTTGTCCAAAGGCAATCTGTTTATAAAACAAAACCAAAGTTAATACAATACAATTTTTTTTTTAAATACCTATTTAGGAAATGTTCAGTTCTAACGAGAAGTGGGTGGTTGATATTCTTGGCACATTGAAGATATCCAAACCAGTATATGTCTATTCAATTGACGCGTCACATTGTGCACTTGAGGGAATCAAATCGGAAAAAGGCAGACCGACCTTCTATCTAAGTTCCACCCTCTACCGCCAGGTGGGGGGAATGTCACCCAACTTCTTCTTGCAGAAATACCGCTCCTTGCACTTGAACGAACATGACAAGCTCTAATCAAACTAGACAGTGTACGTTTGCACTCCTTTTTAATCTCTCTCTATTCCCATGTGATTGTCACAACCCTCCCTGAAAATCCATGACCCTTTATCAACCAGAACAACAAAGCACCCTCTGACCTATAACAACACACCTGCTGTAATTTACATTTAAACGAAATTTTGATAAGATTTAACTTTTTTATTTTTATACAGTTCAAAGACTTTTTACTTTACAAACAAACATTTACTCTATAAAGTTTGACGTTTTAATCAAATCCAACAACACTATTGATTCTCCGTATTTGGAATTGCTGATATTTGACCATGTGACTTCACCCCTTGTTCTAAATTCTCTTCTCCCCTAAATACGCTTTGTTTTTATACCTTCAGGGGTTGTAGTAGTATTTTTTTTTGTGTCCATTTTATATAATACTAAATCTGCAATTTCAAATATTCATCAAGTCTTTCCTCTATATACAAGGAAAAGGAAACATAGAGGGGGTGTGAAGCTAACTGTCATTTGATTACCCCGAGCCCTTTGTGTCGTACACGCAACACAGAGGAGAGTGACTGAGAATAAGGTAAAAGCGTGATGGACTCTGTTAGTTAGTCCTCCTCTCTCACATAAACCCTTCGTCGTCGTAACGCACGCTATTTATTTACTTCTCACTCTTCAACTGATACACTGAGCTTTACTGTAGTGACTAGTGTGCGTGGCACGTACTCACTGGTACCGTATGCTTAACTATCTGCACTGCGCAGTGTAGTAAAAACTATAACCCTTTCTTATTTATAAAGAAAGTATTTATGATTGTATTATTTACTTATGTTTTATATATAAATAAAATATGTAAAGTTTTTATTATGGTACAAAAAAGTTTGACTTTTTGCATAAATATAATTTTAAATATAAAAAATTGTTTTATTTATTGACTTAAAAGTTATCTGAAAATGTACATAATTGCATTAAATCACCTGCTGGTGAATAGAATGCTGTTGTGATGAACTTATGAAGATAAAAATGATTGGAATTGCAAATTAAATACTCCTCCACCGATGTGTGGAATGCTATGGATGATAAGAGAAAAGTAATGTGGTCACATGAAAGAACCCTGTGATATATCTTACAATCCTCCCCCTTTATAGGTTGACGTTACTTTATTCTCCTCTTGAGAATTGCTTTTAGTTTGTCATTTTAAAATCACAATTCATTTTTTTTTCGTCCCTTTATTATAAAAATTTTCTTTAAAAAAATATATATATAATTATTTCCTTTGAAACGGTATCAAAGAGTAAATTTTAAAACTAATTTTCACGTCAATTACAGACATATAATCCAAAGAGAGTAGCTTTGATTTACTCAAGTGAAATGGAGCAGCTCTAAAAGCAATCCTTTCATGCGGTCACCGTTGATTTCCCCCCTAGTGGACTCTGAAGGAGCTGTTGCAAGATGACACCAATGAGATGAAAGTCAGCTTCTGTGTCCGAATGACACCCTCCCTCCCACAGCAGTGTCCACTATCATGCAGTCGGGTCCTCAAGATAGTCGTATGACGTCATCAAAACTTATGCTGTCGTTAAAATCACCGAGAATATAAAATTAAAAATCTCGTGATGAAAAAGTTGCATATCTTACAGGGGCCTAAAAAGTTGAAAATACTTTGCATTTTATAGTAAATTCCGCGATTCTTAATATAGTATATATCATGATGTATGTTCTTTTTGTCTTTTGAAGTATCTTACCCCACTCTTAGCCATGCATAATGCTATATTTGTACTGATATTGACATTTCTGTGTAAATGTATTTGCAATTTCTAAAAAGAAATTTAAATTTGAAATGAAACATTATTTATTTTACAAAATCTGTTAATAATAAGTTCTCAAATAATAATTGTAGTTAATCCACGTTAATCAAGACACAAAATCAATGTAGCAATCAAGCAATGTAGTAATTAAGATAGGTGACAGACGGGGCTCGAAGCGGCTGAACGTCCAAGCGACTTCATGAGTGACGTGGCAGGACTCGATTTCACGGGCTGCGAAGTCACGTCACCTAGCCCATTGTTTGCTTAGATGAGCCCAGTTATACCTCATCCTAACCAAAGGAGAACTCCCATAGGCTGCATTTCTATGATAAAACCTCTAAAACGGCTGTAGTTTTCTCAACTTGGTCCAGAATACATCAGTAGCGTGTCATTGTCCTGTCAACGTAGTATCGATTCGTCACAGAGACTTAACATTTTCTTATAAATAAGTAATATATTATAAACTAAAAACATTGTCGCTGCATCAAACTACATTTTATCTAAAATATAATATATTTTTTACGTAAAATTTACTTTGTGTATATGTTGTTACTTTTTTCTTCTGTATTATTCTTTTATTTGTTAGCAAAACGAATTAGTTAACATTTACAGATGAGTTCAGCCGAAGGTAATCGAGTCGTCGTTCCAATTCACTTGTCTCTTTTTCTTTCTATTCAACTTATTGTTTGTTGTTGTGTCTCTTTTTTGTTCTTTCTCTACGTTTTCGATTGCATTATTTATATTTTTTGTACCTAAAATATGCAGTGGTGAAGAGAACCTTCTTGAAACACGAGACTTGTAAAAACTTCAACTTCAAAAGTTTGTCATTGTATTACAGCACAAGACAAGAATTAATGAGTAAAAAAGTAAAGACTCAGATCACAAACAGATTTTAGTTAGAAAATAAGAGAATTGTAAATTTTTCAAATAAGAAGTTAAAATAATTACTCTAATGATATTTTATCACAGTTAATATTAAGATATTTGCAACGTTTATGTCTAACTTGATAATACGCATTCAGAGATAATGAACTCAACTTGCTCCATTCTCGGGATTAAACTTGGACATTTCATATTATACAAAACTTCTGGGGTTAGCAATATGAAGTTTGACGATGGAGCGCCGTAGGGGAGCGAACGCGGCTTTTGTCAGCACGCCGCCGCGAATTTAGTAATATTAGAAAGCATAATGGGCCGGAGAGAATGAACAAAAAGGGAGATGAGACTGGATGAAATTATCTTTATCTTCATAATTTGTTTAAATTGGAATAATTTTATTTAAAGTAAAAAATGAGAATATTATATTATTATTTATATTTTAATGATTTCACACATCTATAATAATAGATTTATTATTCTATTATTTTGTGGTTTATTTTTTGTTGATTCCCCTTTCCTCCTCAATAACATTTGCAATCATTATATTATAATATTGATATAAAATATTTTCCACCCCTATAGACACAATACAGTGTATTAATCACGGTGGTGGTGGTGGTGTTGTATGGCGACTGTATTATTGTAGTTTAGCTTATAATATTCATGTACAGTAAAGGGTTGGAAAATTTAACCGCGTTCAATTCATATCAATTCATTCCACCGTCGAAAGCAAGTGACGGTGGCATTTGCTATAACAATCCTCTCTCTCTCTCTCTCTACCCCCTGTTCAATAGACTACCCACATAACACGCAAACCCTAAAACCGTTCGACGCTTTAATTCACTATTAAATTATAATACATTTATCTAAATAAATACAAAAAAAACAATATATTATAAAATATAGTATAACAATAAATTTTATTAAAAAAAATATAATTACATATATTAATTAACGTCAGTAAATATTATTAAAAAAAATACTCATTATTCAAAAAGCTGAAGATATTAACAATGAAAAGTTTACAAATGAGAACATTAGTAAATGTGAGGATTCTCCGCCCAGTTCTGGTCTGAAGTTACTTTGATTTATTTCCTCGAGTCTATATATAATGCTCAATGCTATGGAGAGAGAGAGAGAGAGATCTAATTAGCCCAGAACTCGGCGGTGGTAAATAGCCAAGCCAGACGTGCGAATTGTCTGCCTCTATACACCCGCCCCCCTGCAAGCCATATAGTAAAGTGTGAGCTCTATGTGTATCTAAACCTCATAACAATTTTTTTTAAATGATAAATAGCTATCACGATGCAATGTGAAACAATGGAAATCTGATTACAAAATAATAAACACGGGTATCATATCACTTTATATGATAACTGATATTGTGTATAATATATACACGTATATATGTATATATAACAAAAATGATGGATGTGGCAATTTACAAGCTCAAATTGTTGTAAACTACGTGAGTCATATGAGAGGAAAAATGATTGAATGAGTTTCATCATTTTACAAAATATAAATTGTACAAAATATAGTGTATTTAAACAAAATTTGTATGACAATAAAAAGAAAGTATATTCATCATTTTTTTAATTCACTTATTTACTTATAAGTGTACACGTATATAGAATATTATATAAAGTAAATAAACGTTGAAATATAATTTTCCAAATATTTATGTAAATCTAATTATAATTAATGTCAATAAAAAGCTAAATAAATACAGTTATTGTCAATATTTATTTTATATAATATTTCTTATTATAGAAATTGATATCTCCCCTTTATTTCTGTCACTCTATAAATATAAAATGCAGCGCTCGATTCTTGCTGCTGTGTATGATGAATTATTTTGTTTGTTCAAGATGTCCGCTGAATCGTCTCAAAATATTTCACAGGAAATTGCCGTGAGGTGTTTGTGTGTTCAGCCCCGAGATAACCCAGGCAGGATTGCGAGGGATCACACTAAATTATTCTCCCTCAATACCACACCGTGCTGTCACTTTTAAAGTGACATTTTTTAATATATTTTATAAATATTTTTTTAAACACATAAAACTTTCTTTTGTATTCAAAATAATCAATATATATATATTTTTAAATAAAAGTATCAAATTTCATATAGTTGTTATTTTATACAATAAAAATACCCACAAAGTTTTGATTCTATATAATTAAATTTATATAGTATTTATATATATATATATATAATAAAATACCACAAAATTAGATGGTTTTGTGCTTTGTAATCTTGTATAGACGTAATGAAGGGATGTGGGATTTATAAGAGAAAAGAGAGAGAGAGAGAGAGAGAGAGAGAGAGAGAGAGAGAGAGAGAGAGAGAGAGAGAGAGAAGAAAGAGTATCGGGTTGCATAGTGACCAGGGGACATCACCAAGGCGGCAAGAAAAGGAAAATGCCCTAATGGCTCTGTGTTGTCCTGCCTCTAAAGTTACACTCATGTATGTTCCTAGTCACAATTCTGCTAATAACAACCCTACATACATGTGTCCATATTATCGTTCAGTCCAAAGAAATCAGCATATAAACATCATGTAATTTGTCTACCTAACATAAATAATCATAAATATGTTTTTTTATTAATATTAATGAGAATAATGAGTTTAATTATAAAATTGATTAATTTAAATTGACCTGTGATTGTACTTTTATATAGATGGACATCAAATATTATATATATGAATGTTAGTTTATCTCTCTACTATGTCTATTTTCATCTCTTAATGTTAGTATATAAGAAATAATTGGTTGAGTATTGGTTTTCTTATATAGATGGAAATGTCATAATATCATATTTCATTGGTCATTTCTCATATATCTGTCTATCTTTATATATTATATATAAATATGACAATCATACGCACAAACAAACAAAATATATAAAAACAAATACATTTAATTATAGACAAAGATTAATTATTTCTTGTCTCTATATATATATAAAATCAAGATATATACTTCCAATATATACAGGGAATCTACAAGAAAACTTTATAGGCTAACTCTGACCTCATATATACGTGATATAGCTGGTATATAAAGCGTGAATTTGTTGCGTGTTGTCGCTTCTTCCTTATAGTGATATACCTTGAGTTTATGGCCTCACCTTTCTCGATTGACTACATACGACATGTCATGCCTTTTTTAACGGAGCAACTTTTTATGTTTCGTGTTAAATTGCGAACACTATATATATAATTATATAAACTTGCTATAAAATTAATCGATAAAAATCTTGTCTTCAATATAAGAAGAAAACTTTAATATGTACGTATTTCATGAACTTTGCTTTCTACCTTTAAATTAAATAATTTTTGTAATGTACAGTATTTTTTGACAAAATTTTAATTAATGGCGGTTAACGTTTAGTGAATTTCTTAAAATTATTAGATTATTGGAAATTTCAAATTTTGATACTATTATTAATTTCATCATTAGAAAATAATCAATAATATATAAATATAATTAAATATGCATAAAATAAGTAGATTCTTAATGTAGAAATGATTACTACTTTCTTAAAAGGGTGCATTCATTTGTTGAAATATATTTGACATCCCCGAGGACTCATATCACCATTGTCATGAGTTTAACCCTTGCTATTTGTCTTGGAATTTATAACTTCTTGACATTTCACCAAATGTCAACCCCCCTCCTTCCTCCCCCCACCACGAATTTCTTTGTTCTAAGCCTCAAATGATGCACTCGCAACATTTTTTTCCCCTCTCCATTTAAAGATTTTTTTTCCCTTTCTCGGTCTTTAGCTCTAACACTCCCTCATCACAATTTTTTATTCTTTTATTTTACGCAAGTTATTCTTCTTTTTTTTTCTGTCTCTAAGCACAGAAAATACCTTAAGACTTTAAATGTCTCTATATTTCAGTTGTTAAAAAGACACATTCGTCCCCTGTTTTTTTGTTATATTAGTCTCATGGGAGAGATAAAAAATCTTATCTTTGCCTTTTTACTCAAGACGTATCAGAACTACAAACAAAAAGACAATACGAAGATTTAATATATCCTACAGTACTCACCTCTAATTTTCTGCTCGTCCATAAGTTGTCGCTCGAGGCTTTCTTTCATTTCTCGTTCACGAAGAATGTCCATCTTCAGCTCGGCTGAAATAAAAAAAAATAAGCATACACTTCAATTTCCATTTATATTTTATATCATTACAAAGATTTATAATACACATGTTATTATAATATAGTATCCATTTCATTAAAAGCAAAAACAAATCTTATTTTCTATATATATACCTGCCTCGTTAAGTTTTAACTTTAAGAGCTTAAACTAACATGTATGTATTTTCATTTAAGATATAGAAGGAGAATATAGTTTGAGTATATGCATATAACCTTAGGCATTGTTAGTTTTTAGATTTGAAAATGATTTACTTGTTTCTTAGAGATCTTAATTAGCATTTAGATCTAAAACATTCAGCCATATTATATATATAGGGAGGTATATATATGGCAATCACCCGGAGCTATATTGTAGTGCTGAATGCTCTTTATATATATGCGGTATTACCACAGTAGCTTCTTATACTATTGTTATGCAAATACTGTGGATGTTACTTTACCATAGTTAAGATATAACTTTATAGGGAGAATATATAAGGGCAAAAAAAAAGTAATAAGATATGAAAAAAAAGAGGGGTGGAAACGCATAAAAGTTATGTTTTTAATACTATAATGGGTGTTGGTTAGAAAAACGGTGAAATGTTAATGTATTATTTTTATATCTAATTGGAATAAGAGTTATTGTCATACCTTTGTTTTTATTTTTAATTTTCCAACCAGAAACCCCCCGAGGTAAAACCCACACATTAGTAAAGAAACACTTTTTTTTTCTATTCTCATTAATAAAAATTCAACCTTCTCCACTGTAATATCAATTGAAATACCACCGACTCTGAAAATGGACCAAATTTTTTAACTAAACATAAGATGTTGAGTTCCACTATTAATCAATTATATATTTATTTTATTTGGTGATCTTTAAAAGATTGTATTGAGCAAATATTAATCTTTAAATTTGTTAATGACTATTTTTTTTATTACTTATCATTTTTAAGACAGTCAATTTTTTATTGTTAGCTGTTGTAATAACTAATATTTTTTTTCGTTACTCTCCCCTTTTGAGAAAATTAGTATAGCTGTCACAATAATAATTGATGTTGAAATAAAAAATATATATATATATATATATATATATATATATATATATATATATATATATATACAGTCGATATAAATAGGAGGGTTGTATTTCTTGAAATTAGTTTTTTGTGTGAGTCATTTATTTCTTTAGTTTTGTAATCTCTGAGTACCACGCCTTTCCCCTATCTATCTTTACATGGAGTGAGGGGAGGGGAGGAGATAGAGTATAAGGTAGTCAAATTAATGCTCATGTTGACACAAGGAAACTATATACCTGAGAAGTTTCACTGCCTTGTCTCAAGACGCTAATAAGAGTACAAAACTAAGTTATATAGGAGTTAGCTACAACAACAACGTATTTGTTTAAGTGAATGATCTCCCCAAGAGATTTAAGCACAGTCTTATTAGACGACATGGTTATTATAAATGAAATAGCGGTCATCACCCAACATTATGAAATATTCTAAGGTCTTTCTCAATGTCATGTAAGATTTAATTAACGTTTTACAAAGATGATAAATAAAATATGACAACGTTAAACAAAAACATTATGACAAGAAAAATATTGCTTATATAATAATGTTACTTGAAAGGTGTGCCAAAATAAAAAAAATGTGAACTAACTGTCAAAAGATATATCCTGTTTGCGTGGTTTTATATCTCACAATTTATGCACGAGTGGACAGGAAAAAAAGTATTAGATCTATTTTTAAACATACATTCAATTTGATAGTTCAAGTTTGTTTTTTGACGTATATAATACAAAATTATTTAATTAAGATTTTATTTTCATATATAATATCTTTTGATGTTTCAATTAATTATAATTATAAAGTCTACAATTATATATAACATTGTATAATATTTTCTTTAGTATTATATGATAAAACTTTTAGATTTCATCCCTTTAATATTATACCTCTTAACGAATCACTTTGGCCAATCAAGCCCTTCCTTCTTCTTCTTCTATAATGGTACTGCTTGCTTGCTAGCTTGCTTTATATAATTCGTCCTTTCTATATCATATTATACGCAGGAATATCTGAAGCTCATCCTCCCTTTTTACATGATATAGAAGGAGGCAAGTTATATTACAAGCAGCAAGCTTCAAGTGGTTCAATTCAATTAGAAGCGAAACAGAACAGCCATAATAATAGTTAATATGCTGTTATGTGTGTAATTATGCCTACATTATTGGACGTTCCGGTGACTTGGAGAGAGATAGGGAGCAAAATTAAACAGAGGAAAGAGCGACTGCTCAATTGAACTTCACTACTGCATACTCCGCGTGTCTGCATGAAGTGTCTTACTAACTGTAGATATGATCTTTTGTATAAAGGGTAACTTTAAATTAATACATTAAAATAATTATACTGGAAACTGATTCTAATTTAGGTATTATTTAGAGGAGATGTTTTAATGGTAGTATCAAAAAGGGTTCAAGAATATTCAAAACACTACAAATCTAAAGACAATGTAACCATATAAACATGAAAAATGTTCTCTAATTTTGCTATTATTATTATTACAAAGGACAAGGTACATTTTTTTTTATACTTTTATATGAAAATTTAGTACGATTTTCGACGAAGTTATCCAAGTTTCTCGCTACCCGTGGTTATCTTGTCATTGCTTTATATATACTGGCGCTAACCGTGGAAAGAGAGAAACCTAGATCCATATTTTTTTCGAGATTCTCGTTTATTAAGTACGTCTACTTTTTACTTCTTCAATTAACTTTATATTTACATAAAAAATAGAATAAAATTATAATTTTTGTTTTTCATCAAAATTATAACGAATTCATTGGGAAAATTATTCAAGATATTGTTTCACGAAAAGACAAGTATATTTGAATTAATTTAAGCTTGTAAAAAAAAGAGCAGAGTTGCACTGCGATATGTACTCTTGACTTTGTTGCCCTAACACTCGACAGAAGTATACAACCCCCTTATCACGTCTGCATTCCCGGTTACATAACCATTAAGGGGGAGACAAGTGGATTTTTCTGTTCGTTCGCTTCGTGTATTTGCATTAAATATCTACTGCAGTTATACTACAAACAATGGAAAAGGTTTTTGTAAGTAAAATATGGAAAAAAAAATATTATTGTGACTGAGAAAAATATTGGGCTAATATAAAAATGTTTATATAAAAAATTTTAGAAACATCAGCTACGAAATAATGAAAATTTTAAATTATTGTATTATGTTTCTGTAAGATTGCAAAATATATATTTTTCCATTCTTTTTTTAAACAAGTAAAACCTCCCTTAGGGATAACAAACTGCAACCCCCAACCAACCCTTATATTCCACTCTGTAAGGACTGCGCCTGAAGGTAAGAAAATCATCGCAGCAGGGTATATGCTAAGTGCAATGTGCGTTATGTGATATAAAACCACCCCCTTTTCTCTCAGCCCCTATCAGGAAAAAATACTCCAAACTACTATATACACACAAAGTCGCGACACACAAAATTGAGAGTGTGAATTTCCAAGCACTCAATATTATAACTTTCTATATTTATGTATATACATAAACATGATAAAATGACACAAAATATAATATAATAGATGTAATTGTGTCATTATTTTTGATTATACGGAAAAAAAATATTACAGTAGTTAGTGTTATATACATTTCTGTTGAAAAAAAATAATAAGTTCAAAAACTTTTTCACATTAAAAATAAAACCATTATAAAAGAGCCGATAAAAGGAAAAGTCTATAAAAATTAAAAATGCAATGAAAGTCTACAACTAATAAAAATTTATTTCTCTTTTTTTTTCCCAACAAAAAATGTGTTTTTTTCAAAGTTTCATTATTCATTTTCTAATATTTTTAATGTTATATTCAGACTAGCCCTTAGAGTGCATAATGTTGTTAAGTTTTCAAGTTTTTTTGGTTAGAATACAGCTCAATTATGGCTTTCTTTCCTCCCTAAATAGTGAGATATCCGTCTTTCTTTATTACGTATGCAGGTGAAATGGCTGGAGTAAGATCGCACATTTTTTTTTCTCTTATGTTTTTAATCTAAATTGTCTTCGCTCCCCCCAAATCATGAACACAGAATGTTACGCTGCAGAGCCATTCTGTCAGACCAGAATGATTTATATCAAAATAATTACTTCTCGGGGTGCTTTTTTTTACTATAAAACCTTTTTAGTAAAAGGGAGGTAATGGAAGAAATTGATTCTTTTTTTTTTCTCCCCCCCCCTCCTATATCTTCCCCTAAAACCAAAAAAAAAAAAGTTCGTCAGTAATATTTTTACTTCCTTTCCTATATTATATTTAAGTTATCCATTATTATTGTTTCATATTCAAACACCCTCGGAGTAATATTGGTATGCTTTTGTTTAAATTTCACCACTATAACATTGATATCTTTTTGAATTATTAATAATAATTATTTTAATTGAAAAAATTTAATTTATTTTTTAATCTTATATAAAAAAACTCGTGCCATTCTTATATAACTATTCTATTATAAAAATTATTTAATTCCCAAAAGGTTTTTAATAATTATCGCACAGAGATACATTAAAATCTAAAATCTTCTCCCTTTTTAGTTTTTTTCTGTGTTAAAACAACACCCTTAATTCATCCCCTTCTCATTTTCCTTCTGTTTGGTGTACCCCACCCTTGTTTCTTAAGATATATATGTATATTAGAGAGGGGGTTACAATATGCTACCCAAGTATATGCTGTTGCATTATTTCTTCATATTATAAGCACGCGGAAATAAGTGTGGTAAAACCAAGGAAGTAGCAACCCTTATTATAGTTATGAAATTTTCTAAGAAAAGGTATAATATTAAGCTAAGTTATATATATAAGATAGAGAGAGAGAGAAGGGTGAATATTAAAGCCAAATCAAAGGAAACAAAGTAGAAATACACGCATGAACTGTGTTTGTTATTTAATATGAAAATATATAATAATGAAACTTAAAATATATAGAAGTAATCAACGCGTTTTCATATAAATCCACACTGAAGTTTATTTACAAAATATGAGAAAATTTTGTATTGTTTTATTTAGAAACAAAGATAGAACTTTCTTTGAATTGTCTACCTTATAAGTTTTACTGTAAATTATTTATGTATTAATTAAATCTAAGTTTCATACATAAAACTAAAATATATGCAAAGCGTTATTATATACCTGTATAATATATATATAAAACTTCTCTATTATGAGGTTATGTCTTTTTCCACTTTACATAAAGTTAAATAGATATAATAATATAAATTTATATGTTTTATGTATATGTAAATATGTCAAAATTAATTTATTTTATCAGGTTGTTTTTCAAAGGATATATAATGCAACTGCACTCTTCTTATAAGGTATCTTTAAAAAAAAATACTTGCACTTTCTTAAACATATTTTTGTTAAACATGATTTTGCAATCTTATAAGTGCATTTTCTTGTATGTGGATGTACCAGAGGTCTTGTTTGTTTTGTCGCGAGGTGTACCGAAGTCATAGGTGTTGATGCTGAAGGGAATTGGGTCGAATGTGACATAGAGCAGCATGCAAGGACAAAGAGCACCACAGCTCTTTTATATCAAGAAAATCTCCGGGGCTTTTTTCTCTTAGGGCAATCGACACAAGAAAGAAGTAGAATATGCGGTATCCTCGGGGGAAATTCTCCCACCCCCGACCATATAAGATAATATACTAGGATACAGATTTCCAGTATTGATTATAAGACACAAAAAATATATAGTACAATAATTGAACTGTTGAAGGTATATTAATTAGTGTCAATAATGAAATATAATTATATATGTTTGTTAATATAATAAATTTAAATATGAAAGTGTATTTTCTAGTTATCTTAATTCAAATTTAGATCTTATCAGCATTATTTAAAATACAAATTGAGGAGGTTTTATTTACTGTATTTGACTATATCCAGGGAAAAGAACAGAATGTGCTAGTATGCTTATGGTCGATATGCAGTCTATGAAGTCGTATGGACCTTTTTTTTTTGGGGGGGGGGGGGGAGGGGGGGAGGATTGCTGGAGTGCATGGGAGTATATTTTATTAGTCTCTCTCAACCTTGCAAATACGAATCTTGTCCCTTAACTGCAGAAACTGCAATTTTTATTTCCTGAACTGCACACAATTATAATTAAAAAATAAAAATTCATAATATATTGGAAATTTTTAAAAGCAAGTTCTGTTTATAAGAAATAAACTTTTAATATATCCTCCAAACTACTGTATTTTAATTACATATAAAGTGATAAAGTTTCCAAATGAACTGCAAATGTTTGAGATGATGAGATTTCTGTAAACAACGACGCGTGAGCATCAGTTTGGATGGAGAGAGCAATTGCAGGGATGCTGTGGAAAACCAAACAGCCAGAGGCTAGTAATCTGACGTCAAAACTATATGGTGAGAACTATGCTTATCTAAGAACTGTGGTGGTGTGCGGGGGTTTATAAACTCTGATGTGGAAGACACTGTTGGAATAACCCTGATGCTTCTGCCTCACCCCCCATGGCAAACAGATTAATTTCTTTTGCTCCGATAATTCAATTAATGCAAACGTAGCTCCGAGTCTTAGCATTAACACTCCCTTCTCTTCATTTCGCATGCAATTTCTCTCAACGCTGTCACCCATTTTAGCGAAACCTTTTTTTTACGAATTAAAATAATACGAAATTATTTCATAAAAATAACGAAACCTCTTTTTTACGAATTAAAATAATATGAAATGATTTTATAATGAATTCCTATATATAGTAGCAAGTTTTTTTTTCTTAAGTATTACAACATATTTACGAGTTATTATTAAATATCTATATGAAATTTATGAATGATTTTTTTTTCTTAAATATTATAATTTTACTTTAAATCATGGCACGATCATTATAATAGGTTGTCATTCAAATAAAATATTAATATAAAAATAAAGGCATAATAATATAACAAACATAAACTAATTAACATAAAAACAAGATAGTTTTGAGATTTATGTGACAGCATAATAATTACAATAAAAAATAAACAACATCATGTATAATAATATCATTGAGAAGCTTTCTTGCCAATGTTTAAAATGATTGGACTGTGAAAGTTTTTTTTTATAATTTATGAATACAAAATTAAGATGAAAGTCTGAATATTATTAACATTGATGATGTATATTATAATTTTATAAATAATTGATGGAAAGCGTTCAATGTTTTTCAAACTAGTATATCAAATGAGAAACTGTTTATATACTATGTTACATATATGCTACTGTATAAAATGAGAAAATAAATTTTAGGTGTTAAAGAGAGAAGGGGTGTGTTGATATGCAACTCAATTAACACCAGAAATGCGTAAAAAGGGGTTTATATGTTGCTTTTTCGTTGGTAACAAATTATCCGTGTTAACGATCAGGGAGCTAAAAAAAAATACTGTGTTTCTCGCATAGGGACAATTGTTTAAAAAAAGAAATTAAATTTAAACTAAAAAAAAGAGAAGTATTTTTTTTTTTATTCTACACAAAAACAACTAAAAGCAACTTGTTGCATTACATGAAATTCACACACATAATGAATAAAATATTTCAATGGCAATATAAATGAAAAAATACCTGTTATTGTAAATTAATACTTGATTTTGTGTGTAAAATGACTCTTTTTATGTACAGCACTTTCTAATTTATTAGAAAAATTAAATAAAACAAAAATGTTGAATAAAAAAAAAAAAACATTCAGTGGGAATCGCTAAAAATGTAGATGCTGGTGGTAAAAGGGGCGTTCATTTTTGCATCTTTTTATTCGGTCTCGGTTACTGAACTTTAAATAAAAAATAGTTAAAAGATTTTTTATAACTTCAAGGTCGTTAAAGGTCATAAGGTTATATGCATGAAAGGTTAAAAAAAGGTTGATTTTTATTTCTTACTGAGCATTATTTTTCACATATATACGTTGGCATTAATCGACACTCACAAATGTGGATTCAGTGTTTGATCGAGGTTATCTTCTTAAGTAAATAAAATAAAAACGACTCTTTTTCTTCCATCGTGACCGATGATTCTCTCTTTATACCTGATGTGGCGACGAGTGATTCTCATTATCCGATTATCAGTGTTTTATTAGCAGGTTCACTGGGGTCGAGAAATCAACGTGCAACCCAGGTGCATATACGTTCACACTTACCACGAGATGTGTACCAGACCTTTGCTAAGATTTATACTACTTAACCATGCAATCTTGTGAAGCTAATTTTATGTTGAATATTAAGATTTTATGCCATGTAAAAAAAATATATATATATATGGGGATTAATTATTTAAAAGTAATGTTTAAAGGAATGGAACTTAAATTTGATGAGAACTGTACAAAATAATATAGACAGTAGAAAAAAATGGAAGTACACTCATATTTAATTTATTGCTATTTCAAGTTGGTAATTAAATACAAGAAATAAATAGTAGTTTTTGTATCTGTCTGTTCGCTACAGACAATTATTTTGCTTTAACCATTAGTTAAAATAAAGAGAGAGAGAGAGAGAGGGAGAGAGAGAGAGAGAGAGAGAGAGAGAGAGAGAGAGAGAGAGAGAGAGAGAGAGAGAGAGAGAGAGAGAGAGAGAGAGAGAGAGAGACGAGGGTCATTCCATCGGCAACAACATTTTTTATAGATGACGTATACGAACCGGAAAGGTAGAAAAATAACAACTTAAAATTTCGAGGGTTGTTAATTTGAGTAATAAATAGATGATATTTTGTACGTGATAGGCGTTGAACGAGGGTGTAAAGGGTTTTAAAATGAAACAAGAATAAAAAACTGGGGGCTGATGAATGTTTATGATAGCATGGGAGAGTTGCTCTATCGCTTGTCTATAATAAATAGAAATAATAAATAAATAAAATTAAACCGTACAATCCTATTGTATCATAATCTAGAGGTCCCATAATATACAATAGTATATATATTTGGTCCTATCAACATTATACATCTTTAGGATGGTGGGTCATTCAAAGGAATATTTATTACTTTTAACTGATTAAAAAAAAAAATAGTTAAAAAGGAGTGGTCGATATATTATAACAAATTAATTAATATATTTATATAATACTTTTATCTTTAATCAACTTTTTCTTTAACTAATTAATTTTTCATGTTTCTTTTTTCATATGCCACCTACTGTTTATAAAAATAAATAATAATATAAGACCCGCAAGTCATATTTAAAAATTGAAATATATATATTTAAAGATATGATAAAATCCAAATAAAAATACAATAAAAAAGGTTAATAATTTTTTTTATACTAAACTGTTTTAAGCTTTTTTTTATATTGACCATATAAAAAAATATTACTTATTTATTATTACATTTATTTTTTCATTAAACATAAATGCTTATTTCATGTAAGTATTTAAAGTAAATCTTTAAACTATTTTTTTATACATTTAGCGGCACATTTAGCATCAATAGCAAAGATTTTTATATTGCTTTTTAACTGCCAGATCCTCCACATGACTGAGACGATGGTGAATATTGGCTGCTGAGGTCACATTGGTGTCTGTATGTAGCAGCATGTTTGTACCATGCCACTTTACGATCTTTGTGTCGCCTTGTGTGGCCCCCTCCCCTCCCCCATTCTTACAATATATAAGCTCCGCGCTCATCAAACTATCAGAGCATTACCTTAGCACCTTTTTGCCAATAATAAAAACACCCTATATAGAAAAAAAAAGCAATGTGTGTAACAATTTTTATAGACCTATCACTGTTATATCGTGTCTGAAAGTATTGTTGTTGCTTTTCTTGTTGTATTATATACGTTTGTGTGTGATATTTATTTTTACTAACAATTTTTATTTTTATTATATAAAATAATTTTGATATTTTATTACTTGTATTAATTTAATATAAAAAAAATAATATTGAACTTTGCACTTATCTTTTTTTTATGTGTGAGGATATAAATGTATAAGAAGACAAATTGTCAATATACACTGTCTAAAAAAAAAAAAAAAAAGCTGGAATAAAACGTGACTTTTCTATATGAACCCCTGTATAGTATGCAACTTTTTCTACGTCAACCCTATTTCTTTTATTTAATATATGATAACCTCGGTTTTACGAAATAACGAATTACGAAGCGTCTCTTACCTTTCTCGTAGTTGATTTGGCGCTCCTGCTGACGGGCGTTATCCGCAGCCACTTTGAGCAGCCCTTGGATGTTCCTCAGCAGGGTTTCTGTGGAGTTGATGGCTCCACTCGGGTCGACCACGCCCCCCTGGGCCGCTGCAGCCGCCGCAGCTCCCACCAAAGTTGAGTAGTTGAGAGCCGCGGCCTGTTGGTGGGAGAGTCCTGGACCGCTACCACCACGTCCGTTGTCACTGCCTGCCACGCTCGTGTTCACGTCGGCAGTGTCGCTGAGCTCTGCAAAACGATGGGTAGTTACATTAGAATCCATTTTAGTTACTAAGCTAGGGGTGTATGCTTTTGAAATCTTGGAAGTAAAAATTACTATTTTTAATTTTAAATGGATAACCTGCATGGAAGATTTTTTTTACTGCAAATTTGGTTTGAGGATCTCGTCTTTTTGTCGATTTTTCAGATTTTTTTGAATCATCTAACACCTTAAAAATTGAGAGGAAAGTTGCTGTTACTTCATAATCATGCAACTATTTTAAAACGCAAGAATAGGTAAAGATAGTGCATGACTATGACGTCACAGTATCTTTCATCTTGATTTTGAAGATGCTAAGAGGATTTAATTTTTGGTATATATAACATATATGTACCCAAATTCCAAATTTGCAATAAAAAATTCATGCTACTCATTTAAAATTCAAAGCCTTAAATGATGATGCTATAAGGTCGTATTTCTGATGATCCTGGCACGCACCTTGCTCCTTATCGTCCTCCTCGTCTACGTCGCTGACGTTGTCATCCTCGTCCTCGTCCTCGGGCCCCGTGTGCGCCCCCGCCTCGCTGCCACTGTGCTCCGCCCCACTACCCCCGCCCCCACAGCCGCCCCCGCTTTTGGAGAGGTTCAGTACCGGGCTGTGACCGTTCGGAGACCCTGAGAACCACACCATCAGGTACCATCAGGGTATGAAACAAGGTGACAACTTTCTTTCTGTTTGAGATAAAAAAAATACTGACCATAATGAAAAATTTGTTTCTTATCTAGCTTACGTTGATGAAGTCCTGGAAAGAAATTTATAATAATTATAATTTAAAATTTAACTTCCAATATTATTTCTAAGAATATGTCAATATTTGAAGTAAAATTAATTAGCTAATTTAAGTTTATATCCACTACTTATTAGCCATTCGCATTCTTTTTATTTAAAAGGCAGCTCAAACCGTAGCTATAACACGTTAATTGCCCAAGGTAAGCATCCCCGCCTTCTGCCAGTTCAAGCAAATAAACTAAATTTTTTACCTTTGCAAAAAAAGCAAAAACAAAACACATTCGTAAACGTCAAATAAACATTTCAAATCTTGTATTAAAAAATATTAAATATGCTATTTTATTCTTTGTAATTTTATTTCAAAGGCTAATCAAAATCACCTGCTTTATAATTATTACAGTTCCGGCCAATATTTAGAAAAAAAAAGCGTGTAACTGTAAAAAAAAAACTGTAATTAAAAAATAAATTAAAATTACATCAGGGTATGTATACATGTACATACCCTGAAATGACATTGCACTTCCAATATGCACTTTAATCTCTGTGTACTTTATTAGACGCTACATAAATAAGCTGTTCGATAACGTCACATTTTTATGTGCGCTAATTATACGTCCTAGGAATCAATATTGTTCCTTCCCATATTTTAAACTCAAGTTTTCGTCATTGGTTTCCTAGAGTATGCATTTGTGTACACTCTTCTCATTTGTTTCTAGATCCGGCCCGGCCCCACTTACGCAGATTCAGTCCAATATTTGAGAAATTAGGAGGAAAACTAATATATGCAGGAATTAATCGAACACTAAGAAAGTATATAAATTCAAGAAACCTATTATTTGGGTTGTAACTTAAAAAAAAAAATTAATGATAGTTTAGTCACTAGCTTTGATGAAACCCTGTAAATTTGAACCAGTATAATTATAATGTTTTTTTATTGGAAATAATTCCGAAATATATTTTGCATTGAACTTTGTTCGTACTAAAATAATAACAATTATTCCTCACCATTGTGTGAACTCAGGTCCCTTGCTTTGTGGTCCAACGCTAAAACTCTCTCTGCCTCCCCTCTTTCCTCTCGTAACCTGGCGACAAAAAAACAACAAGAAAATGTCAGTCATTGTTTCAAGAGTCATGTGGAATCACCTGTAACAACATATGGAGGCATATGCAAACACTCGGTACACCACAAAAGCAATCATTACCCTTATCTATTTGTATATATATAAAAAAAAACATTCCCTCGTCAAAAAAATGATAAGATAAGAATATATTTTGTTCTCTTTCATCAGTTTTTGTTACTATTATTAATCAAGACTAAAAATGTAATATCGGCTATCATTTGTTTGTAATCCTTTTCAATAGAACGTATTGAAAAAATAAATGAAGGTAAAATAAATTAAGGTTAACATAGGTAGTTATATATTTTCCTTTTCTCTCTTATATATGTTGGTTATCACAAAAAAATGTTTTTATCACCAATTTGATAACAAAAAATAAAAGAGAATGAGTGAAAAAAAAGAGTTTTGATATTAGTAATAATAAATCGTGTGGTTTCCAGGCAGCTGGTATCGACAATAGAAACACGTCACAGCCGATGTGTGAAGTGCTACTCGATTATTTACACACACAGTCATAACAAAAGATGAACCCCTTCTTTTTAAATAGAAAAAACATCAATATTATATATTTTTTTATTTTATTGATTAATTCTTTTTCACATTTTAATAATATTCAAATGAACGAGCGTAAAAAAAAAGTCAAAAATACATTTTTTTCAACTTTTTGTAAAAAAATATTTTTTTAGTAAAAATAATAAAATAACTTGTGGCACACCTGTCTAAGTAGACTCAATAAAAGTGGCTTGAAGAAAGTTATGGCCTCGGCTAAAATACTGTAGCTCTTAAAGCAATAGCAACAACGTGGTATATAAAGGAGGAATCTAGTGGCGACATAAAACAAAGATAATCCCGTGAGAGACTGAGGTGAAGAAGTTTGGGGGGGGGGGAGGAAAAAAAAACACAATTTGGCCGATGACTGGTAAAAGCCCTGGTGGTGTACGATACGTAATAAATGGAGACTTATGACTTGCATTTGGCTCGGCAGCTGAGACTATGGCGACAGAAAAAATATATAGAGTATAACCTCCCCATCACCCTATTTTACTCTTGTGTGAAAGTATTGCTTTTACAGAAATATAACTTATATATAATACTATTTTTATTTATAGACTTTAAGTATATCGTTTAATATATATTTAAGGCTATTAAATTGTTACAAAACAATAAATAATAAAGTATATTTATTACAGGTGAAATTCACATCAGGTAATATTGTTCATTAAGCAGGTAAGATGCTTATCCTTCTTGTTATCAGGTACAGACATGTCATTACCGCCAGAATTATTCACGGCCAGGCGTGAGGTGTCGTGCGCAAGTGGCGAGTAATGAGGTGTCGCTTGGTGTGGGGGGCTCATTAGTCAAAGTGGCGAGCCTGCTCTTGCAAATATGTCTTCTGCTGCTATAATAGTTCTCAAAGTGTAATTAAAATTTATTGTTATCATTGATATTTTTTTTCTGCATGAAATCTTTTTATTACATATTTGGACGTCGAGTATTGTCAATTTTTTCAAGATGTTCTTGAACCCTGTCACATCCTTAAAATCGGGGGAAAAAAATACTGTGACGTCAGAGTCATGCAAATATTGTTGTCTATCTGTAAAGAGCATTTATTTCTACAAAATATGCAAGCTGCCACGCCCCTTTATAATGCATACTTAGCCATCATATTCAACTCGGTTATTGTCGTGAATATTCGGGAGTACTTCGGCTCGTCTTCGCTCAGTGAGGCCCTTCGTTATTACAGTGTAGCAGTGAGAATATTACAAACATGACGAAGAACATTTATATTAAAAATGACAGACGTTTGTAGCTAAAAGTGGGCGAAACATCTATGCATGTTATGTGCAGATGCATGGTTTGTGTGTTAATGAAATATCATTAACACATTTAAATTTAAGTAATGAGAATATTTTTTTAAGAAGGAATTAATATTGAAAATATATGTATTTGTAATGTGTTGATAGATTATTATATAGTTTGCTGTAAGAAATTTAAATAAAATTATAAAACTTGCTCTCAAGAAAATTTTGAGGTAGATACAAATAATAAGATAAGTTCTTCTTATATCTTTTTAACGCCAGACATATTTTAAAGACAGCTGTCTTGTAAACTAATTCATAATTCCCGCTTCTATTAGCCTGAAGGCTCTGCAAAATCTTTATGTTTTAGACAAGTTTTGCTTGAGGCCGAAATATTTTTCACTATAATGTTTACGACGCACAGAAGAAAAGGAGAAAAATATAAAAGGGTTATGGAGAGAGGGTGAAAGTATCGAAAAACCGATCAACAGAAATCGTATTAGAAGGTTTTCAAAGTCTTCCACCCTTACCTACCCTTAACTATTAAAACCTTTCCTCCCTCCATATCAACCCTATCATCAGGTTGCCAAGATCAGTCGCAATAATAATAACCCCCCCACCCTCTTTTTTTCAACCCTTACTGCTCCTGTGTGGGGGAGTAAAAGGGGTGGGAGAGCGGTTGAAATGGTAAAAGAGAGAGATTCTATATATAAAATTTTCAATTTCTAACTTTAATTAAATTTTAATTAGTACTTACAGCTAATTAAGACTCAATCAATTATCAATCTCATCATATATAATATTATAAGAGATGAAGGTATATATATATACGATCATCATCATCAGCTTCTCAATTTATTAAATTTTCTAATTAAAAGGAATATTATTATAATGTTAAAAATATTTTTTATTTCTGTGATGAGATTATTAATAAAAAAAAAAGTAACATTAATATTTTTAATCAGAATATTTTTTATTTTTACATAGTAAAACGATGGTGAAATCATAAAGAGTGTGCATTAATTTAATTGAGAAATAAATTTTCACTTGAATACGTATTTTATAAAATTATTAATTTTAATCAATTTTAGTAATTTTGTCAATTTATTGTCTATTATCACGGTTCAGTTGTAAACCAATCTAATTTCGAAGACACGGATGCGTGTTGCAATCAGATATAGAGCGTTTTATATATAAGGGGGAGGGGGGTGAGAAACTTATTTCCAGAGCCGTTTGACGGTGGTTAGAGGCGAAACGCTGGGGCGGGGTCACATAGGGGGGTGAAAGTCCGAGATATTGATGTTTGCCATGAAGTACTTTAGGGGTTGAAAGACGGGGGTTGAGACAGACATAGAAAAAGTTGTAATTCTAAGGGAGTGAGCAATCACAAATATATATATTATATATTATGAAATAAGAGAAGTGGAAGTTTTAGTATGTAATTTGAGCTATCACAGCTAATAAAGTCAAATGGAAAATGAAGAAATATGACTAACGATATTCAGTATATTATATTAGACTTTCCTTATATATATACATATGATATGACTGTACACAGTGGCTAATTATTATCCTGGAGATGGGAGCAGGAAATGAGATTTGAATGTTGGCCTAGACGATAGAGAGTGGGGGGGAGGGGGTTGCTCTCTAACTCACCCCCTACTATATAAGGAGGAAGGATGAGGGGTTGAAACGGAAGAGGGTGCGTGGCGCGAGCAACGCGATCTACTGGGAATAATGTTATTGTGTTGCTGACTTAGAAACAATAAGATTTACCTAGCTTCTCTTCCTTACAGCTTCCTCTTTTGTATATTATACAACCACATGATTCTCATGTTTAAATGCTTTATTAATAATTTTATGTACACTCATCACCCTGGAAAATTTCCCTTACATATATAACAATAGCTTCGATGTATTTTACTATTTATTGATGAGGGGAATTTTCTATGGCAAGAAATGTACATTGATTTAGCAAAAATATAAAAAAAAAAATAAATAAAAAATAAATATGATTACAACCGACAAATAATTAATTAATACTATAAATTTTTTATCATATAATTAGAGTAATATTTCTACTGAAATTGCCAATTAAATAAATTTTGGTGTCAAATACTGCAGTAGTTGGATGACAGATATAATAAAAATTTAAGCATCGCGCTCAAATTCATCCCAGACTGAGGACTGTGCGCATCATGATGTTCTCTAGCGTGGCACGTCGAAAGAAGATCTAGTTACGAACTGATTGGGGAGAAAAAGGTCTCATTAATGCACAGATTGGCGTTCCCTTAGGACCTCAATAGACGGCGCGGGGTAGAATTCCAACAAGATTTTCAACTCTTCATAACAAAAAAAAAAAAAAAAAAAAATGTACAGCCAGTTAACAATTACCAAATACTTATCGTGATTGATGAGCTATCTTCATGGCAAATAGAAAGCACTTAAAAAAATATATATGGGAAATTGGATAATGTAACGAGAAACGTAAAGAAAATATTCATTTTTTAAAAAAAAAACTTTTTATCACAAAATATATTCTTTCTCAGTTTATTACCCTTCTTCTCTTCTGAATATTTGCTTAGCCTATCACAAAAAAACAGTTCTCATACATTTTTATAGGCAATATTTATTTCAAGTTACATTTACTTTTTTTTTAAAGCTTTTTTTTTTTCTTTTTGAAAACGTGCTTATCATTATTTGGTATGGGAAATTGACCTTTTTCCTTAAGTTGAGTGAATATTTTCTCTTTTTACTGTTGAAAAAATATACACTTTTTTCCCTATACTTGATCTTATTATTGACAGATTTCCTTCTTAGCTCCCCTACTGTACATATTGCAAGTTTATAATCGTATTCACAGCATAAATATGATATGGATTAGATTGGGATTCCATTTATATCGTATATGAATAAACATAAAGACTTCAAAAATTTGATTTCAGTTAAAAAAATATATATCAATGATATTTTTATATATATAAATATTTTTCCATTATAATGTTTGAAGTTTGTATAAGATTTAAAAAAACGATTGAATGTTATTGAATGATTTCAATATATAAATTTTGACTTATCATATACAGCCGTGACACAAATCCCATTTATATCTACTATATGGAGAATAAAAAAAAATATGAGAAATAGCAGTTAAAAAAGTTCAACTGCTGCTAAAAAGATGAAATGGAGTGAATAGAGAGCGAGGGAGATATATAAAATATAATGCTTCTCCCCAGTGAGGATAACACCTTTTTGCATTTATATACATATGCAGGAAATGTTTGGTGAACCGTATTTGATAACCAAAGTATGACACCGTGACTTCGCAATATTTACCCTTAGCAATGTTCTTTATGCTTGATGCATTTCCTTTAAAAAAAAAACTTAAAAAAAAAGATAACAAAAATGTGTAGAAAAGTAGAATTCAATACAGAGAGAGAGGGTATTTTCTTGGCATGAACTGATGATGACAAACCAATTTTGAAATGCAAGCAAAAGACTCGATCTTCTCTGCATTTCTAATTTTGCCACCTCGACGACTGCCCACCGAGATTATATTCTGATTGATGAGACGACTCCACGAAATTAAAAGCAAATAGCCAGGAGCTTATACAGACCATGAGGGTTTATATACAGAGTAAATGTTGCCGCCATGTTAGCAAGCAGTGAGAATTACAATTCCAACACGTACTTTTAGTTATGATATTATAATAAAAATACTATCTAAATTCAGTATCAAAATTTTAATTGTGAGAAAACTATGTCAGTATTAATAAAAAAGGGTTAAAAGATGTATCTATATATAAGATCTTTTTAATTTAAAAAAAGTAAATGTATTCTATTTAAAATAAAATATATTAGTTTCGATTTATCATTTGATTAATTGAACATATGACACCTGCTTGCTTGTTATTTAAAATACAATGATATTATATAATACTTAAAAAATAGAATTTAACTATTTTTTTTTTAATTGTTATTATTCTGTAACAATAAGGGCAGGTGTCAAAGAAAATTACTTTTTTATAAATAACAATATATAAGTATATAAAAATCGTTTAAGTATATGTTAAAAATTCTTAGAAATGAGAAGAATACATTATAGTATATTAAATTCTTTTTCAACTGTCGATCATTATATACAAATGTAATAATAGTTTTTGAGTTGATTAAATGTAGTGGGGGTAATGTGTACTACGTCATAGGTCGTGTCATGGGAACTCATACCTGAGATTCAATCGTCATCCTCAGATGTTTATCTCATCCCACTCAAAGTTTAATTGTCTTTTTGTTTGAACACGAACAAAGAGACATTTTACAAATTATTATTAACCCTTTTTTCCCCCTCTCTCTCTCACTTTTCTCTTTTTATGATAAATCTTTTATTCTTCACTGCATGACAAAAATTTTACACTCCTCGTTGAATTTAATAACAATTATTATTACTCGCTAAATTTCTCCCTTTGTATATTATTTATAAATAATACAAAAAAGTTATTTTTCATCTTTATTTTATATTAAGAGTTTTTATCCATGAGATTGTGCTCTTATTGAAAAGACCTGAGAGAGAGAGAGAGAGAGAGAGAGAGAGAGAGAGAGAGAGAGAGAGAGAGAGAGTAAAAAACAATAGAGAGGTTTTGAGAAAGATTTTCAAGAAAAAGAAAAAGAGATGGAAGTTTGCTTTTGGTTTTAGAGATTTCCAATGAATAATCTTTTCTCTTTCTTTCTCCTTATCTGACCATCAACCAGTAAAATTTTATATAATGTTAGATAAAAGTATTTGAAGGCATTATATAACATTCATTTCAAATCGCTGTGTTATCCTCTACTTACTACTACAAATGTAGCTGCTGCTACTGAAAAACGAATAATAATTGGTACTAAGGAACAAAGGGAAAAAGCTCGGGGAAAATCTAATTGCATCGACTGTGCATATAGTGATGGCGGTATGGTGGTGGTGGCGAATCATTTCATTGTGAAGGAGAAATGTTGGGGGGTAAAAAAAGAGGATTTTGATATGTATGTATGGAAGAAGAGGGTGGAGGGGGGCGGCAACCTTCAGAGAATGAGAAAAAATATGATGAAAGGGAATGGGAAAGAATGTGAAAACGAAAATTTAATCGGGATGAAAATTGAAACTTTTTTTATTATTATATATAGAACTTTATACGACTCCTTGCATACACATGAGTATTGTATGATAATAATATTATGCTTACTTGGATCAAGGGATTCAGTATCATTGAGTGGTTGTGCGTATTGTCATGCATGTGTGTGACCGTGCCATGAAATAAATCCACCCCCACCCCCCATGTACATTTATATACGGGTGCATCTCAATGATATGAGGGAGGAGGAAGGATTCTTCAGACAGCCCTTTCTCTCTCTTTTCTTTATTCTCGTTCATCCACCCTAAAATTTATTTATTTTCATATCATTTTTTTTTTTTACTGAAACCAATATGTTGAGATAAAAAAAAATAGTAGTAAAATGAATTTAATATTAAGAATTTATTGGTTTAAGTGCACAAAGCTTAAAGCTATATCAATGCATTATCTTTTTAGTTTTCCTACAATCCAGAAATATAATATATATGAGCTGACTATATATACCACGTATATAAGCATAAAATTGAAAAATACCATTGTATATCAGAATAATAATATCCTACACATAATATTCTTACAAATTTAAATATTATTATTTTTTTTGCTAACAATTTGAATGACGGTACCGTATTTAAATAAAAAAATTACATAAAAAAATAAATAGCTCTGATAAAAGTTCTGAACATGTTTTAAGACATTAGTCAGAGCGACACGGTGGTGACAGTACAAAGAACATTCTTCTCGCAATGAAGCTTCCTCATGAAGATGAACCGACACACGAGGAGATACAACAAGGGGATGTCTCTCTTTTTATAATACGCCAGAGTTCTGAATCATTTGTCAAAACGCCTTGTATCATATCAGCAGCAATATAAGTAACTGAAAGCACAGCTGGGAGACTTTAATTCCATTACTTTTTCTGTCTTTAGGGGATATTGTTTTGTGTATTACATGAACTTTTTTATATATCAATAACAACATCAAGAAATTTTACAATTTTTCATGTCAGTTTGAGGGGAAATATATAACGCTAAAACTTTAACTATGCTTTTTAGGTAAATAAAATAAAAATATACACAATTGTTAATTTATAAAGAGATTGTTTTTTTTTTTAAATGACTGACTGAAATGAGTTTTCTTAACCTCGCCGTCTCTTTTATTTCACACCCTAAAGGGACTAAAGGGGAAAGAGAGACGCAATTATTTAGAGTTTTGTAATGTAACTACATCAAAATATATACAAAGGTAATTTTCTGTGTCATGTGACAATGCTTTTAAATGCTTTTTCACACCCTCCTTTTATGTTTCCATTTTAGTAGTGTGGTGTATAAGACATTTAAGATTTTATATTAGAGACAAACGAGAGAGAACAAACGCACAGCAAGTGACATGAATATTACTTGAAAATGATGATAAAATTGAGTTACTCTCTCTCTCTCAACACTTTTCCACTGAAACACTCTTACTTTATAACCCCTTTATTATAAAATATATTCCCATCATCATTTCTCAGTGTGAAAATTGTGGCGGAACATTACAATATTTTTTTTCCTATAATAAGAGAAGATGGAAGCTTTTCTCGCGATTAATTGAAAAGCTTTTACCGGTCTCTTCTCTCATACAGCAGGACTGTTACATCGTTTGTCGGTTCTCGTAATTGAAATGTCACAATTTGAGTGTTGCTTTTGTATGTGGCCAAGAGTTAAATCACGAGGCAAAAATTTTCTTCTTTCACCTGAAAAGTTATTAACGAATCTCACACAAGAGGGCAGGTCAGTCGCGACGGGGGCAGTTATAATGATTAATGAGGGTGATGCCAGCTTGACCACATCAAAGTTTAATTATCTCTAACACGTTTACTCCAGATAACTCAAAACTAGCATTAGCACTTAAATCATTCCTATCGAGTTTATATAAAATGAAATTTGTATTTCAAGAAAAATGCTATTTTATGGAAATAAAGAAAAATATCATTAATCATAAAAATGTGAGATACGGAAGATTTTTTTTTAAAGTGAAAAATGTCATTGTTCTAAAGGAGATAAAGAGTTTTCTAGTCATTAATAAATTGAATTTGCATGAATAAATGCTGAGATGAATATAAATTGGAGAAAGTAGCTCAGATACGGTACCAAGCAATGACAATATACAGGCGTTGTCACTTTTAAAATATATTACGAGAAATTAAAAAACAACGAGATAAAAAAAATCGAAGTAAATTGTGATGGCAAGGGCGGGACTTGATATAATACCGTCTAGAAATTCAACGTTTTCCACCTCTACGATTATCCTCACTTGAAATCGTTTAACAAAGACGAATAACCTCAATTCCATTTTATATAAATCTGCATATCACCTCGCAACACACATTGCTCTCTCTCTCTCTTTCACTGAGAATATGTTCACTCAAAGTCAACGAGATTTAAAAAAAAAAAATAATCAAAAACTCATTTTTATCATGGAACCCCTTTTTTTTATTCACAATAACATTGAAAGTGTCTTAGTGAACGATTGCTTGCAATTCACAACTTGTCACAACATATGAAATAAAATAAGTTAGGAGTTTTATTTTCAATTGAAATAAATTACCCCTTGTATTATAAAATACAACTCGTCCCCTGTGTTTAAATCTAGTTCAGTTGAATATATATATTTTTTTTTTTTACTTTTGTGTTACGTCATTTTTGTAGTAACGTATATTAGAATTAAGATTGACGAGCTATACCTATACCAGCTGGTTATGTTTTTACCATCTTGAAATCCTTTTCTTGATGCTCTTTAAAGGTGTACAACAACCGAAAAAAAAAAAGGTAAAGGGAAAAAAATTCAATTTAAAAAAAATTGGATGATGGATCGGAATGTGATTCGAAGGTTAAAGAATAAAATGTTAAGACATATTTTTAGTGTCACATTATGGATCGTCAGTCGTGAAGTTTAAACTTTAATAATAAATTTGTTCTCACACTATACATCAGTTCAATACGAAAATGTTAGATGTATATAATTTTGGTCATTTTTAATTAATTGTTTTTGCATTTGCGTTGGTTTCTAATGATTTTTTTATCAAAATATCACACAGAAACACTTGTAATACTTATCAACTTCATATCTAAATATGTGTGACCCTTTTTTAAATTGATACAATCTTTATATTTTATTTTTGAGTGAGAATTTAAGAGAGAATGCATGAAATTAAAATGATTATAATGTAACTTTAGAAGAAAAAAAAAATATATATATAAAAATTTCAAAATTTACGCTATACAAATAAAACTACAAATGTGAGGGTAATTGAATTGAATGATTAAGTAGAAGATATTCTGATGGTCAGTAGGCTACGAAGTTAACTCAACTGTCAATAATTTACAGTGAAATTGAATTAGGGCTGTAGCTGACTTGCAAATTTTACAGCGTATTCACGTTATAGAAAAAAAAAATAAGTTTTTTTGATGGTTTCAACCACCAAAAAGGGCGTATTGGCTACTACCATTGAAATAGGGAGGAAGAAATACGAAGAGACGAGAGAGAAAAAAGATTGAAGTGGTTTAGAGGAGACTTTACATATTCCAACAAAAATTTACGATGATGGCTGAGGCACTTTATCAATAACGCCAGATCAGCATCCTCGGTTTTGAAGTACCGTCGCTTGCTACTGAGGTTTCAAGGATGCACATCGAAGGCGCGAGGTGGGGGTGCGATGACTTTCTATATCTTCTTCCTCTGTGTCCGCCTCCCCTCCCACCCCCTTCTACACTTGAAGATCGCGGGGGTTGGGGGGAGCCACGCGCGGCTTAACAATGAACCGAGGAGCTCTCATCTCTCTCTTTCTTTCCCCTCCCACGCACACAATGCTTTGTGATACCAAATGGTACAGATAAAAATTGAAGATTATGAATTGAAGATTGATTTCAATTTACTTATTTCAAATCCACTACATATTGTCAATAAAGAAATAATAAATTCAAGTACAAAAATTGTTTTAAAAAAAATATAGCATAAAAAAATTGTTATTATATGTTTCTTATTGAATGATCTTTTAAATGAGCTATTACATATATATGGAAGTTATATAACACGAAGTAAAAGCTTTTTTAGGTTTGTGTATAAACATAAAAGTTATTGCCTCGACAATACTGACTAATTCTGAACGTGGACACTACGTCGTTAAACGGCGTTAGACACACAGACACAACGGCCAGGCAAACACAATATTCACCTTTCAATCTGTCTCACGCACAACACGTTACTTTTGATGCTCAAAATCACCTCTTTTTTATACTCTTCTCTTTTTTTTCTCTACACAAACACAAAGTTTAGTACGAGACATAAAATAGGTAATTCTACTGTATGTGCTGAGAAGAGAAAAGATTGCTTTGTATTTATTGATTACTGTATACAGCAAAAAATGTGTGTTCCACTTGTATCATCATATTTATTTAAGTTCATGTTTTAAATGATAACTGATAATGAAATATATTTTTTTAATTGGAATTCGTTGATTTCTAAGAAAAAATTTGGGTATTTTGACAATAAAAGGGAATTTTAAGTCTAATTTTCTCTCTAATGTTTTTTAATTTCAACTTTGTTGCTCCTAATTTAGGACGAAATAAAGCAAAGTTATTTCTCCACGACAAGTCAATGTATCTACATAAATCTTTTTAGTGGTCCATCTCTGTACCCTTTTGTGCCATAATAAACAAAAGCAACGCATTGTTGCTTGAAATTACGACGCATCAATCACCAACTCGACATATACGCAACAATGTAACCGTGTTGGACCAACTTAATGTTACTGTCAGTAAAATGTCAAACTACACGTTTTTTGTCTTAAAATACATTAAAAAATATAACGTTTATAAAAGCTTGAGAATGGAATGGCAAACTCGTGGCATGATTTTTACCCTCTTTTTTTTATTATTATTTGGGATCCTCGTGTAAAAAAATATGTCACATTCCAAAATTTAAATATCTTCAAATAAAAGTCTTATTTTTCAGTCTCATGCTGTGTTATTGTTGTTTCAAGTTATGTGCAAAATATTTTAAATCTTGAACGTAAGTTGTTAAGATTAAATATATAATTTTACTCGCTTAAATTTTACATTATATACATCATGGTTAAAAAATACGACAGTAATAAATTTAGGACAAAGTAGATCAACACAGAATTATATGACATGATTTTTTTTCTGTTTAAAAATTATTTTCATATTTTGTTGATATATAACATTGTCTATTATAAATGCAGTACATGCTGTGTTATATGTAACTTTATTTGAATTAAACTCTAAAAACATTATCATTAATTATAAGAAATTATTAGCAAAGATGACGTCACACATTTCCACTTATGGAGTGAGGTGTGGATGAAACTTATCCGAGTACATGTGACGTCATAAGATGCAAACCTCATTACCATGTTATATAATACAAAAATCAACCTTATGAACTTAAATTTTTTGCAGTGTAAGGTAGAGAGAAGGATATAAGACAAGCATCCGGCCATTTGTTATGACTTGCGGATCATATCAGTCTGCACTGCAAGTTGGCTCTCTTCAATAAACATACACCCAACTTACTTGGAGGAGGCGTGCTTACTCATGCAGCACATTTTAAATAATAATAAAAAAAATCAAATACCTCTGTTTCATGTCGCGGGATATTTTAAATTTACTTTTTTTTTCACACCATATGGTTAACGTTCATAATAAAATAATTAATTATTTATATAATAAAGTATATTTACGATTATATATCTTAAAATAATAAATATACTTATTTCTATATAATTGGTTTTCTTTTAATAAAATTATGGAGTACGTACATATTAATATAACACTTTTATAATGTTACATAAGAATTTATGAGAGAGAGAGAGAGAGAGAGAGAGAGAGAGAGAGAGAGAGAGAGAGAGAGAGAGAGAGAGAGAGAGAGAGAGAGAGAGAGAGAGGGGGGATTTTAATATTTAATGATGAACATCTTAGCTGTTGAGTGACTTAAACACGTGCGTATATAATATCTTGTTGTTGTTTTTTTTTTTTTAATTCCCTAACAAAAATTGCGCCAGCTGAGACCTAACACTATTACATATTATATATTTTTTTAATGACACTTTTTGTTGTTAAGTATGCGGTAGACTTATACGTCATCCGTCACCTCATTTGTCTAAAAATGTCTTCGCACTTTTCTTCGTCACATTTTTACCTAACGCTGAATATCTTAAATAAAAAGTCCTCAGCTGTGAAACATCTTGGAGAAAAAAAAAACTTCCCCTGTTTTTCAACCCCCCTTTGCTTCATTATTATTAAGACCTTTTGTTTTTTATAATTTTCTCCACACTACTGCTATGATGGATGATGTGGCTATTTCGCGCTTCTATGTCACAAAATTTTTACTCTTAAAGCGGTCTTCTACTCTTTGAAGCTTTGAAGTAACGACTACGAGTTTGTGTGACAAGTGACGAATAATACCCTACGTAGTATACAAAATTATGATTAATGACATATTTTAATAACACCCAGGAAATATTATTAACTTTTTATGTAACAAAATTTATTCTTTTAAAAAAAAATGTTTTTTTTCCATGTTTTTTTATTATTTTAGAAACAGACGTGAAATTGAAATAACATTCATACTTGCATAGTGTTAAAAACTTGTTTTTATAAGAAGCAATAAGAAAATTCTCGAGTTGTATATATAAAAGCATTCGCAATATTTCTCTGTAAGGAATCTTTCTTGTTAAGCTGTCACTCAAAAACAACAAGTGAAAAACCACCTCCGTTTTCTGACATCTTAATATGCTACAAACATTCGTATTATTTCATTCTACACGTAAATGAAAATATTTAACTCTCGTAAAGTTTTATTTCTTTAATAAAAAATCTCACCCTTTTTAAACAAACACATATACAATTCCTTTGAGGTTTTTCTCTTTTTACAAAATAATATAAAATTTAAAATATAATTAACAAGTAATTAAAAGTTACAATTTAATTTTTGTCTTATTTAAATATTTAATAAAGGTTTTATAATATAGTATATTTTTTTCTTTAATATCAAGTGGATTTGTGTAAATGAATACGACGAAATAATAAAGTTTAAAATTAGTCGTCTCTGCCATGTCGTTTAATTAAAGAGTTGGAAGAATAAAGCTCGCGCATTTGTTTTGCATGTTGGCCGAGATTTCTCGTAATCCCCCTGGCATGAGTCATCAGTCAGGATTAAAGGGGGGCGTGGCTCGGGCCGCGAGGGACGTGCGGGAGCTTCCATTCGGACACTTTCCACAAACGAAATAATAAAACATAAAGAAGAAACACGCCAACACACAAATTGGGAAGGGTGTATCACGTAAATTCGTAAATTTAGATTACTTAATGATCTTTGCATTGATTTGTGTGCAGTAGTGCTTCTAATTTTTAATCAATACACACAAAAATGAAAAAGTCCCTGACATATTGTCTTTATTCTTTCTTTGTCTTTAGTCGTGTTTTGTAATAAATTTATTGGTTTACGTACATTGAATCGACAACCTGCATGAAATTTTTGCATTGCATATTTAGATAAACTGCGAATTAGGTATATTGTCAATTATTTTTAGATTTTTTTAACCCTATCCTAAAAATCAAAGGAAAAGACGCTGTGACGTCATAGTCATGCAAATATTTGGCACACAATCATAGGGAAAGACATTGAATAACTATGACGTCACAGCGTCTTTCCCCTCGATTTTGAGGGTGCGTATGAGGGTTAAAAAAAAAACTGAAAAAAAAAATCATAATTTGTAACTTGATATCTTCTATAAATATGCAATAAAAAAATCATGAAGGTAAGATGAAAATATATAAAATATAGTATCAAAATAAGATAATAAATATAAGAAAAAAAGGAATATTTAGTACATAAGTTTTAATTAATAAAAGCAATAAATCTAATTGATGAAAATTCTTCATATAATTCATTGTCCTAAAACTTTTAGGTATATAATATTTCCAACATATTATATATATATATATATATATATATATATATATATATATATATATATATATATATATATATATATATATATATATATATATATATATTTGGTCCAGAAGTTATAACACTGCAGTAGCAGCATCCGTAAGAAATGATCTCATCAGCATTCCCCCCATCACCTCACGGCTTGTCATCTCGTACAAGTCATTAATAACGCATCTCCCCATGCCAGCACAGACTGACTTCAGCTGTATAGTAGCCAAAACGATATGACAGCAGCTTCGTATAATATAAAAAATAGTTTCTTTTATATTGTAAGAAATATGATCACGCTTGTAACATTACAAACTATATTTTGATAACTCGGTTACAATATAAAGAATTTATCATGATAACGCCTTTCATTCAACCATTCGCACTCGTGTGTAACTGCAATTTTCATTGTTGTTTACTGCAACTAAAAGGTCAAGATACTGTAGTATAGCTGATGACTGATTCCATATATAGTGACATGTTAGCCACATTGTGGTTGCATTAATAATGCATAGTAGTATCATTAATAAAATTATTAAAAGTACTTCTTACTTATATTATAATAATTATTATTATTTTGTGCCTTTTATAGTTAAGAAACACGCAAATGCTTCATAAAATGCATACAATTTTTCATTATTATTATTATTTTAATATACTATTAAAGATAAAAAGTTGTTAGGATAATTTTTTTGTTTCTTTAAAGTAGTAAAAATTATAAAATATATTCTGACCTTTATGTTACGTTCCTGATTAATAAATTATATGGTATTAAACAAGAAAATAATAAAATATGATAAATGTTGTCTGTTTTTCTCTTGATATGTTTAATCAGCAAAAGAAAATAATCTTATAAAATTTATAACTTACTTATAAACTTTACTTTAACAAGGTAATTTATTCTATAGAAATTTATTTTTATATTATAACTTTTATAATTAATAAAATAAAATATTACTATATTTTAAGACAAAGAAATGTATAAGAAAATTTTGATTCTATGACTTCTATGTAATGATACAAAAAAAGGCATGGCACATAAAATAGAATTAATCAAGAATTTCCGAAATTCAAAATTTAAACTTTAGTAAAGAGTTTTGCATTTGAGTATTTTTTTTTAATTTAAAAATCAAAATGCCCATAAAATGACAATAAACCTTGCATTTCAGAGTTGAATATTATGTTTATGAGATTTCAGTAAAATTATAAATGATGACTTAAAAATCATATTTTGCTCTAAGGGGGTATGTCATGACACCTAATCGTAATTTCGATGTAAAATGGCATCGAACCTCGCCAGAAAAGAATTTTTAGTCTATAGACTGTAAATAATGTAATCTGTTAACCTAACTAAAAATTAAATACCACCAAAAAAACAACTGTACGCACGCACGACATTGATAACGTACCTTTCTAAATGTTTGACGATGTCCTCATACGCGGCGCGGCAGTTTTCCCAGATCCCGGACCTAAGCAGCACAAAAAAAATTATTAATTAACTTTTCACTTTCAGACAGAAAATTCATTAACTCTACCTTTTTTAAATTTTTTATCAAAGATTATTTGTAATTATCAATACGTTGATTAAAAATTTGTTTAATCAAATACTGCATACAATGTTATTCCAATATTCTTTAAAAGAAATTATTATTTTTTTTATGAAAGAGGGTGACGGTTTGTAGCTAAGAGTTTTCCTGTACCTGATATAATAAATTTATAGACTTTCCCCCTCCCTATAACCTCAAGTTGATTATCATTTCATCACTTTGCTTTTAATTAAAATGCAAATCTTTTATAAGAAGGATTATAAAGTATGTTTTCTTCAAGAAATGTCAAATATTTTTTTTCACCACTATATTCATGATTAATCCATACGTGCATATATTTTCAATATTATATCATGCTTTAGGGAATAAATGAAAGAGAATATAATGTAGCTAAAATTCTTTGAGTAGATTTTCCTTAAATTTTCTTATGCATAAAACCTTGTGTGAATATTAAATTCTTGTGCTTTTCTTTAGCTTGATTTTAAATAATGATGTACGACTATGAATTTTCGGATATAATCCTATTTTGAAAAGAGAATAACAAATTTGTAAATTATAAATCACCTGACGCCAATTTTACTTAAAAGTAAATCTTAACATGCATGAAAATATCCTTTTTATTACGAAATAATAATTTATGTGCATTATATTATTAATTTTATTTTTAGAGTAAAGAAATTATGAAATGTAAATAAAGAAAATTTCAATTACACATGATGTAAAAAATATACACAAGTCGACAGCGGTCAATATTTTACTCATTACGTTATGCAAATTAGAGGATGATTGTAATTTTATGTACATTGCAATCTTGTTGTGCTGGCTAACATCCGCACAAATCAAGCATTAAATCGCAATATCATTTGAAATGTTGTTTGTCGCTCTTTACGGCATCGTTCAAAATGTCAACAAGATATTAAAATTTTCATCACCGCACGACAAATTGTTATTAGGTTTTCATATATATAATAGAAATTATGGTATGATAATAATTCAAGTGTTTATAATGGATTTACGATTTGTTATAATATAAAACATACATTTAACTATTAAAGATGAATTGTTTTTGTTGTTGCTGTTGCGATGTAAATCTTTATTAATGTTTACTTTAATATTAATTTAAATTAATATTTGTGAATAAATTATAATAAAATTTATTATTATTATAAAAGTAATTATAAATTAAATTGGAAATAAAATTTCATTATATAGCAAAAATGTCAGTACAAATGGAAGTTTTATAAAACTATACCATTGAATGTATATAATAGCTTGAAATATACAGTTGTGTAAATTTAATATAGATATATAGGGCTTCCATTTTTATATGATTTGATTTGACATTTAATATACCACACAGTTTTAGAACTATTTTCAAAGCTAATATATTTTTTTTTATTTTGCTGAGACAACAATACGAGAAATGTGAGAGACAAATAATTTATAAGAAGAGAGAAGTAGAAAAGTGTTAAGCCTAAAATTGGATGACTGTTGCAAGACATAGCACATGAAGAAATAAGAGGATTATTCTCTATATACGACTCAAGAAGAAGCCACTAAGGGCCAGCAAAATACCAAAATGTTTTGTGGAATCATTTACCCCTTTTATTTTAACCTCTCACCTTTTTTTATTTTCTTATTTTAAGCTCTATTTATTTTTTTTAACTCTCTCTCTCTCTCTCTCTCTCTCTCTCTCTCTCTCTCTCTCTCTCTCTCTTTGAATTGTTAAAAATATATAAAAACTATTTTACAATACACGCGCAGCCATTAAATTTGTTTATAACAACCTGGCTTGTTTGTTAAACAAACAAAATGATTTAAACTTCTAGATTTATATAAATAAAATTATAATATTACACACGCAATAAATGTTTGCTAATTCATTTATACCTTCGTGTCTTATCGCTTTTTTCTCTTAAAAAACACACACAATATATGTACAAGTTTATAATATCTGTAGGCTATAGGTTTCTCTCTCTCTCTCTGTTATATGCAGGTGAAAATACATAAGCACGACGTTACTCTCACAATAACGAGTGTCGACTTGACCGGATTATTTGGCTTCTTGTGTTGAACATTTTGTTATTTTTAAATATAATCATCCATCAAATAAAATCAGTCTGGAAAGCTTTAAGAAGCCCCTGTATATATTCAACTTTTTCCAACATATTGACAGTTCGATTTCAGAACAAATGCAACGCGAATATGGTAAGCTGTGTACTAATTTAAATTCCGTATGACTGTAATTATATCTTTACTAATATTAATTTAATTTAAAATTTGTTATTAGACTCATTAAAGTAATATAATATTACTCGGTTCCAAATATTTCCTTCGTATATAAATAATTGTTCTCTAATTTCTCTATTTGGATAAAACGTTTTAAAGTTGACCCAATAATGGACAACCTTCATGATTTTTTATTGCATATTTTGATAGAAAACCTCGAATTATGTATTGTCAATATTTTTCAGATTCTTTTTAATCCTATAACACCTCTAAAAATGTGACGTCATAGTCATGCAAATATTTAACACGCAAGCATAGGGAAAGACGTTGCATGACTGTGTCACAGCGTCTTTTCCCTCAATTTTGAGGGTTCAAAAAAATCTGAAAAATTGACAATATATTAACTCGAGGTCCTCTATCCAAATATGCAATTAAAAAAGTTCAAGAAGTTTGTCCATTTTAATTTTCTTAGTACCCCTTTTTAGTTTTTGCATTGGTCACAATGACTTCAAGTTATCAAGGTCCATGACATTTAATTTGATTTTCGTCATACGCATTTTGCAGACCTCGATTCGTGTAAGGGTCGATATATACAAACTGGCTCATGACTGACAACATTGCAACAAGACGAAAATCACATTAAATGGGATGGTAAATTGGGACTTATGTACAGACCTTGCGATGGCGTCGATGCCAGGGATTCCCCCTGGCTGGTTTTTGATGATGGAGCCATCCGCGCGGGACATGTGACTCGAGGGTAGGGGAATCCCCGCTGGCGAGAGGATGGCGGTGTGCGCCGCAGCAGGGTGGTGGTTCAACTGCATGAACTGCATGTGGTTGAGGTGCGTCGGGGGGTGGTTGTAGCCGTTCGCCAGCAGTGGTGACTTCTCCAGCCGGGGTGGGTCTGAAACATCGAGGAGAAAGGGACGTTAGCATAGTTTTTAGTTTGTGTTCTCCAGAGAACTACATTGCAATAGATTGCGATAAAGGTTACTTTCAACGTTTATAGATAAGATAATAGCTCTTATCAAAAAATACAAATATCTTGGGGTTTCTATCTGGTGTTCTAATATATTGACATGTTAAAAATCAATCCAAGATGTAATTTTCTTTAGTGTGCCCCTAAAGATATGCAACTTTTCTTACACCAATAAAGATTGGAGATTTGAACGAACGATAAGTAAATATATTGGAAAAATTTTAAAATGCAAAATCGCTTCAGAATCAATAATTACATGAAACTCCAGTATAACATAAGGTCTATCTAAATTTTATTTTGATTATGTATTTATTAGATAGACCTGTACGTTTTACAACGCTAGAGGGAATTTCTTCAAATGTCACAGAATTATTGAAAATACGATAAGAAAAACTGTTGCAAAGTGCCTAATAATAATGTAGAACTTATTCCTAAAAATATAAAGTATTTTCATTATATTTTAAATTTTCTTGTATAAAATGTAAAATATATTACTAACATAAAATCTGACATTATTTTATTGAACACGTAACATGAATTTTAATTTTAATTGTTGTGTTCATTGATAGAGAACACATCTAGAGGCTTGCGGATGTGTCTGAGGGTCATAAACTGCAGCAGGTCGACCTTCCCGCGAGCGGTCGTGACCCTAGCTCGCCCATCAGCACGAGGCTTATCTACCACTTAATGGTACTGACTCAGTTTATTGCTGCTAAAAATCACCATTGTCAAACTGGAAACATTGTTGCTACACTCGTAAAATTTTGCTTTTAAAAAAACAGCCTGGTTTATATGCGATTTAAATAGTTTTTGTCTTAAAAACATATTTTTAAGTATGGGAATATGAAATATACATTTTTTTTTTAAATGTTAAACTGATTAAGCTTTTAAAATATGAGCAAAAGCACATTTATGTTCAGTATTTTGTTTTTTCTCGCTTTTTTTTTTTACTTGAAGTGGTAAAATCATGAACACAACTCGGATTATTAACCACACACACAAGTATAATAATAAATATTTGTATTTAAGTACATGAGGATTGGGGGATTAACAATTTCTCGCTCTGTTTCCCTCGCGTTTTATTTAAATAAAAAAATAAATTCAGATAAATAATCTTCAACTATACTTTTTTTTAACAAAAACATTGCTGTTAATATGTGAAATATTAAATTTAAGATAAAATTTATTCCTTGGTACAATGAAGTATAATATGGAACATTATATATTATTTTATTTAAAAATACGTTAGATTCAATACAGGAAATGACGTATATGAACCTGCAAATTAAATGGAAATTGTCCTTATTTCCTTTCTTTTACGATTATAAAGGTATTAAATACAAAAATATTATATATATTTTTATTTAACTTTGATTTTTGACACATAAAATAAAAGTAAAAAGATTACATGACATATGATTGATACATTGATTGTTTGAATGAACTCTATACTATTACTACTATATTATACAACTGTTACATATATATACAATTACGAGTGTGTTATATATCACACGCACATATACGTATGAGCAAGTGTATGACCCTCGCGCCCTTTGATCCCCTCAACGTGTACTAACGAGCAAATCCCCAGCACATAGCACTGTCACATGGCTATATCCTAGCAGTAGTGTGTGTTATACCGAGTGTAACTCCACAATATATTATATAGCAGCCAAGTGAACGAAGCGCAATTAACAACCACGCTATATACGTAATGCTGCCTACAGATTCACCCAGCAAGATAAACCGAGCTGACACCTCATTACGTAACTCTTTTCTCTCTCTCTCTCTCTCTCTCTCTCTCTCTCTCTCTCTCTCTCTCTCTCTCTCTCTCTCTCTCTCTCTCTCTCTCTCTCTCTCCCCCACCCTCTCTATATTATATACTATCAAAACAATGTTATTTTTTCACATTTATTTGTTCACTTGAATACACCCTTCTCTTTGTTTTTAAATATTTATTATATAAAAAAAACTCATCAATTAAAAAAATAATACCTTGTTATTGGTTTTTAATTAAACCATAATATATAATATATATGTTATTTTATTATCAGATTTTAAAACCATTTTATTATAGATATGACATTTTACATATTTAAAAAGCTTATACTTGTCATTTAAAAGGTATATAAATATATACATTTGTCAGAAAAAAAAACACACATACACTTTGGTACGTTAATATAAATGATAGAATCAAATGTAATATTTTAATGATTTTTTTTATAACTAAAAAAAATTGACATGTTGTCAGACAATTGACACTAATATTAATCAATCGTTGCTTCATAAAAAATAAATGTAAATTTGGCTAAAATGAATAACAGAAACATTTTAAATTAAATTCGTTAAAAAAATTTTTTGTATGAAATTTCATTAACAGATGATGACTTTGCGATTTATTGAATTAAAAAATAATTTTGTATAAACACAACAAAACAAAAACATAATAAAGAGAAAAGTGTTTAAATTAATTATACTGTACACTCTTTAATATTTTAGTTTTTAACATCAAAAACACAAGATTAAATGTTTCATTATATATATATATATATATATATATATATATATATATATATATATATATATATATATATATATATATATATATAATTAATATTATAGGTTGTTAATTTTGTTTTTACGTATATATAATATAAAAACAACAACATATTCAATATTAAATTTAATATTATACTTTGGAAGAGTAGACACATAGAAGTTATCTGGAGGGTGTTGGAAAAACAATGCGAAACCACCGCGTAGGAGGCATGTGATTTATTGTTCAGTGCCGGTAATTAGGCAGCAAGAATCTGCCCCGGTCGTGCCCCTCCCCCTCCCCCTAACATTGAATCTCACTGCTTGCTGACTTGCTTTATCAACCTCCCAGTGGGTGCAGCTAAGCCAGCGAAGGCGGCATGTGAAATGAATGCAGTAATTAGATCACAAGTAAACCAAGCAGCAGCTACAGTACATCCGTCCGTAAAGAGTGATTAGTCTATGCCCGAGATTTTGGACCATCAATTAATCAAACTTAGCACCACCAATGTTTAAGTTACTTTTCTCTATATAGAGGAGGAGGGTTGATGTATATTTTACATTTACGTGTCTGCGCATTTATGTTAAAGATCCATCTTTTTTTTAGTCGTACTGGAGATCAAGCTAGGACTTCATCTTTTTGACGTTAAATAAACTAAAGTTTAAATTAATATCATTCACTTTAATGTGTTTAATCTGTTATCTCTGTTTATTCAGAATGTTTTATTAAAATAAGGGTCACAGTAAATTAATGTTTAAATTAATTTCAAGGATTTTATTACATGTGAATAAAGATATGAAGAAATTATATTTAGCATTAATTTAACTAAGAAATTAACAATTTAAGAAATGACTGATAGAATTTTTGACATTTTTTTGTGTTGGGATTTTATCATTTTTTAAAAAAGAATGATTAAAACAGAGGCTCATTAAAATAAATTAAATCATACATTAATTAAACTGTCATCAATTCTTTGCAAAAATAATATATAATGAAATTTAATGCTTCAATGAAAACAACATAATATATATAAACATATAATTTACGAGTGAAAATGTAATTTTCTCGCTGTCAATTTTGTTTTTTTCATCATAATATTTATCTGTTACAAATCTCATTATCATTGTGTGAAAACAGATTGAGTCTGAATGGAATCACACAACACAGCATGCGTATTTAACATTGGAAATAAAGCAGCTCCATTTGAAATGCGGGAGCAGTTGGTTTCGCAGCACGAGTTCGTGTTATAAGGCAGGTATCCCGTGGCTCACACCTTTGTCCGCCTCTGCGGGGAGGATGACGGCGGTCGAGGGGTCTAGGTGCGTGGCGCCAGGTGAAACAGACTACCTTAGAGAGATGGTAAAGTCACCTGATAGCTTTGCGTGCTAATACAACGGTCCACCGGGCTTGTTTGGTATATATTATCTCAAAATCTCAGCTTCAAGATTATTTTTTTTTTTAGGAAAACAGGGAAATATAATATGTGAAGTCATCGTCTTTGGTTTGGTAGCATTGATGATTTAATCGCTTTTAATCAAGTAAATTTTATATGACAAATACACCTTGGGACTGCAAAAATGTTATCTATCTCTCACATGTTGGAGCCGCAGCTCTAAGAGGCAAGGAGATATAGATTTGTAATTTTTGGAGAAACAAGAAAAGCACATAAGAGAGAGAACCCTCACACAAAAATTAGGTTCAATGACGTTTTTAATATTAAACAGCTTGCAACGCCCAAAGACAGAGCATCAGAGGAAGACGTTCTTGCTATCCCGATGTGTACGTTTAATATAAATTGATGGAGAAGTTTTTAAATACACGTGCATTTTGCTTTATTTAAGAACAGCTTGAAATAAAATTATAAACCTAAAATAAAAATTGAAAAATAAAGGTAATTTCAAACTTGAGTGAACTTCAGTGTAAGTATAAAGGTTAAAAAGATATCAGCTTGTTATTTCGCACCTTATATCGTTTTATATTATCGTGTAGTATAGACAGCTGTGAGTTAGTATAGTGGTAATAATAAAAATGATAACTAATATAACAAATGAGAGATTCACTTAAACATCTGTTATCTGTTACATTTTTGTGATAAATATTACATATATGAGACAGAAGGCCTCTTCATATATAATATACAATTCTATTTATCTTCTTTCCTCTCCTCTAAAACATAAAATTTAAAAAACCTCTACATTAATACGCGTCGTCAAACTTACGAGAGATCGACCTTCATTTTTTTCTCTATTATATTTCAACATTGGTACAGTATCAAATATTATTTACCATAACTATCTGCAATTTCAATCCAACCATGCGTTTCTTCTTTCTATATTATTATATGATTTGAAAAGTAAAAAAGTATATAGGGCTGGCTATTTTTTTATACTATTATTTTTCATAGTTTAAATATTATATATATAAAAAAGAGGCCTGTAGGCAAGTTATGAACTCGAATCTTTATTAATTCTGACATGATTCGATGTGACTCATTGAACAATGGCCGACAAAGCGGCCCCCAGCAGCATACAATATTATAAGCTACGTAACACAATAGATCATTTCTTCATCATATTATGCCGTCGTTGTTAGACGCGCTGGACTACACGGCAGCCATATTTGTATCTATCTGACAAAAGAACGATGCTGCTTGTGTTTGTTTGCAGTACAAATGTGGAGAGATAAAAAAAATGTACTTATTTACTAGATTTAAAATTGCAATATCAAGTTTTTTATCGTATGTTTGTTGTTTGGTTTAAAGATTAAAATTTGATTCATCTTTAGTTCAAAAGAAGACGAATGAGAGAAATGTAATAAATATGTTTTACTTCCATACACTGCAAAAAATATTATATATTGTTGAGAGATTTGGGAATGGGAAAATGCATCAAGTTCTACATTTATCTGAATTCTCAATTCACATGTTAATCTCATTATTATTAAATATAAAGGGTATACTAAACTGAGGGCCTAAGGTTGAAAAAGCTTAAAAACAATTTCCACTAAAGGTCGTTATCAGAGAAACGAGGTAAGAAACTGACCTTTGCCTGCATCAATAGACAATTTACAAGTCCGCGCTTGTGTCTCATTTATTTAAACAGGGATATTTCATGTAAAATTTTTATTGTTTTAATAACTATAATATGTGCAAGTACGGTGGGACAACTTTCAAGTTGTCTTACTATGCAGTGGCCATTATATAGCGGTAGTTTAAAGTTAAGCGAAAAACAATTGTTGAAGACGATTAAAAACGAAGAAAATGGAATAATTTTGAAGAAAAAGAAGAGATTGGGTGATTTTGAGCAAAAATTTGAATATGTATGTAGCGCTGAGACATATTTTAAAAATATTGAAGTTAAAGTATACCAATTTCATATTTAGTTTTTCCCTAATTTATTCTCAACACATAAAATGATATATATTTTTTTATTATAAGGTCAATATTAAAAAAGGTGCAAATCTGCAGGTGTGGAGATCAGCTGATTGACACGTGTCTCGTCACGTGGTCTGTGATTAGGACGGCGCCGCCTGACCACTCAACATTCCGGTCACGCCCCCGTCTGCCTGCCCACGCTTTTTTTTTTATCACGCACGTCGATGCTCTTTTTTTTTATCAAGACCTTTTAATTCAAAGGAAGAAGGTTCAGGTGTCATTTCGTAAAGAGAGGTCTGTAAGAAAAGAATTTAAAAAACAGTTTCCTGCTCAGCAATTATCACAATCAAAGATTCTCGTCGTGTCACTCATACCTTAACATTTTTTTATTATAATGGAATGATAAATGAGCTAAGCAAATTTTCTGTTAAGTATAATATTATACGTTTTAATTCCATCGACCGAATAAAACTCTTAACAGCAGGTGCTACTAAGCTTGCTCTACTTTTTTTTTTTTTAGTTCCATCAGCCGTTCTATGCCTAAATCAATTACGACGTCCACTAATTTAATTATTTTTTTACTCAACTGTAACTACAAATCTTTTCTGTAAAAGTACAACCTCTGTATTGATCGAATGCTCGAGTTATAATGACTAAAATCCACTTAAAATCAATTTCTTATCTTGATTTTCTATATAGGTAACAAATCAATAAATAAAATTGGCATTATTCCATTTTAATTCGTAGCAAATAATTTATCAAGTAAGAAATTTTAGCAAGGATTCTAAATATTATTAGATAAAATGAGAGTAAAAATTCTTTTAATTTACTCAATAATGATGCAAGAATCTGGAGATAAAACAAAAATGCACATAATTATAATTTATGTTGTAGTAAAGGCAAATATAAATTACATTACAATTATTTATATAAATAAAATATTTCACTATTTGAAAAGGTTATGATGCGATGAGTTTATAAATCTTTGCTGGAGTAACCAAAGTGTTTGTTAAAACGTATATAAGAGTTAGAAACCGGTCTTGGGATTATATGACTGACAAACTGATTTGACAGCAAAGCTTATAATAAAAATATAAAGAAACAAACAAGAATATAGAGTTAATGCTTAAATGTTGTTTTCGATTAAAACGAAACTATAAGGTTGTAACAAGTCATAAATAATCAATTGGAATTGTGCTTGCTTATTTTATATGTAAGTTTTTTTTAAGTGTTAGGATGAACAAACATGAGAGAGAGAACTTGTTGTTGTTTGGAATTATGATAATTCTGAAGAGAGTATAGGTCATAAAAAATGTTTAAAGATAAGCTTGGCTACTTGCAAGCTCGGACCATCAAGACATTGCACGTTCGTGTTCGACTAGAAAATGCACTCAAAGGATGCTGCATCTCTGGTGCATGATAAAATCACTGCACAGAGAGGACGCATAAACTAAAGGACGTGTGATGCTTATCAGTGCACTTGCTGCTGATCATTGAAAGATTTATAACGTTTTAAAACAAACCAACTCATCGATAAAAAATATATTATTATAAAAAGGTCATAAGTTTAAAAAAAACATTTTATTTTATAAATTGCATTTTGATTTACAAAAATTGAATTTATTTCAAAGTCAAATAATATTTTGATGAGTTGTCATTTTATTTAATGGTCCATTACTAATATTTCCATTTGGTTTTGTATTGAAAGGGGAGTATATATAGATATATACAATTTTTATAGGAACTGACTTTTACTATAAAGAGTCCTTCCATTACCACACTATTTTATTAGATTTTCTCCCCGTGTGAGCTTCTGCCAATACTCGCAAAACAAGCCACCCCTACAACGTGGTAGCTCCCACAAACCACCCCTCGCAGCCAGCTTGTTTTATTGAGAAATAACAAGAAATCGAATGGAACTGAACGCAAAAATGATAAAAAGAGGCGCATCTCATGTGGGGAGTGACTTTTTAGAAAACGATTTGACATCAATTTTTTTTTTACAAAAAAATACAATGTTTTTATAATTTATTATTATTATTATTATTATTATTATTTTTTTACTTTTGTATAATATCAAGATTTTTTTATAACCCTAAATCCAATTAAATTTTTTTGTCTTTTTCTTACACGTAAAATAATTATAAATATGTAGGATTATAACAGGAAGGGTTAAATTTAAATTATTAATTCATTATGAAAATACAATGAAAATCTTTTGTCTTCCCCCTTATATAATATAAAGAGAGCTGAATTAGCAGAAATCCTGGTCACACATTTACTTGGTCGCGCTTACACAAGTGTCATTGTCGGTGGGGGAAGGGGGGGGGTCCGAGACATGGTCAGTAGACGGCCGCAAACCCCAGGAGGGAGGGGATATAACAATGTTCTATATAGGGTCCGAGATATACGAAAAAGGGTTAAATACAATTACAATATACGAAACAAAAAAATATAGGGTTATGAAAATCCATTTTATCCCTTAACAAAAAGAGAGAAAAAAAAAACGAGAAACGACAAAATGTTTCTCTTGTAATTATAAAATTAACAAATAACGTGAGAGGAGTTTACTTAAAGCTTTTAAATACCAAAAATATTTGTAACAAAAATGAACATCAACGTCTGGCTAAATATACGTTGTTGTTGAGGTTATTATAAATGCCACTCCTCTCTTATAGTTCATAACATGTACATACGTGTGTATTATTAGGGATGAGTAAGTAGGTAGTTAATTGCTATTGAGGTAAAATAAATGCTGTAAAGGAATGTTCAAACGATATTTAAGCATGAAAAGCAAAAGTTATAATAAAAGCACTTTAGCTTTACCAGCCATGAATGTATAATATATATATAATTCATGTAATGTGAAAATATAGAATATTTATCAATATATAAAACAAGTGAATATAATATACACATTATATATAATTAAGTTGAAAGTATAATTACAGCATTCCTAAACAATACATAACAATTAAAATATTTAGTAATTGTAGTTTAATTTTTCATTCACAAAGAAAAGAGTAATTGTTACTTGGGTAAATTACATGCAAATTAAAAAAAGATGACGAAAATGGATGGACATTAATGATAATTGTCATGTATAATTTTGATTAATATTTAAATAAGGAATCAATCAAAATGAAACGTGTCAACTATTTTAATTACATTTTAAATTACACTTCCATTGATTCATATATATGTAGGTATGACCCATTATTCTGGTTGTCGTAATAAAATCAATTGCCATATGTTGTGCTAAAGAGGGGTCAAATCGCCCCACCGTGGGCCATCAACTAGCCAGTCGATTATACACCAATTTGGTCAGTAACATTTCGACAAGTTATCACCAGTCTGAATTATTTAAATCCCTTTTCAAAACATGCTTTAAAATTTAAAATGTAAATATACATTTTGAAAAATTACGATAATAAAAAGTTATATTTTCTTCGTTCTGATTAAATGTTATTTAATACTATATTATAAAATAATTTGTATTTAAATATAAAGATTATATGAAGTTATTTTAAGTGAAAATAATGTAAAATAAAAGCAGGTTATTTGAAACAAATCTCCGAACATGGAACCTCACTTTGTGCTAATCCGGCCCAGCGGCCACTCGACGTCACAAAATAGCTCGATAATCGGGCAAATCTTGTCAGGACATGCACGTCCAGCCGGACTCTTGAGGAACAGGGGTGCAAGCTACACTTGGGGGCCACGTCACACTCTCGTGACGTCATAGAATGACCCTGTGACGTCTTAGAAATGTATGTGACAATTAAATCAACTTCATAATTTGGCTTCAGATTCGTCTTTACATGCTGGAGAACAAAATTTTAAAGTCCCATTTTGTTATTTTTTTCCAAGTTATTATCTTAATTAAGATTTTGGAATGTTACAGGTGCAGCAATACAGTCACGCATGCACGACATTAGATTAATACACAATTTAATAATTTATGTTGAGGAAATCTAATTCTCATTTTATAATGTATTTCCGAAAAGACCTATTTTCAAACTATAAGTGTTTGACTTAATTATCATGAACCAGATAACCTAGATCAATGCTCTAGACCTAAATTGCAATGAAATTCTTGATTCAACACCACGTTTTCATCATTAAAAGTTGTTAATATTCCTAGAGGAATCTTCTCTTCGGATTCCAGAATTCATTCGCAGCATCCAACATCAGGAGCATAAAGAATTCTCTTCATCTCAACTACTGGACGCTATTTTTCAATGTCACAAAATTGTCCCTTTATCTCTTTTTTTTTATATCTAACATCCCTCTTCTGTTTCACCCCCTCTACTCCAAGTTTTACACCACCATCTTTGCCGGCGACAGCAGCCCCAAACCGGTGGATGACAAATGACTTACCAAGGAAATATTATTATTCTGTTTCCGGAAATCTTACACTTTACACCCCTCACTATGTTCTTTAACTCAATTCCACTTTGTCTTTTTGACTGTCTTTTAAATCGTAAAAAAAGGGGATGTTTTACAGATTTTTATCCAACATTATATAAATTCACTCTATGATACTTATCTTTTTTTAACTATTGTGATTGTAGGTAATTAAATTTAAATGTCACAAATATTTAAAACATTTGTTGTTTTATTTGAATTAATTAAAGTATAGTAACCACAATGATATTTCAATAAGTTTTTTTTTAGTGATAAAAAGCCTAAGCGGACATCACTGTAAATGCTAAGTGCCTTCTATTTTAATGTAACATTACTTTTCTCCTGAAAATAAGGGTTGGTAAAGAGCGAGAACAAAAGAAAAAGGGTGACGTTTTTCTCTGACAAAGAAGATTAGACAACCATTAACATTTATACACCAGAACGGGTTGAGTACAACATGTAACTTCTAAATATTGACTTTCCTCCCTCTCTTTCTCTTCTCTGTATTTATTTTTTCATAATAATAATAATACAAGAAAAGTTAGAGTGTTCTTTTGTTACAATATAAAAATATTATATTATTATATAAAGTTGAAAATTATTTTTCATGATATATATTTTATAAAATGTAAACAACTCGTGAGAGAGAGAAATTTTTATTGTATATAAAAGGAAATCGTTTGTACAATACTGCACGTGCGGGCAGGCAGTTATAATATATAAGAAGAAAAAAAAATTGATGACGATCTATAGGGTTGTCATCACAATTATTAATATCAGAAAAATAATAATAATAAAATTGACAGGTTGAAAAAGTTTTTTCAGTCAACATTTTGTCACGTCGTTGTGTGCATATTTCTCTCTCTCCCCCCCCCCCCCCCCCCCCACCTGCTAACGTATTATAGCTCGACTTCATAGCGACGGCGTTCACTCTATTAGACTTCTACTTCATCGATTGATTCAACCCTTCCAGCCATGCAGTCTCTTCTCACGCATAAAAACTGCTTGCCTTCTATAGTACAATGAGCCACACAAAAACTCGATCGTGCATAAATTATGATGACAAAAAAAAAAAAAAAATTTTTAAGAATAAATTTGTAAAAAAAAAAAGTTATAAATATTTTATTTAAGTATTATATATATATAAATAATATATTAATATTTTAGCTTATAGGCAGTGGATGACCAACCATTAAACAAAATTGGAAGGATAATTCTATATTCTAATTTACATTATTAAAAAATTAAAATTTTGAATACGGTAAAATAAAACATGTGCAAATGTATAACAAACAAAAACTCAAAAAAAGATATATCAGCTGAAACATATAGTAATACTTCAAAATTCAAAATCAATATGTCGTGTACTGTACTTTCAGTGTATGCAAAGGAGTGAATGTCGTAGCTTCATGTGTGTACTAGAAAAAAAAAGTCCTCTCCCCTCAAGTAGGAAGTTTACTTAGTAGTGAAGTCGGCTAGGAAGGCGCCGGAGCCTGAAAGCGCCAGCCTTGTTTGCTGAGGTGCAAAAGGCGAGTGGGGGTGTCAGCAGCCTTTGTTCGGTCACACCTTGGCCCGCTGCACCTGCCCAAAGCCACCACTCAAATCATTAATACGACTTCATTTTCCTAATTGACTCTCCCATGATCAGCGCTTGTTTTTTTATAAAAAATGATCAGTACGATCTCGTGACGGAAATGTTGCGTGAAATAAATTAATCTACATAAAACTTAAACTGCTCATATATATATATTTTTTTTATTCCAATGACTTCCTAGCCTAGTATATAATAGTTATTTTTTTTTTTTTTGCTGTATAATATTTTAAGTATTTTTTTTATACTAATTAAAATTTTGTTAAATGACAATGTAAAATAATGAGACTTTTATCAATTTGATTTTATCATAATTTACTTACTTAAATAATCGCTGAATAATGATAATTATTTTTAAGTATACTTAAGTATAAAGGTAATGTTAAACTAATTAATAACCGAGATATCAAGAGCGTGTGTGGTCGTCAAAATCTACTCCACCCTTAAAGTTATGCAACTGCTTAAACACGAGTGTAAAAAAGGCGAGCATGATGACAGGGGTTTATAATTCTTCTTTACTGGCAATCTAAAAGTTATGGCGTTTTCAAATCTGATTTATTCCAAGTAATCAAATATATAATATACCACCTTACATTTCACCCGCTGTCAAACGTATCAAAAATTGGCGTAATCATAAAATGTATTTTAATGTTAAAATCTCACGTGGATTTCTTCATACCAAGTTGAAATTTGACAAAATAAATTACACTATTGTATTGAGAGATTCATAGAAAAATGATTAATTTTGTCTCACAATGTCCGTATTCGAAAATTCATTAATAGAGTGTGAAAAAAAACAAATACTCTGTGGTTGGAGGTAAGACACAGGAGTGATCTTTTTCCTTTTTATACTAGTATAGGCCCTGAAATACATCGTGGGAGTCCCTCCCGACTTAACCCTAGCATTATCAAGGTGGGGGGGGGGGGGGGGTCATGAGACGAGAACTCTATTAAAGCTGGAAAAAATATGAAATTTTTGAAAAATTCTGACATTTTTTTTTATCCTTACCTATAGCTACCCAGCAATGTATTTCCGTAAGAAAAAAAAAATAGCGAGAAAGAAACTTTTTCTTTAACATGTGATTTAAATAGCGAGTCGTTGTTTTGACCCCCCCCCCCATTTTGGTATAGCAGGTGCCAAAAAATCGCTAGGGTTAACACTTCGGGACTAAGTCAGTCGTCCTCGATTGTTAAACTTCCACCTGAAACCCAACTAACAATTAAAAGTGAACAAAAGAATACTCACACTCTGCTCCAAGGTGTCCGTTCTCATATCCGTGGTAGTCCCCACCGTTCTCCATGCGATGCTTCTTCATGTGATGGTGGTTCATCTGACTGGCTGCGATCGAGAGACCCACGGAGGCGCGTTTAGGAGGGCGACCAGGTCTGGAGCTGTCGCATAGCAGAGAGTTACTGCGGATTAGAGCCGCAGAGTGTTAGTCGGGGCGGCGGGGTATGACCCAGGACTCACCAAGCGTTAGAGGAAAGTTGCAGGGAGAGGGAATTTCAAAAAGGTAAACAACGACATTGCCCATAGTAAAGTGCTTTTTGTAATACAATTAAATGTTATTATTTTTTTTATGTTGAAATTTTAATCCTATTTAATTTTATTTTATAATTCCATATATACTGTTTAATATTACATTATTTTTTTGTTTCATATAAAAAGCATAATAAAAAGCAATTATAAATGGATTATTTTCATTCGAATGTGTTATATGAGAAGATCTAATTTTTACATTCTGAATGTAAAAAAAAAAGGTAAAAAAAAATAATTAGATTATTTAGTACCACAAAATTCAGTTTGTTTTACAATTATCAGAGGGCAGATGAATGTTTCATATATCATGCCCACATTTTACATTCAGTAGCATAACATAATATAACTATGGACAGTTTCCTACTGAAAAAAAAATCCCTGAAGCTACTCATAAAAAAAGACGGTAAAATGATCATAAAAAAGTAACATATAAAAAAAAGGCATATATTTCTGGATGTAAATTGGTTTCGTTTATAAAAGATATAATTGAGATATTTAATGAAAATGACACTTGTAATTCAACGTGTGTGAATGTTTTCAAAGAGGGTGGAGTAATAATAATTTCAATATTTTTACATCCCCTATTTAACAACAACCCTTACGTGGCACCACTTAGCACTAACAGCAGCAGTAGCGCTAATCGCCTACTTTTCTTCAAGAGTCATCCGGACGCACCAGAAAAAGGGTTCTTTTATGAAACCTGGCAGGCGGTAATTTCCGCGTGTCTCCTGAAAGCTTTGATGACGTAGCTACCGGGCTTTTTTATTCGCCCCACCCTCCACTATATTATATTATCGATAATTGTTTAACTTACAATCACGCAATAAAACAATTGAATAATTCAATGAATAAACAAAAAAACTTCAATTTTTATTTTATTACACGATGATCACTTTTTTTAAAATACATTTTATAATTTTTTTAATATCTTAATATAATGCATATTTTATGTTATATTATATAATATACATATATATATATAATTTTGAATTATAACAGTCATAAAAATTATGTTAATAATAGTTTCTGATTAAAGAAAAATTTATAACTCTACAAAACTAATATAAATATGCATAATATATAAACGTGTGTATGTAAATTTTAACATAAAATATATTTATAATTATTGTATTTTCTTTCAACACTTACCTATTGATTTAAATAGTGAAGGTAATTAAATTTTAGAACCCTCATTTTACATTTTGCAAATGCATTATGTGTATATATGAGGTTATAAAATATTCATAAAATCCCGCCTAAATGAACACGTGACTAAGTGCATCAGGTGATGAGTGACGTCATAATGTCATTTTTATGTCAAAGTAATGGACTCATCAAGCTAAGTACTCCAAGTACAATCACAAAGATGGCAGCTGCTAAAACAGCAAACACATTATTATCATTTTAATTTTTTTTATATGTATTATTATACATACAAAGTCTTTAATCGTTTGTGAATATATTCATTTTTATTAGACATAAAAATTAATTATTTATTAACTGTAATACCGGTTTGACTAGTATATATATTATTATTTTAATTAAGGTTTATCTATGCAACAAATCATTTATAGATATCTAATTAGACTTATAATGTTGTTTTTTTTAAAAACTAATTAAACAATAATTACCTTCAATCAATATTCTCAAGTTTTTTTTTTAAATAAATTCTTTTTGTATTAATTGTTGCGAGTCGAGGCATCAAGCATAAGTGTAGAAATAAATCTGTTTTCATCACAAAGTTTTGATCGTAAATACTACACATTTCATCTAGCTAAACCTTTTTTACAACTTAAAAGCACTAGGTTAGATTCTACCATAAACCTATAAAGAGTAAAATAATCTCTCTCTCTCTCTCTCTCTCTCTCTCTCTCTCTCTCTCTCTCTCTCTCTCTCTCTCTCTCTCTCTCTCTTTTCTCCTTTATGTGTGTGTGTAAAATAGTTTATAGGTCCTATTTCATCAAGCTTTCTTCTCTCTCTAATATACGATAGCATGTAGTATGATACTTGGTATGATGAAGCGAGCGAACAACCACCATGCACAAGCTTAAAGTGTATGATTGCTTTCCCTATATCCAATAAATGGCCACATTTTAACTTGGACACTAATATCGTTGTATCATGGGGAGGAGGAGAAAGATGAAATATGTCATTGAACGTCCACACACACACACACCTTAAAGATATTACATCAGTTGAGTTCTCCCCCCCCCCCCTTGAGATCATATCTCAAATCAGCACTTCATATTTATATATTGGATGTCTTTTAGGATAATAAATATAAGATTGTAATTTATTTTTAAGATATTTTTTTTTTTATAATTATATATTGGATTTAAAATTAAGTAATACTTTTTCATTCTATTTTAATTTTCATTGAGAAAACGTTTTGTTAAGCAAGAGATGATGATGTCTGGACCTAGTTGAGTCGTGGGCCATGTGGAGATTTGAAGTGTAAACATTCGCAAAACCATGAGAAGTATAAGAGAGAGGTATTAGTGTAGTGTATTTGAGCCATTTCCTCTAAACAACTACAAAACAACACACACGTATAAAACCACTATATGAGAAGGATTTGTGAGAGGTATAAAACTTTGCAAGTCTCCTCCACACAGCCGGAAATATAACGTTGAATTGTTAGCCAAGAGTCATAAAAATTTATCTCCTGCTTACTGGACACTGCATATAAATATCTTCTTCACTTTTTTGTTACCTTTATATATATAAAAAAAAAAAAGAAAAAATATACACCTACAGACAAAAAAAAATGTTTTATATGTCTCTATCTTCTATTTACAAAAGTTCTTTTTTTTTGTGGGTATGTTTATTTTAAAAAGTGTTTTACATTCTAAAAGTTTCATATTATATAACTTCAATCCATTTCAACTCACATATATATAAATATGACTACACATATATACTTTGTGTTCTTATATCATAGAGAATTGTTAATTATCTTCTTTTCTGGGTGACATCTTTCATAATATTTCTCTTTTCATTTTAATCAGTTCGTTCTGTATTCAGTAAGTCAGAGAGTATACTCCTCTTCCCCTCTCATTGCATACTACCACTCCAAGAGATGGTACTTACTTGACGTGCCCATACGGTGATGATGTATATATATATATATATATATATATATATACATTTTGTGTGCTGATGAAAGAACTTGGTCGCGCGGTGCCAAGTGTATATCATCATTGATATCTCACACCCTAGCAGGCAGCAAGTATATATAAGAAAAGACCCGGTACACAGAGACACTGGTATTTACAAAAGAAACTATTATACGTTTGTGTTTAACATGAAATGAAACTCATTTTATATTCTCTTTGGGGGGGTAAGAAAAATCATTATTTTTTTTTTCATATAATGTATTCTTTTTTTTTTTTTACATAGGTCAGTATAATATTTTTACAGTAAAATTTTTATTAAAAATAATATATAAGATGTAAAAATAATATAGAAAACACCTGCAAAATATTTTTTAATGTTATTACTATAACTTATATATTAGGTTAAAAATATTAATACGGAATTTTTAGCTCTAAGGTACAGCAAAAAAAAACATTCCTGCATGAATTTATTCTAATATTTTCAGTTATGACCAGATGAGCTCTATAGAGATTTTTTTTTTCCATAAAACCACAGGTAGGATATATAATATATTTTTTTTCTCTGGCTAGTGATTACCAATTTGCCTGTAGCTGAAGAGTTAAATCCTCCCATTTAGAGACTACGTTTTTTTTTTTTTTTTATTACATCAATGATGATGACTGAGAATTAAATACCTTTCAAATTCCTCAATGATTATAATACAATTCAAAGTTAATTTAAAAATAGTTTTGATGTCTGTTATATAACATATGTTTTTCAATTAACAACTTTATTTTCAATGATTGTTTTTTTTATTATAAAAAATATAAACTTTTTAAACACTAGCTCTAATAAAATTGTAGATTAATTTCTGATATTAAAACTATTTAAAAAAACAAATACTAAATACTTTATACAAATATTTCTACAATTTGATGATATGTCGATTTTATTTTTTGTTGAAAGTAGTTAACTGGAAGAGTTATTACCAATAGAAGTCGATGTAAATAGCTGTGCCACAAAGAAAACGCCTGCACATATGCACTACGCTCTTCCTTTGTTTATTTCAATTACGCCACTAAGTCAAGTCTTTTTTTTTTTTTTTTTTTTTTTTTTTTACGTTCCTATATTGGACCATGTTAACAACGTTACAATAGCAGCTATAGTCCCCAGAGCAGAATCATATACTTCCTCTCTCTCTCTCGTTTTATTCATTTGCTAGCAGACCTATTTTATATAGTAAGACATTAAACCTCGTGGTTTTGCTATTACTTTGTATGCAGTAATATTACAAGAAACAGACGGTATTAAATATATAACAAAAAAGTTACTTTATTTTTAAACATTAATCCTATATACACACCGACAAAAGACATTAAAAAATTATTATACTTTTTGAATTTGTTTATATTAAAAAGAACGGGTTCATGTGAGTATGGTCCATTTGATTGAATGTTCACATAGCAATGTGGCTTAGCATTTTAGTGCAGTCTGCTGGCTTTATGATCCACAACCACAAGGCGTATACAAAGTCTTATTATTGGCTTCATGATTGCGCTTTATGTACGTTCTAACTTTCTTGTACTTAAAAATCATGAATAAAATATTTTATTTCTCAATTCTCAATGTTTCTAAATATTTGATTAAACTCTCTTATATTTTCTCAGACCTTACACAAATAAAAGTTGGGAAAAAAAATTGTTTCAACTTATTAAAATAAAATATAAAAGCTTTTTTATTAATATTATTTTATTTAACTTTTCTTATATATTTAAAATTCTTTTATTCTCTTTTGTGTTGTTTTCTTCAATAATAATATTTTTAGAGATATCGCCTTACGCAAATCTCTTAAACAAATTCAAATCTTTCTTCCATATAATATATCCTCAGGCAATGTGATTTATCTTATATATATCTGAATAATAATAATAATATTTTTCTGAGTTAACTCTCCCTGCTTACTCTCTATATATACATCTTATAATATTATATCTTTTTAACTTTTGCTGTTGCAGATTTTTTTTTTATTCTGGCTCCAGGGAAATGATATTATTGTATAAATCTCCACTTATATATATTACCGCGCCCGCCAATAACAGCTCTATTGTGGATGGAATGAGATTTTCTTTACGTTTATTTCAAGAAACTAAAGGAAAAAGACTTGAAATTATTAATGAGTTGCTTAAGGGTACAAAAAAAAAGTAAAAAAAAAAAAAAAACTTTTGCATATAAAATGAAACAAGAATACTGGCTATGTGTAGAAATGGAGTATATATTAGCTTTTTCTCTTTCTTTCGTTATAAAACTTGACTTTTCTTCTTTTTTTTTTAACATGTTAAAAACGACTCATTTTAATAGAATCTACTTTTTTTATACTATCAAGGGTAAAAGACACTTAAAAAAATAATTTTGAACAATTAAGACACGAAAAGACTTGAGCAGATGGTACATACACTTCTTATCATAAGAAAGTAACGTTGAAAGAATTAAAAGTATAAAATAGACTCATTTCAGTGGCATGTTATAACTCCCATAAGACTAATAAAAACTACAGCACAGTAACTATGAAACACTAGTAGTATTATAGTACAGAGGTATTAGCATCTATATTCTGTTAGGATATTTTTTTAATGAAAAAATTCTTTATTTCTTGATTTCTTTTTTAAGACAGAGGGAGATAGAGAGAAAGAGAGAGAAATGCTCTGATTAATAATCCAAGATTAATTTTGCTACCATTCACTCTAATAATGTAAATGTTCATTTTAACAAACTCCCAAGAGAATTAAAATACAGAGAAATTATATATATAAGCAATGCTTTTATAATATACCTCTTTATTACATTTCCTTTATTTCATGACTATAACAAAATATATATACTTTTACTATAAACTTTAAATACAACTCCCTAACTTCTTATTATATATTTTATATAATAAAGCCGTTGTTATAACGAATTTTGTGATAAGTGATAATTATTTTATAGTAGGCTCATATAAGTAAATAATAAATATGTCGTGACTTATAACAAAAGTTTTTCTCACTGCTGTGAGTAACTTATCACTGTTAAATTATGACGTCATTATAATATTTAAGACAAAAAAAAATGTATGTTAATAATAAAAAGGGAGACTTTATGGTTAAACAAAATACAAATCTATAATAAAATAATACACAAAAGGTTTAACTTTAACACAGGAAGTTAAGTCGCTGCTGCAGTGTAATATAAATTTGTATTATTATTATTATGCATGCGTGACCATTTCGTAAAACACGAACATTAAAAAAAAATCACAATACAATATTGTGCCAACTTTTATTGTAATATAAAATTAGTGAAACAAAATAATGTTTTTAAATTCAATATTTTCACTATTAAATTTTCACTTTATATATTTGTCATATGAGTGGCATATTTTGAAATATATAAAAAAAAATAATATAGAATTGAATTCTTTGGATTTAAAGAGAGAGAGTAATATTTTGTTATTATATTAAAATCATTTTGTAAAGGGGTAGTCCAAGTAAGTAACATCCCCTATGGATATAGTGCACTCGGAATCAACAAAAACGATCTACTATAACAGTTGGCAGATGGCTTCAAGCTTGCAGGCAAAAGCTTATTATATTCCATCTCTGTCTGTCAATCCGTGACATAATGCCATTTCAATAAGTGAAACTTGATCTGTAAAGTAAACTTGATATACAAAAATATATATCTTTGCATTCGTCATTTTATACCATATAGAAATAAGAGATTTTTTTGATATTATGTTTTGTATATGAAAATATTGAAATAGTAAATGGATAAAATAAAAAAGAGAGAGACAGAATGTAATGCAAACAAAACAAAATGATATAATAGTAAAGGGGGGGGGGGTAGAATAAACATAGAGTAAGGACTTTTTTATTATTTAAATTTCTGTTTAAAACAATACTTGTATAAAATATCAAATATTATATTTTAATCCTGACATTGTTCTGACAGTTGCAAAACTTGTAACGTGTTCTTCTTTCGTTTGTTTTATTTTAAAATGACATTAAAATAAACGCGCGTGAATATTTTTAAAGTAAGATACATTTTCATTGATTATTAATAAAAAAATTAATATATTGTAAAACATATTCAACATGCACATGAGAATTTTACTGTCTGTATTTTTTTTTAAATGTAAAAAAGTTTCTTTTGATAAAAATGTAAATAATCGAAATATTCAAAAGAATATTCTTTGATGTAATAATAAAACCCCACATGCTGTAATATCAGTTGGTTCGTTATTGTGTTCTTTTTTTTTTTTACCCTCACAGTGCTCGATCAATCTCCTTTGGGGGAGGGTAAGGAGGGAGTGAACGTCATAAACCCAACAATGGAAAGGGGAAGAATTGAGATGAGTTTAAAAATAATTCCTCTGCCGGACACGAGGAAGAATTGCAATATTTTTCTTCAATCAGCACAAAGTTTTCTTTTTAGATATCTTTTCTTGTATGTAAAATAAATTTATTATATTTGAGCGGAAAAGGTATAAATTTTCTGTATGTTTTGTTTTTTTTATAATATATATACATAAACTCCATGCAATGTGAAAATTTAACTAAAAATAAAACTAAAGAAAATATGATAAAGTGTATTTTTGCTTAAGGTTATATTTATAAGAAATATAAATTGCAATATTATGAAAAAAAATTTAATAATAACAATTTTAGTTCAAATTATGATGAGAGTTATGTTGTATATAATAACAATAGCTCTATTTGATTTATCATACTAATTTACAATTAATTGCACTTAAAACTAACAAGGTTTATATTTCTTTATGATAGTTTATATTTATATATAACAACTTTATAACATTTATAATTTATTAGATATAAAACAATAGAGTACATCTTCTTGATAGTAAAGTGTGAGAAAGTAAACAAATGAGAAGCGAAAAAATAAAAGTAACAATCTTAAATTTTAAATTAAATACTATCCCACGTGGCAAGTAAAAAAAAAAAAAAGCATAAACGGAAATTTGAAATATAAATATGATATTTGTTGTATAACAGATAGTAAAATTATCATGGAGTGTTGTTACTTCGCTTGTATATGAATGAAACCTTACATGTAACATGCAAACAAGTCTACTACTACTAGAAGAGATTACAAGCGTATATAAATGTCACCTAGCAGCCTACTTCCTTTTTACCTACTGTTGTTAAACAAAGTCATAAAATTCTCTCTTAAATAAGATAGTAGTGTACGGATGTGATTTTTTTTTCTCTTATAGTTGATCCTGTGAGGTGTGCAGCATCCACACTGAGAGGAGTTAATCTTCCAGATCTCTGAGAAGAGTTAATCTTACTGATACACAATTCGTCAGAGATATCACGTACTGTAATCTTCCATCTCTCAACTAAATTTAAATCTAATTTGAATTTAATTCTGAATACAAGAATGAAATTTTATTTTATATCAATAAAAATAATTATATTAAGATTAATTTAATCAATTAATTTTTTTATACTTAACAATTATTATTTAATTAAATAAATTTAAATATTTTAAATTATATAATAGGTTACAATGTAAATTAATCTTAATTATATTCAAGAAAAACGTTTATGATCTAACTTTTTATTTTTTTAATCTCCCAATTTAATTTTTTTAACGTTTTTATTTAATAATAATAAGAGATGTTATTTTTTATGATTTCAAAAGTCAACCTGTTTCATTAATATATATATTTTTTAGAACCTATAATATAAATGTTCATATATTTTTTTTAATGTTAAGAATTCTTTGCATCCGTTCATTTTTATAACTACTTTGTTTGGCATGATGAGATTGAAATAAAGAAGGCAAAAATGATAAAATTGGGGGGGGGGAAGGCTCGTGGGGCACGGAAGTTTAGCAATTAAGCTTGGGGCAGGTGACTTGGGGCACCAGAATCGTCCTGCATGCACAGATGTGCTCACCATATGCTTGCAGCTCGCGCCACAACAAAGCTGCTGGATTAATAAAAAAAAGTATATTAAGCTCACTGAGCTTCTTATTGCCTGTTGTTAGAATATTAAGATATGCTAAATTCTGACATTTTTATAACTTAAAATATAGAAAAATAGTAACAATTTAATTATCATGTTATTTTTATTTAATAAAATTATTATTGTTTTAATCAATGATCTTATTTTTCTTTAAGGTACTTATAATTTACCTTTGTTTTTTAAAAAAAAAGTTATTACTTTTTTAAATTATTCAGTAATTGTGTATGATAAAACTATAAAAGTAAGAATTTTAAAATGTTTTTTTAACAAAAAATTATATATTACTTTTACTTTTTTTTTACATTTAAAATGTATGCAAGATATAAATATAAGAAAAATTAAGAGTTTAAAAATATAATTTAATATTTTTGAGCAAGTGCGTGTAAGTTGTCATATCACGCGCTGCATTCCACCATAAAACAAATGAAGGTCCGAACAAAAAAATGACAGCAGCATTTGCATTGTGTTGATAAAACTTACGTGTGAGTGTTCAAAACATTCCTTGCTCTCACGGCTTAATTATGCATGCGAATGCGCAATGAAAACTGCGCATGTTCATCCAAAATATGTAAAATTTTATATAATTATAATTAGAACAATTTATAAAATCGATGTTTATCTTGAAAATAAAAATTAGTCATTCTATCTTTGTGTCTTATAATTACTCAATTATTTAAATAATTCAAGTGTTTCTCATTAGCAGTTGTAACTTTTTTTAAAAGTATTTTTACTACACCAAGATATTAAAATAAAAAAAAACTGTAGCTGAAGAGTAAATTTTAATTTAAAGAAGTTATTACATCCTGGCTATAATCAAATATGCAATTTTTTTATTATTTAAATGTAAGAGTATTAAAATAAAGGGGTAAGTATATTAAGGATTTGGATAATTAAAGAGTCTATGTACAAGAGTATTACTTTTCATCAGTAATTTGATTCTTATGTCTAATGCAGTTTCAAATTTATGTATGAGTCACCTGTTCCAGACAGAGGGAGGAGAATTGATATTGTTGCAAGTGAATCATCTTCAGGATGAGTGAAGGCTGGCTTGCGTCAAGTCAGACTCCAGTAAGTGCTAGGGGGGTAGACAGATAGACAAACCACAATACACATGTCACCCACCCCGGGGGGTACTATCACCAGTCTACCTTATTGTACAGCAACGTGTTTAGTTTGAAATTATATTGAATTTGACCTTAGTTTTTTTTTTATATCTCAATTGTTCTAATATTATATTACCTTTCACTAATAAAGTTTACATTGACAAAGTTTGAAGGTTATTTTCTACAAATTGATCTAAAAGCCTTGGCCCACAGACTAAAACAGATCAAGACATATGTCAGAGTGACAAATCTTTAGTATGAAGAGTGACACTTTCCAAGCTCCTTCATCTGACTGACAGCTCTGGGGAGATTTACCACAGATTTCATCTTGCTACATCTCTTGACTATAGCCCCTTGTACATCTTTTTTAACCCCCTCTTGAGAAACATATAAACTTTTAAAAAAATATGGAAAAAAATATATAACTCTGGTGTGTCTGTTTGTCTAGACTTTTAAAATGATCAGAAATATGGTCGAGTTTATGATAAAAAAAAAAAAAAAAAAAACAGAAATTACTTAGAAATTTTACCACTTAAAAAGATCTACTGCTTGATAACTAATACACAAAATACTGTGAAAATTCAATTAATATAAATTAATTTTTTCTAATTGATTCTTTGAATTTATATTCTAAGAATATTAAATATCAAGTATTCGTTTCCTCATTTTCGTCATCCTAAGTATTTATAGTCGTAATGTTAGGCTGCAGACAGGCGGGGGTGCTTAGTTTACTGTTGAGAGTGAATCTCCCCCCACATATGCATTGAAGCTCCTGCTTGCTTGCTGGCTACACTAAAAGAGTTTACATTCAAGTGATACTTTAACAATGTTTATCCGAACGTCGCGGCGCCATGTGGAGGATGGGGGAACACATGTGAACCAAATCTGCGGGGAAAACAGAACACATTCCCTGGCGCCTCTCCATATAAGAAAATGAACAACACCTTCAATATAGATAAAAACGTACATTAGCTTTTTTTACTGAAAGTAGTAAAAAAAATATATATATCTTTAAAAATAAATGTATATCTTTTCCTTTTTCTTTCCTACTTCACAAAAATCGAATAATAAATTATAACAACTTTTAAAAACCACTTGAACATTGACATAAGACTAAAGAAAGCTTCTATTAAAAAATGTAAGAAAAAAAATAGATATAAAGATAAAATTTATAATTACTAACAAAGGATTGCATGAGCAAAAATAGTTATATATAAAAAAATATGTATATTATCGCATTTAAGTAAAAAAATAACATGATAGGTATAATATTTAAACATTAATTAGTCAAAAACTAGAAAACCGGAACTTACATATATTTTTCTTTATATATTATAATTCTTATACAACTGGCATGGCTATTCATTTTGTATTTCCGGTAAATATATTTTTTTGCAATGTTAAATATTATATAATCATAATAAAAACGTTTCAATGATTGGCTTATAAAGGTTTATAAGATCTTTAAAGTTTAGACATTATATTCCCTCACCTGTAAGTCAACTGACCAATTGCTAACCCCCATAATAATAATATTGCCTCGAGTTGTATGCGTGCGTGACACTGGGGGGTGGGGGTGAAATAGTACATAACATTTGGTATTCCGTAACCCTTGCACGCGCAAACATTCACGTAAATATTTTTCACCCCCACCCCCAACTATTTTTATTACTAAAATATTAAGTGCTTTTAAAAGCTTCAAGATTTCTTAATTTAAATAAATATTATTATAATAAAAAATTGTAATTATAAGCAATACCTTTTAAGGTTTTGATTCTAATTTGGGACATGAAAGTACATATCGATATAAAAATAATAATCAATATAATTTGTGTAATAAATAATATTTTTGATTATGTTTGTAATTAAATATACAAGGTACATAAGTTAGACTTTTTTATTGGAACAGGATTTAATATAAAACTGGTTTTTAAGTTGATTAAAAATTGTTATATGTGAACTATAATTTAGATACGTTTAATAAAAGCTAAAAGTATATTACACACAGATTCATCAACATGAAACTTTTTTTTTTTTTTTTGCATGTTTATAAATTCAGTCACTTTGCATCACGTACACTCGTCGCTTTGGAAAATTTCCCTCTTTCAGCCTTGTTAATCACTATGCCCTGTGTTATTATTATGGGGCTTGGTGATTAACAAGGCTGCAAGGGGAAATTTTCTGAGGCGACGACTGTACATAGATGATGTACACAGTTGTTGTAGTAATGATGTTTAGGGAAGCATTTTCACTCGAGTTTATGAATGAAGTCAAATAGTTGCTTGTACTTTACTTACATTTTTAACCTGAAAAATTCTGAAATTCGGGTTTTTTTGAAATTTGAAAAAATAATATCCAAACCTCATCAACCTAGGTCAGATGTGTAACATATGTGAAATTCATCAAAATCTATTGACCTCGTCCATTTCCTTGTTGATTAGTCTTGGTTTTAACCCTTATAACAGTTCTTTACAGTTATTTAATTTTGTTGAATTAAATTAATTTAACTACTTTTATCTAAATTTAATATTTGTTAAATTATAATTATAATGATTTGAAAGAAAATTAATAAAACAGTATAACAAATTTTTCTTTAATAAATTATTAATTTCAGTTACTTTGGAGTTAATGAAAATTTCTGTCAGTTCGAAATTTTAAATTTCAAGCATTTTTTAAATTTTTATCACTTATGATTTAAGGAAATCCAAAGGGGTTGTATCCTCACAACATCTTCATTTCCGATTTCCATCTACAAGACTTATACTTCAACTTTTATAAAACTGGTAAGATATATTCACTTCAAACTTTGCAACCAAAGATGGCGAGTTGAAATTAAATCAAGGTGCGTCCCGAAGGCTATAAATAAACATTATTGTTCACGAATTCCTAGCATTACAAGATTCTATTTTCTATTTTAACACAAGTTCATTGAATATTGTTCGGGAATTTTGAAGTGTATATTTTTTACACACGCAAGCTATACGCCATTTCACATATATATACACTTTCCTATATATAATATATATTATTTTACTAAAATTAATTACTAGCTTGCTTTACATAAAGAGATTGCGTGTAAGTATAGCTTTACATACATTTTTCTCAATATGATTTCCTGACAAAAATTATTCCATGATAAAAATGTCCAATTACTTTACTAGAAAATAATAAAAAAAAATAAATAAATAAAAAAATCATTCTTAATTTTTTTTTATATAATAATAGTGATAAAACTCATTTTCTTTATTCATGTATTTAATATCATAATAATAAATAAATGCTATAATTTTGTAATCTTCTGTGAATAAAATTTTTGTATTTCATTAAAATTATTATTATTATAATACTTTCAACAATCATGCACTATAACATAATAAATTGAATATAATGTAAATTGAATTATCTATTAATGCAGCATATTTGTCAATCTTAAATAATAATCAAAAACACAATTAGGTTATATAATAAAATTACTTAAATAATCATATATCATGTATATAATTATTTTTAAAATTAAGTTTTTATTAAGATTACAATATTAAATTAAAAAGCAATTGTATTTGAAGCACATGAGACGCGATAGTTAAGTTGGATGATAACCAAGTGGGAGATATTATAGTTGTGAGAGATATGAAATAACGTGACGATGGGGACACAGCTGCGAAATTGGCAACGCAAAGTGGAAACAACCATTTCGAGGAGTTTAATCGGAGGGTGTAATATCTGGAAATTATACACCTAACTCTGTGGAATTACGTGTATTAGTGTATTGTTTTTAGTAGTGTCATTCAACATAGAAATAAGAGGGAACAACATTTTTAAAAGTGTAATATATTTAACGTGAATGTCAAAAACTACCACAATACTAATTTTTAACACCTATGTACACCTATACATTATATATTTTCTCCACCCTATTACGTCTGTCATCTGTGTCTAACTATAATACTTTATATTGTAACAACCCAGCTCTTCATTCGAGCTCTTCTTCCCATTCTGTTTAACCCGTTTCCTGCCTGCCATATAAAGGGGACTCTATGTGTGTTGTATATACTAATATAATATCAACCCACCCACCTATATATACCAGCTGCAAAAGTTCCCATATCGAAAACCTATACCACCCTATATATATTTCTACTTTACTTACTTTTTTGTTTATAACAATATAATAAGATACTAAAAAATGAATACTCGATTGATAAGATTGGATGTGATAACAGAGATTTTACTGAAAAAATTTATTCTTTCTCAATCGTCTTTGTCGGCCTTTCTTTATATTTTTATAAAACACCTTTTCAACAATTGATAGTGATACTTTTTTCTGTAAAATACTTTTAAAATAGAAGTGCTACTGTCACCACAATTTCACACACACACACAAAATATACCTGAAACAATTTCATATAAGCACCCGAGCGTAAAAGCCACCTGTTTTTTTATATTACAGATTTTTTTTACAATATTATTTAATGTTGTCTATGGATGTCACCAAATTTTGTGAAAAAAAAATATATATATATATATAAAAATTGTTCTAAAGATGACAATCAGATAGAGAGTGGAAAATTATCAGCTTGGAATGAATGCTTTTTTTTATTAAAACCACTTTTAAAAAAACAGATACTTTTTTATGGAAACCTATAGACGTGCAGTGTCATATTACGTTGCTCATTGGAGTGCAAACTTACCCATAATAACGTAAAGGTGTTTGCCTAGTTATTTTTTTTATATGGAATTTAAAACGCGGAACGAATTAGACCAGATATATTATAAAACGTTTTGCTACAGCATGTAAATTTAGCTTTAAACATTGCAAAAGGGAAAGTTGCCAATACAAGCAAGAATAGGGATGCCACCCCTTCAAAACTGAAAAGAAAGAATTAAGTTCCTCAAGTATTATAAGTTCTTAAAAACTCTACTTTGATTCATTGGAACACTCTTTACCCTTTTTTTTTACTTATAGCTGTCAAACTTTATAGTTAAATTTAATACATTTTTCAAAAAAAATAAAAAAAAACACTTTTACATTCTTCTTTTTTTACATTTCTTAATTCTCAAAGGATTATTTTCTACCATTAATTAGTAAGAAATAATAAAATGTCTAATTTAAAAAGAAACTTATAGAGCTTAAAATATAAAACACAAAATAAATGTAATAAAAATATATAAAATTTTCTGTTACTTTTATGTAAAACACCTGAACCTTTTATTATAAAGTAAGTTGCGTTTTTTTTTTTACCATGCAGTGCAGTAAGTCAAAAGGAACATCCGATGGTTTTGTAAGACTGAAGGAAATGCTCGCAACAATAGATAATATATACAAGCTGTATTAATTTAAAGCATATAGAATAAATTTATTATCATGGTTACTTGTTTTTTTCTTGTATCTTGTAATAGGAAACATGGGAAAATTATATTTACATTTTATGATTTAAATGTGAAATAAGATAATATTTATAACTTACCAAAAAAAAAATATATATATATAATAAAGAGACGTTCCACAATTATAAATAAAATTGTAAATGTTAAAAAAGTAACAAAAACATGCATCTTAAAGAGAATAAGAAATTTCATTAACGTCATCTGTAAGGTAGATTTATTCTTCGTAATTTCCTCCAGCGGGTTTCACATCTACCCCTAGCTATACATTGCAAGACTGTAGGGCTGTTTATTCGAGCTGTCAGCTTGTTACAAAGTATTAACAAAATTAAAGCATTGCATCATTTTCATAAGGATTATACATAAATATATTCTTATAAAATAATAGTTATAAAAAAAAAAATAAAATAATTTATTGTCTTAATATATTATAAAACAAGTAATTTGAATCTATTCTTTATTTTTTTTTTTCAACCCCGTATATAAGATATTAAATTAACCATTATATTATATATTAAATAGCACAATAATATTCTCATTATAAAATCTTATTACTATAGTATAAAAATAATACCATATATATAGGGGCACCTCCATGATGTATTGTACATTACTTTAGAAAAAAACAATTGATGATATTATATTTATACGCTGTGATAAAATCTGGTTTGGATATCACATTGGATTCTGTTACTCTCGTTTAATAAGATTTTTTATATGCCCATAGTCTGTTTGTCAGAATTATTTTACATTCATACATTTACTGGCATTTGTATTTCATTTTTTCCTCATAAACATTTCTTTTTGAAAAAAATAATATTGTTTCCATATAGTTAATCATATTAAAAAATGAACGAATTGTGTATTTTTGGTAAATAACATAAACATGTTTTTTTTACCGACGTCTCTCTTTTTTCTAAAAAAATAAATATAACGTAATTAGTAAACACATATTTAATTTTTTTTATTGATATATTAATTTTTAGCTTTGATGTTCATATAACAAAAAAAAACTGGTATATTTATAAAAATATAACACAATATTCATACATAGTGCTTTAAGTTGCCATCACATACATGTTGTAATACAACTCAATCAAATGTAATAATTAATTTATCGAAATCTAATGAAGACTTTAATTAAATATGAAAGCTTTTACATCGCGAGAGACGAATATGTGAACATTAAATTACTCAAAGTGAAGTTATGTTGTATGAAGTATAATATTGTTCAATATAGCTCTGCTGTCTGTTTTAGTTATTACTCCCATATAACTTTACAGTGGGAATTAAAGTTTTATTATTTGTAAGTCTTGTTTACCCAGAGACATAAATCCCAGAAGTCCTCTCTTTTTCATTGTCCTGTCCGAGTGAAAAAAAAAAAAAAATGAAAAGGGAGGAAAAATTAATTTGATATTTAAAAAAAAAAGACCACTGTCTTTATGATATCATTTTTTTACCAACTTACTTTTTACTCGTCATCCTATGATTACCTTCATAAGGGACCTTAAAATTACATTGTATATACCATCTCCAGGACGAGTAATATTAGTGTCCTTACATTAATTATTAAAAAACATTTGTTGTTTAAAAACTCACTTAACAACATAGAGTAGGAAGTGTATTAAGGGAGCGAGGAGAGAAAATTGTATTTTTACATAAACTCCCTAATGTATAGTTGTTTTAACACACAAATGGATTAATTTTATTTTATTTTTTCTTTAAAAAAGGTAAAAAAATAAAAAGCGTATAGCAGCAAATATTATTAAGTAATGAAAAGGAAAGTGATGGCTTGTCATTAGATTTTGTGTAATAATGTAATTCTCTATTTGTGCTGAAGAGAAGTGCTCTATTAAGAATTTGATCACTGCTGAAAGCATTTTCAAGGAAGCTGACAAAATAATCTAATCATGTGTTCAAGAAACCATGGTAAAATATTGTAGCTATATTATAACGATGATGATTATTATTTTAGTTATTTAATGACCTTTCCATATACCATTCCATTTACAGTGTGATAATACCAACATGATCTTTCTGTGACCTTACAATATCAATGCGATATACCGAACAGCTGACATTTTCACTGTTAAGGTAACAACTTTATACTGCCCTCTCTGATATAGCAATTAACAAAATATAAAACAATGATAATAAAAATTTATGATTATAGATTAATATAGAAGGGGAGGGGTGGGAGACTTATGGTCCGTGTCAAAACTGTGGTGTGCGTGTATAATAATTATTATATCAAAGTAAAAGTTTTTAACGCCACGATTATTTTTTGGCTATAATCGTAAATTCAATTTAAAAATGGAGAAAAGGTATTATTTTTTTATTGAAGAACCTCGAGTTACGAATTGTTCATTTTTTCTAGCTTTTTGGACCCTCTAACATATATACCTAAAATCGTACTGCAAAACAATATGACGTCATAATCATGTTACGCATTTCCTTATAAATGCTATTTTTAAAAATGTTTTATGATGTTAAAATGTGACTATCATGATATCAAAACATTTTGCAACACAATTTTAAGACTCTTAAAGGATTGCAAAAAAAAAAATAAATAATAATAATAATAATAATAATAATAATAATAACGGGGTCCTCTATCCAAATATATACAATAATAATGATGAAGTTTGCCCATTAAAAGAAGTGTAATACTGTGATGTGTATAGATTCGTAATTTTTAAAAACCTCCAAACATATTGTAATCTGATGATGATTAAAGTACAATTTAATAAATTAAAGTAAAATTAAATGCTAAAGCTCAATTAAATAAATGTTAGCAATAAAAATAGATGGATACAGTAAATCAACGTCTTAATAAAAATGTATTTTGATTTACAAAGTGGTGACGACGCGATTGTGGCGGTGAAGATGTCTTGGGGGAAGTCGAGACAAATGCTGCTCAGTTAAGAGACAAGCGAATTCCTCTCAGAAGATTTGTAGCTCGTGTCACGAGTCATTTAGCGACCATCATGCAGCGCGCGGATGACGGATTGCTGACCTTTAGGGGGACTATTAAGACAATGGTGAAATGTACCAATTTCCGACTGCATTCTCGCCCTCCTCATTTTCAGACTCATCAGACACTCTTTTAATTTACTTCCCTTCACCAAATTCCCTGCAAGTTTATTCGCGTAAACATTCTTTTATAGACTCCAAACTGGCATATAAAAAAAAAAAAAACATTTTATTTTTCTTTCCCTTTCATTGTTTTTAACATTTTTTTTATGTGAGACCTTTTTTAGTATTCATTATAAAAGAAATTTCTCTTTCATTTCATTAGTTAGAAAGAAATATTTTTTTTTTTCTTTTTTGAAAAATTTCAATTGAGACTGATGTTTGATTAACTCTCATTTTTCTTTTTCTTGATATAAAAATATCTGAAACATTCAAGCAATTTTTTTTATTAATACAGTAAAAGAAGCAAGATAACTTGTTTTAATTAATCATGAAAAGTTAGCTCTGTAGACTAAGATGGAACAGGAAGACAGATATTACTTCCTTCTGTAATTGGATTAACGAAGAACTTAATAATTTTTTCTCCCTTCTTTTTGCATTTCATTTCTTTTGTATTATATCTTATAAAATATGTTAATCAATATTTTATTTCTTTTTAAATAACATCAAATCTAATTTTTTTTATATAATATTCAATTTTATACAATCATCATGGAAATGTCATTATAAACTTGTTTTTTTGATTTCTGACAAGGGTGTTGGCAATTTATGCAAAATAGTAAAAATAAAGAGGAGAAAGAGCAGAGCAAGAGCGACAAGCAATTTTGTCTGCAGAATTGGCTGTGTGATGACAGTCAAATATAAGCAAAACTCCCCCCCCCCCTCTCTCTCTCTTTCTCTCTCCTGCCTCTTTATCTGGGAACTCGCGAGTTGAAATCAGATTTTCTCCTCCTCCTCCCAACAGAAACACTTCAAGCTTACAGTTTCATTTCTTTTCTCAAATCAAATTTTCTACATTGTTGATGTTCTTTTAAAGTATTATAAATATAAATTTTCATTTTTCTTAAAACGCTAACTTTAAATAAAATTATAATTCTTTTAAAATAAATAGCAGAATATTATTTCAAGTAAAATTTAATATAAATTTCGTTTTTAAAAACATGAAAATCTTATTACTTTTTACCATGAATGTACAAAATGAATATAAAATAAAATTGATATTTTTACAGTCACAGATTACATGTCACTATATAATATGTCATTTGAACTCGAAATTATTTAAATAACGATCACAAACTTGATATATAAAGCTAAAGATTTCAATCTAATTTTTTTTTTCTGCAGCAAAAAATTGCTGACAGCTCAGATGATGGCAATAAAAACTCATAAGATTTCAATCCATTTCCATAAATAGACACTAAACTCATCTTTTACCATTTCATAAATGTCAAATGTCCTTTTGATCAGACGAAATAATTATTATGATTAAAATTTTTACTTTTAATTACATCAATAAAACATGATACTCGCGGAGTGTTGTGATAAAGTCAAATGTTGAAGTGGTATAAAATGGATGAGGGCCACTTCGCGGAGCAATTGAGACAGCCAGAAGTCTTTATCTAATAGTCTCCCCTATAACAGTCGGAGGGATTTCCTTGACTTTTTTTTTTTTGTTGGATTCGTGCCACCCACCCCCGCCTCGCCACAACCCACAGTGCCACTTGTTGCTCGCTCCAGCATCCGTTATATATCTAAACAGTCGTACTGACCACTCCCAACTAATGTAAATGTACAGTGCTTTGCAGATCAAAATTCACATGTTCATTAGCTTCTGCATTGAGAATTGAATTACTTAAAATAAGACAAAAAAAAAAGGGACATTTTCAAGGATTAAGGGAATATATTGTCATAGAAATATTTAATTTAATTCTTAAATAATAATAAGATTTAATATTGAAATTTTATGTATCATAATGTACTTTAATAAATTTTGAGGATAAAAAATATGTTAATTATATAACCATGATCCATGAAAATATTGCCAGGTTGCTTTAAATTGTATAACATAAATACATAAATAAGACCTGAAACACCTAAGTAAGTAGGATTAAATACATATATTTTTTCAATTACAGTACAAATTTGCAGGTGAAAAATTTATCAATTTATCTAGCACTGTACGTCATCAATAAAAATAATAAATTTTAAAAGAAAGAAAAAAAAACATGCTTACAATTATTTCATTTAAATTAAATTGTATTATAACATTTGAATGACAGTTGATCAAATGTCATTTAAAAAAAATATATATTTAATGGAGTGTATAAAATTTGAAAGTTGTTATTATTTAGCTTTTAGTTTACATCTCGCCGCCCTGTAATCTTCTTCGTACGTGTGATTGTAATCTCTTTCATCATTGCATTCAAGTTTGACAGGCGCGTGGACCGCCATGTTGGCTAGCATGACGTGGTGCTTATCACAGAGAGAGAGAGAGAGAGAGAGAGAGAGAGAGAGAGAGAGAGAGAGAGAGAGAGAGAGAGAGAGAGAGAGAGATAAAAAAGGGGTTGTTTAAAATAAAAGTAGGGTGTGGTGTACGGAAGGAGTCTGCTCAATATTATGTGGGTAGACAATGGTAGTATGAGCGTAAGACCAAAGAGAAGTTTGCTAAGGACAAAAGCATTGAAACATACAAGAGTAGTTCATTGCTTGTTACAAACTATCATTATTACATCCGACTGACTTTATACTTATTATATACAGAAGAGACACAGCGGGGTTGGTTGTACGCCTGCTGCTGCTGCTATATTTAGTTCATAAAAGGAAAAAAAGAAGGGGCAAAGAGAGGAGATTATAGCATCTGATTTAGAAAATAAAAGTATAGCCACGTGAACTTTTTAAATTGAAAAGGGATATTATTATTTTTTTTTCTATTCATAATAATAAGCTATAAAATATATTATGTTAAAATTTTTAATGTAAATCTATAATTATAATAATATATGTTATAGTGCATATTATTAATAATAGTTAGTAATATAACAATAAGCAAAACAAGTATAATACCAGTTGGATAATACCTTGTAATATACTGCATGCATGAGATTCGTTGTTATCAAAAAATGTAGCTTCTTTTTGTAAGAATAAGAATTGAATATAAGAGGGGGTGATGAAAATGTTCAATGAAGCCTGGTGGTAAAAACGACACCCCGTAGAGTTTTAAGTATCATCACATATATATATGAATACAGTAGGTTAAATCAGTACGCTTGCTCGCCTTCTAATGCTACTTGTGTGTGACATACAACACATTCGACATTCATTGTACCCTTCGTACAAAATACTTCACGATGACACCGACTATACAATCACATATACCAGAATAAAAAAAAAAAGACGAGAAGCTTTTACAAACTGAAAATGTATCATTCTTTAGAAAGAAAAACCACCCTCTTCTTAATGTAATGTAGCTCACGTAATGAGGGATCACAAAGAAAAAAAAAAAAATCTATTCAAATATTTCGCGCTCAACCACGCTTTTTTTTTTTTTTTTTAGATCACGCCTTATGACAAGCCGACATAAAATTCTCCAGGTGATTCAAAATACAAATATTTGAACTCCCCAAAGAGAGAGAGATGCAAAAAAAAAAAAAAAATACTTAGAAACACTCAAATACAATAAAAAGGATGAACCAAATTTTGTCAACCAAGAGACGCGATTACGAAAAACCAGACCGACTGGATGTTTCACGCTTTTGCAATCATTTTCAAACTGTAAAAAGCATTTCTATCCTAACACTTATAAGTAAAAAGCATACCAGTAGAGATTTCCTATCTTTTTTTTTTCTCCCGTACTTATTATTATTTTCAACGTAACAGCTGCATGCTATTCTTTGTGAAAGAAAAATATATTATTATTATTATTATTTTTTAACAAAGAAAAAAATATGATACGTTTTATATATAAAAAGATATTCTATTATAATATATTTGTAATTCTTTATAAAATATATTTTATAGAATTTCATAAAATTTTGTTGTAATAAGAACAAAAATTATATGATAAAAATGATTTGACAGCATTAAGGGTTGTATTTTAAAGTAACTTTTTTAGAGATAAAATAATTTTTGCATGAAAGGGAAAAAGTTGAAGTGCGTGATTTGCGTGCTCTTGAGAGTGCGTGTGTATGAGCTGACTTGACGCGGCTTCAATTTTCATAATTGTAAATTTTCAAAACTACCACCACCATCACCTTCTAAATGTCTGCATCACTCTCAATAATATATCAAATTTACAATCTGAATTATTAACTATATATACAGATAATTTAAAGCGTCAAAATATTAAAATTTATGTGTATTACTCTCTCTCTCCTTTTTATATTATATATTTTCTATACTATTATAATATTTGCAAAAGGCAAACGTTTTTGAAGAACTTATAAGCTGTAACTTTTATGCAGTTACATGCAATGCTACAAGGGGCGTATTTTTTAATAATAAAATATTATATATATGAGTTATTTATAATATGTGTGTGGTCTGTATGATATAATAATACAATGTTTTTCATATTTTACAATGACAACAACATACGGCTTACTGGTTTCTCTATCTCTGTCTCTCCCCTCCAATTTTTATGTTATGTTATATATATGATAACTGCTACCTATCTCTAAACCTACTTTTTTATATTATAAGCCTAAAGGCTCGTGCCTCAACACATACATTTCATTTTACTATTACATATATATAGGGTGATCCATTTAAATCAACTATAACTGCACAACAGCCCTCCCATATAGATTCTAACTTGTATGTTTGGAAAAGGTATTATTCCTTTTTAAGTATTTCTTTCTGTTAAAAAAAAATTACAATGCTTACATAACAGGGGGTATATCTGTATATATAGTACTGTTACTATTATATTGGAGGGTGAAAAAAAAAAGAATAACAGAAATAGGGGTGGTGTAGATCTTTTTAGTAATGCCAATTCAAAAAAATATTGAAGGGATTGCTTTTATTATATTGGGGTTGTTAAAAAAAATAATACACACAAAAAAATTAACTTTTTTTTTTATATTATGTCAAATGTTTTGTAACAGTTGACGTTTTGCGTGGTGGGTGATATAAAAATAGTAACAAAAGCAAGTCGTTTTTTTTGTATATTAAAATAGTAGGAGGACTCAAAAATTTTGACATCTAAACTATTGTATTTTGGTGACAATGTTGATACCTATTTTGTTGGGAAGTTAGTGGAAGTCAATCAAGACAGTGACGAGTCAAGCTTGTCAATCATATAAAAATATACGTGAGTTAAAAAAAAAATGATCAATATTCAATGTAGTTACGCATCAATTACTTTATACAAAGATTTTAATATTTTCAACACTGAATAACAAAAAAATACAGTTTCTTTTATTGTACTTTTTTTCGGTCGTTCATTTAATTTTCTTACATTTTTTAGACATCTTGTCGCAAATCCGAGTGATTTATTACTATTAACGGTGCTGCTCTCAATGCAAGGGGCATCAGAAAAAGCTTTTTTACATGCAAAATGAATGGAATATTATATGTAGGGTCATTCACTGAATGACATAAATGTACGAAAGGAAAAAAAAGTGAACACTCATGCAAAAAGTAACAGAATCCAGAAAACTTTTGCGATATAATATAAATAAGTGACATTTCGAAGTATGACAATAAAAAATAGCTGACTCATGTTTCCAGCTGAATTTTTTTTAATATAATTTCTACTTCCTCTTTTTGATATACAATAAAAGGTAAATGATACCTCACTGGCTTTTAACTTTTTTACTATTGAAATGAAATTTCTTACAAAAAAACAAACTAGTTCTACCGTTTGCTCTATAATTCATCTTACTATTAGTTCTATTTTCTGTTAAAATTTGTAATAATTTATTTATGTTAAGAAGAAATTCTATTGAAACGCTTGGTTTATTATTTAATGGAAAAGTATATTTTTTATCAAAAAAATCTAGCATTTTTTAAAGTTAAATAAACTGAATAATTTTATTAGTCAGTTGACAAATATTAAAAAATCTTTACGTTTCATTAACTTTATCTTGACTAAATTTTTATGAAAAAAATTTACTTTCCTATTGATTATTCAAGGATTAAAAACAAATAAATAAAAATAGAAAATATAAACAGTGTGTCATATACACCGAATGCATGCTATTACTTAAAAAATATATATAGTGGCGGTCGAAAGAGTGGTTTTCTGGAAGGAGTCATCGTAGAAAGTTCCATGTTCCATAGCCCATTATATAATAGACTTCTGACGACGAGCTGGTTACATTGGACTGATTACTGAACCTTCTACAATGATTCCTTCCACAGAAAAATACGTTTCAAAAACCAAACCTCCGACCACCACTGCTTGAATGCAAATAAAAAAAATGTTGTATTGATAAACTGAATGTTCTATGGAGTGTGGACGTACCTATCCATCATCATGGTTCCTCCACGGTAGGAGTAGGAAGGAGGCCTGAAAAAAATGAGTCGGGATTCGAACCTTAAAATTGTCATAAACAATTCGTCTATATAATAAAAAAAAATTACACATAATATAATATATATAAAAAAAAACATTCATTACAATATTAATTAATGAAAAGGTGGTATACCATTATAATTTTATAAAAAAAAATATTATAAACCTTGTTTGATTTTCCACATCGGTTGTTAAGACGTAGGAAAATGAAGGGGTGGGAGAGGGAGGGGTGGGGGGTAGTTTCTCTCAAGCAGTCGGAACGTCTTGAGTTACTAATTCAGCCCTGAGAATATTACCACATGTATGCTAAATCTTATGAAATCTCTACCCCAGCATTACACTGGCTTGATAATTATAACTTGTGAAGGGTAGAAATGTTGTTGCTCAAGAACGGGGATTAAGGTTTCTTGTAAGATATACACGTGTAAGGGGAAATGGATTTAGATGAAGAAAATATTGTATACAATATGAATTACTTTTATAAAAAAAAAAAATAAAATTTTTAAAACCGGAAGTATATCATATTGTTGTTTTAGATGTTTTATGTAAATATAATTTCATATTATGATAAGTATTAACACATGTATGTATTATATATGATGATACATTACTGTGTTTATAATATAACAAAAAAAAAAAAAAAAAAGTTTAAACTTTGGAAGTACAAAAAAAATGTATGTAAAAATTAATTCTAGTAAAATTTATTACTGACATCTTAGAAAAAAAAATATTTATAAACAGATGCGAAGTGGTTAAATAAACATTGAAATGATTTATTAAGCTTTTAAATTCGAATTTTTTAAAGATTAGATCAAGACATAGAAATGCAATTATTTAACATAAAAATTATAACTTTAAAACAAATACCTCCGAGTTATTTTTTTTTTAAAAAAATAAAATAATTTTACGACAGGATTTGGTTACACAAATATATTATATTTATTGTATAGTAATTTGATTTATGACTGCGTGTATTGCAAGTTACTTGCCAAAAAAAAATATAAAAAGTTGTTAGAATTGGATGTGTAAATCAATAGGCAATTATTGTTGAGTGGTAAAATGAGTAACTCTGCAAATACACGCACATTGAGTCATACATACTAACAATCATAATATTTTGATGCAATTTTTCTTTTATAAAAATCTTTATACAATTTCACCTTTTTTTTCTTTAAATGAAATTTCTTTATGAAGTTATAATAACTCATTTACAATATATTGCAATAAGAGTCGTCGCATGCTATACACGGTAAGAATGTTGAACCTCATCACGTTAGATTCCCCGTGGCGAACAAATCATTCCTCACGAACTCGCGAGACTTCCTTTCTTTTCCGACACTAGTGGTTATTTTTCCCTTCTCCCTTCAACTGTTATCTGCACCCTCTCTGGATCCCACGCACCTCTTCACCTTGCGGTTCACCACCTTTCGTGTCTCCCTCTCTCTCAACATGGACTTACCAATAAGCTACCGTCACCTTTGCTCTACAAATCTTAGAAACCTTATTACCACACCTAAATATTATTTATTATTTTCTTAGAATTTGTAAAAAAATATATTCTGCATGATTTTCTTTATTACATTTTTAAATAGAGAACTTCGATTTATGTATTCTGAATTTCTTTTATACTTTTTGATTATATAACACCATGCTGCAAAACGCTATGACGTCATAGTTATTCAAATATTTAAAAATGCAAGCACAAGAAATGATGTTGCAGGACTGTGACGTCACAGCGTCTTTCCTCTCGATTTTGAGAATGCTTTGGGTTAAAAAAAAAATCTGAAAAAATTACAGTATATTTTATATAACTCAAAGTTCCCTGTCCAAATATGTAATACAAAAATTTCATGCAGGTTATTCATTTGATAATTTTAACTTTTTTTTATTAGTTATTTACGATCGAATCATTCGTTGATAAGTAATGATATAAGTGCTTGTTTACTGTAATTTAATGGTGCTAAGAAAATCACCTTTTTTTACACGACAGGAGAGAGTGATGGACGGGTCAGGTATAAAGACAATCACAACCTTTAGAGTTTTCAGCTGCTACCTAATTATTACAATTAAATTAAATATAACCTGATTTTTTTCTTCTCTCTCTCTCTCTTTCTTAGCAATCACAGGTATAATATATATTTTTTATATATCTATTTCCTTTTGTCTTTCTTTCCCAGGCTATCATTTTAAAATTAGATAAGAATTATTAGTTAAAATGTAAATAATATATTATTACATAATAAATAGTTAAAATACAATCTATGATATAGGAATAAAATTGTTATAAAAAATGATTTTGAGGTATTTTATAGAAATAAATTGGAATTTTAATTGTAACAAAATGTTATTTCTCACACATTTATTATAAAAAAAAATACTATTATATTATAAATTCCTGAATGCAGAATTAGTCAGCTCTTGTACTTTATTTCCCAGCACTTGAGTGGCGGCGGCGGGTCAAGAGAGTGACGTCACTGATCTTGGTAAAGCGGAACAGGTTTTTGCTCACTCTCACTTACTGACAGAGCACATGGATCGAGAAGCGGGGAGAGTGGTCATTCGGTTTGCCGGCCCATAGACGCCGCACTGACCGCCAAATGCGCATCCATCAGTCCCGCGTTTTTTTTTTTTTTTTTCTCACTATAAATTATATGACTTGCTTCCTTCGCGCCTTGTAAAAAAAAATATATATTACAAATACTAACTCGTCATATAAACTTATGTATTTTATTGCAATACAAATTTAACATAAAAAATGTATATATAAGAACATTAAAGTCAACTTTTATTATTAAAAGAAATTATCTTTAAAAAAAATAAAGATAAAAATCTTGTGAATGCTAACAAAAAATAGCAATGAGTTAATTTATGAGTAATATAAATACCTATATATATAGTTTTTGTTTTTAAGAAATCAACCTTTTTGAATGTCGCGCCTTTATTGTGCTCTTAAATCGTCACTTATTTTGTATTATTATAGGTATTTACAGCTTCAGACTAAACGTTGCATGTTTCTGCTATGTAATTACTGCAAGTTTAATCAATGCTTTACTAAGGCAATTGTAATTGCATATTTATGTACGTATATAACCTGTCAGACAATTGTCTGACTTGTTCTTAAAGGTCACTTTGAGATTGAAATACACAAAACAAGTTAATAAATTTTAATTCAAATTAATAAAAATACAAAACAGGTGAAATATAAAATTTATATTTCTTAAAACAAAAATATTCTGACAGAAAAATTTGCGTATATTTTTTTTTTAACAAACATATAAAACATTTTATATAAAAAAAATTCTTTCAATAATATTTCAAATATTTTGAAAGCATGTTTTATAATGAAAAGCAGGTGGTATTTTAAAATTTGCATATTATTTATTTCAACTTTTATAATAATGCATTGTGATATGATACCGATCATATATGAAGTTTTCAACTGATAATAAAAATTTGTGTTCTCAATTTTTGTTATAATTTATTCATACGCTGACAGAAGAACTTGTTTTTCAGTCTGCTTACAGAAATAACGATTGTGAATATATACACACAAAATAAGAATGAAGCTTTTTCTCAAGAAAGGTATCTGTCTGATGTATAGATGTTTTATACAATATATAGCGTGCAATAGTCAGGAGAATATATATAGGCTAAGGATAAATACAGGCTAAGCAGAAAAGAAGCATTCGCTAATCACCAGCACCTGGCCTATAACATTGGGTAGCCAAACCATCGGGTCATCCCACAGCAAAAAATTATTTTAAATAAATAAAAAAAAAAAAAAAAAAAAGAAAGAGTCCATACAAAAAATCACCAATAAAAATATATATTGTACATATTATACCTTTTTTTAAATTGATGTCTACTACTTGTTATTGTTTTGTTTTTCAATATACCACAAAATAGAAACCATGGTAATCATTAATTGTTTAACCTCAAAAAATTTTCGTTTATATATATTTTATTATATATGTATATAGGTGTAATATATATATAATAATAATATGATACATTAAAACAGATTCACATACACACCGGGTTGGTTTTAGGTTGTATTATGTATTTTATTTGGTCACAGATGTGAATACAACATAACCCAATAATAACCACATGTTCAAACATTATTATAAACGAAGGACATATTGTTTTATTATTATTATTATTATATATTATAATGGTTAACATATACTCATTACGACGATATAAACATGATACTTAACAATATGTAACCATATAACATCATTTTCAATTGACAAACAATTTTCATTATCAAAAATTGATTGTTTCATGTTAAAAAGAAAAAAAAAATATCGTTTTAATTTGATGTTCAATTGTTTAATCAAATGATAGTTTTAGCCACACCGGTGTTCATTCAGGTACGTTTTGCGGTCTACAGAAAATTTTCAACAGATGGAGAATATAGCAGAGACAGTCTCGTGCGTGGCCTCAGGGAATGTATTTTTTTTTGTATTATATCATCTCAACGTTTTTTGTATCTAACCTTTCTTCCTAACATTTCATTATTATATAAATGGTTAAGCATTGACACGCCTTTTATATAATTTCATTTTTTTAAATACTACATTTAAAAAAAAATTAACAGCACTTATATTTTTTTATTGTTAAATATACCCTGTTTATTTTATTTCTTCATTGCTTACATTTTTATTTTATATTTAATTTAGCCAATAAACCATTTTGAGTATAATATATATTTATTTATACTGTAGGACAAGGCGGTATTTTTTTTTTCAAACGATTTTTGTTACTAAAAAGGACAGACCTTATAACGGTATATTCAGAGTTTGGAATGTTTTTACAATATAATATTATATAATGAGAGCGGTATAAAGATTGAATTTGTTTTTATTTTCCAAAGGTTCTGTATATGGTTGTTATTCCAAGTGCATTTAGTTTATTTTATTGTAAGAAAAAAAGTCATGAAAGCCAGATCTTAGTGATATAATCACGGATGGAAAAGACACAAAAAAAGGTTCTCTCTGCCTTTTATTAAAGAAGGCAACTAGTGGTGGGTTTTTAGGGGATGTTTTTTTGCGGGGGTGTTTTTATTACTTTGCGGGGTCTTACTGTCTCTCTGTTACATTGTGGCCTCATTTTATGACATTCAAAAATGCCGACAAATTTAATAAAAAAAATAAACGGCAAAAAAACAACCTTACTTTTAGCTAACCATCTTTAAAAATGTGCAAGATATTTTCTCTTTATTTTTGAATTACCTTAGATACACCTAACCTTAAAATTTCTTTTAAAAAATTACAAGAAAACCTACTATTTTTATTGTTACCTTTACAGTATCATAAAAGGTAACCTCTCATAACAATATCGCACAAAGAAATAAAATATCTAGGTTACAGAATATCATAAACTCCGGTGACAGATGAATTTAATTTTTTTTTAACAAAAGCGCTGTTTTATTTATATAGGTAAAAAAAAACTTTGTGAAGAAAGTAAGAGAGCTAATAAAAAATCTTTAAGTGGGCAACATCAAAAGAAAAAGACACAGCGGGGTTGGGTAAAAAAATGTACACCACAACAAACAGAAAAGACGACTATTTGCAATTCGACAAAAAGATGAACTCCTTGACTACGATATGCTTCAATGGTATTCAATGTTTTATTGACCACATGAACAGTTGGAGGCAGCTGGATAATAACTAAAAATAAATGTCATTTCAAACTCCCTATTTTTAACTATATTATTAGTTTGCCTCTTACATATTATAATGCTCTGTTCGCAGTTTATAACGCAGTTTATATATAACTAACTTTATACTCCTCTGTATATATGTACTAGATTGCATTTAATTAACTAGTCAGAAGAGCAAAATGATATAGTTCTCTATTTCTCCCCCACACACCTACCTCATTCCCTCTCGTGCATAACGGTAACTTGAGCAGAGAGATTCCCTACTACTATAATACTGCATTGCATTCACACTTGAGAATTAATTAAAACTTATAACATGTCATTAATTTTTTATTATTACGAATCCCTCAAATTAAAGAACTAACTTTTATTATATTACAACATACCTGTATATATATATAAATAATTTAACTGCATGTCTTAATCATAATGCAAATCAAACTAATGCGTATATTAAATTTTCATAATATTAATTAATTCTAAGAAATATATACTTATTAATATTTGTAGTTTACAATTCGTACCTATTTTTTTTTTTTTTTTTTTTTTGCGTGTATATTTTTTTTTTAGTACTTTATTAAAATAAAAAACATCAAAAGCAAAAGGGTAACGGTAGCAAGCGTTAGTAATTTAAAACTGAGTTCCAGAGCATAACATAATAATTTTTGTAGCTGAAATGAGAGATCTCAAAGGACATAAGACTCTTCTGATGTAACGCTTCCAGAGGTCCAAAAAATTTATAAAATGTAAAGACAACGACATTGTGAGACGTGTAAAAAAAAATACAGAGGAGAGAAAGAACTATTCTCTAATTAACATGGCCCTAACAAGCGGCAATGGCTTGCCGTTGAAAATGAAGTTTCTCATATTTCCTCCTCCAGGCTTGTAAATTAATTCCCCAGAAATATTAAGTATTAAACATCAGCAAAAGCGCGAGGAGAATACTTGGATAAGGGTTGCTGGAAATAAATTCTCCTATGCAGAGGAGAGACAGCATATATATAACTAAAGGGAAGTTACTGAGAAATCGGAGAAGTAACAAAGTTAGAATTATAAGACAGAGTCCTTTCTAAAGTTAAAGGACCTCCCTTTTATATTTCTTTAACATCAAACGATTTTATTCCATCATCAAGACCTCAAAAAAGTAAAAAAAAAAAAAAAACGTTAGAAAACGTTAAAAACAAAGAACAGAAAGGAATACACAAGTTTAATCTAATTACTTTTGGGTAAATATATAAGTGAATTTTCTTCTTGTTCAACTTGTAAAAAGAGCAGCTTTTTCATATTATATTTGAAGAGAAAGCTACTGTTTCTCAGTCTTATTATAACTTAAATGAAGGAAATTTGTTTAAAGTTATCGTTTCTGATGATGAATAAACACTCAAAAGAATATTTCATAATAAGAAAAGAGTATATACGCACTCTTTCATTTAATTTATTAATTTCAGAAATTTTTACTATGAGGCTTATAATGTTTAAGTTGATTATGAATAATTTAATTAAAAATAAAATTTAATTAAATTTTGATTAATTAAGTATAAAATTTAATACTACATTTAAATCAGTATAAAAAATCTTAATATTTATTATTAAGGTATACACAGTAACATAATATAGAATTCACTTTGTCTAAAAAGCATTAAAGCCCACTAACACATGATCCCGAGGGTATTTTTCGATTGTCGCGTGCTTATGAAAAGCGCGGAGCATCAGAGCGGGTCACACGCGATCTTCATGAGCTCTTGTAACGCTCGCTATATATGACTGACAAGCAAAAATATATACATATACAACTCCCACCACATTGCACTATATATATGACTCCAATTAACAGAATTAAACCATATCGAGCTAATTTTATACGTTTTTTTTTTTTTAAAAAAGTGATATAATATTTTTAGTGGTTTGTTATTATTCATCTTAAATTTTCCCCTAAAGAAGTTTTTCTCTTTTATACTTCGTGTGACCACACATAAAGGTTTGCATGACCTGTCCTATTGCATTAATATTATGTAAATCGCTTTTTACCTCAATGGCCATACAAGGTGACACAACTGAATGTTCATTGGCAGGTAAATTTTTACAAGGCGGGGCATCATGAGATAATAATATTTTTAGTAACACCCCCTTTTTATTATTATTATAATATTATGTTCTATATTTTCATAATAATTATGGTAGCATAGTGTTATAAAAAAAATTAAACTAATATGATCAGATTTTTTTTTATATATGAATCAAATATCTATTTGAATAGAAAGTAGTACACTCAGTTTTGTTTTTTTACTTGTATTAAGATAATTTGTAATTAAATAAAAAAAAGTATAATGTATAAGAGACTTTTATTTGAAACATTTAATTAAAAAAAAACAAACCATATCTTGGTTCTACTTAGAGCAATGAAATAGGTTCGTTATCATCATCATACCCTCTCATATATAATCATAATATCATAGTAGCTAAGGTGTAATTAACCTGGTGTATCTTTTCAACAAGATATACCTTTCCTTCTTCCTATCTTAATAATGATGAAAAGGAGCATAAATATATAATTAATAAAAATTTAATATGTATTTATAGGATTGGATACGAAAAACGTATTTATAATTAAAAATGAAGAGAGTTATATAATCAATATAAAATATAGAAATTCATCAAATCAATTTAAAAAATATGAATTTTAAAACTTTTTTTTTTTAGGATTTCTTAAAAACAATAAACAAAATATTTAGGTAAAATTCTTTTGTTATTTTTCTTATCATGCATGCAGTGATTTAAATGTTTTATTTAGTAACAAACTAAAGTTTATTATTAAGTTTCTGGTCTAATGCTGTTCTAATGTTATTTCTGAATATTATAATGTATCAATAACAACAATATAATATACATAACATGCACTCTAAACTATACACAATATCATCATTCTATATAATATCTCTTGCAGCAAAACGTGTGTTATAGATACAGCCTTGGGCCTTTATGTTAATCTATTGTTTTAGGTTGCCATCAGAGTGCTATGTTGTATCCTCCTGCTATATGTATTGTCACCCATGGAGGAAGGTGGAGTCTGTAATTATAATGTCATGTTCAATGGTTACAACACTGAATTCCACCGTCGCTAAATAACAAAAGCCAAACTAGAAACAATACATAAAATAATAATGTTATACAAACTCGCATTGAAAATGTTAGAATGCTGATTCATTTATTAGCGATATGAAGGCATTTTATTGATAATCGTTTAATCATCTCTTTTAATTCAATGAGATGTTTTTACTAATTTACATAATATATAATACATTTAAATTTTTAATTATCAAAAATTTTTTTTACAATATTTGTAATTAGAAATTTTGTAATTTCATTTAATAATATATTTGGTTGGTGTTTTGAAATGAATTAATTTTATTTTATTTGTCTCAATATCCTTATTTTGTTAAATCCTCTTCCCCTTTGCATTGCAAAGTCAGAGATATCATAATATCCTTTTATTCAAGTAATAAAATTGATCAAATAATGGTTATTAAAAATATAAACATCACCGTACAAAATATTAATTGTTTAAAATTTAGCAGTCTGTATTACAACGTGATAATTTTTTTTTATAGATAAACAAATAATTCAATAGAAAACGTTTTGGTTTCTGCATTTTGAATGAAGAGTTAAAACAACAATAAAGTACAAACAAACTGAATGCATGTTCATGGTAAATGGTGATAACATATATTTCATGCGTTACGACTAACTATAGCATGTGGCTCACAATATGTGAAACAATGTCGTCTCCTGAATCACCAAACCAGCAACGAAAAACAAACAATAACTTCCATTACAGTCACATCAAGTGGTCTATTAATAGATTGTAACCAAACTGTATAATGCATTATAGAGAACTGTTTAAATTATCGTAGATGTCAGATCATTTGGTGTAAAAACACAATGTTCAGTTGCATGATTGCACCAAGATAATCAAGTGCAATGTACTTTAGTATACAAGTGCATGTTTCCACAGCGTTATCTCTTGCATTCCACTTAAAAGCATTCATGAAACCTGTAGCTTGTTTAACGTTAATTTAGAATATTACAATAATTACAATTTGAACAATTTATTAATTTTAATCTGTAATATCTTTTTAATACTATTCTATCTATCAATGTTTTTTTAACTATATACATTTTTTAAATTTAGCAATGAGAAAGGTACAGTATTAATTTCATTAAAATTTAAATTATATATTGAATATAATTAATGTATATTGCTATACAAAAATTTAAATCAAAATATGATATATTTTAATTACAACACGTAAAATATTTAAATTAAAAATATGAAGTGTACTGATAAGTTTTTTTTGATTAATTTCATCAAGTGAAAGTAGTAATTACATATAAAATACATGTTTTTTTTTTGTCTTCAAATTATACAGTTACGATAGAGGCATAATTTTAAGATATTATTATTATTATAAATCGTATGTATATGATGTAAAAAAATTGGTAGAGTTTAGCTTAACTTGGTTTGCCAATATACTGGCATAGACTATCACGCATCGTAAATTAAACCTCTTCTTGTTCTTCCTTCCCCTAACAGTGCAGTAAATAAAACATCACTAACGAACGTATATGCTTGTAATTATACTCCTCAGCTACTAGAATTATGATTCCCTATTCACAATCTTACATTTTGTTATAATACATAAAAAGAAAGTCGTAAATATTATTTGAATTATCACATTTTGAGATTATATTTAGCATGTAATAAATAAAATATACAAGCTTAAATTACATTTACATATTCTAGAGAATAATAATTATTGTTGTAAAATGGAATATTGATTAATATATTTTAATTATCTAGGTTTTATTTTAAGAAATTTAACATTTAAATATATAAATATTTATTATTATTTTTGACAACATATTATAATTACATAATCTATTTTTAATAAGTATTTACTTTAATTTAAAGAAATTAATTCCAATTTAATTAATTATTTTTTTGAGTGTATTTAAAATACCAAGTATTTATAATTAATTATTATTTTTTAGTGTTTATTTTACAAAGCTACTTATATTAATTTTTTATTATTATTATAATAATAAAATAATAATAACACTAGAAATAAATTTTCTCTTCTCTTCCCTTTATTTTGATTAATAATCCTTAAGCAAAGAATCGATGATGAAGCAGCGTGTTTCTTTTAATTAACTTCAGAAACAAATGACTATAAAAAGTATAATAATAAGACAGCATCATTCAGGAGGGGTGTATATTTTTCAAAAAAAATAAAATAAAGATTCTGTCTCTGTATCATAATTATTTTAGAAATAATACTCCCAAGTAAATTAAATCCCCACATAACAACAGAGGTGAAAATATTAATTGCTCGTGCGAGCAAGCGCAGTCAGTAATATTACTGTGATATAATTAAGCAGACAGGAATAAAAAATAAATAAATTTTATACTCATATAAATTATGAAAAAAAAAAAAAAAAAGCTTGCTAAATTTTTATAATACAGACTATTATTAGTAAATTATAAATAAACACAAACGTAGCAATTAAATCTTGGCAATACAATAATAAAATTGTTAGAAAGTAGATCTATTAGTATAATTCTTGACGGCAACTTCCATGTTTTCGTATACATATAACGTTGTTAGTAAAATAATACAGATTTTCTTATGTTTATTAATATAGAGTATATTTATTGAAGTTAATCGTTTATAAATTCAATTTAGAAAGTTTATAGTCAATTAACATCTAAAAGTTGTTGATTAAAAATAATATATTTGTAATGATGACCAACTTGAAATATAATTCTGTATAATATATTACATAGATTATTATGCAATCAGATATTATTAGTAAAAGTAGGTTAACAATAATAATATAAAGAAAATAATTCTCATGTTTCAGTCAGTGGTTAATATTACAATATTTATATCATGCATTAACGGAAATTTTACTCTTTTTGAATTGAGTAAGGTTATAACATGCATCATATTTTTATATAAAACATAGAAAGAAATATGTATTTTAGATTTGTTTTTTAGAATTGTCTATATATACGGGAAAGATGCAACTTTAAAAAAATCTAAATATTGATCAAATCTTATACAGAAAAAAAATGTAAATATAATAATTTAAATTAGAATATATGAAATAAAAATCAAGGGGGTGAATATTATAGTTGTATATTATTGGTTGATAGTAAAATTAGAACACGAATCAAAAAGAGGGTTTAATTTATAAATATGAAAAAAATAAACAGAAGCAGCTGCAAGGGGGTGTAAAGGGGTGCATGGAAAAGAGGTTTAGTTGTAAAGAAATACAACACAGTTTCCATCAGGACGAGCTTTTTCCCTTGCATTTAAATGCAACGTGCATTGAGAACTTTTGAGTCATGATGACGAAGTGATATCAGTAATAAAATAATGATGGAAGGCTTTTCAAAAGCTTGGGGCATTAAAATCTATAATATAACCACTCAACTACTGCTATGTAGTTTTGAAAATAAAAATTGAACATAATTAAATATTTATAAAAAAATAAAAAATAACTGAGAACCTTCAATTTTATTTCTGTTTGCTTTAAAATTAAGGAATCGTGCAGATAAAATTTTCAACAATTTTTGTTATTTATGATAAATAATATACTTTCTATTTTTATTTATAATTTAGCGTAAAATTGAATAAGATTACATTTTCTTTGAATTCTGTTTTATTCCTTATTATTATTATTATTATTATTATTATTATTACAAAATATATTTCCTTATAATATTATCATCGTTATTATTATATATTATTTAAAACTGTAGAAAGTTAATGATTATTGTCTCCCTTTTTCTAGTAAATAGTTTCAATTCTATTGATAGTTTTTTTTCTCATAAAAAAAAAGTGAACGGTTATAAAAGATGAGAGAATCGTCAGTAACGTCTGGAGTCTGGCAGTAATATTTCATGTTTGTGAAGGGTTTGTTGTGGTCTTCAGCCAGATCATGAGAGAGAAAGACGCGGTGTTTTTGCTCCAGAAAGATGCTGGCTATGAGACGGCATTGTCAGATGTTGATGGAGATTGGATGCTGCGACAATGGATCTGGCGCGGTGTTTGGAAGGCATCATTTGTCGGCAACAATAAGCAACAGCAATAGACGCCAGCTATCAACCTTTCAGATTCAGAAGACTCTGAAACCTTTTTTTTTTCTTATTATTATTAATAAGAGCATTGCGTATCAAAACTACAAGCAAAACAAAATTAATTCTCATAATATTATTATTTTTATATCCTATAAATAATAATATATTTTTTTGTAAAATTCTATTATTAAAAGATAAGATTACAAAAGTAATTTGTTATTTTCTAATTGTATTTTGTTGTAACCTAAATTAATTAAAGTATTATATATAAAACATCACCTTCAGGTAATTTAACACCATGTAGGATTTAATAGTAACCAATGTCCAGTAGTCGAACCGCAATTAGATTAACACTGTGGTCATTCGGTCAGTTTTCCCATGAGAATCCTACGGTCAGAGAGAGATAGATATTTACACACGCAACAACACATAAAGCTGGTCATGGGATTGCTATGAACCCCTTGTTAAATCAAGGCCATATCTCTCTCTCGCTAATAAATACGATCCGTTTAACACAGTAAATGAAGCTTTAATAATACTGACAATCATGTCAATTTTTATATACATAAATATGTACATAACAATATATTATAATCCTTTTTTTTCCCTCATGTCATTTTTATCAACATCAATTTTATAATATGATAAATATCTATTTGTTAATTGGAATTTAATAATAATAAAAAATAATAATAATATTATATATTGACATTTAGTAAATATGTGTTGTCATATATTATATATTTTTATGATTTGTTATTATAAGGTTAAATATTATATCTATAAATAAAAAAATAATAATATGTTTATTTAATCAAAATATGAATTATCATCCTGGTACATATTCACATGAGTATATTGTTTCGTTTATCTTTTGCCATTGTTTTCTCTTGCTATATGCGCCGTTGGTTCAATCGTCCACTGGACACTACAATGATGGCTGTGATCAGCTATTACAAATCATCAAGCAAACAACAATCCTTTAACCACAAAAATGTACTCCCCCTCCCCTTCCTTTTATTTCCATGCATCATAAACACTGACCACTGTAATTACTAAATTATCACTTACAGAGTAAAAAAATAATCATCAACAACACATTTTTTTATTGTTCTCAATTATGATATTGTGATAATTATTTTACGGTTAGTTAAGTTATTATTTATTATGGTGAATTTGCACTGAATTAGTGATCATTGCTCAAGGTTGAACAAAAATATGTATAATATAAAAAAGATAAAGGCTTGAAAAAAAATTTTTTTTTCTCAAAAATAATTTAATTATATAGTTTCGAAGTTTTTTATTTGATCAAAGTAATGCATTATGACCACGAATATAGAATTAAATTAAAGAAACGGATATTCGTACAGTCTTCCTGTACAACAAAAATAATAGTATATATGGAGCTGATATATAATTATGTTAGGAATGAATATTTTCTTAGATTTATAAAAAAATAATATTTTTTTTAAAGTTAAATATAAATAATTAAAAAAAAAGTTTTAATATTGTTTTCTTGTTTTATAGTCCACGTTTGGTGCACACTATAATATCACGGGCGCGCGAGTGCGGGAGCGTATATAAATTATTTCTGACAATAATTTGAGCTCACAGAAAGCTTTTTCACGTCGCGCTCGACTAATAATTATAACTCACCAGCAAAGAAGCGAGCAGCAGATTTAAGCGAAAGCCTTCTAGTTTTTACAATAAGGAAGAGAGGGAGCTGTCTGAGAGAGAGAGGAGAGAGAGAGAGAGAGAGAGAGAGAGAGAGAGAGAGAGAGAGAGAGAGAGAGAGAGAGAGAGAGAGAGAGAGAGAGAGAGAGAGAGAGAGAGAGAACCACTGCAGTGGCCATCTATTATCACACACCAAGTCTGCTAGTATAGAACAAGGTATACGAAGTAATATCGACCCACGAACGATGCCCAAATCTCAAGAAACCACCCACCCTTCTTGGCCTTCTACCCCTCGCTTCCCATCAATGCAACTCTTTTCTCCCCTAAGTTTTACAGATTTTATAACTTACAGGGGAAATATAAGTCGGTTGAAAGAAGTAAGATGGAAAGAGAGAAAAATTCAGTTGTATTACCAAAAACACCACTAATCATTGTCTATATATGTTGTCAAATTATGAAAGTGTTATAATAAATACGTCCATAAATTTTACTTTATAGAAAATCTTTTATTTTTTGGTAATATATTATATTTAAAAAAAAAATAAATAAACAGTAATATTTACATTAAATTTTACAGCAACTCCCACAAGCTTTCAGTTTCTATACAAGAAAACAAAGGACTATATCTTAAAGGTCCAAAATATAATTTGCACTTGAAAATTATTAAACTAAATCTTATACGCTTGGCTACTCAAAAGACATATTGTAATAATTTATTAAGAGGTTATATATAAGATAGAGAGGGTTGTACAGAAGCTAAAGGATTTACAAGATAACTTAAAACTTTAAACTTCAAAGGTTATTATAACAACGTACACACTATAATAATAATCACAGCAAAGAGAGAAGGATATGCTCCTAAATACTAATATAAGGAAGATACCATAGCTTCTATATTATTATACTTATTAGGATTCCCTTACTTTAAACTTAATGTCACTTTAGACTTAAGTCATGCCCAGTTTGGCTAATACCTTATCAAGATCATATGAGATTAAATTGCTATGTTATAGTTCTGATATCTAATACCAAGTCAAAACCAAGCCACTTTTCCAACAAGAAGCCTTACTTTAGTTTTGCGGTTCGGACAAAAGAGAATAAATTCAATACAAGTCAGACATTATGAAAAAAAAAATAAGGTCATCTATTTTCTTTATTATATTCAGTAAAATATTATAGCCTTTCCTCTTGCTCTATCATTATAATGATATTCTCAATATTATTTTTCTCTTTATGGAAAACATAAAAAAAAAAATCAAAAAGATATATCATAAATATATAGTTTTAAAATATCTTGAAGCGTTTCTCATACCTCAGTATTCATACAAAATTATTCTCAATATGTTATGCTTTATGATTATCAGTTCTGCATGGGAAACAAACTTTTTTTTTAACTAGGATATTAAATGCCTTACAGGCAAAAAAATATATATAATTCCTTTTTTTCTCATTCAAATATTATTGTACATATTTTTTTTTACGCACTGTTGATCTTTGGATTATTTTTGTTAAGAAATTATTTAAACAGTACTACATGGTCCTTATTGTATATTGTATTACAAGTTTAAAAATATATTATGAGAAAATTATTTAAATTAAACATTATATTTGTATATAATGAAAAACATGTAAGTATATTTTTTAACATTATTAAGTATAGATAATAATGTATTGTATTTAAATTTAAAAAAAAAAATAAAAATGAAAAATAAAAGTCCGATGTTTTGAAATGTATATATATCGGTAAATGAAGGTTTATTTGCCGGGAAAGAGTAGTAGCGTTTTATCGGACTCAATGACGATTTTAATACGACGGCGCCTGCGAGTTACGCAACCGGCGCGACGAAAACATCTCTCTCTGCGTGCGACTTTGCGAGCAGTCGGACTCGCACTACTGCCAGACAGACAGAACGACAAACACAAACGAAATTTCTCTCACTCCCCTACCGAAAGGGAATCCCCTCTCATCTGGTGGCGCTCCCCTTTTATACGGTTGTGTTACGACTGCGCCTGTGCCATTCCCAGTAGCAATACGCTAAACTACTCTAAATCCACGCGGACTTATATCACACTCGCTCACTCAGACAAGTAAAAAAAAAAAAATACAATAAAAAAAGCGTGAGGTAAAAATCTGATCGTAGAAAAAAAAAGAAGGGAGAATGAAAAAGTGAGAGAGAAAATAAAAAAAATGTGTCTTTCTGTTTGGTAAAAAAAAGACACCTGTTGTTTCTGAATGCATTTGTAGAAATAATATATATATATTATACTTATCAATGAAAGTTAGTAGATAGTAGAGATTGTATTAATTCATTTATCAACAAACATCATGTCAAATGATAAAACATTTCAATTTACAAAAAAATATAAATAATTGTATTTTTGTGTTAATTCAATGCTTATTATATCCAGGTGACAAAAAAAAATGTTTGAAGTTTTATAATTAGAAATAAATTTAAATTTCGGTTTATCATAAAATTATTCATGCAAAAATTATTGATTTTAAGGTACACGGTTTCGTCAATCAATAAATCAAAATTATTACATTTCATGTGTTTAACCTTAAGAATACATGCAGTATTAATATAGTACTAATACATTAATAACTTTTCACAACTTTACGAGACAAAAAGCTATAAAATACTATCAAATAAAAAAAACATTCTTTAATTTATTTTAAATTATAAAAACATACATACGATATACCGATATAAAATCCAATTTCAATAAAATTGTTAATTTAGTTTTTCAATATTATAATATTGATACACATTTCATTTTAAGAATAAATTTATGTGTTCTGTTATATACTATCTTACCCCGTCATATATAAGTTTATACAGCTCTTGAGTATAATATATTATATACAATTCTTATATCAAAAGACATAATATATATTTGAAATGATCATTGCAAGAATACACGCAAATGTATTCTTATAATAAAAGTAAGCACTTATTTTAATAAAACTATTATTGTGAAAGATATGGGCGGGAAAATTCGAATTAAACACGCTCATATATATATATATTTATATATATATATATATATATATATATATATATATATATATATATATATATATATATATATATATATATATATATATATATATAAAGATAGAGATATAACTCACAGTGGGGAATCCTCCTTATTTAAAAAGAAAGGGTCTCGTTGTGGCACGAGTGGGGGACAATCAAACGTGTAATATGTACGACTGACTGTTGATAGTGAAGAAAAGGAAGTAGCGTATAAAATCACGCTATGTCTACATTCACGATTGTATACCACAGCGGGGTATTAGAAATCCCGCTGTTTAACAATATACATTTGTATTAGGGTTGAAAAAAAAAATATATTATTTAAAACGTGTCATCTTTATCTGTATTCTAACACGGTAAGGTTTTTTTAAATTATGTTACATAATTATTTTTTTTTAAATGTTGGTATATACCATAGGTTATCTTTAGGACTATACAAAAAAATTTGACAAAAAATTACTCAGCATTTTTGTTCTTATCATTTACTTGTCATTTCGTGTTTTGTAAAAATGCACTTTTTTTTTTAGAAAGTAATGTCACCATTACTTACTATAAAAAATGTGTATTGTTGCAATAATTATGTGGTGTTTTTGTGTGTAAATTGTAAAAATTAACAACAAATTATCTTTTAAATGTCTCTGTACATTGTTACATGAAAATAGTGTGCACGTTTGCAACAATTATATGATATTTGTATGTATAGATAGCAACTTTTGTTTAAAATATATAACAATTTTTACCTAAAAGTAACATGCATAATAATTATACAGTATATGATATTTTGTATAAATAACAAGACAGAAATTGCGGTTATCTAGGTGCAATGACGATACTTGTGTACCCCTATATTAAATACAAATTGCAGAGTGATGCACACAGGTCATATTATCGGGTAATATTATACGAGTGCGCATTTGATACTTTTGCCCGCATCCGCTAATTTCGTAATTATTCGTTCAAGCACATGTATATAAATCGTATAATAGATTATATCTCATTGCATTTGGAATAATATACTTTATAACAAGCTAAAATTACTGTCATACATAAAAAAATAGTTAAAAAAAATTAATACGAATTTCAACTTGTATGTAATATACAATTATGTAATTAAACTAACCACTAACCTGGAAAAAAATTCATTATTATAATTGTTATTTTACTTGAATTTTATTTTATGGACTGATAATTGTTGTAATTAAAATAAAAATAATTTATTAATTTTAATTCAAAAGGATATTACTTTTTCTTTAAGTCTTGTACATGTTATAGTAATTAATTAAATTGAATTTAGTTTTAAATATTAATAATTGAGTAGTAAAAACTATATTTTGTTATATTATAACCATCAAATTTATTATTATTAATATGAAATACTTGAAATTTATAGTCTAAAAATAAAAAAAGTATATGAATTTGTATACATAACAACATTTTAGGATGATTGATTTGATAGACTAAAATCAAAACTATAGGGAATTTTCAAATAACAACATAACCCAACATTGAAAATTGTAATAATGACATGTACAGCTGCCCAGTGTATATGATTTTCACTATAATATTTGCTCATTGATATATATTTCATCCATTTATATAATAAACTTAATCATATCAAAATTCTACCTATATACCATAACATAAAATTTTAATTAATTAGTACTTCATACAATAGGACAAAGTATAGTCATAATCATAGAATTGTAGTGTTAGTTAGATCCGAATGTTTGCTATATGTGATAATACTTGTTTGTTCTGTAATATTCTGATATTATGATGCTTGCATAGATGTTCCCTACAGATATAACTTGCATTGCAGTATAATACTAATGTATCTGGGGAAATATCCGTCCCTCACTGTATACACCCCCTTATATTATTACCGTCCAAACAATAGTTTCACTACCATCGTATACAATAACACTGATTGAGACTATATATTATTATCTATATCTGTAAATATCGACCAATAATAATAGACAAACCAATTTTAATTAAACCTTACAATAATAATTATTATAAATAGTTATACATATTATATTTAAGCCTTAGTAATAACAATATATTTTAATTTTATATTATTATCTTTAGTCTATAAATATTGATATAATAAAATAATATAAAAATATAGACCTCGGGACAGGTTTATTCCTGACTTTCAATTTAAAACTGCAAAAAAATACAAAAATATAGAGATTTGTGATTTTAGGATATAGTTTAAATTTTTTAACTTCAAATTCCACTTTCATATTTTGTGTTAAATTTCAAAATGTCCCAATGTGTACATAGAATATTATAAAAATATGTTTTAACATCTAAACATTTTTTTATATAATTTTAAAAAATTTTACTATTAAAAAAAATAACCAATGTTAAATTTGTTAGTGTGATATTTATAATATAAATAATTATATCCTTTTCAATCATTAAGATATTTCATCTGTATGTTTATATGTGAGAGTGAGTTTAAAAAAATATTGTTTATTTCTCACAACATTGTGACATCTGTTTTATAAAACATACATCTTTATATGGGACGACCATTCTATAAAGTGTCAAGCGACACTCTGTGTATATATCTGGAGTATATTAACTAGCATAAACTCAATACTCGAGTATTTACATAACAAACTCCGCATCTGTAACTGCTCTTGAGTGCTAGCTTGCTTGTGTGGATTTTACAGCTGGCTAAAATCTTCTTCTCTCTGCTCCAAACAAAATTACATTTTTTTTTTGCTTGCAATGTTTTAGCTTATAGAACGTATAGCTCTGATTTTAGCTTAGGGTACTTGGCTGTCATCACCACTTGCAATAAACATAACGTCGTTCAACTAACATATACCTTACGTTCTTAACTTTATATAATAAACATTTCATCATTCATTCACATCGCTTATCTTGCTTTCGCTTTTGTGTATATCGTCATTATTATTTAACAGCACGGTGACAAATTTTTAATTATTGAGAAAAAAATATGACAATATATATAAATTTAGTTTTTTTTAATTACTTCAATTAATTTTTAATTTAAAATATTATTTAAAAACTACAGCAAAAATTATCATATTTTTATATTCTTTTCAATTAAATATCTCAAGAATCAAAAAACGTAGATGACAAACACAACAATAATATATAGACCAAAATAAGAGGGTATATTAACAACATACAACTAGGGCAATGTCACTTTATATATTACAGTATCTAAACCAGCTCGCTCCCCCTTTTTATTACATGAGTTTTAGCAGAGAAAGAAATTTTCCTCCTCTATATATATTACTATATAGTGGGAGGATGATATTAATTGTAATGTCAACTGAGGGTGCGAGCAAGTACATATACAGGGATAGGTAAGATAGGAACACGCTCCAACGCACTGGCATTTACTCACCTGGCTGTGGTACAGTCGCGATATAAGACATCAAAGTCTTTACAAGAGAGAAGCTTGCAGCGGTTGACACCAGGTTGTATGGCCCCTAAACCCCGCAGAATTCTAACTTGTTCAACATTACACACAAGTGGTACAATATCTAAACGTTTTAGTTTAGTATAAACTGTATGTAGTCCACCTACAAGATGTTTTAAAAAAAGTTCAAATGCTTGTGGTAAACATAACATTGTTTCACCAGTAATTATAAATGCAGCAACTTTTTGACCACGATAATCTACAAGTTTGCATTCATTTGCAGTTGGATCTGTTGATGGTATTGGTGGAGGACTGTTATATGATGCACGTTCTAATGCTGCGGCTGCTGCTGCATGTGCATGTGCATGATGATGACTTGATAAGTCACTTGGTAACCCTGCCAGAGATCCCATGGCACTCATCAATAGAGACGTGGGTGGATGTTGGTGAGACGGTGGAGGGTGACGACTCATCATCATACCCAATGACGTAGGGGTTGCTATTGGTGACCCGAGTGGACTACCCCCTGATGCCGGTGATCGGTGACCTGGGGGTGGTTGTAACTGCTGGGGTGGTGAACCTGGAGGTGGTTGGGGTGCAACAATTGGAGGACCTTGTTGTGGAGATAAAGGGGGTTGAGACTTGATAGGAGGTGAAGAGCTGCTGTGTTCTCCACCGCTACTGCTTGAGTCCATCACTGAGTCCATACTCATTGTGATAAATTGTATAAGTTAATGTCACTAAAAAAAACACGAGGAATTAACTCAAAAGTTTTAATCTTCAACTTTTCATTATTTTCACTCACACAAAAATCTTGATGGCTAAAGATGTTTTTTTAAAAAAAAAGTTGGTACACAAACTGGTGTTAATGCTGACTGTCAGCAGGTAACAGGCAAACAAGCCAGCTCTCACAAGACAACAAGCACCGAGCGCTCCTTCTCTCTCTCTAATCGTAGCTCGAATTACATCCGGCAGAATTTTCAACAAAAGTAATAAATAAAAATGTTGCTCGTTTTTACCCCCTCTTCTCGCTCTTGCTGCCACTGCTACTTCTTACTATACCAAAGAACACATACATATACAACACACACACAAAACGTGCATTTAAAATCAAGCTATAGGATATACCCATATGCGCAGGTCCATTTCTATTGGTTGAGAGTTTAGCAGTAGTAGTTCAAAACAAGCATTATGATTGGTCGACCAAGTTACGGCTGACTTGTCAGTGGGGATGGTCCAATCGGAGAAGTCTTGGTAATATTTTCTATCTCTCTCTTGCTCTTATAACACTGTTCTTTTTTCTTCAACTCTCTCTCACACTTTTCTCTCTCGAACTTTTGTTCACTCTCTCGCTCCTCGCCAACTGAAAGCGCACGCACTCCTTCTCTCGCCGGTGTCCCAAACAACTTCACTGCACAATAATTTGAGCTAATGACAATTTCGGACACTATGGACACTTGGACAGATAAAAAAAATTGTCACTATTTTTGTCCACCCCCTTTTTTTTTCACTACGTTTCACGATTTTAGCGCAGTCGCTTTGAGTAAATTCGTCACTCGACTTGACGTGATTTGATTGTGTTTGAGCGGCGAGTGTACTATGTTGGTGTTAGGAGGGTTGCAGAGGGACTCTGCCCTCGTGGTCGCTCCCTCTCTCATCATGCTTTTCTCTCTCTCTCCTCTCTATCCCTCCCTATATATCCCACCCTACCCTTTATTATTACATACACAGTCAACTTCCCCTCCACACTTGCCAAACGGCGCGCAACATACGAAACTTTTTAATACTTGAAGCTATTGAGTCGCCATCTATCTTTATATTATAATACTAATATTATGATATTATATAAAAAAAATTAATGATGAAAAATTAATTAAGGACAGTTTATAAAAAAAAAGTTTTATATTTATGTAATAATGATATAAGTATCTAATAATAACATCGTAATATGTTATTGTATGCTATTATAACAACTAAGCTAATATAGATGCTATAAACTTACTTATACCAAGGTAAAATTGGCAAATATTGGCATAAATAGCAATTTTAAAATAATTACTTTACTTTATAATTTTATATCTAGTATGAACGCAAAAAGTTGTCGTGTTTTTAAGTTCACGGAAATTCGTACGAAAATCCATACTTTTCGTTAACATGTACAACTAATATTCGATCTGTACTGGAAATAACATAATTCTTTTTTTTTTTTTTTTCAATAAATTTATATTGTTTATGTTATTATGCCTGAGTCGTAGGAGCATGAATACAAAAGAAGGAAGAACTTTTATTGAAAAATATAATTTTATTTAAATCATCGTAGATGCGAGAGAAAATAAAAACACATTGGTAGTCAATTATAAATTATGTAACGGTACTCAAAATGTTACTATTATAGTACTGTACTGAACATTATACACAAACTATGTTCAGAAAGCACAAGATGCATTGCAATTTTTTTTATTGTGAGCCGCCATTAAGACATCCGCCTGCAGGGATCACATCTATGCAACCCGGCGTACACCAAGGTCAAGCGGTTGCGGCAAACAGGCGGTTGTGCAGATTATATACGGGATGAGTTTCATGTTTACGTTTTGGATAGCACGGAGATGCCCGAAGCCACCCGAGGATCTTCGGGATATAGGCAGAAAACCCTAAAACCTTATGTTATGCGGGTTAACTTAATTCACAACATCTCTTTTTAATTAATAATAGTTTTAGTCGCCAAATATTTTTCTTCAAATAGCATTGGTTCTTCTTGTCACCATTTATGAAAGAAAATTCTAATAAAAATGATGCAAAATAACCAGGAGAAAATTAATTTCGAGACCAACTTTAGCACGTATCTGCTATGCCGCTAACAATGTTTTGCCTACAAAATTGTGACGTCATATTATTTAGTGACGTATGGTGAAAGGCCTGTATACAGATTATCCACAGCATAGTGTCTTGATTTAGCTATACTGCTGGACTTGTGCTGTTCTCTCTTAGCCAAGCATTATGAAGTTTTATAAATAATATAATATTATTGCAATTGGTTCACAAATCTATATTTACATGTGTAGCTGCTACTGTATTGTATTATAGTTACGATGGGGAGTAACCCCCTTGCATGCATACAACCAGTTGAACACGTGTGAATACAAGTCAAGTTGTTACTGCTGTAGATTCCCACCAACTTTTCGAAATTATAATGTTTGATATATATTAATTAAAGTAAGTTTGGAACCATATCGTTTTAATCTCATGTCAATTTTTTTATTCAACAAAAATGATAATCAAACCATTGAAAAATTTTATATGATTTTTTTTTTTTAATATCAAACATGTAATTAAATTATAAAAAATATAGATTTATCAAAAATTTAATATCTACTATATCTCTCTCTATATATAATATATTAAATTCTGTAATTCTTTTCTGATATAGCTTAAAATAAAAGGGGTAACCGTTCTGTGGTAAAAAAATTCATTATTTGATATCATAATATATTATAACAAGCCAAAGGATAATCACGAACATTTTTATATATATATAATATGAATATTATCATTTCAATTTCAGAATCTGATTAAATTATTGGTATTTGCGGTAAAACGAGGAATGTACAAGGAGGGGAAGGTGCCGTACTTTGTACCTGATTTAATTGTACTGCATCGCTTTACCTGTGTGTGGTGTGTATGTATAATCTGTAATCAATGTTAAATGTGAGCAGTGCGTATAATAATTTTAACAAGTCATTTGAAGTTTCACGTATAGAATTCTTGCTTTTAGGTGCGATTGTATGATTGTAAAAATACTAAAGAATTTATTAATATGCATCATTTATTAAATTCCAATAATATTGATATAATAAGATAAAATCAAACGATATTAAAAATAAATTTCTGAATTATTTCTTAGTTGAATGAAATTATTGTAGAAAAATCTTTTTATTCGTTGCAATAATAACTGCATAACTTTTACAAACATATATTGGAATAAGGTAAAAATAAAGCCCAACTCATTAATTAAGTTGTTTATATATTTGTTTTCTTCCTATTTTTGATCGTCAATTTCTGCGATTCGATAGCCAAAACATTTTTTTATTCCTTTTATATATCCATTAAAAAACAAATCAATAAACAAACTATTGAAATTTCGTAACTAATTAAAAAAATGTATGCTTTTGAAACATGTACAAACCTTGTTATATATTTAATTCAAATCCATTAAAAGAGTATTGATTATATTATAAATTATCCATTACACAACTACTGTTTTTATTGCATGTTAAATTAAAAAGTAGACAGTATTACATTTTTTAATAACAAGAGTAAATGAATGCAAATTTATAATAAATATAAAATGAGGTAATTAAATGCATTATTGTAGGCCTAAATACCATGACCCAGAGCAATATTTCATGTTTTATATCAGATATATCAAATAGAGGACATTAATAACTGCATAATTGCATTGTATAATGATTACACATTGAAATTTGCATCCCTATGGAAAAGATAAAATGCAACTTGCATATAAGTATACACTAGTTTAATAAGAACGGTATAATTATTCAAAGTACAAATAATGCAATGACCTTACTTTTTTGACAGGATAATAAATTTATAACATTAAATTTACATAATATTATATCCATATATATGATGAAATGAAATGATACATGTTTATAATTTCTTTTAATTATTATATAAACCGGTTGAAAAAGGTCCATTGACTCTACAACCTTTCATGTATAAGCAGTAATTAAATATCACAAATTTAATATTAAATTTCTCTGATTGATATTCAAATATTCAAAATTTTGTTTCTATCATGGTGGGCTAAGTTTATGAATATAATATTTATATATAGGAGTGGTTTTTGATGTACCGTTTTTGTTACATATTCAAAAGAAATTTCATCAACTTTCAAGTACATATATATAGTTATAGCAATCTTCTTCAGTCTCAAATCTATCTGGGCTATCAAATTATTCAAGGTATTGTATTCAAATATACAGAAAACTAAATTGATACAGAATTCGATCGTCAATGTGTTAACTGTCAATGTAAAATATGATGTAGTTTTGAAGAAATGTAATTCAAATATTTACTAATTCCACTTACAATACAAGTCGGCATAATATAGCATAAATATTATTTACCCTTGTAAAATCGTCAATACTGTACACATTATTGTCAAATAAATGTGTTTGTTTGTTCTCTTTTTTAAAGAACTTAAATTAAGCTCACTTTTTAGTTTTTATTTCACTTGGGAACAGAGATTTGGTACTATACAATTTTTTTTCTTATCCCTTTCTGTGACATTTGCATAAATGTATTGGCTCATGTTTTATTTCACTCTATACCGATGAGTTCAAGATATGCCTATAAATAATACATAATAATAACAACAGGTAAATCTTAAGCACCTACAAGTTTTAATAATATCATCAACATCTAGACAATAATGAAAATTGGATCAAAAATTTATCAAATTTTATTTTAACTAATAAAATTATAGAAAGGATTTTCATAATTAATAGCAAATGCAACAATATTTAATATACAAAAATGATGTTATAATTAAAAAAAAAAAAAAAAACACTGATTAAAATTACAAATAGAATATTACATAATAGGTCAACGTACATATGCATATAGGACCAACAAATATGTAATGGACATTTCTAACTATAACATACCACCCCTTAACTTTCTATATGTTGTAGCTAATAATGAGGCTAGAACCTAGCTAGTTCATCCCCTACAACAATAGAACAATGTTGTTGATTGTTGATGCTAGCCTGGCAAACTGTATAATAGTGAAAATGTTATTGTTACAACTGGGATTATGGTCGAATGACGACAATATTCAACAATGCTATCAGGTGGAGCCATGTTCATGATTTTTCACACCAAGCTTTATGTAATCAGAAATTGAGTGATGATGATGTTGTGGACTCAATCAGCTTTGTATTAAATCAACATTACCACTACTACTACAATATCACAAGATAAAAATAAGATTTTCAATTAACCAAAACATATATAGAGTGATTCATATATATACAAAACAATTTATAAACCTACATCACAAATATTATGACATGTTAGTATATATTGTTGATTGACTATATTTAATCATTAAGAATATTATTTGTATTGAGTTTATCATGAAGTAAATATATGTTTTAATCAATAATATTAATTAAAATGCATTGTGCTTATAAATATGTATGTACATTGAAATCAATTGAAGTTTCGTATAGTAAAAAAAAAGGAAAAAAAAAAAGGAAATATGTATATCATTGGCAATAATTTTTTTATACATTTTTTTTAATGCTTTCAATATTATATTTCTTAGGTATTTCTCCTTAAATCTATACTTCTTTCGATTAATTAAAAAGTTAAAATGTTAAATAATATTATTTTATTTTGTCATAAATAATTATTTATTATAAAAACAAAAAATTAAATTTTGTTTGTAAAATCAATTTTTCTCACCAAACCGCGTGTATAATTTTCAAAATAACTAAGCAATTTCAAGGTATCTGCCTCACGTTGCTGCAATCTGACGGACTCACATTGCCCTCCCCCCCTCCACTTGCTTGGTCATCCATCACGTTCACAGCCGCTCTGTTGCGGGACGAGAATAATTACCTCGGATATAAATACGTCCCATCAAAATGTGAACCAGTTTCAAACTGTCATTACTGTTATATATTCTATTTTTTAAAAACAACATTTTTTTTTTGTAAATATAATAGTACACCTCTGGGCACCACGAAATTCACTCTTAATACTTTGTTTGTGGGCATTGCCACGCAGTCTATTCATGGCGGTGATCATGATGATGAAGCTAAACTCTTTTGATATTGATAGATTGAGTGCTCTTCTTACCTCCCCTGTAACTGCAAATTTGGATCTCTTTTTGTTTCTTTGAGTAGCAAGTGAGGCAGGAGTATTAAAGTTCGTGCTATCTTGAGATATAAAATATAGTAGAGATATATATTACGTAATATACAGTTTATATATAGTAATTAATTATTGAAATATTTCTTTTTACTGGACCCAAATGTAAAGCATTGTAAAACTAAAAAAAAGTCTCTAAAGACTTTGATTTGAAAATTTTGGGTCTTCATGAACTCTACTGAAAAAAACTGACAGAAAAAAACATGGAAATCTTAGTCAGGATGGTCGTTAAATAAATGGAGGATGCCATGAAACATCTCCGGAATGCACCAGTACACGTCCTTTAACTAACTATTTATCACTTTTGTGTACCTATAAAATTCGGTGGTGACTGGGACCGAACTCACGACCTAAAATTCAAGACTCAAAAACTTCATGGTGTAGTGATATTAGTATAATTTTGTCCGTTATATATATTTTTTTATATTGAAATTATAATATTGATATTAACATTTCTTTCTGATCTTCACATTTTAATATACATGGTAATGTGTATAATACGTGTTCCAATTGTTTCATATTCAATTAAAATCTAAATAAAATTAAAAATTTAGTTCTTACAATTTTTCAATATCACGAAATGTCATGTTAAAAAGTCATATTAAAAATATAACTTTTTTTATTATTATATATTACAGTAATATCACTTAAAAAACTTTTTTCCTCTTATAAAACATTAAAAAATATTTATTATTTTCTTAATCTTTGATATTAATATTTAATATTAGCAACTCTATGTCACAACAACACAGGTAGAGCTATTAAGAGCATGATGCGTCGTGTGACGGTAATGGGACCGTGTGTTTGCTATCACTCTCTCTGCATACTCGCCCCATACCGCACATCTGCACCCCCTCCCCCCCCCCCTTACTATGGCATTATGATATTAAAGCATACAAGGAGGGGGTAGATTAGCTACTGACCTGGGCGCCCAGCTTCAAGAGTATAGCCTTATATATTATAATAACGTGATGTAACAAGCAGAATTAACAATGAGGTTGAACATATCACCAAAACTTTAGGTCGTTCTAAACACCTGCAGAAACATTATTGTTATATTATTTATTGTTATTGACATTATTATAATTTGAATTTTTTTTCTTTCTGATTTATATAACTTTATAGTGTTATTTACTTTTAAAATTTATAATATAGAATAATTACATAATTATATTGTTGATTTATTAAATGTAATACAAAATTATATAATACTGACAAAATAAATTTTGGTTCTTGATACACACACTTCAATTGTTGGCAAAGTTATATATTATTTAAATTGGCCATCAATTTCATCATGTATATAAATGTATTGAATTTCAGTTCTGTACTTGTTATTGCAAGTACAAAAAAATAAAAAAAAATAATACAGCTTTTTTCTTAAAAAAAAAATACACAGCTGTTTAAATTTTACTAACTCTAAATAAACACAGTGTATTGTGTACTGTATACAGTACAGCTATTTCATACATTTTTTTTTTTCTATTAACCTTTTTCAGTTATACATTTTTTAGGTTTTAAATGTAAAAAAGTATTAAAATCCAATATAACGTAAACAGTAAATAATAAATAATTTATTATAGAGACATATTAGTAATATTATGTAATATAGTTGCACATGCTGTTATAATGTTGTAAATAAATTCATACTAAGTATGGATTATAAGTGTATGCAGCGACATAATGCAATCAGTTTGCGCACCTGTCTACGTCATTTGTTTTCATCCTGTGCAGTTTGGCTCTAATGTTTAAACATCCCAGCAGCATATGATTATACATGATGATGCAGGTAACATACACCCTTACTGCTATATGCTCCACATGTATATAATATCTGAGGAGAGAGTGAGAAAACCGAGATTTATACAAGTGATTTATTAGACAGCTTACTACCTTACAGGCATATAACTCTTAAAAATACTCTTATTTTTTTGCACTAAATGAACGGTATAGCCCATAGGCTTTAACAATATAATAATAATAAAACCCGTATTATAGTGGTCAAGCTTTATAATTTAATGTAACCTTGGAATTAAAATCTTATTAGAGATGTATTATTTCCATTAAATTATTTTTTTTATTTTAAGTGTCTTCATAGAAAAAAGGTCAGATTTATTTGAAAAGATAATTCTATATGTATCTTTTACTTGTTTTCATTATGTCTAGACCATATATACCGAATTATACTTGTCATAGTTGGTGCCAAATATTTTAGGAGTAAACAACTCTCTCAGAATAAATTCCAGAACGAGTTTAATAAAAAATTCTGTCAAAAGGAATTTTCGTGAATTTCATCATAAATCACAGAATTTTCTTACATATAATACTAATTTTTCGTAATAAAATTATATACATAAAATTAACAGCTCATAAAGTAATACATACAATGATAAATTCTATTTATAAAATAAAGCTACATATTTTATCATTATCACATAATCTTTCACTCACCACCTACAGTATATAATTATTAAGAAGACTAATGAATGCACGCCGTAATTAAGCTATACACTCGACGACGACTCGTAACTCGAACCTTGGACTTTTACGTGTCCACCCTAAGGGTGTAGAGAAAATCACCCTTTCTGAAGACTCCACAAGTTGGCCCTTTCTCGGGAGGGCTTCTCAGCAGCCCGGAGCACAACTTAGCTGGAGGGGGGGGGATTTAAGGTCCAGCAAGGGGTGGGGCTAATGGAAGATGAGATCAAATTTCAAACTTGCAGGAGGACCACAAATTATATCAGATGAATTTATTTGTAAAAATAATCTCAAGTTCTCGACAGAATAATTTTTATTATTCTTTATAATATATATATATTTTTTTAAATTCTATGCATTTTTATATTCTTTCACGACAATTCTGAATTCTTTTAATTTTTATTGATAACTCATCAAACATATTATGTAACCTTTCTTCTATTGTGGCTTATCTGCAAGAAATTGTGCAAGATCTATTAAAACTTAGAGATCGGTTGATTTTTTTCGTATAATACATAATATAATAACATTTCTTGCTACTATAATAATCTCTTCATGTTAAAAATAAGGATTTGAATTTTGATTCACATTTTTTCCTTCTTCCCAAAAGAAAATCCCTCATTTCGATTATAATTGAGATTACGTATTGTAAATCTCTTCTATTCATTGAATTTTTACAAAGAACATTTTTTTTAATTCAATTATACTTTTTTTTTTCTTTTTACTTTATATGTCTAGATAAGAAAGAAAATTTTAATCATCATAGTTCTAAAAATATGGCATTGTATAGCAAAGATGAATGATTCCATAGAAGAATGCCAAGAAAGAAATTTAAAAAAAAAGGAAGATTTATTATTTCAGGAAAGAAGATACGAGCAAGTTCTTCCTGAAAGAGAATATTACTGATTAAATTGGTTCTTAGAGGTAAGGAAGGCGCCACAATAAACCAAAGATTTGAAAATGTGAGTTACAAATTGAAACTTATGGGCTATGTGATGATTAATAGAGCATTTGATTTAGTTGCTAAAAGTTCTGTAATTTAAAATATTTTGCTCTCAGAAATAGTTAAACATATTCCAAGTTTCAGTGAAATTGTTACTATATCTATAAGCATATACGCTAGAAAGTTTTTTTTTATACAAGAATTTATTTCAAATATATAGTTTTCTTAATAAGCATACACTCTAATTTATAAGTAAAAATAAAATTTAAGACTCAATATTTGATTTTAATAAAATTCAAACGACTCGTATCTAATTATCAGATCTACATATACAAATTTATTGCATTAAATACAATTTCTAGAAGTCAAGATTTTTATAATTTTTTTTAATAAATATATCAAATTAAGATGTGAAAATTTTTAGAGTTGACTAAGCAACATTTTAAAGTCGGAAAAGATGAGAGAAAACTTTTTGAGCTGCTTAATTAATTCCTCAATACAAGAGGGTGGGGCGTTTTTCTGAAGAAGTTACCTCTCATGCGCTTCATGTTATAATCAGATCTCCCTATCTCTCACTTCTCCCTCTCTCTGCTATATATGCACTTCTTAAATATTAAGATTAAAAAAACATAATTAAAAGAGAGAAAAATATAAACTCAAAAGAGTGAATTAAAAAAATAAGAAGTTGAACGTAAAAAAAAAGTCGTCTGATATTGAGAGTGATTGGAGCGGAGTAAAAAAAAAAAAAAAAAGACAGTGAGCTTGCCCACACACAGACAAACTGGATAGACTCATTAGCTCTCTCGCAAGCTAATACCAAGAACAGGAATGATTAATTTTACAGGAACCATTTCTACGTATAAAAAAATATATATAATCATAAATTAATTACATCGGATATGATATTAAAAATATTCCGATTTACCGCGCAGTATCAGGTCACTCTTATATACGTTTCAAATTTCCAGCAATTACTTAGAATTTTAATAGCAGGTCTAGTAATTAGGTCATATTCCGTGTTAATTTTTCTTTGACAGTTTACTTGTGTGTTGAAAAAATCTCTTAGATGAATTGTATATTATCGTTAGTAAAAATAACGTTTAAACATTGCATTGTTCGTCTAATTTCAAATAAATAATTTTTCTATACATACGCATTTCAACAACATAACACATAAAGTTGCATTTATGAGTAAGAAACGTCAAAAATAATATTTTATTTCTTAATTTTATTGTAAAAATGTTTTTTGCAACGGACAATAACAATAATTATTAATTATTTAAAGGAGAATTATATTTTTTTAAGCATCTGTCTGAATTCACGGTGTTTATTTAAATTATATTTTTAAAGAATACTTGTATAATTTTTAGAAGAAACACAGCTTAGATAAAGGATAAGATTTAGTCATAAAGTATTATGTACTTTAAGGATATTTTTATTTATAAATTATCTTTGATTAAAACTGGCATCCCAGCAAAAAAAGCAAACAAAAAATATGACATGGCATAGCTTGTATGATCTCCAGGTGGGTGACTCAAAATTTAGCCACATAAGCTAGCTGTTTTGCAAAACCACCACTTACAGATTGTTAAATTTAACATGATTATAAATACATGATTTAATATTAATTAATAATTTTAAAATAATTTTATAAAAACAGATTTTATCTAAATATAGAGAAAACTTTTATAAACTTCATAAATTTTTTATTATAGAACGAAAAATTTAATTTCTTCACTTTTATAAATTCTAGAACAAGGCGAGAATATTAAAAACATTTGGTGTAATCCCTCTTGTGGTTACATTTTTTTCTCTGTCTTTGCCACAAAGCAAACGTGTGAGAGAGAGAGAGAGAGAGAGAGAGAGAGAGAGAGAGAGAGAGAGAGAGAGAGAGAGAGAGAGAGAGAGAGAGAGAGAGAGAGAGAGAGAGAGAGAGAGAGAGAGAGAGAGAGAGAGAGAGAGAGAGAGAGAGAGAGAGAGAGAGAGAGAGAGGCTTATAGAAATAAAACGGCAGTCAAACCGCCACAGAGTGTGAGCTGAGATTGAATTATTAATTTCTTTTTACAGCTAAAGATCGTAGCATGAAAACATTATGGTAGTGGTAGCTCTCGAATTAAAAAATAAATTCCCATGATACCAGCAGATTCATGTTTATTTCTCTATGTTATTACCCCCATTTCATAGCACTTACATCCATATACTGCAGTAGGATTAAATTAAAACATTTTACTTTTATAACGTTAAAAAAAATTGTTTTTACGACTTAAAAAAATATCATTTTTTTTTAAGTGTCTTTGAAATTACTCTTTATTTTATTTCTGTTTTTTAATTTCATGTAAAAGGTATTGTTCTTTTTTATGGTCTACAGTTAAAAAAAAAAAAAAAAAAAAAAAAGTAGGACTGTAAAATGTTATTAATTGATCGATTGATGGGGTGCTACAACTAGATAAGGGGAGAGATAAAATCGAGCTCGGAGCGAGGAAAATCGACAGCAGCAGCATTTCAGGCTTTATTACCCAACTCTACTTCCGCTTTATATCAAACGATTGTAATGATCCCTCTGAAGAGCTCATACAATTAAGTCCTTAAACTTTTTAAGTGTAAATTCGAAGAAATTAAAGATAAAAAGTTATAAAATTATTTCAAAAAAAAAGTGTATAAATTGCTATATAATTGTCCCAATTTTGATATTTTATACTCACTATTTTATAACCAAGAAGCCATTTGTAAAACTAAACTACTTGATTGTTTTTTTTATTCATATTTATTAAAATTTACTCAGTTTTTTTTATTTGCATGATATGTGGAAGTCACTTCCAATTTTCTGGCCGTTTAGCCAATAGGACGCGGGGGAACGGTAGCACGCGGGGGAACGGTAGCACGCGAGGAGGCGGGCGACTCGCGGGGGGAGGAGGGGGGGGGTTACCCCACCTCTCCAACCGACAACAATCACACCGCGACAAACGCTTGTTGGAATTGACATTATTTTTAAATTGGAAATTACAAATATTTTCAATGTTTCGTATTTTGTAGATGAAGCAGATAAAATTTATAATATTGACGGGCTCATAATTGTAATAATGTAATTAACTGCTATAATTATTCATGTTTTAATAATCTACTTTTGAAATTAGTTACAAAATTCTATTATTATTATAACATATTTATAACTTTTATAAATAATGTGAGGCCCTCATCAGATACAAAACAAGAGCACTATAATATTTGTCAGGACCTTTGTTGTCAGAAAAACAAGAAAATGGTAATGTAATTTGCATACTCGGAAGGTACACTTTTATTGTTTTCTATCATTGTTACATTTACAAACATTGTTCAGCAGATTTTAAAATAATAATCTCATAATAATGATGCAAATATTATTGTAAATTGTAAATAAATTCACTTCAAGAAGCTGATAATTTTCATCTGAATGATATAAATAAGGTATTTTAAATAAATTAGAAACTCAGCACTAATTTGTCACCTAAATGAACAATTGAGCACAAATATTTCTGTTCCGTTAGCTCGGTTGATTGTGGTGTAATTCATCGGAAAACAAACTTTATCGACGGAGGGTAAATATTTTAATTCCCTCCCCAGCAACTTGTCAATTTCTCTTTGCGATTGGATTCATTGAGAAGATGGGGGAAGAAAGATCCAAGACTTAGATTACATCAAGATTCACTCCCTATCTCTCCTTTAGCTTGAAGTAAACTATACTTGACAATTCTTCAATATTAAAAGACAAATTAGTTTAATAAAATATTTGAACAAAAACAAGTCATTATAAAATTTTCTTTTGTTAATATTTCAAGGTAAACATCAACATGTTTAAAAAAAAGAAACACAAGTTAAGACTCAGAAGAAGTAAGCAGCTCAAGAGAGAAAAAAAAAAAAGGGAGGAGAAAGATATTATTATTATGTGATGGAAAGTCGATCATGATTGGCTCCTGATGAGAAGACTCCTCCATCAAAATTACCTTCGCCATAATGGCAAGCAAGTCTGTTGATCGTATTGTGTTTGTATGTAATATTCTTCGTATGGTAGGGATAAGAAGGTATAATATGTAGAGAAGAGGAGGGGGTTATTATTATTATATTCCTAGCATGGCTATTCAATGTTCATGAGTTAAACAAAAGCACCTTTATAGATAATATTATATTACGATGTGCAAGTTAAAAGTTGTGTTTTGATAGATTAAATTGTTTGGCAAACTACAAGATCAATTTTAAATTAAAGATTAAAATAATATTATATACCTCAAGAGCTTTCAAAAAGATAATAACTTTTTTATAAGAGACAAACTTGTGACGTATTATAAAATTTTGTCTCAAGAAAAACTTAATTGATTAAAGATTATGGTGAAACAAAATATATAACTAAAGATTTTTAAACTTTAAATTAATTTTGTTCATGTTTTAAAATATCTGTTCATATTGTAAAAATCAATTCAATTTAAACTATAGGAGCATAAATTGTATCATTTTGTTTTAATTTTACTGCATGCAGCTACATTAGTGCGTTAATTAATTTTTGTAAAAAATTCTTGACATAATTATTTACAATATGATTGACAGCATACCATAGCTGTAAGAAGGCTATGTTGATTTTCAATTAATTATTATACTTTAAAAATAAATTTTTTCCCTTAAATTTTACTGTATCTATCATTAAAATTTCATTTTTAAAACACAAAATCGACAGTGTTAAAATATATATTAAAAAATAGTGGCGCCTGTATAAAAAAAAAAAAAAAAAAAAAAACGGAACTAAATGAAAAAAAAAAAAAAAAACAAGCAGGAATATAATATTTCTCATCAGTACAGCTGTCTTGGCGAAGACGTTTGTGAAAGATGAGTTTGACCCGACTCTGTAGCTAATTTATATAAAGCTAAGTCAGACTATAGCTCCAATCATTTACCGGCGATACTTTTACGTTTGCTTGCTTGATTCTAGAGCTAACTCGCGCTTGCTCCCTGACCGCGCGTGGGCCTTCATTTGTCTCGTGTCAATCCAGCTGATGAAGCCCTGAGAACCGTCTACACAAACTACTTAAATACTTCACTGGAACCAACTGATGAAAATATGCTAGCAAAATTTGTATTTTAAATATATTATAAAAGTGAAGGTTCTTCAATCTATAGTTTATTAAATAGCTATTACCTGTAATTAAGTACGCTATTTAAATATCAAGTTTGGAAAAGTCTTTGTCCGGCCTTCAGCAAATACCATTAGCGTTTGAGGTACACGAGAAGGCTGCCTGCCGGATCTCATTGTGGTCCAGGGGTTAAAGCAAGTCGTGGGAACCTAATCATTGTCGTCAAATCACCACCATTATCTTTGTAATTAAAACTAAAGTAATTAATATCAAATAACACTTTCGAAATAACTAATTGTAAGATCATATGACAGAAGTTTTAGATTGATGAAAATTTATTTAGCTTATATGTTAAAAATGATAAATAATTATAACGATGAACGAATTTTGTCTTTAGAAAAACAAAGACCATCCTAACTAAGGTTTCCACTGTTCCCATAAGGGGAGAATAAAATTCAGGACATAACGTATATATTCTAGCCCCAATATATATTATATATTACACACATTAAAATATGACGTAAGAGAATATAATTTTCATGTGTCTTGTCAGCAGAAAAAAATATGTTGAAACTAGTCTACTAAAAATGTTTGTAAACATTTAAACTTTTTATCATAGTAGAAAAAAACAAACCGTGAGAAAAGTTTGACAAATCATCACAGTTGTTTGATTTCATTTACAAACCAATCAAATAAAAAAAGTAATTTTTTTGAATCAATTTATTTGGGTGTGTCAATTTATCAATATTACTAGCTTTTTTATTTTATTATTCCACCTTTTTTATTAAATCGATTGATTTGACTAGGCCGCTAATTCATGTTTGTTGTTTCTGATTGTTGGAGCCTTTCGAGTGACGAGCGGGACGTTTGAAAGAAGTGGGGGGGGGGGGGGGGGCATGATGGATGGAGAAGGGTGAGAGCATGTAGCCCATCACCTCGAATCGAGAAATCTAATTATGTTTCCTTTTCATTTTATGCTTCAATGCAGAGTTTTTTTAATTATAACAAAAATGTGTTAGATGTTTGAAGGTGTAAGAATATATAGGACAAAGAATACAAAAATATCATTTTTTTTTTTTTTTAAGGTTAATTGTCATCAACTATTATAGATTTCATAGACTTACCTTTCTGTCATCGAATAATATCGTTTGACAAATTGTTTTCCATTTTAAACTTTAATATGTTATACGATAAAATATTATTATTTTATCACTAAACTTATAGAAAAGATAATATTATGAATCTATATAGTAAAAAAACAATATCCATAATATGCTATAAACCATAAAAATTGTATTTTAAAAAATAAAATGTTACAAATTTTCAATTCCTCATAATCTAATTTTATAAAAATTAGAGCCTTGCAATTATGACTTCAAAAATATATAAAGTTGCCATACACTGCAGTATGTAAATAAATACAATTTTTTCATAACCAATAATAATTCGTTTTTTTTTTTAACTTGAAGTATATACTCTATTTTTTTAATACAAAATTATATGATACCAAGACGTACGGATTAATATTCGATTTTAGTATAATATATATATAATATAAAAATATAATACACACTGCTCGTCACATTTATATAATTATTATAGGTTTTCATCGTGTTTGTATAATGTCCTCGGTCATTGGTTGACAGTTTGCAAGGAAGAATCTAATTGGCTCAACATTAACCGAATACTTCCGAGCATCTCCGACTATATAACCTAAACTTACTGATGTTAATATATATATATTTAGTTTTTTTCATGCCACATTAATTATCATAAAATACGAGATTACTACTAATCGACATTTTACTTTGCATGCTGTACTAACGGTTTGTTATCCAAAATCTTCCTAACGTATGATAAAATCTGAATTATCTGGTAAATTTTGACTGAAATGTCCACGACAGATGTAGTCTTATAAAGTGAGGGGGACGTCTTACATGTTATTATATAAGATTTGACTGCATGGCAAGTGAGTGTTTGAGAATACATTATATAAGTTGTGGAGCTGCCTGTTCAGGAGCCATCCATCAAAAACACGAATGAAATAACGTCAGAGAGATCTACACGCCCACCTAACTTAAACTGTGTGTATGCTGTTTTATACATGCCTCTAAGCCATATCATCATGCTATATTATACTACTAGCAAAATTTACGCTTCACTAAAAAAAAAAAAATATGTGTTGATTATTATATATACTAAAGTTTATATTTAGATTACATATATGCACATTATTTTTTTTTAAATAAATATAATTTTAATAAGTTTATCAATGGATTTTTAAGATTTAGTTGATTATATATAGTTTAATTTAGAATGAAAATTTTATCGTAAATTTAATCAAATTTATAACCCTGATATTAATTTTAAATTGCGATTGAAATTTTTATTATTAATATGGGGTAAAAATTTTTTTCAATGCATTTTCAATTCAACGGCCAGCACCATGCAGTTATATATTGACTAAATCAATATCAGAAAATTTGATATTTTATTTTACAAGAAACAATTAATATTACGCAGTATAAGACAATATATTTTTTTCTTAAAAATAACTGTGATTTTTAAATTACGCCTGTAAAATATGCAACTTCTTCTACGTCACATTTTAAGGGACGAATTGAGAGAAAAACTATTTATTACGTCTCTGAGGAAAGGCCATTTACAGTTTTATGAAAAAAAAAATGTGATTCTTAATTTGATATGGAAATGAAATTTTAATTGAGTGTTAATTTGAACTGAATGTTTATTGACATGCGATATTTACCAACATTTAAACAACCGGGAGATCCCCTTTGCAAAAACGACAATAATTTATTCTGTTATAAAAATTACAGTAAATTTTTAAGAGTGGGTGTACCTGTCAAAATGAGAAGATTTACACGTTATGTATAATATATTACAGCATATAATACTGTACATTAAAGGTGGGTGTAAAAATGCTACTGCATGATACTTTACTACTACTAGTGCTATATATTGCAGTTATGCCCACCTTTTAAACAAATTGCCTACAGGGTTTTTAGGCATGTGAAGTCAGACAAGCTCTCTTCCTCCCACTATTATACCCGTTTATAACGATAGAGTCATAGGGACCAGTTAACGGCCAGCACCATGCAGTTATATATTGACTAAATCAACATCAGAAAATGATGAGAATTTGCCATTACCAATATTTACTCACTCACATTTTCATAAGTAAATAGTTTACTATATCAACCAGTTTGGAAAATTATACAATATAATATTTATATGATGAAAAATATTTAATATATACCCCCAATATGTTTTTGTATGCAGAAACAACGGTCATAATTAAAACATTGTTTCAAAACATTATTCAATCAATATATACACAACTACTGCTAACTTTTTTTTTAAACTCCCAATATCATATATATTATACCTAAATTTCAATTTTATATTTGTTAGTTTAAAAATAAAAATTAATCATTACAAATTGTAAACAAAAATCATTAAAAAATTTATATTTAACAAACAAAATAATGTCTACTCAGTAAAGTAAATTTATTGTTGGATGTTCAGTTGAACCATAAAATAATATTGTTGATATATTAGATGATTATTTTTTTAAATAAATAATTAATGATTATAAATTTTTTATAATTCATATATTTAGTAAATAAAAGCCTGCAGGTATTTATTTTATATCACAATGGTTATTTTGTATTCAGCGTTGATAGGTGTCATGATTCCCGCAGTTTGTTCACAGCGGGAAGGCTGAGCGCGCGCGATGCCGGCCAGATCCCCCGCTGTCCCCGCCAACACGAAACCTCGATCGTCGCACTCACTCGCCCCCTGAAGGCATTTCATAAACAAAAAAAAAAATAATCTTGTACCTTAATTTAACTGCAATCTAGATATGCAAATTAACTAATTGTCACCTTAATGGTAATTTTTATAGTCTGTGACGTCATATTTTCGATCAGGAAAAGTTTAGTGACGTCACTCATTTACTATCCCCCCTCTCAACGTTTTATGTAACAGCGATCAGCTGGCTGCAGCTACTACAGGGGGAGGGGGGCGCGAGCAAGCAAGGAAAGAAGATAGGCTGCTGTGGCGGCAAGCATAGGGGTAGTAACATCAAACTAGGGGTAGTATTAGGTGCAAGGAGATGAAACCACCACCCTCCAGTATATACCAACCCCCCTTTCCTATAATACCTACTTGCCTACTGACCTATATACTATATTATATTTTAACCCTCACGTTGCTTTACTTGTGATGTACCTTAATATTTTATGTACTATATCCAATATATACTTGAAGACGTGTCGAATTGTTTTTTCAATTTAATACATTAAATTGAAAATATAAAATAAAAATGTGCTTTTACTTTCATTTCTTTGGATGTATTTATATAAAATTATCCTTAATGCTTGATTATTTAAATTATAGGGTTAATATTAACTAAAATTATTAAACATAACAATGCAATTTTGACGTTAAAGCTTAATAACAATGCGACTGAAAAAAAATAATTAAATTTTACTCAGTTTTTTTTTTCATATTATAACATTAATAGTGCACTTTTTAACAAATTTGGCAATTTTAAGTTAAAATCGTAGTGTAATTCTCTGTATTAAAGTAAACATCATTACTCTCTAAATAATTTATGTTGTGTTAAAACTTTGATTACTCTTTATATACAACCCTTAATAAAGGTAACGATAACCCTAGCCCTTTCTCACAGTTACATGCAATTGTACGTATTATACAGTATATTTTAATTCCTTATCAAATAATAATGACCTAAAAATATAAATATAACGAGAAATCCCATCATGCATTGAAATAATAAATAATACAACAATTTATATTCTTTCTTTAATGTTAAAATAAATAAATTTGTTATATAAACCTTCACATGATATTTTATAGTAAGAATAAATTGCACACGATATCTGGTATGTACCTAGAGAAAGGGTGCACGGTTAATTCTTGGGACGTGCGTTATCTGCCTCAAGCGTGCAAGAGGTCTGACCGTTATACAGGGGCGGTTCTATCCACGCAATAAGATGTCTACCGGGCAAATATCGGGCCTGAAATATTCTCCTGTGTTTATATACATCCCACTGTTTGAGCTGCAAATATCCGACGACGATGCACTAACAAGATGTAACTCATATAGTTTGCCGTAACTTTAGGTTAATGTAATTGTGTATATTAACGTTATATGTGGAAACAGTAAATTAAATTTGTTTTCATATATAACTAAAAATAGAAATTATGCATTTTATTTATGCTTAAAATTTATTATTAAATCCAGCTAGTGTTTATGAATTTTTCTTTTATATAACCTTGTTTAATAAACCAATAATCAATGCAATCAACAATTATTATATATTGTCATTATTATAAGTATTGGAAGGTATATTTATTTATTGTTTGTTGAATATTTGGTCAAAAATATTTATCAATATGGCTGGAGAAAACTCTAAAATAAGTCAATTCAACCAATTTTATTTGTAATAATTAATCATCTGTTTTAATATATCCCCCCTTCCTTTTTGTACCCATTAAAAAAAAATCTAATGGTGAACCTGTAAAACTGTACAAATCTCTAATTACAAATCAAGTACTATTTATTTTATAGATAAAAATAATTGTTGAGTCAATAAAAAATTATATCATTCAGTTAATAATTTTTGTCAATTGGTTTGTCCTCTCAAAAGAGTGAGCAACTTGATCTGTGACTCAGAGAGTGCTGCAAACAGAGGGAGGGGGGGAGGGTGTCATGATTTGCATGGCTGCTAGAAGCACATTACGGTGGTGAGTCAACTCCATTATCTCGGCTCTATAAGTCCCCACAATACATAATATGATGATCTGTACTTTTCGTCATATCATTCTAAAACAGCTCAGGATATAAAAAAAGAATGAATAAGATTTTATGGTATATATTTTTTTTTTTTCAGTAGAGATCATCTACATATGTTGGGTTGTAATTTAGCAACACAAGCAAGAAAAGACGGCGGTAGGGAAGCGTGGAATATTGCTGGCTGTGATAGAACTGCTGCTCGTCTTTTTACATTTCCATATGCCACAAATGCAAAACAGTCTTCAGGGGGAGATTTTAAAGTGGTTTTACGCTAACACGTTTTTTCTCTCTCCTTTTATTTTATTTTTTTTTTCTTCTCTTTCGTTAGAAATCATAAACAAATCAAGACAGAAACTTGGATTTGATCCATAAAGAAAATTACATACATGTATGTTATATCTTTTCTTTATTATGTACAGTATATTATATGTGAGGTAATACAATACATATATTGTAGTTTTTTTTTATGTTTCAAGCTCTGTATATTAGCTACAATTTTTATTTATCATTCCGTAGAATCTAGCTGATTAACTTTTTTTTTGCATTGTTTATATGTAGATTTTTTTTTCATTTATTGGTTAATTTGTATTTGTCCCAAATGTTACTTATTTAGCAACGAAAATAGTACCAAGAAAAAAATAAACGTTTTAAAATTTATTATATAATGTAAAAATGTTTTAGCAATACTAAGAGAAAATAGAAAATTATACCGATAAATTTGTTTTTTTTTTACAAAAATAGACACCAGTAAGTAAAACTAATTTTTTAATTAAAATTTATTTTCAAATAATTTGTAATGAAAGTCATATACAATTTGTTACGATTCCATTTCATTTTACTGCCGTACTTATCCACGTTTCCATTCTGTAATCAAGGCTGTGCCGGGGCATAATGTGCCTTTCTTTTCCACGCACTTTGCAGCACTCGGAAGAAAAAAATTTAAATAAGGAAAAAAAAAAAACTCTGTAAGAGCAGTTAGACATCTCGAGGCTGGGCGGGGGTGGAAAGGGTGGGGTGGGGGTTGAGAAGTGGAGAACAAATGCGCATTTCAATGCAAATGAAGATGTTCGCATAATGTAATATTTCCTACGCACGGATTTTTTTTCCTCTTCTTTTTTGCTCTCTCTCTCTCTCGCATGATGTTCCCTCTCTAGAAATATGACTTATAAAACAGAATGAAATTAGGAACCAGGGAAATAATCTTCTACCTTTTCGTTTCCTCACACACTTACGTCAATATATACCACGTTTTTATGAATATCGAATTAAACATAAAATTCTTTTTTTTTTTCCTCAATATTTTTTGCCTGAAGGCCCTTTATTTCTCAAATAAGAATTCACATACTGTAGGGGTGGCCTCCATGCACCAAGACGCATACTGATACACAAATTTAAGGGTGAGTGAACAATCTAAACTGTATATCAATAAAAAAATTTGTTCCTATTTTATCAGTAAAACGAGCTATTTTAAATACAATTTATAAGAAATATTGTAATTTGCATCTTAAAAAAAAAAAAAAAAAAACAAAGTTTGTTATTGGTTTGTCGTATAAGCTTCTTACTAATATTTGAAGTAAGGGGAAGAAAAAAAAATGGAAGAAATCAAATTTTATACTTTGAAAAAAATTAGAACTGGGTAGTTAACATTCAAACTGTTAAAGATAAAATTTAAATGACATTTTTCTTCTTTCTTGACTCATTAATATTCATACATTCTTTTTCCTTTTGTCAAGTAGTCAATTTTTTTTTTTCGAAATTATTTTTTATATATAACCTACGCAGATAAAATCGTGATATAAAATAACGCCTTACCAAAAAAGAATATTATAATATACACAATTAAATATTCTATATTTTTTGTACTTTTATCTGGTTTAAATAGTTAATTTTACAGTTAAATATTTCAATTAAATTTTAAAAAAGTAAAATTAAAAGTAGACCTATTGTGATGACCATATCCAGTGTGTACTATCATTCTTTATTATATGTTACTATTGTTATTTTGTCGGCAGCAACTCCTTCTATAGCACACCGACATCGGGTGACTGAAACTAAATTAAGGCTCCTACCGGATGAGATGAAATGGAGGAAAGGCCATCAGCAGCTTGCTTATACAGAAACTCAATGCAAACGGTTGTAAAAACTTTTAGAATTTAGATACAGCTTTGCTTCTTCTTCAAAACTATTGTTATATTATTTTTTTATTTAACTCTTTTTTTATATATACACATACATAAACCTTTATTATTCTTTTATTATATAATTTTTATAGTATTAAGATCAAGTGATGCGATGCCGCCTTATGTGATGATAAAACTTTTAAAAAATTTCGATTGAAAAATAGATGGCGTCGCACACAAACAAAGGATAATAATAATGTTTTGTTTGGTCTCTTCATGCAAGCAATGTCTTTCTATTTTCATTCTCTTTTTCTATTCGAGTTTGAAATTGTAGAGTTCCTGTCCAATTATATTATACCTTCTTATGCTGCAACTATAACACGCCCCTGGCTGCACGCTTGCTTAGCCGCGAGCTTTTGTTTGTTTGAATTGACGACTCGAGGTGTGAAATCAGATGATGACAATACAACTGAAGTCAACATGACCGCAACAATGACAACTTAACAATACAGCTGGAGTCAACATGGCCGCAACAATGACAATTTAACAATACAACCGGAGTCATCATGGCTGACAAGTTTAGACCCTGAATTTTTATAGAAAGTTTTACAAAAATTATGACAGGAATTTTGGCATATAATTATTAAAGCAGTTAAATTAAAAATTTAATTAGGCTAATTAAAAAAATTAAATAATTTTGCTAATCACATTTTACAATTTTTTTCTGTACATTTTTAAAAAATTATGTTGATTTGAATATTCATGGCTTGTAACTAAATTTGTATGGTTAAAAAAAATGTATCATATTCTTTTTAAGTAACAGCTAGTATTCAAAACAGTTGCAATGCAGTCAATATCTCTCATTACATAATATAAAGCTAAATTAATAATTAATTAGTTTTTATCGTGTTAGATGGACAGCAAAATTTTCAATAATTAATTATTTTTTATTATATATATCTGAATTTAAAGTTAAGCTACCATTCATGAATTGACTTAAACAGCGATACTTTTTTTAAACATGCTTCCTTCAAGGCCAAGCAAGGGTAGTGACCATGATGATGTTATAAAAAAATAATTAGTCCCACCCAAATCAAAACAATCTCGATCATTTCCTCACGACAAAAAGATGAAGTCGATGGCTAGGAAAGAGCAAAGAAACAAGCAGAGCTAACGTTTCCAGGAAATGCCGTGTCACTGATGAAAGTAAAGACATCACTGCAGCAGCGGGCTACTCATATTTGGTTTATGTATTCCGATCTGCCCTTGTGTGGTGGGAGAGATGCTTCTATTCTTCTAGTAGCGTGAGCGGCGCCGAGCGGCATCTTGGGAGGTTTAGGCGTCAACTGGGACGTCAAATTTCAAATTTGTGGTCATACTTCGCAAAAAAATATGTGCATATATTTTTTTTTGTTAATATTTGTGATATCGTGTGGTGTCGTTTTTTAATGAAATATTTAGTTTTATATACATTGCTGACCTAGTTTGTTTTTTATAATAAATTTAGTATAATACATTTACTATTATATTTCTTTATAACCCAGCCTTAGAAGTGTAAGTGCAATAAGTAGTGTAAAAAAATATGGAACTTTTATCTTTATAAGTTCTATTGACGCAAAGTTTAGAGAGTTTCATCAAAAATTTGTTTATTATGTTCTACACTCTGCAATGAATATATCATTACATTCTGCGGTGTTGGCGAATGAGGAAATAAAATGAATATGGGCTTTTTAATAAGAAGATATTAATATATTTATTTTATTTTATTATCTCTTTCATGGGCACTGTACAATAATATAAAATTTATATTATTATTGTCAAAATTAAAAAAACAAAAACAAAACAACCCACGGGGCAAAAGAAAAAGATTGCTGAGCAGTCCATTCACTTAAAGTGTTCATTCACCTAAAATATATGACAGACAAAAGCAAAACAATTATTGCACTTTCTGACAATTAAGAGCTAATTTCTTTAAACGTTGAAACATAATTATATCATATAATAGTGGCTGACAGTAGCTCTCAAATATTAGGGAGTTTTGTATCGTTTTGTATTGTACTTGGCTGTCTCTTTCGTTCAAACATACATTAAATACAATTAAAATCTCCAAAAGACATACAATATATAACACATATCCTTTTGTGTGTCTCTTCTGTAACTATTGCAGTTAAAAACAATTCAACAGCATGTAACACTTACACATATGCAATTTTCTTTTTGAATTTTAATAAGAATGCCAACTTTCATGTAATTTTCTTACAAGTCAAAACATTATAATTATATTGTTGTTATTATACCACCATAACTGCAAGAGTAATAAATTATAGCACATGCACTATATACTTTTAATGTTTCATGTATACAGTATAAGATTAATCAAGAAGTATTATAACTAAACAATAGCATGCATAAAATGAACATGCAGCAGATGAAGTGACAATATATAAGTATTCATATCATGCAGCAGTATTATATAGAGTTACCACATAGTTGAATAAAGTATTTCCGTTACGTCACGTGACCTGGGTTGGAGCACGCACTGCTCTGTGATTGGTCGATATAAAACTAGGGTCACCTGATAGCCAAGCCACCTGACAGTCCAACCACCATCCAAGTCGTCAAGATCACGCAAGCCCGCCCGTACGATATGAAATAGTAGATCCCGCGTGTCCCATTCATACCACATTAGAGCATTGTTATCATATATAATATAGAATATAATAATGTGTTTTAATAATCGTACCGGATGTATGATCTTTAAATTTTATGTTTACCATTAAATATTATTATATAAAGATAATTTTTATTATAAGAAGATACTATTATAATTTTAATAATAAAATACATACACCCTGTATTTTTTTATTTTAATTATTATCAATTATTTTTTCAAGCATTTATAAATTTTTATATTAGGATATCTGAAAAGGAATAAAAAAAATCATACAACTAGCTTATAAAATATGTTAGCGAAAGAAAACATTTTTGTGTTATCAGATATATTGTGACGATGTTCCAATTAAACTTTTAATCTTTAAGGAAAGGGTTAAGTACTTTAAGAAATGAAATTAATAAAGATAACATATTCTCTAAAAAAATAATTAAATAAACTGTTTTTAAATACGTGAATTATAACATTTTACGCGCAGTACAGGGCTACTATACGTTGCTGCAATAATAAAGGCGCAAAGATAGTCCACCCGCGTGACAATTGCGTTCGAGGGGTTGCATACAATCACATATATCGAGGAAAATCGGCGGTACTATGTTATAAAAGCCTTTTTGAATTGGATTGAATTGGTAAAACCTTTTTAAATTTAAACCGAAATTGAAACAGCAATACGGCGAAGTTTTTTAGAGAGAGTCGCGTGTGAAGTGTGGTTAGAGAGGCCAATCAGTATTGTTCTCCATCATTGTTGTGGTTCGTGGAGTTATCACGTTCTCGCGAGTCCCCCCAGGCGCGTGCTGACGCGGCCAGACTCGAGAGCAGCTCGTCTAACAATGAGTCCGACGTGCCGCAACAAGAAATTTGTGACACCGAGTCATTAATTGGCGCTCTTATCGCTCCAAGATTACTCCAGAAATATCGTCAATATCCACTTTAATTCAGTTTTTGGCAACTTAACCTGGTTCTTTCTTTGGTATTATTATAAAATCCTTTATACTAATATACATTAAATTGAAATTTATTATCAATGACTAACATAAAATTGAAAAAAAATAATTAATTAAAAATTCAATACATTCGCTTTAAAACTTAATTGAACCACAATAAATTATGTTAAATAAAAAAATAAAATAGTGAAGCCAATAGAAGCATATCAAATTTCTAATTCAGCATTGAACAAAGTTAATATAAAAAAATAGTTGCTCGAATTACCTCGGCGTAGTAGCACAGCTGCTATATATAACAAATGCTCAAGCAATATTAGAGTGATGATGGCGGTGCGGTTTTTCATACCTCACTTAACCCTATTTCCTTTCCGTTTGCCGTGTCCAATTCTCTTTTGACAATAACGACATATCAGTAGAATTGAGTGTCTCCTAAGTTCCGGTTGTTTGATATTGAAACCAAACCACCAATTAAATTTATAACATCAATCAAACATATGACCAGAACTGGTCAAGATTTGAAAATTTTAATCAAATTTCTAGCCATACGTCTCTTATCAAATTAAAAATATATTTGAGACAAATGGACATTCTCTTAATATTTTCATATAAATTTACCCAAGTAAATGTCATTAAATAGTTTCATACCTTAGGAAATAATTAGTAATAGGGTTCGTTAATTCAAGTTATATGAGCACTGGTAATGATATTCTCCCCTCAACAGAATCACACATACAAAATATATTGTCATTTCTGATAGAATCAATTTAACACAAGAAATTGTTGAAGGGACATCACATCATGTTCTCTGTTTACTGCCAAAATAGGATTCTATAATTAAATGTAATGGGGAATTCTCTTACAACTCAAATTTTAATTTGACAACTATATTATGATAGGATACATATTAACAATAAGTTTGACTTAAAAGTTTCAACTTTTTAAACTCAAATTTGGGGACTCTGAAGGGATTATTAGAATAGGGGCAAAGTATGCAACCCGCGCGCAAACCTGAAAATTGTGACGTAGAAACTCCCTAGTTAACACACAACAACTGCCTGATATCATAATTTGAGTGTCAAGGAGTGATTGGCAATAAATTTTAGTAACACGATCGAAATCAGCGGGGTTTTCTACCCTAGTATCAATAGTTTTGTCTCCAATATCAGTTTATTTTAAGAGTGATAATCGAAAATATAAATTTATTGCAGGAAAATTTCGCCTGCTAGGCAGTTTCTACGTCACGTTTTGGCGCTAAATTCAAAACAAGGAAGATTTTTAAAAAATTCCCTTGTCTCCAATTTTGAAGATTGAAACTTTTTTGTTTTGGGACATTTAATTTCAAGGCATAGAGCATCTGAAAAAAAATTAAAATAAATGTAGGAGAATTCCCCATTGTTTTAATTAATTCAAATCATCACAAGAAAATTTAATATCATATATAATTTAAGTTCTCAAATTGATAACATTATTATTTATGTACTAATCATCACTTGTTTTTGTATATAATTGTCACAAATTAAACATAATAATCTTAACAATTATCTATAATCTTAATATTTTCTCACAAGAATATTATATTTTCATTCATTTTTATCAAACACAAATTAAAAGTATAATTTTAATATTAAGTAGCATATAATTAAATATCAAAATAGGAGGTATAATAGCAGGATGAGAATAAATGTCTACTTATTATAAATAATAATAAAAAACATCATCAAGTTATAGAAAGACATAATAGAAGTTTGATATTTTATTTGTAGCTATAAATAACCTTTAGGGCAACACGATCAGTTTGAAATTACAACCTCAAAAAGTTAGAAAATCTTTTGTCATTTTAACTTTGGTTTTAATGAAACCGCGATGATCTTTGTTCTTGGTGCAAACAAAAGATTCCAACAGCAGCGCCCTCTCTGTCGTCTCCCTAAAGGCTCTATATCTCTCTACTCCTTTTAAAAAGATTCTCTATAAGTCTTATGTAGCTTTTAAAAAGATGGAACTTTTTAGAAGGAAATGTATCCTTCGGGGCTATTCAGCGCTTGAGACAATGCATTTAACAAAGTAAAAGAAGACTTCAATTTTTTTTATCATAATATAAGAAAAAGGAATGAGAAGTATGGAGCTACAATATGGTTTAGAACAGTGTCAAATGGTTTACATTGCTTCAGGCTTATACAGACTTGAGTAAAAAAAGGCAAAAAAGTTTAAGCAGAAATTCTCTTCTCTCCCCCCTTTCTTATATAGCAAATCTTGATCTCCTCTGTCTGAGGTCAAATTACAGTCATCATCCTCTTAGCTTATTGTTAGTTTTTTTTCATTATTATTATATTATAAAAAAAAAGAAGAGCAGAATCCACCACAAAAATTTCATAACAAGTTTGACATTTGTAGCCTAAAGGGATGTACAAATTTTGGCATTTCTCTTTCTCTCTCGTAATATAGAAAATATAAGAACACACTTCAATAAATTTTGTTCAAAGTTCTGTGGCCAAATTAAGCGGATTCCAAAGATGTAAGTAGGAAAAGAGGGAGAGAGAAGACTTTTCCTGTGTCTACTGCTTGAGGGATTTTTTTTTTTTATTTCGTGGTTTATGTGAATTTTTTTCTCGGTCAATGACGTAACAAATAAAAATATATATACAATTTAATAAAAAAAATCATAAGCTACAAGTTACCAAATTACTACTATTAAATTTAACTTCTTATTTTTTTATTCCTTACTGTAGTACAACATCAATTTAATTTGCAATATTTATACCCTCAATTCAACATAAATAAATAATAATACACTTTTATAGCAGAGACATGTTATTTTAAATTGATATTAATTGCTTTTAACTAAAACTAAGAATTAAAATTGTTTTAAACTTGTTACATGAAGATAAAAAAAAATCAAGAAGATTTAAAACTTTTTGTGAACGGTCACGCTAAGCGTTTAAAAAATTTAAAGGAGGTTTGAATACCCCCCTTTAGAATGATCATAATAATAATACAAGCTAGTATTTTACAATTGTCTGAACAAAACGTTTAGCACTGTTATTTTCTACCTCACCATTAAAAACTCTACTCTGTAATAAAACAGACGTCAACAAAAACAATTGCAAAAAAATAAATAATGATAATAAAAAGAAACAAATTGAAGATAAATACGAAAAGAAGTAAGGAAAAGCAATTCTACATAACCTATAATTACGTATCTTGAAGCACACTTTACTACGGCGATCATTGTCAATGCAGTGATCGAGGCTCGCTCGCTAATGGCAGTATTTTATCTCTCAGGACTTGTAAAACATACACTGTAAAAAGAAATGGTTAAAAAAAAACATTTTGTAAATCAATGAAATTTGCACTCATGATTTTTAATCTTGTATAAACTTAATTTTTTCAAGAGACCGTGATCCGATCATCTTAACTAAGGTTGCCGTGGTTCCCTTAGTAAAAAATAAATGTTGGCTTAAGTTCATATATAAGTATAAAGTTGTATTTATGTGTGATCCATACGATTGAAAAAAAAAAAAACTACGCGCGGAAAAAAACAAAAATTTAGGAGACTAAACCAGACTATTTGTAAATTAAAATCTCAATTTGTAAAGACGTGCGTAATAGATTTTTCATGATCAATATGAAACTCAAATATAACAAAACTTCCTTAGTTGTACTGAATATTTTTGCAGTGTACGCAGATTAATGTTGTGACTGCGAAGCAAGAGGAAGGAGTCTGGGCAGAGACTGCATGCCCATTACACCATTAGATCAGAAATACAAAAACAGGTTTCTCAACTTACTTCGACGTAAGAATAAATCTTTAAATTGGTTAAAAGATAATATTTTTATATTATATACAAATTAAATATAATATATTTAAAAATAATAATAAAATTGTAATTTATGTAAATGTTTATAATTTGTTTATCAAGAATTTTATCCAACGTTGTGATAATTTTATGTTAATCGTTGTAATTTGATATTTTCAGTTGAAAATTATGGCAACTATTATAAAACTGCAAATTAAGGTAAAACGAAACACCTTACATTGCTGAATCAGTTTACAATCAAACTTATAATATTAACCACGGCATATGGAACTTTTCAAGTCTTTGAGGATTTTCATTTCAATAACATGCATGCATGCATGCATGCATGCAGGATTCAACTTGAAACATTTATGTATATTGTTATTTTAAAGTCATTAGTTATTTACATGTTGTTTTTTTATTATAATGTTTGTTTTAAGCTCTTAATTAGAAGAACAACAGCAAGGGTGTATCTGCATCATGCAGTTAAAATCACCATTATATTTTACCTCAAATTTTTACTGAAAAATATGTTTTAATTTACAATATATTCAAAGTTAAAAAAAAAAATAAAAAGAAAACTGCAAAAACTTTAAAATCTATAAACTATAAATAGTTAAATTATTTTTTTAAGGTTAAATGTTACAAATATACAAGCTTACATGGTCAATAAGAAATTGAAACTTAATTGAGTAACCCTAAAAACAGTAATTTTAATAAAGTATAGACACTGAACTTTCTTTAGTTCTAATTACAGCCGATGATTTCTCAAAAGCAGTTCTCGTCGTCGCCCATATTTTCTGTAAGCCACGTGGCCGACTGTTTGATTAAGACAATTTCGGTCGTGGATGCGCATCGCGTGCCTCCCTAATTGGCATTCAAAGAGGAGGGGGGGGAGGCTCAGAAATTGAGGGATTACTGACAGGCAGTGTAAACGAAAATCAATGGATCAAGAAAATATATGAAATTATCTTCTTTCGTTTGCTATTCTTGTTTTAAATATTCAAAAGTCAGAAATGTAAAAAAATAGGAGGGGAAGAAAAAAAAGTTATGTATTTTTTAAAAAAATGTTACAGTATGGTAGTTCAATTAACATTCAGATGAAGTCTGTGGTGACAAGTTATGATCAAATGAAAAGAGAATGAGGGAGGGGGAGGGGGGGAAAATGCAATTTCCATAATTTGCTTGAAGTGCGCGGAGTAATTTTACTTCTTGAGTCTCAAATTGCTTTAACCTTTTTTTCTACAAGAGTTTTTCTTTTTAACCATATTTTTTTTTTCTTTTTCTTCATCGACATCAACATTATTTGCCATAAATATTTCATGGCCACGAACGCATTAAATAAAATTATGCAATCAGACTTTCCACTGTTAGACGTTTTGACGTATATGTCAATCTTGATAATTTTATTTAAAAATAAAAAATTATAATTTTTCAACAGACATAATTTTTTAGTGTTAAGTTTACTGTTATTGAAATCATATTTACTAAAATCTTATAAAGGAAATTAATGTTCCAATATTAAACATATTATTTGCAATTAATGATGAGCATGCAAAATATTTTAATTCGAAATTTCAAATATACGTTTTTTTATTCCAATTTGATGCTTTCCTTTACACATAACCCAAAATTTAGCTTTGAAAATAGAAGTAAAGACTTAGGAAATCTAATACAACGTTAATTGACTATATTATTATAACAACAAGCTGATCTAAGTGTTCTAATATGTAAATAACATTTAAGACTAACTTACCCACAATTTGCTGTTTTCTATTTTCATTTAAAAGCATTGTTACTTATATATTTACATAAAACTGATATTAAAAATATTAAAAATGACAAAGTGCAAAGAGAACTGATCAAGATATTTCCATCATCCCATCTTTTATCAAATACAATTTGCAGCTGCCACTACCACCCCAGCATCAACCAAGCATATAGATAGATACAATGTGGTTATAATATACGTGTGTAGTGTAGCGCAAGTTGGCAGCAAGCATATCTGCCGCTATAGCATGCTTGTTGACCTATATGTGAAACCCCCTGCGATATGTATCATTGAACTTAGCCATTGTACAAAACTGCGTGTAGGATTTTTTACAGACCACTAAATACACCGCGATCAAAATACAAATAATAAAAAGAAGAGGGCTATATAGTTTGCCTACTTTTTATTATTATATTATATATATAACGGTTGATTTGATGTGAATTATGGTTTATAAAATATACTGTAATATTAAAAGAGAAGTACTATTATAGAAAAATGCAACATATTAAATGTATTTATTAGTATAATTTTTGTTATTGTGTTGTTCAAAATACACCGTGAAAAAACGTTTCTTATATAAATAAAAAAAAAAACATACTGTAGAAAATTCGACCACCTAATGTGACAATTACATTTTATAAAAAGAACATTGTACACTTGATGATATACCTGGCAAGTAAAATGATGTTCATACATTTAGCAACACAGATTCAATTCCAAATTTTCTTTCTTAATTAAATTAGTATCAATAAAAAAATACAAAGGTGAGTCATATCGTAGTCAAGATGTACACCTTGGGACACCATGAAATTTACCACTCTCTGATTTTCTGAAGCTGCAGCACAATGAGTCAAAAAGATGCAGACTTACATTTTTTTTTTTTTTTTTAAATTAAACCCTTTTTGGGTATTTCTTCTTACTAATTACATCCTACTTTGAAACCCCGAACCTTCCGAAACCCTAACTTGAGCGTTTCGCGAGCTCTTCCAAAATGGCCTTGCAATCCATCCCGGCATTTATATGACTGAGGGAAACGTGGAAACCTCAGCCAGGATGGACGCTACAGCTTTTGTCAATGAACCGGAAGTGTAATGGTTCAAAGCCAGGGGAACCACATAGTGGAAAAGCGCAACGATTTAAGCCCCTGGGTGGGAAACGTGTTTTTTTGTTGAAAATGGTCACCCATCCAACTAATAACTACGCTCAGCATTGCTTGACTTCGGTGATCTGACCTCCCGGTCAAGCGCACTGCGCCACACCTTCCCCTCAATTTTTTATTAAGAGTATAGCATTTCTTGTAAAAAAAAAAAAAAAATGGTTAAATTCAAAAAGCCTCCATATTAGATTTATTGCATTACAACGCACTGTAGAGGTAAGGTTTATGGTGTCCAGACGTGTACTCATGGCAAGTGCAAAAGGTTAAAAAAGCAACGTTTTTTCTCCTCTTATATACGTTGTTTTCACATAAAAATTATTACCATTATCATCTGAAAGTCTCTATATACCTAGGTGAATTAATTTTAACATTAACCTGAAACGGGATACCAGCCTTATTGTACTAGGCCTGAATCACATTAATTAAGCTAAAGCCTTTAGCGCTAAAGCTATAAGTTCTGTAAATGCACACAATTACAAAAGCTAGAATTAATTTGTTACACATTATATAATAATTTTATTTTAATATAAAATAATATCATGTATCAGCCTTTAGGATGTAATTTCTTTTTATATATAGAAAAAAATTGGTTCTATTAAATGTTTATTGTATATAGAATATTATATAGTTTTATATAATCACATCTAAAAACCATTCATCTATTTATATAATAGAAAAAAAAATATGATTGTATCAATAATGATTTACTTTTTTTGACCTGTTGGATTTACACAAAAGAATGAAAACAGTTTTGTGATTATGACAGTGGCGGTTACATACAACAAAATGAAACGAAAGAAGAAGCCTCCGAAAAATTGCCTTTTCTCTTATATAGCTTTTTTTTTTACCGGCGTATTTTTTATGAATACTATTTTTTTTAGATGCTCTTTATGATTTCTTTTCATATGAGAGGAGCTAGGCGGGAGAAAGAGAGAGAGAGAAGAGAGGGATGCGCTCGGGTGGGCAAAAGTATTCGCTACTGTGTGCGGTGGTGAAATCATATTGCGGTCGGAGGAAATGAGACCGGGAACACACAAAGTTGAGGGCGGATAAAACGGAGGAGAACAAAACACTAAAACGTTCGCTGTGGCTTTCAGACCAAACAGATGGGTCTTCTTTCTTATATGATTTATGTAATCTAATATTATTATCTTCAAGCGTAAGAATCAAGGGTTGAATCCGTTAATGTATTATATAGAGAAAAATTAACGATTTCTTTGTAACAAGTTTTTCAAATCATGAAATTTCTTGTAGGGTTCTCTCCAGATGTAAATAAAACTTGTAAAGCTCCTTGTATGATGCAACGGAAACTATCAGGGGGTTTGAGGGATTATAGAGTCCTCTGAATCCTGATTTGGTCAAGGGACTTAAAGGGTATAAGGAATATACTGTATAGTACACTCGTTGTCTTTGAAAATTTCCAAAAATTCCACTTGAATCCTTGTTAATCATTAATCACCATGCCCTGTATAGCCCTGTGTTATTCTTATGGGACATGGTGATTAACAAGGCTGCAAAGGAACATTTTCCGAGAGGAACTGTACATAAATATACGGACACCAACCCTTCACTTTTTATCCCCCCCCCCCCTTTGCCTCCTCAAATGTCTCCAAACCCACTCCCAATTTTTATTTAACAAATTTTAATCAATCAAGAGTATTATTCCTTGAAATCATTTTTAAGTAACAAACTTCCTGAGGGGGGGCATACATGACCAAAATGTGTCAATTGCCCCAAAATACCAACCAAACTTCCTGAGGATATATTAACAATGTAAAGAGCCTTGTTTCTTAATTTGTAAGAATTGCTTGTTAAAATTAGTATTAGTTTGTGATTTGTTTTTCATTGATATTGTGTGCATGTCATGTTAATGTTTGTTTTGTATTTTTTTTTTTTTCTTAGAATTCAATTATGACGTGAACCTATGTTTGTCTTGTATAACCTAAAAGTTCAAATTAATAAAATAAAAATAAATAAATAAATTTCCTCTCTATACGCCCCTAATTTCCTTGTATAAAGAAATTAATTTAATTTTTAGGTCAAAGAAACTAAAATATTGTCAAAATTTCACTAAAAACTCTGCGACAGCGAGGTCCTGGGTTCGAACCTCCGCACGTGCTCTTCGTCACAGCTGATCGCCAGGCCAAGTGAGGTGTGTCTCCAACTCTCGCGAGTGTTTCTCAACGTAATGACGGCTGAATTATGACCACCCTCCCCATGTCGTGACTTTCTAGCTCTGCTCGTTCATATTCATATTATTATAATAATAATATGTCCTCTATATATGGAATTGAACACGATCTTTTAATAATAATAACAAGATAAAAATATATTCAAGACAAAACAAAGTTTAAAAAAATATACAATATAAAAAATAATAATGTGGAAACTCCTATTTAAATTGTTTTTGAATTATTTTTTTATTTTATACATGAATTCTTATACCGAGATGTATTTTATGGGTGTATTACAATACATTTAAATAATTTTATAATTCTATGGTATATTTAAATGTTAAGATAATAACTACTTGCACCGTATGTAAAATCGTTGTTATTTTATAATTCTTGTTGTAGGTTTTTTGTATAATTGGATATGTTGTATTTTATGTAAAATTTCATCTTAATGGGACAAAATATTTTAATGAATTTTAAGCAGGGAGTTGACAAACTTTTCGTTGTCATTTCTCATAGTAATATTTAAATTATTATAATAATATTATAATAATATGATGGGGAAATACATTTTTTTTAATACTTATAATATTTTTTCTTTACTTTTTTAAGGTACCAAACACTATACTGTATACTATATTTGTGTAATAACGTAATAACACTTAACGACCATGACCTACAAGCTGTCCATCCCATACAGCATTTACTAGTTATGACTGAGGAAACCATGGAAACCTCAGTTAGGATTGTCAGCAATTGATGGAAGATGCCATCAATCACCTCCCGGAGCGGTTGTTTTTTTAGAAACTTATACCTTTGGATGCACAGACATAAACAAGTACAATGAGATGCGAATCTGAAAATGACACTTCGATTGTTTACATGATTCGTTTATATCTCTCGATTGACTTATGACATTTTCTTTTAATTTAAAACTTTTTATGCTAAAGTAATATTATAATAAATACGAATCGCGGAAAAAAAACCCTCGGAAAAAAAACCCTTGTATTAAAAAACCCTTGAAAAAAAACCATAGGAAAAAAAACCCTCGGGGATAAAAAACCCACGGAAAAAAAACCCTTCGCTGAAGGAGCAGCCCCAAGGAGCATTCGTGGCGTAGTAGCGCGGTAGCGAGGTTTCACGGTGTGGGGAGCTCATCAAAATGTAGAAGTCTACGCGGCGATGTTGTGGAAGTTAACTATTATCTGTATTGTGTATAGTAATTCCAACTGTGTTTTTTGTTAAAAATTATTTTAAAAACATTTTTTCTAACTTCGAATATTATATATTGGATATAAAATAATTAAAATAAAAAAGTAATAAAACAAAAAAAGTCGTCGTCCTACTCGTATTATTATTATGTAACATATTATAGACATAAAATGAACATTTGAAAATTATAATATCTAATAGGTTCAGTGATTCAATAATTATTATTAACATGACTAATGAGACTAATCAGATATATGATATCTTATGTAATATATATTATTGGAACATATATAATGATAATCTGTCAAAATAGGAAAAAAAAATGAAGATAGGCAAGCTTTAACTTAAAAATGCCGCAGCGCCGCATTCTGACATCGCTTCGTCCGTAAGGTTTGTTAGGAGAAAAATCTTATTTATTTTTTCATTCAAATTCTATGCTGCACAAAATCTCGAATATTTTTTACTACGCCACGAATGCTCCTTGCAGTCCTTGCAGCGAAGGGTTTTTTTTCCGTGGGTTTTTTATCCCCGAGGGTTTTTTTTCCTAGGGTTTTTTTTCAAGGGTTTTTTAATACAAGGGTTTTTTTTCCGAGGGTTTTTTTTCCGCTTACCCATAAATACATATCAATACCACACATATATGCTTCACATCGTAATTATTATATAATAAACCCCTTATCGTATTTTTTAACAATAATTGAAAAAAAACATGTAATACCCTCTTAAAAGCACACACATTGGAATTTCAAAAATTTGAATGGAATTTAAAATACACAATTGAATATTATGTTTTAAACATTTCTCTACAAATTAGATATGTATATTGCTTGATTTAACAAAGGCTATAAATACATAGGAAAGGTAATATTGCCGCTAGCAATGTAATACGTTAAAGATATTCTTTGGATCGATAAAGACTATCATTTGTAGTCACAGAGGGTGAATTTTCGTTGACACCCATCTGCAGGTTTGAGGGAACTCTGATTTAGAAATGAGATCAGAAGGTAATATATTAAACCACGAGACCTATAACAAAAAAAAATTATATAATTCCTGGTTCGTATATAAGATTATTATCATCATAAGATTTGGAAAAATATTATGTTCAAACATCTAATACAAAAACATACCTTTCTTTTTATTATAAATGAAATAGCTACAAATTATAGGTTTCACTAATGTCTTTTAGACCACTATATATAATACAACATAGAGAGAATGGAATCTTAAAATTTAATCATATTCTACGTTCTTCTATCTCTATATATATTCAGTGTTATTTTTATTATTATTATTATTTGCAGTAAGAAATATACAAGTTTTTTATATTACTCGTAAATAAGAAACCAGCCTTGGTGACTTTGCTTGCTCACAATAATTACCAAGTCGTGAGATATGGGAGGGACTATTATAATCCTGTGCCATTAAATATTAGAGATTTCGTGAGATATCTTCTTGCTTCGCTGCCTTGTGACTTTAATGTCAGTAATAATAGTAGTTTCAATATTGTAATTATTTCTAAGTAATAAAATTTTTACCTGCAGGTGAATACAATTATTTATTCTGTTGCAACGCTAGTCTTTTTAAATATTAAAATGACACAAAATAAAAGTACATTAAAATTTTTATGACACCCATTTTAATATTTTATTATATCATTTTTGGTACATCAAAATTTATGAGAAAAAAGTGAAAAAAATTTGTCACTATGTTTCTACTGTTTGCATTCTACTTCTTTAATAACTGATTTTAAATTTAATAAAATTGTGTTTACATTCACTTGGTTGTATTTAATTATGTACAGTATAATTGGGATTTTATGAACTTTGCCTGTTTTATCGAAGTTGCATCTCAAGAGACAAAACTCACAGAATATGAAATTTTGGGGGAGGTATAAGAAGAGTATCCACCCTAGTTTTTCTCCCACCATATACTCCATCGACTGCTTTTTAAAGTTTTTAAAGACAATTTGTAAGTAAATCAAGACTTATCAAAGTTAATACTAAATTAAACAATATATGTACCACATAGTGTTGAAATTTTTTACATAAAAGATACACCCAAACAATATCATAAAACATTTAATATTTGCTTATAATTGAAATAGTTTAAAAGTGATAATATAGACATAATAATCTTTATAAATGTCAAAGAACGAACAACTTTACTACGAGAGACATTGCTATAATAATAATAATATGAAAGTTTGTCATGATATAAAGTATGACATAAAACATTACAGACAGAAAGCAGCGGTTATGGCGCGAGTATCACAGTATGGCTTCGTAATTCTCATTAAAACAGCTGGAAACCACCACACAGAAGAAGAAGGTACAGAAAAGATATTTACGTTCATAATAAAGCAGCTCTCTCTTATATTCGCAACGACGACGAGAAAATCCTTGTTGTTGCTGCTGCTGAGCTCATGACGTCATCAAGTTGCAATTAAAAGCGAATGATTTACTCCTATGTGTAAAGAACCCCTCCTCTGCTTGATGCCGTACCTCATGGGTGATATCAAATATAATAATAACAACAAAAACAACAAGCAAATGCAATCCATTATTTTGGAATGTGTCAAAATATTTTATAATTAATTTTTTATTTAAATTCTTTAGTATTTCTAAATGTTGAGTAGTACATTAAGATTAAGTATATTTTTTTAGGAATTATCCTTATAACGGAAATATGAAGAAAGAGTGACATTTCAGGTAATTTTATTGAATTCTCACCTTAAATTTACTGCTTACACAATTTTTTTTACTGTGCGCTTTGAAACTTGTTATTTTTAATAGAATATTTAATATTTTAATTTTAGTACATTATAATATGAAATATATCAATGTATGTAATATTTAAGTGAATTAATTCAATTAATTTTTTTAATTAAAAAATGTAACAAAGTACAATTTTTAAAAAGTAAAATTTCGTTATATATAAAATTCTAACAAGTAACTCACAAATTTCTTTGCGTGATTATAAAACACACCCATGTCTCAATTTTCTCTTGATTGAAGTTAGTGTAGGATTGATGATATGAGAGATGATTTTAATTGTAATCGTTTCGCCCGTGACGTCACAGACGTGGTGATTGAATAATATCTATGATGGGATTATAATTGTAATCATCACTATCTAGTTGAGCGGCTTATTGAAGACGAGGGTTAATAAGAAGCTAGGGGGCGTGTCCTTCAGACCAATGTTAGTAATTTCAAACAGCAGATTGATGAGAATATTGATCAGTACATCAGTCTGCATGATAGCACAAAAATAACCAACACCTTTTTGTAATTTCTCAATAAATTCAGGTTCAAGAAATTTAATTTTTACTTTTATCTTTCTAATCAGCCTCTAAAATATTTTTAGTTTTTTAAACTTTAATTCTAAGATGATACTAGACAACAGGCATGGTTTTCTTGTTGTTGCACATTTAGAGAACGTATATACCGACGGGACCACAAAAAATGCCTATTTGTTTACATAGTATCGGCAATGATGTGTCTTATATCTTTGAAGTTGATTCATAGATAATTCAATACTGCTTTCTCTTATCACTCATACCTTGATGCCAAACGTCTTTTATGACGTCACCCATAAGGCCTGTGTATAGGCATTTTTTGTGGTCCCGTCGGTACAGTACGCCAAGTTGTGTATAATTTCATTAAGGACTGCTTGGTTCATAGACCCGAAGTATATACATTAATAAATTACCAAGTGTAATGTATCATTAATCGTTTTCAGATTTGATATAAGCCTCGAACACCTTTAGTGAAAGATGCTGTTGATTTAGTCATATAGGTTCATGTAATACCCCTTTTTTTTTCATTTGCGTGTTAAATTTTACGTGACTTTGACAGCACAGTATTCTGCAGCATGATTTTAATAACCAGGAAACAAAAATCTAAAAAATTAACAGTCGATGTCTGGTATCGATATTTGTGCAATACAGAAACACATATGCAATTTGTCAAAGTAAAACTAGTGCTGAAAAGTAAAAACATATAAAAACTAAAATTAAATTACCTGAAATTACAAAAAGGCGTTGGTTATTTTTCTGCTAGCATAAAATTTAGTCTCATACAGATTGATGTAATCAATATTCTCATATAACTCAATTCTTGTATTAATTATACAGTGACAATACTTTCCAGCTTTGCTTTTAATTAAATAATAAATAAAATAAACTCTCTTTAGCTCTTGAATTTCATATATTAAATTAAATAAGAAAATTCATTATGTGAAATAAAACTCGATTCATTATAACTATGTAATTATTATAAAGTTTTGAATACTTAGTAATTACTTACATAAAAATATCAGGTAACAAATTTGAGAGCTGTTAATGCAATAATTGCAGCCTTCATCAAGGGACATAACGCGATTATTTGGAGCGTCTTGCGAGCCCCTGGGAGGGTCGGCAACTCTCCTTACATTTTGCTCATCAACAACAATGCTTTTTTTTTAACTGATTATCATTAATATCCCATCTCTCTTAACACTAAATCTATTATTTCTTATTACCATACTTGAAGAGGCTGATATAAAGTTACTTAAGTAATAATAAAAAAAGTCTTACTCCATTATGTTATCTTTCTTTTGTAACTATTTTTTTATATGGTTAAAAAAATATATGAATTTTCTTATTTTAAAACCACAATTTAATATTGATGATGGTTTTGAGATGGATTGGAAAAGAATTTTGACACAATCATGTAATTTAAAAAATGATGAATGACTTTTTTAACTTTTTGATACTTCCTTTTTTTTATTATTCTTATAAGAAAAGTTTTGTTGGTTCTTTAAATAATCAATAATAATTTATTTTTGTAAAGATAAATTTTATTATTGAAACTCAATATTTTATATGTGATAGTATTCATTATGAAGTTTCGCCCGCTTTTAATGTAAAAAGATATGCACGGAATTCTTGAATTATTGACCGTGATTAATATGATTCTGACGTGCTTTTATTGTTGTACAATCGAAAAAATATGAATTATGCGTTTTAACCTTGTCATCAATAAGTGGCGTACCAACTTTGAACTTTTTCATAAGTTTAGAGAAAATTGAAGCACAGAGAAGATTTTTAAAATGGAACAACATGGAACGCCAGAAAAAAAGGAAATGTTTACTTCGTGCAGTATCCTTTACAAGTCAATCGCTAAAATAATTATATTATGCAAATAATATTTGCTAGCAACTGAAACTTTACAACTGCATGTGTTCAGTTAAAAAAAAAAGAAACTCGTTTTACATACATTTAAATTATAACGCAGTGTAACATTTTATATAAATTTATAAATTTCACAGTCCATACTTTATTGCAACGTTTCTTATTTCAAATACAAATTCTAAAAAAAAAAAAAAAAAAAAAATCTCCGTAATTAAGTGCAAATTTAAAATCAAACTGAAAACTTTTTTTACTATTTTTTTCTTCTGTAAATTCCTAATTGCTCATACAATTACAAAACACGTCCCTAACTGTATATTTATTCATTATTCTGAAGTTTAAAAAAAATCACGTAAAATTAAATAGGTATAGAATATTACATTCATGAATAAGTTTTTTTGATATTAAGGCGTGCCTCTCTGTAAGATCAGGTCAAACTTTCTGACCCTCAAGAATATATTTGATGATAGACCACGAAGGAATAATAATAAAAACGCCTGACGCGCCGCCACCGAAGCAGGGACACAATAAGCGATCCGAGAGCATAATGACAGGGTCCGGAGCTGAAATTACCGGGCCTGGGCACGGACCAGACAAAAAAATCCAGTCAAGTAGGAACGTTTATAGTAACAATTCTCACACACACAGAATAATAATATATATAAAAAAAAAGGTTTTTAATATATTTTGCATTTGAAATGTAGATAAAAAAATATTAAATTGCTATAAAAAAAGGGTTATCGAATAAGATTTTATAACTATTATCATATAATAAAAATTAGATGGTTCATCAGGTAGATTACCCCACATCTGCTTGTGAAGACCCTCAGGGTTCTCTCGGAGTCACAGGTGGGTGGCTGGAGGGCACTGGGGTCAACCGCTTGCTCAATGGCCAACTTTAAACGACAAGTTGTGCTCAGTATTACGTACGGATTCCCCTGGCCTATACCCTTCTTACTTATAGGGTTTCAATATCACATCCTATATAACCTAAGTAAACTTTGTTGTAAGTTAATTAATTTTGAGTAAAATGTTTTTCAAAATCAGCAAATTATTTTCATGATTTCTATATAGACTTGAATTATGTTTGAAATAAAAATAATAATATAAGTGAGAAATAATTGTATTTAATAATACAGTATATGGATGATAATTGAATCCTCTTGCGGTTGATACATCTCATTTTAAATAAAACAAAAATTTACAATCGAAATGTTGACAAGTAAATTAAAAAAAAGTGGTGATTGTTAGCAATTTGTATACAATACAGATAAATTGTTTGAATAACAATGATAAACAAAAAAAATAATTATAATGATAAAAATCAATATGAATCCAACAAAAGCATACTTTACATACCACTATAAAGTAAATAATCATATATATATTATTATGAGTCATACACATGTATAATAATAAATTTGATAAATGTTTTAATGGAATTTCACAAGAGTTTATGATGAACAATCAAAGGGTTGAGATATTGAATTGATGTAGTTGAGTCAAAAATACATAGAGGGGTGATAAAATTTAAATGCTGTGTTCATATTATATATTGTATACATACTTTCATAAATAACATAAAAGATAGACTGATGTCATAGTAGCCATCACTAATAAATTAGAAACATATTAAAAGCTTCTCTCCCTTAATGTTCTGTGACAGCATTATTAAAGTTGAAGAAAACAAGGTAGTGGAGAGAGAGAGAGAGAGAGAGAGAGAGAGAGAGAGAGAGAGAGAGAGAGAGAGAGAGAGGGAGGAGGAGGGGGGTGGAGAGTTTGAAAGCAGCAGCAAGATTACTTGGAAAGGGTTATTATTGGAAACTGTGATGCAAGAGAGTTTATATTAGATCCATTGTTGCTTGACTGCCCACTATTATTGTGTACAACGCACTTGCTTGATGCTACAAAGTTAAATGTAATTACAATCTGCGACCCTTCTCGCCGATTGTTATCGAACTTCGCTAAGCTCACGTCACTCAACTTATCATGTCATAAAATAGAAAATTGAGTTGAATTTTTTTACATACGTTTGAAAAAATGAAACTGCAATCATTATAACATTTAACATTTATTTATAGTTATAACATTTTTTTAGGTGGGACTAAAGCCGGTATTACACGATACAATTTTTCTAACTATTGCATACAATTTTTCCTTTCAAGAAAACTTTAACTCCATATGTTTGTATGGAGATGAAATTTTCTTGCAAGGAAAAATTGTATGCAAAATTGTATGGTGTAATATAGGCTTAACTTTCTAACTAATATAGAGATGGTAAATTAATATATATATATATCAAAAAAATTAAAAAAATACATATATATATATATATAATCCCAATCTATAATGTATAAAAATTGTCAAAAATTGTTGTAAATTTAGGAAGAAAAATCATGTTTAAAAAAATCAAACTTAAATATAAAATTTAGTTTATTCAAAATTAACTATTTATGTTTTTTAAATGAATATTTTTATGCCAGTTTTCACATTTCTACAAACATTGCATAAAAATAGCTATTTATTATTAAATCAATGTTTAACTTTTTATTTTTTTTTATAATTTGTTACAACAAATTTATTAAATATTCAATAGTACTCATAATATATTGACTCTTTTTTTTTTATATACATAACTATTTAATATTCAGAACAAAATATCGATTTTAAATAAATTATAAAAGTTAAACACAATGAAACAAATCAACCATGTTTTAATAGGTTATTAAAATATATTTTTTATTCATAGAAAATAAATTTATACAATATTATTAACCTTTTTTTAAATTCATACGTTTTAAATCTATCTCATGGCATATATGTGCTATATATCATCAACCAGTAGTGCATATATAATATACATGCATATACATACTTTATATTTGATCGAAAAGTCATGAATATTAAATATACTCGTTCCAACACTTGCAAACTTTTTTTTTTTTTTTTCTAAATATAACAAAGGGATGACAGTGTTTTATAATTGCTATTTGATCATTTGATCGCTATATGATTGTAATCACCAACAGTTTTTACATACAATCTATCATTTTTACATATATTTAAATAACATATTGATGCACCCTCACTTTATTGCTTAAGGGTATCTACCCTTTCTTTTTTTTTTATCTATTTATAATAATTTGTATCTTTGTATCAACCCCTTTTTTTTTAATTCTGAACAATACTGAGGTGGTTGGAAGTATTTCTCCGGGTCTTCCAAGTTTGTGCCACGTGAATGCTTCGTTTCACTTGATGTGCAGAGGACATTTCACGAGTCGCTTGTCTCCACAAGTAGAGACGTTAATTGACCAACAATTTAACTCTTCTCTCATCTCCCAACTGTACGAGTTACTTCCTCTCGTCTGAACACCACCTCGTCAGTAAAGTTGGAGGACACGTGAAGGATATTAAATGACATTTTCTAAAGAAATTAATCTGTTCATGATGAAACACAGTTTAACTTGTTATTGATATCAAATCGTTTTCATTCTTTGTTTATGCGTAGTAATGAAAAATACAAATGGAAGCTTTAAGAATAATTTATTGAAAGGGAACAATTTGATATTTTTTTTTATAAGTCAATAAAAATTGATATGAATTAAAAAATTGATAAATTATTTAAGTTAATGATTAATTATAAAAAAACAGGAATGGATTGGAATGGTCTCTATTCTATAAAGTGGTTATATTTACATTTTTCTGCTTGATCCAACAAAGAAAAGTTGATGAAAGAACACAGATGAATGGAAAGTGTTACCACCTCATATATGACCCCAAACAAGGGTATTTTCTCTCTTCGTCTCTGTACATATGACGGTGCGTAATGCAGATTGATGTAATATTTTTTTTTTTTTTTTTTTTTTTTTTTTTTTTTTTTTTTTTTTTTGTAATAGACAACCTGCCAACCTGCATGATTTTTTTCATTGCAAATTTTGATAGAGGACTTCGAGTTTTGTAGTGTTAATTTTTTTTTCACATTTGATTTGACTTTAATCCTCAAAATCAAGGAGAAAGACGCTGTGACGTCATATAGTCATGCAATGTCATTCCCTATGCTTATATATTAAATATTTGCATGATTATGACTTCACAGCGTTTTGCAGCACGATTTTAAGATTGTTGAAAAATCTGAATAAAATTAGAATGTACCATAACTCGAGGTCTTCTTTTTAAAGATGCAATAAAAAAAGTGTTATGCAGGTTGTCCATTATGAAAATTCTACAGTATCAAAATTTATGGAACATTTCTTTACAGGTCATACATTCACATTGAAACACTTTCTGTAATTTTTTTTTGTCTTAAATTGAGGTGTAAACAAAAATCCTGTAATCTACAAAATGTATTATGAATAAAAAAAAAATACAAACTACGGTAAAAAATGCAGAAATACATAGCATTATTGTTATAAATGAAAACAAATATATGAATTGGGAAAAGTATAGTAGAAATTTAAATGTGACTATGTGGCATATCACCCTATTAGCAATTTTATTAATCTTATGAAAGCTTAACCAATATATACTGATCGTTATATATATGTTTTATCACAACATGTTAAAAGTGATAAAATGATTGTAGAACATAATATTTAATGTGATTTCTGCCATATCATCATCCATATCTAACTAAAAGTAAGAGAGCAGATGTGTTAGTCCACTTGACTTCTTGTATCCATTTGTATTCCCCTATATATGTGAAAGTATTATCACAACTTCCCCTGACCTCCTAGGAGGACAAACATTGCTCGATGTTATACAAGGTGAGAAAACAGAGTGTCAACCTGTCATGGCTTTTTATCTCTCCCCACCTCCCCTCTCCACTCATCATCAGCAGTGCCGGTAATGCACACATGGACACCCCATGGAATATTAAATATACAGGTAACATCGATATTAACGCCATCTCTTGACATCTAATTTAATCTCGTAAAAGAAAAAAACAAAAGAAAAATATGAGACTCCTTTTACTTGCATGTTTTCTTTAGAGAATTTTAACTATTATGATTTATATTTTGTGTTACCTTTTACTTAAATAGTGTTGTCTTATAGCAAAACTCTTGATATCCACGCTTCTCCCCACTATTATTCACGCATGCTCTTAGCCAATATTACTATTATATCATAGCGTTCCATGATTGACACCAAGTTACATTTAATATTAAACCCCGATATATTTTTAAATATTACATCGTTCTCTTTATTAATCTTACGATACTCACGTGTAATTTTGATCAATTTTTTATTTCAAGGTTATACTTTAAGTTGATCATGACACATCTTATTTTTGACATATCCTGCATGCTTTATATTTTATATCAAACTAACAGTCTTCAGTATTAATTACTATATAGGTAAATTGCTTTTGAAAGGAAATTGAATAACAATAAATATGGTCTTCAACGTGTTTCATAATGTTTGACACGGATCATTCCAATAATTTTTATTTTTCTCCGGAAAAAGAGAGTACTGTACGCAAACCAAAAATTTTCAATGTTGTAGAGGTACTTAGGCTCAAAACGTGGTCTAATTTACAGGAAATATCATATAAATTTTCGAACTGATAAAAAGTGTCATGATTAAATTAAGTTGATAGTGTAATTTTTATTTTAATTAGCTCTAATATAGTTTTATAAAACTGATGAAAGTGACGAACAAATATTATCCAAAGATTAGTAAATTGAATCGAAATGTATTATTGCCGATTTTGTGCTAAATAAAATGATCCTTGGTCTTTTGACGATAAAAATACAATATAAGAAGAGGAATATTTTGTTCGTACAAGAAAACTATAAGAACATGAAGTTACCTCAAATCTCAACAACATTGAGCGTCAAAATATTGGTGTATAAAAATCATCAATTAAAGTAAACATAATCAAACAATTAAAAAAACAAAAGAGAAGAATCTGCGGTTATAAAATGAATTCTTACCTGTTGACCAAATGAACATGAGGAGCAATTTTAATGATTACAATAGAAATTAATGAAATATTTTTTAAAAAGATAAAAAAAAAATTAAAACAAAACTTTGTTTGAACTCGGCGGGGGTGCGAGGTGGAAATTTGTTCTCACGCCGACCTCGCGATCCATCCATCAGATGGACCAGTATGTGAGCCCTGGGTAATTAGACACCAGCCACCTTTTTGTTGGCGTCATCCGCCACTCATTTCAATCGTCTCCCGCTAGTCTTCTTTGTATCGCCGACATAAGCTCTGCATGACGTGCCTTTTTATAACAATCTTAAGTCAAATATTATTTTTATGATTTGAAAACATCATTTTTTATATTAATATACATTGTGATATATTTGCAACATTTTTTTTATGTCTTAGAATTAATTCATTTGCAGAAAGCCACCACCTATTTTTTTAAATATTTTTTGTTGTTTTGATTGATGATTTTACTACGTGCAATTTTTTATGGGCTTGTTTCTATGAAATGTTCATACGAGCAGAAAATCTTTTTAATTTAAAGAGCAGTTGGTTTTACATAATCAATTTTAAATTTCATGAGATATTTTTAAATTTAAATCAAAATTTAATTTAAAAGTAAATATACACAATAGATAAAAATAAATTGAAAATAAAAAAAAAAACTTTAAAAGCACATTTTCTCCTTTTTAAATCAAGTATAGTAAAATTAAATTAAATCAAACATAGTAAAAAAAAATACCTTTAAATAACAATGAAATAAATGAACAAAAACAAACAACAAGGAAAATGTTTCATCAAATTTGTTCCAAAAGATACTTCTTATAAATAAAAATTCATTTAGAGTTCAAATAAAGGTTTTTACAACAAAAAATTCTACGACAACTCATCGGATACCACCCAGCAACCTTCGGACCATCGCAAGCCGTGCGGAAAACGAAGAGTTCTCTTTGCTCTTCCGACAACCGCCCCTTATAACTTTATAATGCAATTGAAAAACATGAATTCGCAAACATAACAAGTTCTTGGACGGCGCCACCCTTCCATTGTTACTGCCCCCTCTGACCGATTTTTAAAATCAACGAATCGAATAATAAGAAAAGAAACAAAACACGTAAAACATAACTAGAATATTACATAGGAGGGGAATATTTTTGTAAATATCCAATATACATTTTTTTTTCTTTAATATTACTTGGGTGGTCTATATATATGAGACAAGAAAATAGTAAAATTCATATTGATAGAACAAAACACAATTCTATTTACTTTCAAAACCTTATTGTATTTTATAATATAAGTTTTTACGTATTAAAACACAAAAAAAAACTAAGATACTATAATACGTACATTGAGAAAAAAAATCTATCAACTTATAAAAATAATCCTGTTATTATTTGTTTTCATTTAATATTATTATTATTATCTTATAAACATTATATTATAAAAATTACCTCTCCAATTTAAATAGTAAAAATCGTGAAATCCTTTTTTATATAGGTAATAAAAATTATCTATATATACTCTTCATGATTGAAGCAAGCTCTGCACTGTTCACTCATCCATGTTATACAAAAAAAATATTTTATTAAAAAAAAATCAAGAAAAGGTTCTATACTTTTCTATTGGTCCTGATATTATCGGTAATCACGAAATATAAATACAAGTTAAAAAGTAAACTATTATTATGAAGTTTTTAAGAGTTGAGTTAGTCTTGAGAAAACGAAGAAGACGTTATGAGAGAGAGAGAGAGAGAGAGAGAGAGAGAGAGAGAGAGAGAGAGAGAGAGAGAGAGAGAGAGAGAGAGAGAGAGAGACAGAGAGAGAGAGATATTAAGATATTTAAACAAAGAAAATTAGAATGGAATTATTTGAAGGGTGTATCTCAGAAGGAAGTCACCCATCTCTAAAATCGGTGTGAAAAGTTTCTTTGTTGAGAGGGGGACAAGAAAGTAAGCGAGAGAAGATCTTCTCTTAATGTTTACTTAACAATTGGATTTAAATAGGGATAATTGAGTCGGAGTGCCATCTTAGGGATTAAGGGGGTGAAAGGAAATTTAATGTTTAAGAAAACACAAGCTAAGAGATACGATGATGGAGTCTAAATCAGTTTAAGCAAATGGAAGTGAGAAATCATGAAATTATATTACTAACATTATTAATATACACTTAAAATTTTACCATTACCTATAAGACGTTGATCAAATTTACAATATGGTATATTATATGAATTTCAAACAAAATTTAATTTCTATTGCTAAATGTTTATCACGAGGTTATTAAAAAAATATAAATATATTTCGTGATAGAGTAACATTAAAAAAAAATATATTGGTGCGGTATTATTAAAAATTATTACTAACTCATATATAGCAACGTTTTTATATCTATTTTTTTTTCTTAGCAACATCATCTGTTGTCATATTATTGGATACTTTTATAATTATAGACAGCTGTATTAATAATTGTAATTACATTGATATTATTGCTATAAATTATAAGGTATACCAATCAAAAGTCATGTTTTTATAATTAAAAATGTTTACGTGTTCAAAAGTTGATTTAATTAAAATTATTTTCATTCTTTTTATAATATGTATGAGTAATTTTTTAGTCAATTACTTTAGGTTATTATAACTATTAAATAAATATGTTTATACCACGACATATTACGTAAATTTAAAGTTATCTGGAACAACGTTACAATTTTTGTACAGTAAATTTTAAGGTATAATTACGCAATAAGTCGAATGAATGTGATAGCTATAGCTAAGTTAAGAAGTTGATCTCATTTTGTCAATGTGAAAATTAAATAAATAATTTGGAAAATTAATTCACTTTTTGAGACCAGCATTTTTTTTTAACATGCCAAAAACAAATTAATAAACTTTTTTTTCATATTTTTTAATCGTAAGTATATTGTTTCGGGCTTCTGTTTTATTATCAGTATAACAAATTAACAAAATGAATTCAATAGAGCTTTTTTACTAAACTATTGATTAATTGATTGTGTATGTAGATTTGAATTTAATGATGGAGTTCTAGGTTTTGAACCATACTCAAGTATGATACCATGTAATTGGGATAATGGGCTAAATAAATGTTTGTCCCATGCAGTCGTGCCAAATTTCGCCGTTTTTAAAATGTAATTTTACACGTTATAGTTATTACATATGATTAATCTACTGGAACAATTTGTCGATGATAATTGGTCCCACTTCCGTTATCCTTGAATTCTGGTGTCATTATTACAATTTCTTTCCTCAAGTGCAGCACTCCATGCAGTCAGTGACATTTTCACTGTCCACCCTCTCCACGTAAAGTCAGCTGATCGGTGAGGCGCGAGAAAGACGCGCGTTTTTGCCCTCTGAGCATTTTTTGGCTTGAACGGCCGTGGCAGATCGCAAACGACAAGAAGATTCATGCTTAAGTGACGCCTTTACCTTTGAAAAAAGTTCACTTAGCAGCACAAGCCAAGCAGTCCAGTGAAATGGAAAAAAGAAGACACATTTAGAATTTATCAAAAGAAAAATGTGTCTGTAATTTTTCTTTATGGTAAAATATTTAAAATTAATAATAAAAATATGAAAAAAAAATCATTATATGGTTAGGTAAGGTTTATTGAAGATAAGCAATCAATGCTATAGGACGTATATGATATGTTGGGTTGGACTAACTCATCATTATCTTTCAGAGTTATTATTTTTTTATAACAAGAAAGCAAAGTAAAGCATACTGTTGATACAAACTTAAACTATATATAATAATAATAAAAAAATGGTAAGACTTGCTATTGTTCAAAATAAAAAGAAAATAAGAGAAAACTGAACGAAAATTTTTAGGTAATAAATTTTGTTATCCCCTTATACTTCATCAATTTAAGGTGGGACTTCTGGAACCTTTTTATTTTTTAAACAACAGTTGGGAACCTCATTTGTATTGAAATCAGCTGATGGTCTATATCCCATCTGTTACGGTTGTCAACGATGGAGCCAATCATTTCCCCAGCCAATCTCTACATCGATGCTAGAACAAAGCCCTCCCAAACCTTATACCTTTTGTAGAGAGGGACTTCGTACAGTTGGTTTACTTGAACACTTTTACATCAATGCATTACTAGATAACTCAACTACAAGCAGGCAGAGTCCAGTTTTTGATGATAAAAGTTGGAAAAAAATTTGAAATGTTGACTAATATAAATATAACATATCCAATGCTATAAAAAAAAAATCAAGTACTTAAACTGTACACTTTCTGCACATGATTTCCTTATGTACTGAAACACATATATAGTTGATTGTTATTCATTAATTCAGAGTTTACGAACATAGCTAAATGGGGAGAGAGAGAGAGAGAGAGAGAGAGAGAGAGAGAGAGAGAGAGAGAGAGAGAGAGAGAGAGAGAGAGAGAGAGAGTAAAGAAAGAGCATCAATAACTTCTGTTTGTGTATAGAATTATTTATATTCACAAGTAGCAAATTATTTATCTGCATAAAAAAAGCTAACCAAACAATAGTTATTAACAGTTATACTTTGAACTACTATTACAACAGTTATAAATCAGTCAGTTAACTTTTTTATTCTCAATTGTCTCGCCATATAAACAGAAGTAACAATTAACAAACATCTGCAGGAAAGAAACCGTCAAAGCTGCTTAATCACATTGTTATTATAAACAAGTTATATTTGTTGAAAATATATTACTAAAAATATACATCATTAACAAGTATTTATTATTTAAAGATTTGTTATTTTGATAAGATTTTAGAAAAAAAAACTTTATTCGTTAATTTTAAAGACTACTGTAATTCGATTCATTTTAAATTACTGTCTAAGATATGATTAATTATAAAGGGGAGGTCTGAGTTTGTATATATATAATAAAACATGCAAGACTTCCCCCTAGATGATCAAACCTAGTGTGCTAATACTCAATCGAGCCCTTCATCATAACAATCTTCGGCAAACTCCAAACGATTCAGCAGACATTTCAGTTGAGTCATTTGGAACTAATTCAAGGTGTCTTTTGTTGGGCAAATGAGTTTAGTCAGCCGCACTGTGTGTGTTAGTTAAAGTTGTTTTAAAAACTTTTTGGCGCCGCCGACATAACATTGCTTTAGGCTATATCAATGGAATATGATACTTTTTATATTATCTATTTTAAATAACTCTATATTTTAATTTAAGATAAGGTATATTATATAATATATATTTTTTATAATTGAATTGACGCTTTTAACATGAAATCGGCTAGATTCTCAAGATATTATTAGAATTTATTGGTGGATTTTTCAAAGCAAACTTTTCTTTTTTTTTACTAGCTCGAAGCCAGTCTAAAGAGCATATAATATATAATGTAAGAGAATTGACAATATATTCACACTACACGAACTTCAATGATTCAACTATACATTTAAAAAGCTTAGGACTTGCTCTATATATTATTAATATCCAAATAATTATTTTTACTCATCAAAAGTCCAAAAAATAAATTTACGCATTATATTAGAATATCAGAGGTACAAATATTGAATTATGCATGGCACGTCAAGAGGCAAAGAACATACAATGTTGCAGAATTTACTGTAAATATGATTTTACATGATACATGATAGGTCTGTTCGTAAATACATAATCAGATGATAGTCGATTTTTTTATTTCTCCTTAATGTTACCTGTACAGACGGTTCATTCGATTCATGAATTAATTCTATATTTACCATTTACGAACAAACCTAATGAATGCAATAATTATTGAGAAGAAGTATTTTAACAAGTTGTCTAAATTCAAGGTACTAATTAACATTTCTTAAGGAAGTTGGTGTAATAATAATTATAAGTGTAAGTACTATTTTTATTATCATACTAATATATTATGTAAGGTGCTGTTTTTTATTGTCAATTGATTTTATTTAATTGATTTGTAACCAACCCACCATTATAATTATAATAATACAAAATTTTTAAGTAAAGGTCAAAAGGTGTAATTATTTTTATTTTTAATTTTCCTGTTTGTATACAAAATTATTAATTTTTGTCCAATTTACTATCAAAAAGTAATTATCTCATCTTATGGTTAAAAACCTTCAATATCAGACAAAGACACAAGAGTCTTTTGTAAATATTAAAATATAGATTGAGCTAAGCAAAGAGAAAAAAAGTTTAATTGCTTCTATATTGATACTGTCAAAAACAGCACACGTGGTCACTCGTAGACGATTAAAACGTGTTTGGTCTCTCTACAACAATGTTTTTAATTGTTACGAGTGGCGTAGCAAGTGGTCTCTGTAGGAGTTGATTGTTGGAGGCTGCGGGGGAGAAAACAACAACAACGTAACAATACAAAAGGAACTTTGACAACAATCGTTCAGTAAAAACCAGAAGGCTTGAAGGAAAAACCACGGGATACTATTGAAACCAATTATACGCGATTTAAGATAATACGAGTATATTATAAGAGTAAGAGAGTTGAAAATTTTCTCATCTCTAAAAATGATATACTATTAGTTTTGTACAATACTTTTACAATGACTAAGCAACTTATGAATTTTATCCTTATATATATATTTTTTTTAGCGTTGAAAATTGGTCTCGTTTTATATGATTGTGATTGTATTTTATTAGATGCGACGACGGCGGCGTCTTTTTTTGTATATGGTGATGACAAAATCGTTTATAGAAACACAATACGATTGAGTTCGGGATGTAAGAATTTGCTTCACTATTTAATACATACATAATACATAAAAAATATATAAAATATAGCCTTGAAATTTTAAAATAGGATTCTTGATATAAAGATAAAAAAAATTAAATGAAATGTATTTCTTTAAATTTTAACATTTTAATATTTTTTGTTGTATTTTTATAAAATTGACATACTTTTTTATAAAGATTTTTTTTCCCATTGTGTTTATAATCAAATTACCATTCTTAGTATATTATAACTTATAAAGAATAAAAATATTTCAAATACATATATGTTATCACAATACGGAATTTCTTGGGGACCAAAAGAGATTAAACACCCTTTTAATTAAAAAGTTTAATTTCACATCTTGTTTTCATAGATACCTCAATGACACTTAGGCTGTTTTAAAGTACAGAGACTCACTTAATTACGGATAATTAACGTACAAAATAAATTATTATATTTAAATAAACATGTGTTTATTATTTTTTTCTATTTCTTTCTTATAAAAATGAATATAACTGTTATACCCTTTTTGCATAAAAATTAAAAAAAAAAAAAAAAACAGTCAGAAATGTCACTACCGATGCTTATCTTATAATTTATCTGCGTGACCAAGCTAACATTTTTTGTGCAAAATGCTTATTTTAAATTAAGTTTTAGTATTTTGTTTGATAACATTTTTTACGCTTGTGTTTTACATATGCGTGATCGAGACGCAAGCCGCTCGCATTTTGATAGTTATCGGTAAGCAATTAGGCCCGTATTTTATAACCCAGTGACATTTCACATCCGCGGGTACGCCTCTAAAACCTTTTTCTTCCTTCATCTTAATAATTCGCCTTTTGATCCTTCTATATAACAAGATAAGCCAATCATGTTTGTGCATGCAGTTGTTATTTAAACGATCGTAAAAGCATATGTCGACTGTGCATGTCTTATTACACAATAAAAATTGGTTTATATATTTTATATTAAAACGGCTATTTTATTGTATAAAAAGGAAAAAAATTAGATTTATGTTCCTTTTTTATATTAATATTAATTATAAAGACTTATATATACATGATAAAAGAAAAGATAACAGACGAATTAAAGCTCAAGCGATTCCAATTGTTATATCATGAATTTTGAATGCCTAAATTAAAATATAAAAACTTAAATTCTCAAGAAAAAAATAATGACAATTTAACAATGTTCTATTTTTGTTATAAGAAAACCTGCTTCAATAATATAACAAATAAAAAGTAGCTCAATCTAAATATTACTGTATTTTTAAGTAAAAAAAAAAAAAAAAAATACAATAAATTCGAATTAAATACCCATTTAGTATACATTCTACATAATATTATTATAAACGTACTTGAAATTATCAAAACGATGGGATAATACAAATTTAATGTTTGAGGATTGCATGTCACGTACTCTTCAAGCCTCAGTATTGTTACACGGAGTAGTTTAATTCTGATAAAGCAATCAGGAGAACACGGTCGCTTATTAGAAATATGATAAGACCTGCAGCTTCGATTTTGTGAATTGTGCTTGGGCGGAGAGAAGTTTTTTTGATGTGAGATTATAGGCTGGGTTCTTCCGTGGGAGAGATGCCCACCGTGATTCAGTGACCTATGTCACGCTATAGCTACTTTGGGTCTCTATAAAAATACTCGCTTTGCTGTATTTACTGCGGGTTAAATGAATATAATATGTTGAATAAAATCATGTAAAATTACATCGATCAATATCTTCAAATATAATACAAATTAAAACGTATAACTGTAAATATTAAGTAAGATTTGGCCCTAAATAAAGAAATTAGCTTAAGTTCTTTGACTTTAACTGTCGCAACCTTAGTTAATATATACAGTATGTTATAGGCATTAAAAAATTATGTAAATATAGAATTACCAAAATAAATTGATGATATATTTTATTGAGAAAGCTTCGTAGCGCTTTTCAATTAACGTCAAACCAGTCAAACTGTCAAACTGACTTTCTGCTATCACTTGCTAAATTTTACTGTCAACAAATTCATTCACAAAATATTTCGGTTTAAAAAAATTACCACTTCAACTCTTCCTTTACACGTCTAAACCAAATCTTTTTACCTCTAAAACACATCTTATTTCCACTTCGCTCAAAGTGAGGATGAAATGAAGCCAATATTTCTAACATTTTACGCTCAAAAAGAGAAAAAAATGCACAATCTTGTCTTCTACTTTCTTATTTCCTCTAAAATGGTGCAAAATAGGAGGAAAAAAGATGAGAGGGGAACTTAATAGCGAATAAAGGATTAAATTTATTTCAAATCGGGAATTCAATATATTGAAATGCTGGTAAGGTCCAAATAGAGTTAGGAAGTTAAATTAAATTTAATATAGTCATTTGTGACCAGTACATACCCTACATGCAACATCAGGACTTAGTTGAAGCAAAATATAATGACATTAACAATTGCGTAATTCCAACTAGAACTTGTAATGATAAATTGCTAACAATTTTTTAATACCATGAGCAAAATATGACTAATCATCCATAATAGTATTATAAAATGTTGACAATATTAAAATTATTTTTTTTACCGTTACATCAATATTTAATATAAAATTTTATATAAAAAAATCACAAATTAAAAAAAATATTCGATATACATGAATTATTAAAAATTACATATATTATTAGGTCGGATGTTAAATTATTCGCATGACGAACATCCTCAGGCAATGGACAGCACCAGTTTGGTGCTCGTTCGAGTGGTGCTGAGCGGGTGAGCGGGCACCATGCACGAGAGATCAGTGTGCGCGCCTCATTGCTTACCAACAAGAATATTATACAAGTACTATTTAGGCACCAATATGGCCGCACCCCGCAGCGTAAATATTGTTGTATCATAAGCAATATAAAAATCATGCAGTGCATGTTTCATTGAAAAATATTGTTCATGTATTTAATTATTCTTATATTGCATGCATGTAAAGTGAATGTATAGTGTAAGGGTTATATTATTATCTTATCGTAACATTATGTATGTACAAATGATGACATGAAAAAGTACGTTACAAGCATTATTTAAATAGTATGTGTAGTAATATATGAGTATTTTATTATTCAAATTGCTAGTTATTATAATTTTATATAAAAAAATAAAATGTTGAGTGTATAAAAGCATACATTATTCTTGCCTCATCATACAACATTACAAAATTTACTGTAAGAAATGCAATAATCTTAAATATGCCATTGCGCCATCGTCAATGTGTCTTTAAATTCTCTACAAATAATATTAGCAACAAATTTGATTGTTATTTTGGACCTCATTTTTATTTTTTCTTACTTCATTTACGGGCCCAAATAGATTTTATTTCTTAAGTAAATTCTATGAAGTGATTAAAGAACCTAGTTTTCTATTGTTCTTGTGAGTCATCGTAAAAAAAATAATAGATTTTTCTTAAAATAGCTTTTCTTATTTTTTAAATTATTTAAGGTAAAGATAATACGGATCAGCTGGCCCAATGCTAAAAAAATCTCATTCATAAAAATTATGAAAAAAAATTAAAATGTTCTCCTCTACATCCCCTATCAGTAGGTAAAGTATCAGGTATACAAAAACGAGCTAGTTTTCAAGTTATTAATTTTTAAATTTGACTAATTTAAGATAGAGAAATGGAACTTCCATGTTAAATTAGTCAACTTTAAAAATTAATAACTCGAAAACTAGCTCGTTTTTGTATACCTGATATTTTACCTACTGATAGGGGATGTAGAGGAGAACATTTTAAATTTGTTTCATAATTTTTATGAATGGGATTTTTTTAGCATTGGGCCAGCTGATCCGTATTATCTCTACCTTAATTTGACCAAATTTTTCACTGTATATGTACCGACGGATACACAAAATTCTCCCACACACACACGGAACAGCTGATAGTAACGGCATCACTGTTCAAATTTGACCGGTCGCACTTGACTACAGAAGACATTAATATTGCCACAGTTGCATTTGAACCTAGAAACCTCTCTCGTTACAACTAATTCGAACTAACTAAAATATAATTATAAAACAACTTACCGCACCACGGAGGTTTGTGTTCTACAGATGAGAAGATGAAAACTGAGGGATGCTGCGAGTTGGACCAACCAATATGTTGTCCAAGCAAGCAGCTGGAACTATCATCGACCGCCCAGCAATTATAACCTGGTCTAAATTATCTTAAGGCTGTATGTCAAGCCTGATAATTTATGTGTGTATACTTTTGCAAAACACAGAGGTGTCACTTGAGAAGAACGCGAAGAGGTAATTTGTAAAGATACAGGATCTCATAACTCATGTATGCAGCAGTTTTATAATAACATGGTTTTAGATGGGCTACGAGTGCCAAGGTAGTGTTACAATTATAATAATGCAAGGTCGAATATATATTAGATTCATGCTTGATAAATTTAATAATGCGTTATATAGGAAATTTGAAGCAAATGCAGCATGAAGCATGAACTTTATATACTTCATTTTATTATTATTTATTTGAAGTAATTTTGATACACGATTTATATTAAAATTTAATTAAATATGGTATTTTGGTATTATAAATCAGGCAGAAAATTTATTTGTTATTCTTTTTTTTTTAATTTTATTCAAAATAACTTATAATATAATAAAATAGTGAATTGAAAATCATACATCATTCTTCTGAAAAGGAGAGGTGAGGGCAAGTATTTATTTTACTTTGCATAATTTATTGTAAACTAATAAGCATATTAATTTCATAGCATCTTGATATCACAAAAGTTAATTATATTTTTCCCTGTCGATATTTTATCTTTTCTTTCTTCTTCTATACCATTAATTTTTTATATGTATTTCCAGTAATTGATACGTGTACCATTAGCATCAATTTCCGACAGAATCAGACAAAAATTGTTGTCAATTATTGAAGAAAATAAGCTCTAATTATGTATTGTGTGTCTCTGAAAAATATTTATTAAATAATATTATCTTTCCGAGACATGCTATATTAGGAACTCTTCTAAAGCATAATATATTTGACAGCAAATCTCATGTATGTTCATATATTACATTTAATAATTTATAAGTAGAAAACCGACATACAAAGGGTATATGCTAAAATAATCCAAATGGTTGTATAACGTCAGATGTAAATAATTATTACATTTCGGTTTCCTAGCATTACACAAACAAAACCGCAGAGAGGAGTAAATATCTCTCGAATTCACTCTGCAATTCTCTGTACTCGGTTTACCGCACTCACAGAGAATATATGGGTGATTTTCCTATGTTTACACACATCAATCTGATCTGGTTGTTATACTGCGTGCTGAGGTAATCCGATTACTGAAAGCTCGCGGAAACAACTCCCAGCTCTCTGGAGGCTCCTCCCAAACCTCAGATCTCCCGCATTTACACTCAGCTCCTCTTTGAGCAATGCAAAAAATTTAATAATGGTAGGACTGAATCTAAAATTGATGTGTCTTTTTACAAGTTCATTGGTTGTACTGTGTACAGCTCCAGACAAAAAATTCGTTACCCCCACGTTGTTTCTCGTGGGACAGTGGTGACAATTCACTTAGTGATTTAGCAATCTCTTCTCTCATCTTCCCTAATATTTCTTCAACTAACTTCTACCGGATTTACAGCGTCTGCATGTAAATCAGTCAGGAGTAACGAAAGCTTAATTTGTCTTGAGTATCTAATTTGCAAACGTTTTGATTGTTGTATAGACTTGTATAGTATTGGCTCAAAGAGTGTCCTGAGCAAATTTAAAGTTAATATTTGTATCAACAATGATTGACGTTGTGTTAATTGACGTGAATATTGAATTAAATAATAATTTTTTTAAATAATTTTCGCTTAAAATTGCATTAGCTTTTTTATTTCGTTTCCACAACCTGAATGACGTATTACGTATAATAGTTGCATGCGTGTTTTTTTTATTTATTTATTATTATTATTTTTTTTTTTATTCTGAAGACCTCACATATTAAGCAAGAGGCATTCATAAAGTCACATCTATTTATTATAGAGCTTGAAATTTCAAAAGCCGAAAACTTATTCATAAAAGTCAAATATAAAATTGAGCCTTAAATTAATTTCAAGCCCTATAAATAGCCTTGTAAAGCTTTGTAAATGTCCTTAATATTCAAATTATAAAGCATTAATTATGCATGGGTTATGTGTTTTCTACGCGTATTTCAAATTCTATGTCAGTTATATATAATTAATATTACCTTTAATTACAATTTAACCCGTTGAAGAACCTTATAAATTGTGTATGATTTAGCATGGACCGTGTGTACTCCCCCTCTTCTGCATTATTTATGAAAGGACTCAGGAAAGCGTCTCTGTTGACTCTGCGACTGTCTACAGGCGTGGGAAATGTCACCGTTTTGTCTGCACACCTGACAAGGTAAATCTTCACCTTATCGTGCGCGAATAAAACTGCGAGGGGGCATGTGAAGAACTCTCCTGAGTCCTGAGTGTGTGAAATTCCACGAGTTGGGAGTAGTCTGTCACATGTAAACTATAAGACAGTAAGGGCTATTTTCCTACCTCTAAACGTAAAAAGTAACCTTTACTAAAAGCATTATTTTTTAATTTTGACTTCATTCAATTCAGTTGAACAAGTTATAATTTTGCTAGAATTTTCTTTTTAAGCATCAATCTATATAGTTAGAACTTTAAGGAATTTAAAATACAATTAAATTTAAGTTTATAATACAATAAATTCAAAATTCATTGCAGTGAAAATACAGTCTGTAATTAGGACAAAAAAATAAATAAAATGAATTTAAATTTTAGAAAAAAAAAACATGAATAATATAGATGACTAAATAACAAATTGTTAATATTATATATATTTTTTTAATTATTGTAAACGTATTATAAATTTAGCTGCTCTTTTAAAAATAAATTTATTCTAAGTTTTCATTCTAATTTGTCAATTGTTGTTAGGTGGTAATTAATATTGATTAAGGTGCATGCAGATTAGCGGCTGGCCATTAGGTTGCCACGATCATCAATATGGATTGAGTGGGGCGCGTAGAGATGGAGGTAAGGTTTGGCTTACCATCGATACCTCAAGTCCAAGTCCACCATGAACACTCAGCTGGATTTACAGAGAGTGAAGACAGGCCGCCATATTGGTGGACTAGGACATAAACTAGTGTACAGGAAAAAGTTTAAAATAATATTACATACATACGGTTTAGAATGAATTTAATTTTATTGTATAAACTTCTTAAGCAAAATATAAAGTAAAATAATATTGAGTCCACTCTCCATTCAATTATAAATGTCCAAACTCGACTTTGATACACAAGGCTGAATCGGACTTTTCTTATTTGAAATTGTTCATATTGCATTTATGAGATATTTCAAGTTGAATACTCATATTTACTTTTCTATAATTTATTTTTAAAATTATGTCTACAATAATTCGCGTTGTAGCAAAGCAATAAAGGGGGTCGGATTATTTTGTTCCAACTCTTTTCATATTATCATAAAAGATTTTATTTTACAACAAAATTATTATCAAAATAAAATATTGCCAGAGTTTGCTAATAAAAAAAAAATGTACTGTTTTATTTTTGCATATCATTACCAATATAATTTTGTAGTCCAGTACTCTTTGCTTTTATTTTTATTTTTTTTAACATCAAGTAAATAATTAATTTGTAAATAGAATGTGCAGCCTCATTATTAATTTGACCCCTCTACTCTGTTTTATATAGCAATTATCACATTCTTTAATAATTAATAAATTAATATAAAAAGTTAATAATTAATAAAACATTATTGAATTCTTTTCTCTTCATATTTTCTTCTTTTATTTTTTTTTTCCATGATAAAAAAAAAGAGTTGGATTTTTTTTTATTACGCTTCCGTCTAATTTCCACAGACTGTTTCGATGTTACAGCAAGTGGAAAAGTAGACACGGTACGTTATGAATTTTTCTCTTCTCTCCCTCATCTCTCTCATCCTACTTTAATTAAACTTTTTTTTCTCCTGAAAGTTTGATTTTGCTGATAGTGGAACATTCCATTCTGACACTATAACCATATAATATATTGGTGGGACATTCAAATTGGTACAAAAAAAAAAGTAAATGACATTAAAAAAAATCAAGTTTTTTTTTTTTTTTTTTAACAAATAAGATTTTGAAAATTTAATTGTGTAATGACGTCATAGTTCCTTTTAAGCTTTTGAGAATTCCGATAACCCTGTTGCTATAATAATCAAGTTAAAAGTTACGAGATGAGCTTGTGAATTGAATTAAGTTTGTAGAAGCAGCAGCGTATGCTGTGTAAGTCTATGAAGTGGTACTGGGAAGACATTACTCGACAGACACGACATCATGTACTTACTTACTTGGACCATTCTTAGACGAGGGATTATCAAGTCAACATTAACCGGGAGAAGGCTTGTTAATTGAACCGAGATACGAACACGTAATTGTAATTTATTTATCAAACTTTAGATTAACTAATGTCTTTATTTTTTTTTAATGTTTTTTCTTAAAATTTTGCGTGAAATAAAAATAATTTTATAATATTGCATATTTTCATTAATTTTATTTAAATAACAAAAGTTATAATACAAAACCATGGCACTAAATATAATATGACATGATAAAAAAATTAAATAAAAATATAACAGAAAATTTCATGCTATATATTATATATATACAATATAATGATATTATAACCGAACATTCATCAAGTTAGATCGAAATTAACATAACGATGTGCTGAATATGTCCATATTACGATTATTGTTAATCAAAACAAATATTTCAATGGAGGCCAAATATTTCTCAAAGTTAGGAATTCAAACAATAGCAATTAGTCGCATTTTTTTAAAATTGTTTTTACAATTTTCTATAGAGCATATATATATATATATATATATATACATATATATAATTATTATAATATACAATAAAATCCTGTAAAATACTACGCATTTTTATATCATAATTTTGTAGTCCATTCATGCTGATTTCAAAATAATTGTTATTCTTTCAACAGTGTCAAAAGTATACTGAAACAAAAAAATAATAACTAACTCTTATTATTTTTAATAACAGAAAATTTGATATAATCACCTTGAAACAAATTTATTGCTCGAAGCTCATGGATGATAATTTTCTTCTCTGGTTGCCATTTGTCTTTTTTAACTTTTGCTAGAGAGTAGAATAATTTAAAATGTTAATACTAAATTACTTTAATAAAAAAAAAGCTGCTACTAAATATTATATAATAAATTTAAGTGGTCTGTAATTGTTAAAAAACGATTTAGTATACTACTGCAGAAGCTTATAACAATCAGTGTAAAATTATTGTTGCCGGCCTGATGCTCTCTCTGTTGTAATAGGCCAACAGTTGGCCAGCAAGCAAGGAAGGTTGTTGCGACCTGAAGGTGCCACTTTCCCCATTACCTTCGCTTAGCCAACCTTCCCTCTGTAGAACATTTAATCGTAGCTATTTTCAGGAAAGGTTTATTTTTATAATAAAAAAGGTAAGCCAATCAATCAAAAATATTGAGAACATAAAAATTGACTGACGTATTAAAATAGAAATGAATAAAAAATATATATATTATACAATATATTCCTTTAGGCAATTCTTTTTATGGTACATAATTTTCATTGGAAATATATATGTTTATAAAGAATTTGATTTGTAATTATAAATTAGAACAACCAGTCATTATATTTTGGAAGGAAGTTTTTTTTTAATATTATTCTTACTATTCTTATAATATGTAATTTATAAAAAAATACGAGGATTTGCAAATTTTGTATTGTTCAATGTTTTCTATTAATATTTGATTATTTATCCTTGTGAAATATTAAATATTTTTTTAATGAAATTTTTATTTAATATTTAAGTTCATATTGGCTGAATAACGTAAAAAAAAATAATTGAAATAAATAAGTTTTTTTTTTTCAAAACAGCATAATATATAAATATATTATTATATAATTAAAAAAAAATTCAAATGATAAAAATTTCCTATTAAATTTAATTCCGAAAAGTTACTTATTTATATATATATATGTGAACATGACTGAATATTATATAAAATATAGAACCAAGGAAAATAAATCGTTGAATAAAACATGGTAAAACATTTTCTTTCTGTCTTTTTTTTTCATATAAAAATCAGTTAAACGTAAAATTATAAATTATTATTCTTTATATATAAATATTTTTTTTAATTTAAACATATCTTACTACATATAAGTCATTAGGAAAAGTGTTTCAAAAACATTACATATTCTGAACGTTTAGTTTAATCAAAAAAACAACTCAGGTATAACCTAAGATAGACTAAAACTGCTTGAGACCTTTGCTTGGAGGACACTGCAGGGAAATAATTATAGGCTTGTGAGGAGTTTTGGCTTCCAGTACAATTTGTATGCTAGCCTACCGAACTAGGAGCCAGAGAGGGGTAATTTTTTTATATTAGATTATTCTTCTTTAGTCGAGAGTGAGTGCTGCATGATTTTTAAAGTATGAGTCATTATAAAGATTAATGACGTCACAATTAGAGATCTGTACGTGTAATATAATATCTCGATTAATTAAGATGGTATGATGAACAAATGAGATTCTAGGTGGCGTTTTTATTGCATATTTGTATAGAGGATCTCGAATAAAATGAATTTAATTGTCAATTTTTTAAAAATATTTTTTGAACACTCTAACACCCTTAAAATCGTAATGCAAAACGCTGTGACGTCATACAACGTCTTTGGTAAAAATTTGCATACTTTGACGCCACAGCATTTTGTAGAACGATTTTGCAGGTATTAAAAAAATGCAATACATCTTTCCAAATTTGTAATAAAAAAAATCCATGCAGGTTTCAGTTATGTTCAAACTGAAACTTCTTAAAAATTTACGTGTGAATATTTAGTTACATATTAAAATTTATTACCTTCATTTCTATGACTTTTACTTTACTATGAAAGACGCATCCAATGTTTCTGGGCTGGGTATCAAAGAAAAGATTATTGGCCCCCTCTATTCCTTCACACCGTAATTTTATCGTATTATATTATTCTACCTTAATAACTTCAATTTTTTTTTTAAATATTATTTCTTTTTATAAGTTATTATATGTTTAATTCTAAATGGATTTTATAAACCTTTATTTTATTTTTTTCCTTTAAAAAATTTAAATTCAAATTACTTAAAGTAGTTTCTCGCAAACCCACCAATTAATGTTATTTCTTTTCCCTTGATGAAAGATAATAAAAAAATATATATATGTTAAAAACTGTTCAGATAATAATAGTTTATTTTTTCTAATGTTTTTCATTCTAACTTAATATTAATTCAAATTAATAAATAAAACGTAGTGAAAAAATATTTAATTTTAATAATTTTCCCTCGTATTTTTCCAACATTTGCATAAAACTAAAAATGTATAATAGTAAGTTAAATATTAGGCCTGTTCGTAAACCCTGCTCGGTGTACACTTTCTGCACCCAATCGACCTTATGTACATGCGATATAAGGTCGATTGGGTGTAGAAAGTGTACACCGAGCAGGGTTTACGAACGGGCCTATTGTGTTATGCATGCGTATCGGTAGTAGTTTTTATTGTAAATCAAAATTAACAAGTTAAATACAACAAATTATTACATAATAAATACATAAAATTTATTCATATACCATACTATATCATTGAGGTGCATAGAAAAATCAATCGAAAATGCATAATTTGTGCTGCACTCTAATATAAATTGCATTCAAAACATGTAATATGAATTATTTATTGAGTTTTTTTTTTTTCCTAATTACAATTTTTAACTTTAAATTGAAATCTTGTACGAAGTGAGCATATAAAAAATACAGTCAAATTTCAACTATTGAAGTATAAATTCATAATTACCAATTCTGTTTTTGTATATATATAATATTCATGAAACTCACATACATTACAATGTAAGTAATAAATCTATTTTTTACCTACACATGAAGTGCTGTAATTATAATTGTCAAATAAAGCGCGTGCCTAGGATAAAATATGAGGGGGTGGGGGAGTCGCTAGTTAATCTGAGAAGTGACAAACGCCACGCGAGATATTACATTTAATAGTTTTCCCAACTAAAAACCACAAGACCTGATGCCAAAAAGTCGTTCTTCATCACAGAGGCCAAAAACTTTTTGTGAACATAACATGCTGCGGTCTACTAAAAGAAAGCTTCTTATATAACTTTATATATATACCTTTAACGTTGAGTTTGCTCTTTCTTTATAACCCCCTTCTTTCTTATTATACTACTTCTGGCGTACAAAAGAGAAGATGCATAATTAATTACAATCTAATTGCATGACAAAAAGTTGGGAAGATATTCGTCTTGCTATACGTACGTGCGTGTGGTACAGCAGCAGCAGCAGCTAAAACGGCAAAGAGACGAAAAACGGCGTCTACGCTCTTTTGGCACAAAGAAATTACGGTAAGAAAAGACCCTCGAGCCACAGGGAAGATATAAGGCACACACATAGAGAGAGTAACACTCATACCACGATGATGGTGTGTTCTTTTCAACGGTTTTAACTATATAAGGGAAATGAGTACTATAGGCAATTAAAATTTCTAAATTGTTATATGTGAAAATTTTCTTATATAATTTTCATTTCTTGTTTAATATAATATAAAGCGTTTATTATTATTAATATATAAAAGGATGATAAATTCAATGATCAAATAATTATAACGTTATAAAGATGAGAAAATGGCTTTTGTCTTTAATAACCAAAAAAGTATTATATAATAAGGAGAGAATTGAAAAGGCTACGTTGTAATTTATAAAGAAGATGACGTCACACTTCAAAGTTTCGTACTTGATGTTTACTGCGTACTTTCTTCCATTTAAAGTTTTCATGTGGTGGTCTATGGCAAACTTTGTCAAGATGTTGCTGCTGCTGGCCCACGGACCGTAATGAGGTTAAAACAGTAAACACCATTAGACCAACAAAACCTTTTCCTTCGTCTTACAACAAGGAAGAAGCTTTTCTTGATGAGAGATTTTTATTTATAAAACACTTCCGCACCACACCAAACAGGAAAGTGAGAAGAGAAAATAAAAATTTTCACCTCAAGGAAATTTTAAGAAATTATATTTAATTTTTTTGTCTTTTGTCACCATTTTGAGTCAAGTTATAACTTTAAAAAAAAATGACAAGCTATTTCAAGAGCACGTGTCGTCAAGTAAAATATTGTATTTTCATTATCCATTTGATAAGTTATCTTCTTTATATTTTATGTAAAAAAACAAAATTAATGTGTGAATTCCTGTCATAAAATTATTAATGTAATAAAACAAAAACAAAAATTGGCTCGGTAAAAGTAGAAAATGTTTTGATGTGAAAGAGTCGGTAGGAAGAGGAAAAATTTTACATTAAAATGAAGATTAATGAACTAGACCCCCCTTGGCCAAGTTATTATCACCCAGCGTGGACCGCTGCTTGTTTGTTTTTAACCGCCAATAATAAAAAAAACAGTGACAATTTTCAAAAACGTTTCTCATTTCTATTGATTTTTATTATTAATTAAAATAAACTTCCTGCAAGTTTATTGAAAGGTCGAATTGAAGGTCTGTCCTCGAAGAATAATAATCTTAATGGAGGTTGGCGGGCACGTAAGAGCGAGTTAAGTATTACACTTGAAGTTTGCCCCACATTTCAGGCGTCATGTGTCGGCTGTTATGACACTAATGCCAATGCTTGTCAACAGCTCTCAAATTGATCAAATTTGTTTTCATCGATCCGTTTAGTATCCATATCCAGACGTTTTATATGTTAATTACAGAAAACAATCAAAAGTAATAATATATAATTTAATGTTAATATAAAACATGGTAAATTTTTTAACTTGAATTTAAAAAAGAAAGTCCGAAAAACAATCACATTGTGTGACATTCTGAAATTATGAATAATTAAGTTATTTTTTTAAATCTTAGATATAGTCAATGAAGAGAAGTTGTGATCTCCAAAGGTAACGGTATTTGGCTACTTAATTAATGTTGTTTTTGTTGGAAAAAGACGAAGTAAAAACAATAAAGCCATATGCTATATCTATTAATACATTAGGTCTGTTCGTAAATACACAATCAGAAAGAATCGATTATTTGTGATGAACCTTCTGTACATGGAACATAAGGTTCATCACAAATAATCGATTCTTTCTGATTGTGTATTTACGAACAGACCTTATATTTAACGACTATAAGTATATAGTTCTTGCCTTATATTAGCATAATATCTATAAAAAATAACGAAGACATTCATTTAATAAACTGCAATAGAAATAACTTAATTCTCTTTCAAATTTCTAATATAATTTTATCATATTTTCATTTACTTATCAACAAGTTAACAAAAAACTCTAAAATTTTAGATACTTACATATTAATTCCACTTTATCACAGAGTACTTAACATAGTTTAAATTAATTAAGTATTCTCTTAAATGTGTTACTAAATGTTTCAGGTTTGTGGTCCATGGCAGCAGCATTATGGCTTCATATTATTCACAAGTGAGGGCAGGCTAGTTTTGGGCAACCGCCTTATCCGACCACGAGCACCAAGAATGCTGCTCGCCAAGGGGATGATGGCAGTAGCAGCAGGGGTTTGTGGCCGGGGAATCACCGCCCGCAACCACCCCTGCGGTCCTTCGTGACAAGTTTCCAACTGTACTTCGCAGTACAAAGTATCACAAGTTTGTTGAATTAATTTTATAATGAATCTTTTGTAATAATTACATAATTTAAAATTTTGAAAATACGAAAATGGAAAACTTTCATGAATTTTTTATGGCATATGATCGAGGACTTTGAGTTACGTACTGCCAACATTTTTTTTTTTTTTAACTCTAAAACCCTTAAAATGGTGAATAAAAACTTATGACATTATAGTCATGCAAATATTTAATACGCAAGCATAGAGAGATCATTCCCATCTATTTTAAGGGTATTAGAGGGCTCAAAAAAATCTGAAAAAAATTTACTCGAGGTTCTCTAGCAATAGCAATATATAACAATTTCTTAAAGCTTGAAGGTTATAGCCATTGTCGGAAGAAACAGAAAGATTTTTTCTTCATTTCATTATTAGTTATATGTTTGTTGTTTTATTTGCTATAAATAATTTAATATGGAGTAAGCATTTTTGTAGCGTGCAAATTTTTAAGTAAAAAAATATACTTGAATTTTAAAATTTAAAAAATCTACGATTTAAAGAAGAATTTGTATTTGATAAATGAAATACTTTGGTTTACTATAGTTCCATACAAATGACATTTCTTCCATTTTCAAGAAGGTTTTTTGTTAAATTGATTTTCAGTAACATATAAACCTTATCGTAAATGCAAGAAGGATCATTTGGGACTATAGCGATGTACACCAGGCATGCGCTGTAATCACTTTTTGTTTAATACAGTAATTGTTACAAAAAAACTACAACCAAGTTTACATAAATTCAGTACTTTTATACCATAAAATATAATATGTCCTGGAATTTCAATTTTAAAAATGTTATGATTTGAAACAATTTAAAATAATTTGTTAATTTTTTAATAATAAAAGCAACCATTATAAATAAAAAAAATGATGAAAAACAAGTTGTTTAAATCAATTTCATGACGCGTGTTTCCCCACGCGAAAAATCTGTTTTTCTTGTTTGATATTTCACGAGAAAACGCCCACATGTTAGTGTCAATATAAAGAGTTTTGACGTTCAAATTTTTTTCCGTCGTATATTATGAATAAGATCTGAAAACGCATCCAGCAATCCGTCTTCCTGGGAACGGAAACTTTTTCTTTCACCTTTTTCTGTTGATGTTGAAGCGAGTTCCGCCATTCATCACTTGCTGATCGATTTGAGAAAAACGTTTCTGCGGCACCCAGGGAGCAATTCGAGCCAGGGTGCTAACAAAACAAAGGTACATTGTGTTGAAATTTGCTTTAATTTAATACGAGGTAATTTGGTCGGATGGTCGTGAGTTCGATTGTAGTCCATATCAGATTTTTAAAAAAAAAAGAAAAAAAAAGACCACTGGTGTATCCTGGAGGCATCTTACATCAATTACCGACCATATTAATCGAGGTTTTCATGGTTTCCACAGTCATAATTAGTTAATTAGACAAATTCTATGAAGGATTGCTAGGCCTTATGACTGGGTTCAATAAAGAAAAAATAATTGACTTTAAGACCATGCAAGCAAACTCAGCTGGGCAATTAGACATAATGTGCAAACAATTTTTTAATGACAAGCTAATATAAGCTCTGTGTTAATTTTTTTACTATTACGAATATTTTCAAAATAAAATAAATAAATGTTATTCATGAAGTCATGGGCACGATCCACAACTAAATTTCTTACAATTTCACCATAAAAAAATCATACCTTGAATTTTTTAATATATTGAACCAGAAAACCAGAGTTTAAAAAAAAAAACACGTTTTTTAAAAAAATAATCATAAATTAATCTTGTTGTTCTAAAGTAATAGAAACTTTAAATAATTATTTAGTTTAACTTTTATATTATACCTATTATAATTTTCTTATATAAGTACGTTATTAAATAATTTATGTGATACCAATTCAATTTTACCTTATATAAAATAAGTACCTTGATATTTGACATGGTATATAGTTATGAAAATGTTATGTATGAGTAATATCAACGTCCTGTATATGCATGTTATTAGCTTCGACATACGTTAACCTGTTTATGATAAAGTGCTGCCGCTCTTTCTATTACAACTTCTTACAAGAGAGTGAAAATGCATGCAGAAATTATTATCCAGTCAAGTATAGCGAACTTAGTTTGCTTTGTAATTCATCAAGTACCCGTCAAAATAATTGCATGCGTAATTTACTTTCTGCATAATAATTAGGACTATTTTTGTTATTAATTATTTAATTAAGTTATAATGTTATAATCCAAGGTTGATCATAAATAAGATATAAGTAGGTGATGACAGAAGAATAATGAGTATTTTGAAATTTTATAAAATATATGTTAAGTGTAAGTAATAATTCACTGTGTCACAATGTTTTCAGTTGCAAAACACGCATTTTTCAATCGTAATTTGTCATTTTAGTTCTACTTTCTCATAGTTTTTTGCATAATTATTGCTTGTATGGATAATGTAGTTTTTTTTTTAAATTATAAGGAGGGTTTTCGCACATTTAATGTAAATTTAATGAGAAATTTGTTATAAAAAATTATAATTTGTTGAAACCAAAGAGAAACATTGGTTATAAAAGAGGTGCTTTTTTTCAATGTAAAGCTTGATTACAGATATATATGTGGTGTAGCCATAAAAACATCTAGTTGCATATTATTATAGATCATATTATGCAGTTACAATTAATTTTAATATTAATTAAGGGTAAATTCTTTCAATCCTACCTTTACTACATAATATATAAAGTATTAGAAATATCGTCAATTCATAATAAAAAATAAAAAATGTAGACTTTTTGTAAAACAATACTTTGATTGACATGGTTTAAGTACTGTTGCACGTTTCAATTTGCAGCCACAGTAATGTAGTTACACACTACATGATTGCACGCACTTGAGTATAAATTGGCACTGTAGTGGCGCTCAATTACATCCTGGATTACTTCCAATGCTAACAGACACACAATGAATCACATCGACGCTTCCATCACACATGTAACAAATGGTCAGTATATGGGAGAGAAAATCATTTACAGCAACGCAAATACTCGTCATTTACTGATGGGAATGTAATGAACTTATCTCGATAGCTAGAATTTTAATATAAACTTCTAAAACTCTAATTTATTAATATTTAACTCTATAATAAAAATAAAAATGCAAATTTTAAATCATTAGAAATGTGCTAATAAGCTAAGTTTACCAACTATTACATTTTTCCTAAAACCTGGTTATTATTATTATTGTGAATCTGGACCATTATAATAAGAATAACCATAATAAATTACCACATTGGTTTAATTTTATTTTATTTCTTTGCTACTCATTTTGAAAATATGTTTCTCAAGATTAAAACAGGTCTCCAGAAAATGTCAATCGGCTCCTTAAAGAGGTCATATCTAACGGTGTATAGTCATTATTAGGTCAACTATAAAATAAAATGACTTGATGGATCTTAATGGAATTTATTTTTAGGCTCCAAAGAAAAAAAAAAAAAAAACTTTTCATCAAACAGATATACAGAACATTATTGAGTTGTTAAACTAAGGTAGGAAATATTTGAAATGACTTACTACAAAAACAAATGAGCATCATCATTATTTATTCAGACAAACATTCTAAAATTACAGCTCACATAATGTTAAATTAGTTTTCATGTTTGAGACAGAAATGAGTGTGTATACAACATCACAAATATAATAATATGCTTGTATCTATGATTCCATTGTGTATTGCTAGTTATGGTTATTATTATTATTATCATTACTACTCCAGTTGTACATACAAAGTAGGGGAAAATCATTATTATAGTTGTGCATGTAAACTACTGAATATTTGCTCTCCCCGACTGAACAAGAGCAGCAATATTAGCTTCTTAATAATTCACGCCTCCCTTATTTCTCGTGGCGGTTACTGCTCCCCCATCGTCCACCCTTCTTTACTACGATGTATTCGTGAGGAACATCGCAAACTTTGTAGCAACAGTTCGACAACAATAACTTAACAAAATACGTAAATAAAATTAATCTAACATGTTAAAAATTTGCTAACTCTTTTTTTTTTTTTTATAAGATTTTTGTTTATTTGTTTTTGTTTTTGTAAATATTCTTATGTTATAATATCTCATATTAACCCTACCATTATTATGAAGTTTTTTTGTCATACGCTATACCAAGGGTGGGGGGGGGGGGAGGCGGGTCGAAACGATCTGCTATTTAAATCACATGTTAAAAAAAGTTAAAGATTTTTAGATTTTTCTCGCTTTTTTTTTTTTTTTTTTTTTTTTTTTTGCGGAAATACATTGCTGGGTGGCTAATTATAAGATTTCAAATATTTCAGCATGTTTGAAGAACACTATTTTACACTTTTTCCCGCTTTAAAATAGTTACGGGTTGTATCGACCCCCCCCCCCTCCCCCCCCCCCCCCCCCCCCGCCCTTGGTAATGCTAGAGTTAAGCTCTTATAATAATCAATTTTATTATTGCCAATAAGCAGGTAAATTTTATTTCAATTATATTTCTAGGCTTTTATTAATCACAATCACAATATATATGACATTACATTTTACGCACAATAGTTAAAAATATAAAGCATAAAAATACCCTTTTTAACAAATAATAATAATATTTCCTAATAACAAAAACACTCTGAAATTTTCCCTGGAAGCGCCTGGCAGGTAGGTGACTTTCCTAACATTTCTGTTGAGCGGGTTGCCGAGTTGCCGCTTCACCGCGGGCAAAAGGGTTAATGAGTGGCCGGCTTGGACAAATGGGTTTTCTATGATGCATCTAGCGACCGGCAATGAAGACTGACCACAATTTTGGGGGAGGGACAACGTAATGGAGATGACGTCACTTTGGTCCATCTAGGGATGCTGCGAGGATGGACCACAAGAAGAAGAGGAGACCACACAGAGCAGCCAGACACGATTATTGAATCATGAGTCTTCGTATTGCCAACCTTGCAAGCTTAATTTGTACCTAAGTGAAGACGGAGGGGAGAACTGAATTACTTACGAGAGAGTTGAAATATTTAACCATCACAAAGAAAATATGGTATGTAATATTCTCTAGATGGAGAGAAGTGGTTTCTAACTGTAAATTCTTGATATACTCCAGAAAATAAGTATTTTTTTTTTATTATTTTTTAAATGTATACATCAAAACGATACACTAAATATATATATAGTTAATGGACACTACATAGAAACAGATTCATTTGTAATGGAAAGCGGTATAGCGGCGTTTTCATTTGACTAATAGGATATGTGTAAAGCCTAAATGCTGCACTAAATGGCATCATAACTACGCTAGGATAAGGCGTATTAGCACCTAACTAAGCGTATACCAACACTTAATTCACATGTGATATTATGCTGGTCGTTATACATACTATTGTTCACTTTGTATCAAACGGAATAACTAAAACACACACAAGTATTTTTTTTTTAAATTTATACGTCACTGACAAAGATACAGTTTAACAGATTTAACAATCACCCGGAAGTAGTAGTATTTCATAATTAAAACTTTAGGGGAAATAAACCGACTTCTTTTTATAAAATTTTTGGATTTTAATATTCAAATTGCATGGACAATTGGTACGTCCCGTTTACTTATGCTATATTTATGCGTGGCAGCCAAAGTATATACTCACTTGTGTGTCTAGGAGGATATTGTTGGCATCCTTGATCAATTGTCGACCATCTAGACTGAAGTTCACATAGTTCCCTCAGTCACAACTAGGTAAATTCTAGAATTGCTATTAAGTTCATGGCCACCCTGATTTGGAAAGGACCCACAAAATTCTAAACAAAACTAAAGTCAGGTCCAAGAAGCGCCGGGGAGTTAAGGATAATTTTACTTTTGCAGTACTTTAGAATTGGGTTTAATTATTGAAAAAAAAAATCTGCCTCAACTTTCAGCTACTTCCGGGAGTATTCTTATATTTTATTGAACTGTATATCATAGTTATTGTATAACCTATTAAATATATATATTTTTTTATTAAAATAATAATAAAAAATTCACATTTTTCGCTTCATATAACGTTAGCTTATTCCTCCATAAAGCTGAATGGTTTTACAGCTCTTGATACGATGTAGCTGAATCTTGCCTGCCACAATCACATAGCTGAGAAATTTTTACAGTGAGCATTACGAATAACGAGGTCACATATAATGTACTAACACACAATCTAACGTTGGTGCTAAAATTTTATGTTTTTACATAAAAAAAATATATATATCCAACAAAATTTTAGGAACTGTATCAAAAATTTAACATACATTCGGTCAAATAATCCATAGATATATATTGTATAATATTTATAAATTATGAAAATAGGTTCCTATTTTTTTAGGACGCAAAATTAATCAAACCGTAATTATCGTAATTACAAAAACCCAACAATTTTCATTGCCATATTTTTTAATGCTATTAAAATTAATGTTGAAACTGGTCGACAATTTTTCCTTTTCGTCTTAAATAAATAATTAATATCGATTTATTTTATTATTATTTTTTTTTTACAATCTCCCCTATTATTTTAATAAATTTTATTTTAGAGATATAAAAGAATGCTATCAGTATTTTGCAGGGGATATTTTGCCACCAAATTCATTTACAAAATCAGTAATTAACTTTGAGATCGCTTTTTGTCCACTGTTATTCTATATAGTTTCTTAGACTCTCCCCTTCTTTAAATATAATAAAAAAAAGTAAAGATAAAAACTTTTATTTCCTTATAAAAAGAAACAAAAAATATGAAGCCCGTTTTCAATAGTCAATTAAAGATAATTTTTTTTCTTACTTTTATAAAAACCAATTTTAAATTTTGTAGAATGATACCTATAATCATAATTATTATTTTTTTTTTTCATAATACTGTCTCTTTAAATACGTGATTGGTGTATCAAGATTGTGTTTATAGGTTCTGTGATTGGATTAAAAAAAAAAGAAATTAAACTTTATAATAATTTTCTTTACTCTTTTGTTCTCGTCCATGATGTTTATATATATAATTTTTTTATATATACTTTTTATTAAAGTCAAAGAATCGTGATGAAATTTTTTCTGATTTCAAATATATAATAATAGATCTCTTTCTTTAAAAAAAAAGAATAACTTTTTTCATTGGACAATAACATTAAAAAAAACTAGCTATAACAATTCTTTTGTTAAGTTTAGCTGTGATTGGTTGGTTATAAGCAAAAGAGAACTCCTTATATAATCTCTTTGATACACAACAAATGCCGGCCAAGAGGTGTTTCTACTTCTTCTCAGCAGGTGCGACGAAGAATGGAATAACTTCAAGGGCCTATCACGAACTCTCCTAGTATTAAACTTTTTTTTTTTTTTAATTCAGCGGGAGGTAAAAAAAATATATATATAATAATTTTAATATGATAGTCCTCATGTATTAGATTGGGATGCTGTATATTATAATGAAACATAATAATATAACAAATGTAACGCCATATTTTTTTATAATTAACAATTTAATCACGTGATATATATTTAATAAAAATATTCTTTTAAATATGATTGGTTCTTTTTATATACATACATATGTAAAAATGTATCTATATAATACCGACTTTAATAAAAAAATTGTTTTGATATGGAGGTTGGTTTTGTGATTGGTTTAGCTACCACTGCGTGAGATTACAGAAATGATTGAACCAAGAATGGAGTCTAGTACCCCTTGTTAATTTTATCTCACGACATGAACCATTTCTGTCTGTAAATGCAGTTAGGAAATTCGGAAATTCTCCTTGTAAAATATTCAACCCTTTTCAAAAATATTTTCTCCTATTTTTGATCAAGACAAAGCAAGACAATTGTCCTTTTTTTATTTTTATACGTATATCTAAAAATAACCTTTGTTAAAAAAAGCATTTGTCTTTTTCTTTTTTTTTTTCCATGTATATAATAGCCTCATTTGTATCAATCAACGAGATGGCGGGAATTTGTAGTAGGGAATTTTACACTATACTGTGTCTAAATATTTAAAGCTCTAATTATTTAATTTCATACATTTTTAGAACTAAAATAAAAAATCAGATCGAATAATGATGAGAGTAATGGATTTTTGTAATCTTGATTCTTGATATAATGTCAGTTCTAAAAGATCAGTCATAGCCATAGAACAAGACGCCATTCGTGCATGGCTAAAATTAAAAAAAAATGTATTCTGTCATATTTACGAATGTACTAGGATCATTTTTAGCTCCTGTAAATAGGTATTGTTCTTAACTAGAAACTCCATAAAAATCAATTTTTATTAAGATTGTTATATATAATCTATAAGTTATTTTTCAGTAATAAAAACTACATTGCTTTCAGGTTTATTTTATTGTATTGTTCACACACTAACGTAAAATAGCAGCAAACCCAAACCTAAGTTAATAACTTAAAAAAAAAAAATGCTTGCAGTACATTTACACAGAGTATTAATTACATCCCCCTTTTAAAATTAAAAAAAAAAAAAACAAAAAAAAAAGTATTTCAAAAATGCTTATCATCAACAGCTTAAAATATTTTTAATTCTTTATTACTCTTCAAAAATCATCACTCCCCTATATAATAATAATAATAATAATAATAATAATAATAATAATAATAATAATAAAAAGGGAGTTTATTAAAACACTAAACTATTTTTCTACTTTTTTTTAATCTTTTCATTCCTTTTGCTTAAGGCTTAAAAGTTATAATATAATATTAAGAAGTATGAGTTCTTAATTAATCAATCAATACATTAATTAAAATACATTATTAAAAGGAGGCATCAACACAAAGATGGCAAAAATGTTATCTGGTGTGGAGAGACAATGAGGGGAAAACAAAGGTAACCTCAGTCAGAGTAAGTTTGGGATGAAAGGATCCTCACAGTTTTCGTGAAGACGATCATCCCGTTGAATCAGACCTTCCTCCTTTGTGTGTTCCTAACGAGTTACCCAACCAATATCTACAGGCCTAAATAATATCAAAACCAACTTTTTAATTAATTGCTAAAGAAATTTAAAGATTGTAAAGAAATATTATATTGATTCTCTATACTTTTTTAATAATAAAAAAAATATTAATATTTTATTATGAATTATATATAAAAAAAATATAAATTTATTCTATAAAAGTTATAAGCTTTAATTATAAAAACTGATTTACTCATAGGAAATCAATATAATGAATAACAAAACAAGAAAAATATATATATTAAAGATTTACATTTTATAAAGCGTTGCTGTCATATATATTTTTTTTATATCCAAACAAAAAAAAAATGTAGTAAATTCTATAAAAATTCTAGCAGCTTGGTTTTAATTTAATACTAGTAGCGACGTTTCAAACTTCATTAGAATATTTTATAAAGAAAAAAGAAAACTTTGAATAAAAAAGAAAAATGTCAACAACAAAAAATATATATTTAAGATTTTTATAAAAGTTCATCGACCTAAACTAAATATTAGATTCATTAAAAATCTTGTAGCATCAAAGCAATTAAAAAACAGTGTACAGAGAGAGAGAGAGAGAGAGAGAGAGAGAGAGAGAGAGAGAGAGAGAGAGAGAGAGAGAGAGAGAGAGAGAGAGAGAGAGAGAGAAGGAAAAAATAAGGGAGGGAAAAGAAATGTGCAGAGCTGTGTAAAAGGGGTGATGGTCTTCTTACGAGGGGGGTGCTGTGGTGTTAATATGCATCACCCTCTACAAGACCCGCTCTCCAATTAAGAAACTGTGTAGCATCTTTCATCAGACGGCGATTTACCGGCATACACAACTCATTAACAATTACTGTATTAATGAGATGAACAACTTTTTTTATATTATGTTTGCCCATGTCTCATTTACCTTCTTCCTCTTACTAATTTCTTTTTCAAGTGATAATTATATCAAAAAATATATACAAACGCTTGTAAAAAGTTTATTTTATATATAATTTAATAAATTTTATATTTATTTTTTCCTCTAAAATTATTAAATTATAAACTTGATACATACATTTTTAGTTATATTTCAGTAGAATTACTTGTATAAATTTGAGATGAAATTTTGTCGTGTTGAAAGTCAAAGCTTAAGAAGGATTGAAGTCGGGGTGGGTGGGTGGAGTGATCTCAAAGGAATCTCGGTTCTCAGCCATTTTCCACGCTCGGGCTTGCTTGTATACCAGACGTCAGGCACGCCGCGAACAAGGAGTACACTGAGAAAAATAATTTGCAGAGAGTGTTAGTATTTATCTCTTAATTTAGTTAATTTTATTCACCTTGCAAAAATATTTCACCGCAACTTGATCAGCATGAAAAATTGGTCTTAAGACGTCACAAATGCATAATTAATCAATTGATTTATAAAAAAATTCCTCCTTAAGGCAAAATATAATGACAAGGTAGACACTTATTAATATTTTAGGTGTTTGGTTCAAACAAAAACATAATATATATTAGAAACCGCAGTACAAACCCATTTAAATTTGAATTTAAATTAAAGCAATGTATTCTAATTTAGTACGAAATGAGCTATGATAACACAATTAAGTGAATTAAGCTTCAGATCTCCCTTGAAAGATCCCAAAATATGACGAAGATATGCTACTTTAGGTTGTCACTCCCCTTTACCAAACATATTATACACTTCGTTCACATGACGGTGTTTAATACGTATCCGTTGATGACATTTCATAAGATAACATAATTATATTCGTCTTCAACGATCAACGAATACGTATTAAACACCGTCATGTGCACGTAGTGTTAGAAATAACATCACCCAGTCTGAAGAAACCGAAAATATATTGCTCTTTTAATTTAAAGATTTGGACTGTTTTTTCCTGTAAGAAAAATAATCATTAATTGAGATAAAATACAAAAATAATAAATTATTCAAAGATACGAAAAAAAAACATATTTCGTAAAAGGAGGTAATTTTATTTAGTCTGTCAGTCTCAATTGACGAGAAGCATGCATGTGTCGACTGTTCCAAAATCAACTCAGATAAGGTACCACAGTCAAATTTTAGAACATTGATTGATTGGTTGATATTTTGAGGCAATTGATACATTTTGGTCATATATGCCCCCAGCGCGGCCATTGATTGGCCGCAAATTTTTAACCTGTATCCCTTATTTCCCTTATTGGGTTTTCTTTCTATGTTTTTTAGAACATTAATTTGCAGCCTGTTTATTTTTTTTTTATCCGTGTAGCGTTCAAATCTGCTAGCATCGAGACAACGAGCGCTATCGAGACTGTAAAAGAGAATTGCTGACACACATTTTTTACCGAACGGTACTCTAAAATATTGCGATCCTCTTAGACTTCATTTAGATTTTAAAATCCTTTCCTTTGTGATATCGATACTTTCGTAGATGAGTTGGCAGTTTATAATATTCTATTTTTATAAAAGTTTAATATTATATAAAAGTTTTGATCACTACAAGATAAAACGATAAGATTTTATAAATTATAACAAAAAATGTATCGCAGTTACAACGTAAAAAATTCTTAGATAAAATGAAATACAATTTTGTTAAATTTGAGGCAATACACCAGATTTTATGTGATACTAAAAATGATCTACTGCTGACCTTATTTACTTTTTTTTTTGTATGTGTTGATTGAATCAGTATATAATGTAATATAAATATCATATCTTTTAAATTGATCTAAACTATTTGTTAACTTTATACTTACCTTATCAGATATTTTTATATATAATATAATAAAAATAAATTTTTTTATACAAACTACAGGTCATTTGAATATTGTTATGCGTGAATGATTTAAAAAGATATTGGATATATGTAAGAAAAGGTATAAACAATTTGATATTCTTTGTGACCTTTTTATAAAATTTTACAGTAAAGATCCTTTTGTATTATGAAGTAAAAAAGGAGGAGTTGAAAAAGGAGGAGATTCGATGAGAATCATCGTAATAACAATATTACATAAAATAAGACGAGGATGTTGGCTGCCCTGTTATCGTGGGAAAGAATGGAGATCAAGTTCAAAACCCCAAGATGCTCTTCTTCCATTTAAACACACTTCGGAACACCAGGAACGTTGTTTCATTTACTGCTCAAGGTCTAGGAGACAAAGAGATGCAGATTTGTACCTTTGGGCAAATAGCGTACTTTGTATACCTATATATAAGATCTCTGCTTTGGATAAGTTAACTATTTTTTTTTAGTTTGGTTCCATGCTAAAATTAAAATTAACTGTAAACAATTGTCTTGAACAATTGATTTTTTTTTCTGTGGCTTTTAAGTACTAAAATCTGTCTTTAAAAAAAAAAAAAAAAAAAAAAAAAAAAAAAAAAAAACGAATTTTTGTGTGTCTGCTAAGGGTTACATATGTTAATCAAATGGGATTAAATCAGCTGATACATGTTAACCTTCCCCTTTTAAGAAGTTTGTCAGCAAAATAGTTTAATTTCAATAGAATTTGTTTACAAACAAAACAACAGGAGTAACATTCGTGATGTCCTGAGGTGTACTCTCATTGTGAGAAGACCTCTGCTGCAGTTTACATGAACTTTGTATATTTCTACATCCGATATTAATTGACATATATATATATGTAATCAACAGTAACTATTTTCAAAGATTCGAGACTAAAAGACTTGAATCAAATTGTATTTATTGATGTATTGACTTCGGATCATCAACCCGTAGAGATAAAGGGGCTCAATTCACGAAAACACCAGGTTTTCGGTTAGCTTCAGCCTAACTGATTGCCACTAAATACGGATATAGTGAGAACTGGCTGTCTTTCCGGATACCTTATTCGTGAATCGCGTTCTTTTATGTCTTAACTATAACCATGATTGGTGGTTTAATTCGATCGTGTTACCAAATTGATTCTTATATTTTCGTGTTCAGTAATCAGCTGACCGTGGCGGCATGATCATCACCAGCCACCCACGTTTGTCACGAGCACGTGGCCACGCCTCGTCACGTCAGCAACGTCACGACGTGTCACCTGCTGGGAGGTTATGAAAGTAAACAAGGAACGATTTTAGGATTGTATATTTTTTTTTATTCCAGTACATAATATAAATTATTATATATCGTCGCCATTATGTTACTATCATGGACCTTATGCTATATGTACATAAGGTTCATAGTTGCATCAAAACTTCATAGTTTAAACGACACTTACATTCTGAGGCAATGATATTATAATATAATATACAGATATGAGAAAAGATCAAGTGAATATTATACAATTAATACATGCGCGAGATAGGCAGCACACTATATTACACAGAAATTGTATTACATCCATTTAAAGAAAAAAAAAAAAAAAAGAAAAAGAAAAACACACAAAACAACAATACATTAATTAAGTTAAAAAAATTTGAATCAAGTAATAGTAGTAGTTTTTAATAATGAAAAAGTCTGTTATTTAAGAAGTTACAATTTTCATTAACTTTCACAGCCTTGCAAATGCTGCATATGAATTTTTAAAAATTTCAGTTTATTTTATTGCATTAGTTCATTAAATGTAATATGACAATTTCATTTAGTTTAATTGCCAGCATAATTATTAGAGAATTCATGTTAAGACATGGAATACAATTCATCAAAGCGATAAAGTTAACAAAAAAAAAGTATGTATTATATTGTCAGGATAAATTGAGTTTAATTTTGATTCTTTTAAAGCAATTATATTTTAACTGCATGGAATAATTTAATAATCAGGGAATATGGATAATAAAAAATAATCAAGATGAATATAATATAACTTCATTTATTACATTAAATCGTTATCATTTTCAAACATAGTGGTTATTAATATTGTGATTAATATTATCTTAAATTCCTTAAATCAGAGGGGGAGATATAACAAATATATTCATAAATACATCTCCAGGTAAATAGACTGCTAAAATATTTATACCCTCAGGTGCAATATGCAAAACATACATCAAGAGCAACAAAGCACGACGGTCAATATTACAATATTGTGAATCATCTTTGTTGTTATCACCCCCCATGAGCATTAAGTAAGATGAAGATGGAATACATGGTGGTAAAGAACCCCGAGTAATGAGAGGACATATCTTTGCCAAGTCTTGAGGTTTGTGCTCCCCGAGGATTAATGACGGATCGGGGGCGAGGGGGGCGGGTCGCGATCTCGCCATCACTTTGAGGGACGTCGACTTAACGAAGTCCAACATAGCAAGATCCGTTCACTCAGGGGAACGAAATTGCACTTATAAATTCAAATTTTTTGTTAAATTAATTTTTAATTGTAAAGTAATGTATCATGATTTATTACTTCCTATGTATTAATGGTTTTAAAATTTTAACATGTATCATGATTTTTTTTTATTGCATGTTTGGATGATAGACCTTGAGTATTGTATTCTCAACTTTTTTCACATTTATTTGAAACCTCTAACATCCTCAAAATTAAGAGAAAATACGCTGTGACGTCATAGTCATGCAACGTCTCTCCCTATACTTGCGTGTTAAATATTTGCATGATTATGACGTCAAATCGTTTTGCAGAATGATTTTAAGGGTGATTAAGTATCCAAAAAAGCCCGCCAAAATTTTGACAACATAACTTGAGTAACATAACTTGAGATTCTATATCGAAATATGTAATTACAAAAATTCATGAAGGTTGTTCATACAACATTCATAATTGAGTTAGTAATTGTTTAAAATTTGTAAACACGTACATTCATGTCAACGAACTGTTTTTGACATTAGGTCTGTTCGAAAATACACAATCAGAAAGAATCGATTATATGTGATGAACCTTCTGTACATGGAACATAAGGTTCATCACAAATAATCGATTCTTCTGATTGTACATTTACGAACAGACCTATTATCCTCGCGAGCAAATATCTTTACAACATATTTGGTCTTTTCGATCAAATATATTGCTCTAAAAATTAATTGTAAAATTACAGCTCGAAGAAATATCATTTGATAAAATTTCTTGAAAATTAAATATATATATATTATATATATCGTTTATTTATTCAAAATTTTCATAAAAAATAACTCGTTACATTTATTTTTTTTTAAATAAAATACTCTCGATTATTTTTTTTCTTATTATGTAAGTTGAAGAACAGGTATATGATTGTTAAAGGTTAAGGTGATTGCAAATTAAACTGAGCGTACGTGTTTTGATGATTTAATAGTCTGATTTAACCGGTTGTCCCTGAATGAAAAATCATCATCAAATCGATGGTTGCTATCTCAAAATAATAATTATCTTCCACTTAAAAAGTAGTACGTCAATTTTGTTCATTCCAACAACAAGAAAATAAGCGGAAAATTACAGAATATTATTCAAAGAATTTTTGTATTAAAAACATATTTTGCTATTTTATAATAATTTTATTTATCATAAAATTATCATCACATATAAATAATGATTATATTATAAGTTTTGATTTAATTGCCATTGTTATTACTATATAACTTTAACATGAAAAGCTCATTATGGATAAAACAATAGAAGTCGATTTCGACAAGTGCAACAACAACAATTTGTGTCAGACCTATTGTTATAATTCTAGTGTATTGTTGTTTTGTTACATGAGTTATTATTCTCATTGATTAGCCAGTAAGCTATCAATGGCATTTCAATAGGTTTTGCTTTAGCTTATAATACACACGTGATAATGATGTTGGGTGCATGGGGGTCAAATAATAAGCTAAAAGCTTGTATATTATTATTATGGGTATATACATTTCCAATACAGTTCACATAAAAAATAACGCGGGAGTGGTTAATGCTACTAGTTATTATAATAATGCTTTCATTGATTTCAATGAGATTTATTTTTTTATAATATCATGGAATTATCAGAGGATTAAATTTTACCGTTGACTAACTTGAATTACTTACTTTTTTAATATTTGGTATTTTCAATGTCAGAGCTTTCAAATTGATTTTCCACTATACATATGCATATACAGCAGAACACAATAAAGAAATATTGTTTCCATATTCAGAAATTCGTTATTCGTTAATGATTTTTTTTATAATAATATTTATTTAACAAGCAGACATATATTTTTATAAAGTCATACACTAATATGAAAAAATATGACAAAAAAATACTAAAAAACTTCAAATATTTAGAATTAAACATTCCCTTTATTCTCTCATACAAGCTATTACATTCATATTATATAAAATCATATGCAACGTATAATAATACTTGTCATTCCAAAATTTTTACCTTCCTTTGAGAGACTTACATCAAAGTAAACATGGGGAGAGGGGGGGGGGGGGCTGCAAGGGGTTAGCTCCCCCCCCCCCCCTCCGTACGGTGTGTGATATACCTCGTGTGCTTGACAGCAGCCCAAGACATGTGATCTCTCTCTCTCTCTCTCTCTCTCTCTCTCTCTCTCTCTCTCTCTCTCTCTCTCTCTCTCTCTCTCTCTCTCTCTCTCTCTCAACAATGTCATTACATTACTCTCGTTGGCTGCAAATCACATTTGGTTCTCTCAACGCTGTCACTTGTTTCATGTGCTTTGCAATTATTATAGTAACAAAATTAGAGACATGTCCCTGATTAGTGTAAGGATCTGAAAGTAAACTTAATTAATTTTTTTTACAATTTGGTTATACTCTTGTTAAAATTAGTTAAAAATTAGAATATATTTCTTCTTATTTGCTTTTATTTCTGTGATTGACTATATTTAGGCTATAAAATTTTCGTATTATTTTGACTAGGTAAGAAAATATGCCAAATAAAATCTGGTGCTAATAATTTTAAAATGAACTACTGAACTTCTATTATACGTTATCTTAATTATTAAATGTTGATTATAAACAATCGAAACAATAAATAGCAATCAACGTGGATTATAATGTAATCAAACAACATAAGATTTCTTTTTGACGAAAAGTAGGTGTGAAATAAACGAATTTAAATATTTTCCCTCGGTATAAAATTTACTATGCAGAAATGTTAAGTTGGTTTTGACGCCCAGCAATAAATTACGAGTGCATTACTTGCTGGTTTCTCATCCCGGCGTGCTCGGAATGTTTGTTTTTGATCCAATCTCCGCCCAGCTCAACACTCAATCCATACAAATTGATCTCGCTTTATATATACCGGATCTCACCCCACCCCCACCCCTTACACCCGTTTCCTTCTCTCCTTTCACACAATTTAGGAACAATTTTTTACGCCCTGCTGCAGCATACTTCCTTCCTTCCTTCAAATTGCCATTTTTTCCAGTTATCTTTTATTACTCCCTATTATTTAATCTTTTCAAAAAACGTTTTATCTTTGTCTCACTGACTTCTTATTTTATATTGTAATCTTCTAATATTTATATATACAGCTCAAATTTTTTTCGCTTAGAAAATATTCTTGTGTTAATATTGTAATATCATGCAAAATGCTTCTTTTTTTAATTTTTTTTTTGCCTTAAGGCTTGCAATACGTATTATAAAGAGAAATGATTTTATTATTTTATTTCCATTTACAGATTTGAAGATACGTCAATATAAACATAGTGGGGGCAATTTACAAATAAAATGCTACCCAGAAAGTTATCCAGCTTTCTCACTAACCGCGGTTAGCGCCAGTCTACTTTAATGACATTGTATAAACTAGCGAGAATCCTGGATAACTCTCTTCCTGAATCGCGCCCACAGTAAATTGTTTTGCTGCAATGATAATTTTATTTATGGAAAATTTTATTGTTAAGTTCAATACACTCATTGTAATTAATTTTTACATCATCGCTAACTAAATTAAAAGTTCAAAATTATTAATTCTAAAATAACCGTTTCAACAAAAAATAATATTAGTTTTTTTAATTATTGAAACTATAACGTAATTAAAATTTATTGCAGGTACTAATTATTACTACGCGTAGAACTAGTTATATGGGACAACGTTACAGAGGCAGGAATGCACTATATTTGGGTGGACAGTTTTTAATTTCTCTTAAAGCAATCCCTACATTCTTAATTATAACTGTAAATGCCTCTATACGAGCAAATTATTTCATTTGTTGATCAAATAATCTGAAAATTTCAAAGAGCTCTTACATTTAGTGTGAATACTGCTACAAAGGCAAATAATTTCCCGCCCCGCTTCAATAGCAGATTTGCCTGCAGGTTTGAGCCTTCTTACGTCAAATCTCACACCCCACATTAGCCTCGGAGGCCCAGGGCTGCTCGCGATCAAAGGCCTCATCCCCAGACAAATTGTTGGCAATACCCCTAGCATTGCATAGACTGGCTCAGCGGCAGAATTACCTAGAAGCTATAGGGATGTTATATTATGTATTGCTGGCATGTTATTTCAATATATTAATTGCCCATTTAGGTGTGATTTATGACATCCATAAAATTCGTTTTGTTAAACCCCCGTAAGGCAAAAACCATAGAATATAAATATATATAATATTTTTTATATTATATAGTGGAATGAAAAACAGAAAATGCAAATGTCAAAACTAAAAATAAGTCTAGAAAAATGTTTATGGCGAGGGGAAGAAATGAGAATATAAAAATTTTCCTCGTATTATTTTGTATCGAGTGCATGCACATATACCTTGAGGCGAATATAGGTGATCCCTTCCATGAAAATAAAATTCTTCTTTTATTGCGCATTCCAGCGTAGCAAACAGTACTGGAATATATTATTTTGAAAATAGATTTAATGTAGAAACATTAAATAATACATGTAATAGTGTAGTTAAAAAATTCAATAGCATGACAATAAATTTAACATCACAGTATATATAGATAAATTTACGTTTAATAAGTTTTGAATTCAATTGGTTCTAAGAACAATTTGAAAAAAGAAATTAATTGTAAAATATAAATTTAACTTTCAGAATATGAAAAAAAAAAATAATAATAATAATAAAATAGACTTTTAAGGAAATAAGGAAAAACAAATATTATTGATTTAATTCCATGTAAAATAAACCAATAATACAGTGTTTAATTTAATATCTTAAATGATAAAGTTGATTTAAATTAATTCAAAGTTTAATCAATATGTGATGATCAGGGGGTAAGACAAATGAAGTCTGGTCTAATGAGAAGTGAAGCCCGGCCCCCCGCTGCCGTGTAGCAATAACGTCCAATTCCCCATATTAATATATAGAAAAATGACCTCTTTGGCCTGTTAAATATTCATTAATCTAACTATACAGTCAAGGCACCTAAAACAGAAAGCTGCTCTCCTCCCAATTGCAAAGAACGACAATGAAAAATTGTCACAGCCACATGCACGTGAGTTACTTCAGTTTACTCTTCCGACTCATTTAAGTGAGAAATGCAAACAACTTAAAGAAGAAAAAAAATTGTTTTTAAATTTTCTAAAGAATTTTTTTAATTATAAAAAAAGAAAGGGAAAAAGTTATATATATAATAATACTCTGAATCATTAACTCAATTAACGTTTAATATGAGGAAAAAGAAGTTTAATTTTCTCTCAACTTTATCATTTTCTTTCCCCTTTGATGCACTTTTTTCTTCTCTCCAGAGAGAAAGAAAACTGAAAATGTACTTACACAAAAAGCTAATAGAAACTTTTGTTATCATCACCCCTCCTAGGTATGAATGTGTAATATATTTGATATCATCGATAAATGTAATTAAAGTCCTTGATACATTATATTATATATATAGAGAGTACCAATATCCAATTCTCATCATTGTTATAACATAGATTGCTCAACTAATTCTCAATTATGTTGGAAGATAATCTCTTGTAAATTGACTTTATTGCCTTTTAGTTGTTATATGTACTGCAGGCTTATATTTGAACTTACAGCATAATCAGGTTATTATTCGTATAGCGTCACCATCATTGCTACTGCTTCATATTATGCACCGTGTATACTGAATACGATGAGAGAAGTTTTTTTTTTGTCTGTACATCAGAGTATAAGTAAAAAGGGGTTATATGGTTGTGATGTAATAACCAAGTATACCTCATGAGAATGCATAGCTTTCAATTTAAATTAGCATAAACCTATTTAGAATACTATTAGTAACGGTTCAAAACCATTTGTGTTCATCATAAGTACTAGAAAATAACCAATTTATTTTACAAATGAAATATAAAATACTTAAGTAAATATATTTGAATATTTAAATTATACTTTGTATTTATTAAGTTACTATATTTTTTAAATAGACACATTGTGCTTTGTCAAAAATAAAAATTGTGGATGAATTATTGAAAGTGAGGATATTTTCTTTATTAATTAAAGCATTGTACTTTTAATTAATTACTACTTTTCTTTTTCTGTTTCAGGAATGAATAAGCAAAAATCAATTTCTTGATTCATTATTAGGATATAATAAAATAAAAATAAAATCTAATTCGTTAATTGTACGCGGAAAGTTCAGATCTGCTGTGGTACCTGACTACATTTGAGAGCTGTACACGGAACTCCGACCAACCTAACTGAAGTTTCGATGGTTCCCCAGTTCACAAAAACAATGTCAGGATGGACACACAAGGCTAAAAATTGACAAACCCGCGGGGCCGAAATAATCTGTTGAAATATCCGTACCCCCCCCCCCCCCCCAAATAATTATGGCAGAACTGTACGTGAATTAAATTGCTTCTTCTTCAGTGTTTCATAATACCTTCGGGGAATATTCTTGAATTAAAAAAATTATATAAAAACACTCTATATATGTAATTTTGTGGAAGGTGTGGCGCAGTGCGCTTGACCGGGTCTCGTCAGATCACCGAAGTCAAGCAACGCCACGCGTGGTTAGTAGTTGGATGGGTGACCATTTTCAACAAAAACCACGTTTCCCACCCAGGGGTAAAACGTTGCGCTTTTCCACCATGTGGTTCCCCTGGCTTTGGACCATTGCACTTCCGGTTCATTGACAAAAGCTGTCGCGTCCATCCTGGCTGAGGTTTCCACGTTTCCCTCAGCCGCAGGCAAATGCCGGGATGGATTTGCAAGGCCGTGGCCGCCCCCGTTCCAGAAGAGCCCGCGAAACGCTCAAGTTAGGGTTTCGGAAGGTTCGGGGTTTCAAAGTAGTATGTAATTAGTAAATAAAAGTACCCAATAGGGTTTGATTAAAAATTAAAAAAAAAAAATTTAAAAAAAAAAATATATGTAATTTTAATTTTTAATACTCATTATTTTGTATCTCTGTGGTCTATAATAAAAATAACCCACCCCATTCAGTATATGTTTTATGTGTTATGGTGAAAAAAAAAATACATTTTAGAGGGCAAAATAAAAAAATATAAAAAATATTTCTATCCTATAGCAATACAGTATATACCCTTGGGGTATGATCATTTTCAAGCAAAAAGGTTTTATTTCAATAAATTTCACATTTTTCACAGAGCTGTCTAAAACATTTTTTTTTTTTTATTTTGTGAAAAAGCTTTAGGTCAGTTTATGTGAGTATGGTCAAACGTAGAGATATAAGAAACATCAAGAGCTAGAGAAGAAGAGCTTTGTGGCCTGATTGTTCCAAATCGCTCCCAAGGGGGTGGAGAGAGGCCACTAGGGGATACATTTTTAGGGGAGAAAAAAATATATGAGAAAGAAAAGTAAAGAAGTTAGTATTAGGGAGTTGCATAAAACACAACTTTGCAATGTAAGTGAAAAAGTATCTTTATGTTAGAGGTCAAATCATCCCTTCTATTTTTTGTTTTGTTATAAAAAAAAAATACATATAGATATAGAAATTGTGAGATACTAGCTGTTGTATTCTTTTCTGGAAATTCAATACGTATTGATTATAAGACGAGGTGGCAGGAGGAGGCTATTTTATCGGCTGATAGAGAGGGAGGGGGGGAGGGGGTTCCGACCGCGCCCTAGATATGCCATCACAGGATGGTCGTCATTTTTCAATTCTCCTCCGCAGCAGTAGAAGAGCCGCACCAAGCCTTGCACCCGCCACACTCGGTGGAGGAGTTTGTGCGGTTTGTCTCTCTCTCTCTCTCTCTCTCTCTCTCTCTCTCTCTCTCTCTCTCTCTCTCTCTCTCTCTCTCTCTCTCTCTCTCTCTCTCTCTCTCTCTCTCTCTCTCACTCTTCATCCGTCATCTATCCTTGTCGTTCATGAAAACCAACGCCCCTTTATCGTATATATACACACCATAAGTAAACACATTGGAAATTCGACATAAGAAAGAGAGCCATCATATCCTATATATACAGTATAGGGAGTTTTCATATTGATTAAAGCATGGGCAAAAATCAAACCACAATTTATAATAAATAATTTAAATAAATTACGATTGAAAAATTGAAATATAGAGTACAAAATATATTTATATAAAAAATGATGAATTAATTAAAAATTAAAAATGTGAATTAAAGAAATTTGGAACTAAACACTTTATGTTAATAAATGTTTTTGATTAAAGAGAATATTGATATTGTAAAAAAACTATGCAAAAATTTCACTTTCATTAAGCTGTTTAATGAATATAAAGGTTTATTATCTTTTGTTAGAAACAATCGCGATGACCAGAAGGAATTAACCTTCAAATATTAAATGGATTAGAGCACCACACCCACCGCCGATAATGGAGTTTCTGGGAACCACCGATACCCGAGGAGCCCATCTATCTATCTACCTGCATGGCGCTTTTCCACTCAATTTCAGCACACCTTTTGATACACCGAACCTTTTTATTTATAGAAATATATAATTTTTATAATAATGATATATTAAAATTAATAAATGTTTATTATATAATTATATATTGATAATAAATATTTAAAAAAAATACATATTTATTTTTCGCAGAGAGATAATTATTTTTAAGTTATTCATTTAATTCATGTTAAATTTTATTTCTAAATTACATTAAATTTCATCTTTCTCTCATACATTCATTTAAATTTGAATTATAAAGCAATCCATTTTCATTTATTCTATATAAACTAAATTTTGAAAATTTGAAAGTTAAATTTTATATCATCCTGTTGCATTCCAAACTGGAAAATATCAACATATACAGTATACATTTATATATATTATGGTATAGAATCCACCCACCTTTATGTTATATACCTACCCCTGTAGTCAAACTTCCCTGTGATGCAACGAGGAGGGGGGAGGGGGACAGCACATCAAAGCCACGTTGATTTCGGTCAAAGCGTGCGAGAGAGAGAGAGAGAGAGAGAGAGAGAGAGAGAGAGAGAGAGAGAGAGAGAGAGAGAGAGAGCGTCGACATTCATATATAGAGACTAGGAGAGGCTGCGGCAGCAGGAGTTTGAGTTGAGTTAGATTGCTGACTAATCACTATGCAGAATCATTAGCATATTAATTACTAAATCCTAATTAAAAGAGAGGCCGCTGATGGCGCTGATGTGGTTTGACTGCAAGAGAATATGGATGTTTCAAACCAACTTCTCACAAGATAGAACTTCATCCTGTGAGGTCCTCACACTTTTCCAACAATAGACAATTTTTCATGAATAATTTTATTTATTTACATTGATGAGTTACCCTGGTAACAAAATGTCAAAACATTTAGAATTTATTCAATAACAAATCTATGTCAAAAATTAATTACTTTTATAGATTATTATTTTTTTATCTCTAATATATGATAATAATGAACAAATAATATATTATCTTAGTTCTTAACTTATATCCTTACATTATAAAATTATGTCACATATTTGCAGTTAAAAATAAGAATTTTTGGGCAGTAATATTTACTAAAAAATTGTCAAATTTTCTATTTTTCATTGCTTGGTTTTGCACAATAAAATAAGTGTGATTAATGATTGTTATAATATTTGATTGATATCAAATAATCTTAAACACTATTATTTTGAATTTGAGTAGTAAAGGGGGTTGACAAAAGATAAAGTTGGCTTTTCTCTCTGATTTTCTAACTTATGACAAACACACGACAATATGATGACACAGCTAAAACTATTGTCATCATCATTATTATTATTTTGTTGCGCAGTTCGCCATCTTGTTTCTTTCAACAATGACATTATTTCTCTTGTATATATATATTTTTTTTATTGAAGACAAAAGTGTTTGGGTGTATCATGATGCGAGCCAGCAGCTAGAACGAACGAATTGAACGGCTCTCTCCAACCACTCCGCCCTCTTAGACGAGAATTCTATAGGCGGCGTGACACAGCACAACTTAGAAAAACTCACAGCAGAACAGGCCACTCAAATAACACACGGCCGGAAAAATCTAAAAGAAGGGAGGATAGATTGAAAAAAAAAATACAAAAAATAGAAACTGATCTGTAAAAAAAAAAAGAAAAAAAAAGGAGGGGAGAATGTAGATATATACATATTGAGTTTGGCGCGAGCGCAAAATTTTTTGTATCGTCATGGTATATGTATTAGTGGCGTGTTGGATTGACTGCATTACAACTGCAGCTGAATGCAACATGAATAATAATGCCAATACGTACTATAGTAGAGAGTTTTTTTTTTTATTTCATCTATATATAATAATATAATACCATTTTACTGCATGACACCAGCAAATTTGATTGTTTAAACTCATTTGCATTGCATCCATCATTTTTCTCAAAGCTTATAATTTGATAGATGATACCAGTCCCTATGTGATGATTGAAAATACTCTCGCAAAATATTATTATCGCTTAACTTTTTATTATATTCTCTCTCTCTCTCTCTTCTCTAACAAAACTTTTCACTCGCCTTAATAAAAGGACTGAAAATATTACAAAAAGGAAGAGACGAGCAAGAAAAATAAGTTTTTGAAAATCAATGACAATGACGTCAAAACAGACGGAGATAAAAATGAAGTTTTTTAACGAGTTTGAATCTGTCTTGACTCGTTCCCCCAAGAAATCTGTGACGTCATTGGTGCTCATATTTCTCACTGATTGTGAATATAGAAATGAAAACATTGAAACTACAATTCAAGCAAGACAATTTCTGCTACTCAAAATGTCATTAATTAGTAATCTAATGGAACCTCAGAAATAATTAGAGCTTTGAAAATTAACTACACCCACAAAATATTGGTCTCATGTAAGGACAAATTTTGAACCTTAAATCATCTCAAAACTGTCCAAGAAATTGACTAATGCAAGTCAATTTAAGTACATTACAAAACAAACGGAATTATATTTTTCTTTTGGGAACAATTTAATCAACTGTAAGATGACAAAAATTAAAAATTTAATCCATTCTTTAAGCTTCCTGCTGACACTGCTGACGTGAGTTCATGATTTGACACAAAAATTTTACATTATTAATGATTAATATATATAATAATATATATTAAGAGGTTGAGCGTGGCGCAGTGCATTGACCGGTTTTCGTTAGATCACCGAAGTCAGGCTACATCGAGCGTGGTTAGTACTTGGATGGGTGACCGTTTGAAGTAGAAATTACGTTGCTCCCTCCCTGGGGTAAATTCGTCTTGCTTTCCACCCAGTGCAGTGATGGCACTTGTGTGTGGTTCCCCAGGCTTTGGACATCACTTTGATCCATTTATAAAAAGTAGAGGTGTCCGTCCTGACTGAGGTTTTTCACGGTTCCCTCAGTCTTATAGTCTCACTTCAGCGAATGCTGGGACGCGTAACAGGCCGTGGCCACCATCCTTTCCAAAATTTATTCCTACCCATTTCCCCGCCGCGAGCTGTAAGCTCTTAGGGGTGCATCCTTGTAAAAAAAAAAAAAAAAAAAAAAAAAAAAAGCCTAACTTATTTTTAAAACTCCCATTTTGATTCGTATAATATCTTTAAATATTAAATTAAGATTAACATAACTTTTTAGTAGACATCATGCTCAATTTAACATATTGAATGATATTAATTGAAGTTGGAATAAAAATTTAATTGCTTTAAAATAATAAAAGCAACATCAGTAAATAAAGTGTTCTGGTTATTTTTCAAATTAAATATTGTTTATGTTGTTATTTTATATTACCTAAACTTAATATGTTAAAATAATAATAAAAAGTTGTTTTAATAGAAAAAAATATCTGGAAAATGTAATAAAAATTTAAAACTTAATAACCGTTTTTCAAGTAACTAAGCTTACTGAAGTTATTGATTTTCTTTTATGGATGAAGATGACGTTTTCTAAAAGACACCAAGAAAACAAAAACTTTTTTACATTTTTTTCGATACCAAAATATCTAGAAACAGAGGTACATTATTTACCAACATTTGCTCCTTGATTATTTCAGAAAATATATCACCAACATGGTTATCAGATTTAAATACAGTGAATGACTAATATATTAATTTTTGTAATCATTTTTATTGTGATTCTTAATAACAGTGTTATCTATTTATTGTCATGCTGTGTGTTCTGTAGCGGCAATCAGGGTTGTCTTGGGCTCGGTAAACAACACAAAACAATAGATAGTAGCCGCCAAGACAGCGCTCCTGTCGATAAAAATAGCCTCTTAATCTTAAGTCTATATCCTTCCTCGTTTTTTATCCCCCCGTAGTAGTTGGGTGTAGATATCGAGGACGATGTTCGCCCGGACATTTTTCATCGGGAGAGAGAGGAAGAGGTATCGTAATTGAATTTTCAAATTACAAATCTCAAGATATAGGGATGTGATTATCTTTTAGAGTAAAAATATTAATCAAGTAATATTACAAAATTGTAAATGTTATTTAGCATTTGATATATTCAAAATGTGTTTTTTACTGTCGTAAAATTCAATTATTTGAAATAGTGTAAGAATAACAGGTGCATGTATGCAGATTTTTTGTTCACTGCATTTTTAGCTACAGATTAATATAAAATTTACATATATACAATGCGTTATATTTTAATAAATTTGTATATTTTTTATTTGTAGTTCTACGTACAAGCTAAACACTGTTTATTCTATAAATACAGTAATTTGAAATATTTGACAACATTTAATTGCCTATAAATATTGTTACAATATTTTTTTAATATATTAAGTATATTATATTAAAATTAATTGAGCAATTAAAAAGTTAATAAAATGGCAATTGTCTATTAGTACTATAAAATGAAAATTCGATAAATGTAAAATTATTTCCAGATATCTACTTATACTTCTATATGTTTATTTTCAAATTAAGTTAATCATTTTATCCAGTCCCCTCCACTAACATCTTAAAATAAGTTATTTAATTTGCTTATTTTTGTTAAATGCAAATTCGTAATTTCAACTGTTAAGTTGTTTTTATCTGACGATTTCATGCTCGTTTTCATTCTTTAACAAGTGATGTGTAAAAAAACAGATTTAACGTTTTTCTCAGACGGTGCTGGTGAATGACGAAGTGAAAAATGAGGATGCAACTCTCAGATGGAATCCTTGCTTTCCGACATGAATTAATGAGTCCTCCCACCTCCTTCGCCCCGCCCCCTCACATTAATTATATTGAAGACTTTCGCCGCCACATCAACTCCAATGGCAGTGTAGTGGAAGAAAAACAGATTACCAACTCTCCGTCGTATTTTAATGTATTTTCAATTTGGTATCTCGCTAACAACAACTATTATTATTATTATTAATATTGTGATGATGGGATATAAAACTGTTGCTCGATCGTTTATTTAATGTTTACATTTTTTCTTGTTGATCGCTAATAACGATGACATTTTTTATATGTGTATATGTTGTATATAAAAATATTTTATCATGAAACAACGAACGTCTATTCTTTTTTATATGGAGAATGAATTAATCATGTCATATATGAATGACGTCATATTAATGTCTGGTGTCATTCATGTCAAAAATTATCATTTTTATATAATATTATTATTGTAAGTATTCAGCAATTCATTATGCTGAGATTAATTTATAATTATATATAAAAATTAAATATATTTATAGTGTTATTTTATTTTTATCGGACAATATTTCATTATATTAACACTATTTTTATTGTTATTTTTATGTAAAATAAGGACAGTCAGAGTGAATGATTTACTGGAGTTGAAGCTTCAAAAGACTAAAAGAGTTGAAATATTTGGGAGAGGTAAGAAGAGCACTACTAATTATAGAGGCTTCAAGTCAGCTGATTTTTCGGTGTTCCCACCGTCCTATCTAAACCTATGTAAAAAAATAAGTGAATTCGTTTTTTTTTTTTTTTTTTCACTAAGGAAAATTTTTTTAGGGAAAATTCCTTTACGGAACGTCGGTCCAAATTAAAAAATACAGTGGATAATTAATGCAATATTTAGATTTTTTACTCAATTTTTCACAGAAAAAATTAAAAAAAAAATACTATGCTTCATTTTCAAACTGCAAGATGGACCTTAACAACACAAATGAGCATCGCGAAGCGCACTCATGACTTGAAGACATTTAACATCAGTCCGGAAATATTTACCTTGCCTCCATAGACTGCGTAACCTTCGACGATTCGACAAGCAGAGCAGATTCACGAATATTACCCCTGCTCAATTAAAGGGACCACGTAGCGAGCTTGATTATTTTTATGGCTCGTCTTACCTCTTCCAAAATCTACATATATCTTGGAACTCCTACACCAACAAATTATGAAGAGGTAACGTTCGCGAGGTATACACATTAGGACAATCCAAACGTGATTTGATGAATTTAAAAAAATTACTGATATACTGTTCTCCAAGGATTTTAAAATCATTACCTTAGCATATTTTGAACCTTAGGTGCTAGAAAATCATACATTATGAAATTTATGAATATTTCAAACTGCACCTGAAAATATCAAGAATAAAAAAATCATGAGAAAAAACTTTTATTTCTAAAAAAATTATATTATTTTTAAATGTAATCCTATATTTATAATTTTTGTTTCTCAAGTAAAATTTAATTCCTAGGTAAGTGGTGCTATGCCACGTTGAATTTTCCCTCATCAAGTTACTGCCAAGAAATACGTTGAGAGAGAAAGACTTCATCAATCTGATCAAGAAAGTGTTGCTTGCAAAATTGTAGTCTAATTAGTGGATCTTATAGAGAAAGACGTGCTATAATATATACATAGCAAGTGGAGTGCCTTTACTATATATAGCACCTTCTGTTATATAACATATAAGCTCGTGTTCTATACGTGATATTATTACTTCATTTTATGTTTTACTAAAAAAAAAAATTAAAATTATTTCTTCATTAAAATACAGTAATAAATCCCCTTTTATATTTAAGACTATTAACAATAAGACAAAGAGTAGAGACTTTTAGATTAATTCTCAGAACGTGATCAAATTTAATATTTTCTTCTGATGTTCAATATATGTAAATTTAGGTAAAAAGTTAAAACAAAAATATTAATGAGTTTGTCTTTTATATATTCATTTTCTATTGAAAATAATTCACAAAGCATAAGGGAATAATTTAAAGCCTCACTTTTAGGCTTGAATTTTGTACACAGATTTTTCAGACCTAAAAATTTGTACTCTAATTTAATTCTTTGTCAATACTTTCTGAACGTTAGGGAGTATGTTTTATGTTATAATTATTTATTCATTACACAAATTTAATTATTATTGTAAGCTGCCATAAACATAAAATAATATTCAAATTTAGAATTCTGTCATTAAAGGTTTTTAATATTGTTACTATAATTTATTTTTTTAGATTATTTGGAACAAAATTTCAATTACTTTGGACATTATTTTTCATATGAAATAATTTTTTTTATGCTTATAACTCTAAACAAAATTAAATTAATAAAATATTGTAAACATTCAAGATTTTTTTATTATTAAAATTGTAACACGGTATATAAGAAAAGCGCACATGAACTTTTGTAGCAATTTTGTTTAAATTAAATAGCATACCTTTTTTTTGGTTCATACCAATTTCAAAGAAGCTTATTTTAATTTTCTTTTAATAAATATTTCTTCTTTTACAGAAAAAAAAACTTTATTACGACCGCGTTAATAAAAGTAGTTAGAAAAAAGTTGAGAATATTGAAGACGAAGTTTTTTTCTTCTTTTTATACGTATATTTTTCTCTCTCTCTCTCTTCTTACATCTACACATAGAATTCATGTATATGTTAAAACTAAGAAAAAAGTTTTCGTGGAAAAGATATTAAAAACTGAGAAAAAAAAAGAAGAGAGTTGTAGCACGGGTTGCATACATGCGCGGGGCGAGAATTGTAATTCGTTTTTCCTTGGAGGAAAAGATATGCTTTTTCTGGGAGCCGCACTAGTCTTATAAGAACAAAATCAAGATAAATGCTCCGAGAGGCTACGCGCCGTACAAAACAAAAATATTCCCCGTGCTCAGCTGCATATTAAATAATATGAGGAGACAGAGAAGATGCTAAAATGTGGTAACATCAGAGAACAAAAATGTCAGTTATGATGCGTTGAATATAAAAATATTATATTTTAAATGTATGCTAATCAAGATACATTCTATCTTATGTGAGCATAAAATGGCTAGAAACACATAACTTTTAGCATTCATACAAAATATTATGATTTATTAATTCACATTTATTTTTCGTATCTTCTATTTTTTTATATATATAAAAAAAAAAAAGTTAAAATGAACCGCCACTAAACACAGCGCGATTCCAGATTTCTCACTAATCACGTTTAATATGTCATTGAATTAGGCTGCAATGGCGCTAACCGCGGTTAGTGAGAAAGCTGCAGTATAATTTTCTGTATAACTCTTTCATGAATCACCTCATTATAGTTTCAATGACATGGTGCATTTTACTTTTTACTTTCTATGAAACACCATCTTAATCCATTCCCCCCAAAAATCTGGAAATACAAAATACTTGCAGTTACCGGTATTTCATAAATTTTATTTTATATTTGTTGCAGATAGTTGAAACTATGCACACATCGGGGCAGCACGAACGTTCCCCCTTCTCCATTGTTGGGAGTTTTCACGCAGTCTATGGTGGAATGGTGCGCCTAAACTTTTCCTATATACGTCTGTTTGTTTGGTGCTTTTCGCACATCATCTCTGGGAGCTGCAGATTCATCAAATAATAAATGTATTCACTGCACTCCACGTTCGAACTGTCCTGAGATGTATTAATTATAATGGTTAATAATTAATTTATTTTTAATAGCATAATAAATTATTTTCTTCCTCCTCTTCTCATTTTTTTTTTTTTTTTTTTTACACTTCAATTTTTTATTAAAAATAAAATGTGTTGTTTTATTCGTAGTGTAAAATGAATCAGTAAATAGACAATTTACATGATTTTTTCGCAGATCTGAATATTAGAGGGCACCAAATTATGCTGCTCTCATTTTTGTAGTTTTGCCGGACCCACGCACCTTTTAGTCCCGATATTTTTATTAAGAAGTGACGCTTCATTGATGCCTCCCTCTGTAATTTCAATAATTTTTTAAAAATAGTTCCTATGCTCTAAAATTTTTTGAAACTAATCAAAGTAACACTCTTTCATTTCTGCAGTAAAATTGTATGTAAGATGTCCAATTAATTCTCAGTGCTTGAATATTTATTTATATTTATGATTTTTCCTATTACCATTATTGCACTGTAAAATTTATTTCACAGAATATACCTTCAAGTCTATATAATTATATGCATATGTAAAATAGAACTTGATCTATTTTAACAAGACCTATATAGTCAAAGGGGGAGAGAGAAAATTCTGAACCGTAAGCATGAAGAAAAACAGATAATGCTATTAACGTCTTTTCCTCTTACGTATTTTTTGTCTCCTTGTTTTTGCATACATCATCCTCTTGCAGCAGCCATATTGTACCCCTATCTCATTGTATATTCAGATGCTCACGAAACCGAGCTGTAACGAAAGACTTTTTTTATATGTATATATTTCGTAAAAATATGTACCTCTTACTGCTGAGTGCTTTGGGTCAATGAGATTCTCTCTAACCAAAATGTGGTTACAATTTTTTCACACCGGCAAGCAAATGCCCCTAGAGACGGAGGATACGAGAAGAGCTCAGCACTCTGGCAGATTATTTGCAACACCGTACGTAAAAAATTTGCATACTCGTGCTATGGAGAAACAGTTTTACGAATATGTAATTCACGGTAACTGTATATTCAAGAAAATTTCTTTATTTTTTTTAAATAACACTAATTAACATTTTTATACGTCAAATTGTTCATATAGATACTAACTTTTAAGAAAAATTCAAAAATAGCAAGCAGTATTATCATCACCGCATACAAATAACTACCCATAATAACTTAAGTTAGTGACTCAAGCAGTGAAAACCATTACATTTCTCACTCACGGGTGTCTTTCTTCATTGATAGATACAATTCTCTCGGACCGATCGGTGTTCATGAAAGTGGGTCCAATCCAAAACACTGCGGTTGTATCAAACTCAAAGGACGAGAGTATAGACGTGAATGTCCCCCGTTGTTAGAACGTCTCACGAAGTGTAAAGATGCGACGCTCCCTGACGTGGTGCCTGCCCCTTGCACTCCAAGGGACGCGTTGCTTGGCTAACAAACTAGCAGACAGAAATACCAAACGTAGACCCGTAGGTCAGTTAAGTCGCTCCGCAATCCGTCCTTTCAATTCCGCGCCTTGCAAACTCACTGCAAGAGCCCAAGATTCTCACAGCAGCACACCACACCAGCAAGGAATATATTAAAGACAGATATTATATTAATAATTAACTATGTCCTCTTCCCATGCTCTAAATTTGATATTATACAAAATATACTAGTATATAGGCTTTGATATTATATTATACTATTTGTATTATATAGTTCATTCTTCCATATCTAGAGTACTATATAGAGTACTTTTTTTTATAATATGTTTGTTGATTGATATAATCTATAAAATATTGTTATTTCTTTAATTTTAACATGTGTAATAAAATTAAACACAATATGACTTAACTGATTTTTTTTTTTTTTTTTTTTTTTAATTCACAAGTTTCAAAAGTTTATGAATTACAGTTATGATGAAAATAATTAAATAATATATACATTTATGCTAATTATAGTATTTTAATTTCAATTACAAGGGTTCGTGTAAAATATGTTACCATGTATTATTGAATTTTGTCACCACATTATTATCAAATTTCATTTAGAAGAATAACAAATGTTAAACATATGTAAAAACATGGCATTATTATATTAAATACTTATAACGTACGTGACTTTTGACTTATTTCTATTACTTTTTTATGATAATTCTGAAACATAAAAAATATAAAACATATAATTTTTAATAACAAAAATTATTAATCAGATTTGAGCTGCATGTTGCTGTGATGTAAATTAAGCGATCTAATCACCGCGACAAGCCTGACGAGTGGTGTGCACGGAGGGCGTGGGGGTGGGCGCCATTTTGGTGCACACGTGGTGCTCACACACGTGCACAAAACGGCCTTGTCTGTCTGGAGCCAGCAAGGTCGTTGACAGCCCGGGAGCTATACGGTGACGTAGCCTCTTATGTATAGGATGTTGCAGATCATATCACGTTATATTTACTAATTGTTTAAATAAATAACTTTTCTTTTGGGTATCCTTGACAAATATAAAGTAATCAATGGAAAAGCTGGGATGAACTAACAAGTATGTAATTTAGTATGTAAATATTTTCATTACTTTTTATGCATAAAATATTACATTGCATGCAGCTCATGAATTTTAAGATATATATTTTTTTTTAAAGTAAATATGGTGTAAGAAAACATGTGTGAAAAATTTCATTTCATTGATAAAATTATTTTAAAATGTAAATAAGTGAGATAATATAAAATTAAAATAACAATATAATTTCAATTTAAAAATACACAAATTTATATTAAAACTTATCTACAATTGAATTAAAATACAAAACCTTGGCAAGTATTACTAGTAACAACATTAAAGAGTAAATGAAAGTATAAAATTGGCTCATTTAGAAACATTTAGTTGCGTAATTCGAGTTGTTTGCATGCAGAAGAAATCTAATCAACTTGATGATGGTCTCGAAAGAAATGTCGCTCGCCAGTTTAATTCCTCCTCTTTTCATTAAGTCACTGCGTTCACACCGGGGGGAGGCAAGCAATGTCATTGTGGGGGGAGGGGGGGGGCGTCATTGTGGACCTAATTGAAGAACTTCTCTCCCTCGCGCGATAATGTTTACAACTTCTTTGGCGTCAAGATTGCGCACTTAATGGAGAAGTCATCTGCATAACTTTATTGTAATGTTGGTGCATTAAATGCAATTGAATTACATTAAATCTAATTTCATATGCTATATATTATAGATGTAATTGGCTCAAATGGCTGTTTTTTTTTTTATAGGTATTATTGTTAGCAGCATTATTTCGAGAGAGAAAATTATTTTGAAAATATTGCTCAATTCTTTTTTAAACCTTTTAGTTTCGATTTTTTTTTTAAATAATTGCATTTCATTGCGCCAGATAGAAAATAGAACTTAAATATGAAAATTTGATTATATTATTATATAAAGCTCAAAAATAATAAATAAATTAAATGAATCCTTATTTTAACAATATGCTTTTATTTTTTTTTTTAAATGGAAATAATTCAATTGCCTGTTATTTCAAACACAAAAATGAATAATAAAATTTTTTGACAGAGTAAAATTGTGCGAGCAATGTCTGCTTGATTCACCGAATTAAAGCCAATAAATTCAATTAAATACCAGACAATTTTTTTTCTAAATCAATATACATTGTATTTTTGCTTTACTTCCGTATATTTTTTTTAAAGGTAAACCTAAAATTAAAATAATAATTAATCAAAAATAACAAATATTAAAAAAAAAAAAATGAAAATATTTTACTTTTCTTTCTATATTATGAATATTTTTGTACCTTTTTTTTTACAACTAACACAAATTTGTAGCGTGTTATAATATAGTTTGATCCAGCTTGTGGTTTTGTCTTACACTGTTACTCATCTTTATAATATACATATAGAGATTGTATGGTATGCCCTATGGTAAATGTAGTAGGAGGAGGGTGCTTGGCATGTTAGACATGACTCTAAAGAACTCCCTCTCTAGTAGTACTAGTGACCACTTGCTTGCCTTTGGCCATACAAGAAGGTGTATACACTTGTCAGTAGGATACAAAAAAGTTTAGTTTGTGGCTAGTATGAGGGTTCTAACAAGGAGTCTCTACTGCCATGCTTGTGGCGTTAGTGAGCAAGAAGAAGGGTTAGCTAAGACTTTGCTTCCTTCTTCCTTCCTCTATGGTGGTAGTGTTGGCAGCAGAAAAGAGAGGCCAACATTGTTACGTATATAAGCATACTTGATGATGGCCCTCTTATACCTTTACGTTTTGTACCTTACATTTTCCTTTGTAATCTTCTTACATGACATTCTGTGGTATTCAACGTTAAACCACCTCATCCTAAAACTACCTTATATACTAAAGCTTTACCTTTTAAATTTTTTTATTTTAATGGCCATCAAAGAGAACAAGCTTTATAAACAGTAAACAATATCATGTATATTATTTAAACCATGTGCATACCATTGAAAATTACTTAAAGTTTTATGGTAAAAAAAAAATAAATGAAAAGCTTTAAAAGCTAGTAAAAAAATATAAAATTTATTCGTAATTGTTTTCTAAAGATGCATTTTACAAATAATGCAGTTTTAACTTTTTATTCTTGTATTTTTTTATTTTGTTAATTCTTTACAATATTAAATTTTAATTTCTACTCTTTCTAATTATTAAAGCTATAATTACTGCAAATATTAAATATTACAATTTTTGATCATGTTTAACCCAATAAAATAAATTATAAATAAATAAATAAATCAAACCTTAAAAAATATACTAATTTGTATCATAATTCATAATATAAAAAATAATTCATTATTAATGTAAAATTATATATATTTAATATAAAGCTCATGTGTATCATTTATTTTAATTAATATATTTCATTATTAATATTAATTAAGAAACAATGATAAATATAAATTTTGCTTGTAATAAATAATAATTTTAGAGACATTAGATAATAATTAATGTAAGTCAAGACAATGTATAAAAGCAACAACAACAACATTAGTTGTGAAGACACTGCAGAAGCATGTAACATTAACTTGGTGATGTAAGTTGTATATAGTTAACGTGCAGGCAAGCACATGAAAATCCCACTGGACCCTCTGAGTTTAATCTGTTTCCTAGCTTTATGTGTACCGTGTATAGAGAGAGAGAGGACACGTAAGACAGTCGACCGGGGCTTACACTATGTATATGTTATTGTTTCCTCAAGTATAAGGGCTACAAGACTTGTTGTAAATTCTCCAGGGATAGAAAAAGCATTGGCCCAAGCAAGCTCAGCTATACCACTATACCATGAGGGTGAAATCTAAGAAGAAATCTTACGTCCCACAGATTATGTACAATATTTACATTAAAACCTCTATAAAATCGATCCATAATGTATTCTATCTCTTAATGAGAACAAATTAAATTCACATTTAGCCATGAATAATTCTCTACAGTAAATATAATATGAAAAGACGAGACAAGAATATTTCCATCACCCCTCTTTAATATGAGCTATATATATACTATATATACCGTTGTTGTGTATTTTAATGTTATTATGTATTCTTAGATGTTGCAGTTAGTATCTTAGTTACTAATGTGAAATTAATGGAATTGTTTTTAAATTAAGTTTTATAGTTATAAATACTTATAATAACACTAATAAATCATTATAATAAGTAAATATGTTATTGAATTTAAATTAAAAAAAAAACTAAAAATATACTAGAATGGAAAGAGATAAAACTATGATGAATAATTGTAATATATGCTGTATTATAACATATGATAATATATTATATGTGAACAATATTGTGAAATACACACTACAATTATAATTGCTGAAATTAAAATTAGGACCTGTATTCAAACTTAAATTTAAGAAGTTTGATTAGGCCCTATTTAAATGTTCATAAAACAGGGGTATTGCGACTCAGAAGGCAAATTTCATGACCGTTTTAGTCCCTAAATTAAGCTAATTTTAGTGTGTATAATTATATATTGTTATTAATATATATCATATATACAGTATACATAGAAGGCAACATCTATAGCTAGTATATACGCGTCTATAGTTTGATATTAAGAAGAGCTGCGGTCCATGCAGAGCTGTGCATATTGATGAGAAAGCCAGGCCTCCCGTTTATTCATTAGATATTCCAATGGTTGGTAGGCAGCAAAGTGTTGTAGTTTGTAGGAGAAAAGCTATTAGCAGGAGGTCAAGACGAAACTAGATGGACGCTGCTTATTAGTGCTAGTTATAACATGGTGGCCAACGAGTGGTAAGCCAACTTACTACATAAGTAATGTTACTGCATAGAGGGTGGGTCCTCCGTATACATCTGCCTTGTCTTGCAAGCTTCTTTGCCTCTCCTCATCTTGTCAACTGTAATAGTAAGAGAGGTTGATGCTGCTTGCTACGCGTCCTGATGAATTATCAAACACTACTCCTCTTCTCTCTCTCGTTATATAATTACTTGGCAAAAGTAGCAAGTAAAGTATAGCAGAGGCAATCCTGGACTCAAATTAAATTTTTAAAGGAAAAAAAAAAGGATTAAGTTTTTTTTTTTAATTCTAAGATTAAGAAGTTAAAAATGAGATTATATATTTAAAAAATTATAAGATAAATGTTTTAATTTTTTATAGACACTAAATTAAATAAACTTTATAGTTTTAACTATAGTTTATACATGCGTAAAAAAGTTAGATAAAAATATTAAACAATTCTACTTTAAAGATTGACCGTCAAAGTTATTGCTTAATATTTTTTATGATAATATAAAACAGAAATCAGTAAAAAAATTTAATTAATAGTTCGTGAATATGTTGCTAATTTGACTAATATTCACAGCAGTCCCCTTATAAAACAATGTTATTCTGCAATACTGAATATTTTGAAAATTACATTGTTTGTTACTCGTACTTTTTTTTTACGAAAATAAAGTTAATGCTGCCAGGAAGATAATTTTCAGAGTGGTTCTCCATCTACCAATCCTATTTTCTGCCACTGACAATAATCCTCCATTGTTCTCCAAGACAACGAATGTGCACCGTGGATCGATATCGCGACAAAGCGACACCTCACGCAGCGTGAACCCCGACCTCACGGGTTGCAACTGCTCAATGCGCATCTTCAGCAGATCAATAGCAGGGGGGGATGTCGCCCACTGCAGAATGGCTTGACCCCCCCATAACCTCTCGCCATGGAGAACACTTGGTGCTCATTGTATAGCAAAGGTTACAGACCGCAATTGAATGTTTAAGTATTTTGTATGAAATTAATATTTTTATATAATTTGTCTTTTATGAAAATATCCCATTCATATTTCTATATTATTCTATGTATATATTTTTATAATATGTTATATATATTATATAGGATGTTCTATGATTATTAATTGTAAACATAATTCCGTATGACATTATAATATATTGATTTTCATTATTTCTTATAAGATTGCTATCCTACCACAATCGGTGTCATCTGGGAGGGATTTATATAATATAAATGACAATTACAAGAGAAATAAAGAAAGTGGGCAAGTTGCGACTGGTTGAATAACTGATGGGGCTGGTCCGGTTCAAGTTAGATCTCAGTTACGATTGGTTGTCGGTACACTTGCGTGCCAGCTCTCGAGATTGCCATTGGCTAAGCTTGCTCTTGGTGCCAGATGAAAGGGTTTTCCGCGGTGCTGAGCCCCGCGGCGGGTGGGTGGGTGAAGGTGCCAAGTCAAGTCGAGCATCTAGAGTGCGGGCACACCAGTCTCTCACCGCCACCTGTGAGTGGTACTTTGAACTGAAGCTGCTGCAACCATTGATTCTTATTTTATTGAGCTTCAAGGAAATATCATTCAATTTGTTTTATTTAAATATATATTTTTAATTTTTGCTTATTTATTTGAAAAGGCCATCATTTATTAAGTAAGATTTTGTACGAAGTGAAAGAGATGTCCCTCATAAAAATTATTACTTTTATTTATTAACGGAGCAAGTTCCAAGATATCAATTCAATGTAGATAATCAGTTTCTCAACAACTATGTTTAGTGTAGACTGGCGCTGTGTAGTTGGAAAGCTGAACTGATTATTTCTGGTTAACTTTTTCATGAATCGCTCTAAAAATATACTGTACGATTTCCGCAGGGTCAAATAAATTATTATACATAATTATATTACAATTTTTCGAATCTGTTGTACAACATTTTAATTCAAAACTTCCACTTTATAATAATAACAACTATTTACTCTTACTAAAATTAATTAGCAATTCAGACTGAACTTGTGTATATATATAATATATACATATATATATATATATACACGATTTATGATTATTGTATAGTTTCACTAAATTATATTACGTGGCCTACTACATTTACAAAATCTTTAATATATAATATTGTTTTGCTTTTTTTTTTTTAAGTTAAAAACTTTTAAACTGTTTCCTTATATAACAGTTATGAAGTAATATGACAACGGTAGATGCGTGTACTGTATATAATATCACTTAGTACATATGCACATGATATATAATACAGGCACATTACAGGTATGTAATGTTGCGTGCTTACGCAGGCTGAAACACATAAGGGCACACATAATCATCAAGCGGTTACGTGAATTCAACCTTTACAAAAATGAGCATTAGCGGAAAACTCGTCAAAGAAAAAAAAAAGTACGTACAGTCGGAAAGATGAGAAGGGCTTTTATCTTATTGAAGCATCAAAAACTTTTTTTTTTTACCTTCTCATACCAGCTGGTACCTCCAGCTTTATGTACAGGTATCAAAATTGTAGCGGATTTGGCGAGACACTCATGGTGAAAATTCGCTCATGCAAACTTAAGCTTATGATCGGGGTAGTAAAATACTCGAGAGGGGGAATATGATAAAAAAAATGTAATATTTTTTTTTCTTTTGTAAGTACAAAAAAACGAGCTGCAATATGTAATTTACAGTACTGATGATTCATTATTATTTTTAATTCATATATTCTTATTCATAATGAGGTTTATTCAATGAAGATGTATTTTAGTTGCCTGAAGATATTTTGTCTATAGTGTGATTTTTTTTATTATTATTATATTTAGGAATATTGCTATTGTCGATTGCTGTTATTTGTTTTATGGGTTGGTGTTCCATTGTAATTGTTATATATGTAAATATGACGTAACCCATTTTATACTTGTACAACCAGTGGTTAAATAAATAATTGAATTGGAATTTTGCACATAAAAGAGTTAAACATTAAAGATATTAATTTAAATTACATAAGTTTATACAATCTTGTATACCACAGGTAATAAAACATTATTACATTCAGGAAATAGGTCTATATAATAATATAATATATATAATATATAAATTTGCTTTATCATAACAACTATTTCATAAGGTATAATAAACAAAATTTTAAGTTTTGTTTGTTATTTCAAAAACAACTATTTTATGTATAATAATATATAATAATAATAATACCAACATCATGAAACAGAAGAAAAGGAGAGAATATGTTTTTTGTCTTAAGTTTAAATTTCTCAAAGCTTTATACGTTTAGTATGTTTTGTATATATATGCATGTTTACGTAAGTAATGGATGGAAACAGCACAGCCTGCTTACTTGCTTGGTTACATATAAACGGAAGGAGGGGGGAGTATTGATTGTGATAAGGTTTCGTTACATTGAAAGAGAGAATAAGGTGCGTGTGTTAGTGGCAGCATATCAGAGATAACGGCAATGTTGATCTCTCAGGATGTGGTAGTATTATATATATATATATATATATATATATATATATATATATATATGAGGAAACAAACATTCCTTGCTTCTAAAAGCTATACGTATATGTATATAATGTATTCGTATATGCTGGTACACTAGTATATAGATGTGCGGTTGCTATAAGATTGCTTCAGGCTAAAACTCCTGTTTGGTTTCACAAGAAGAGAGAGCATCTTGCAAGCTGTAGCTCCTGAACCCTTCTTCTCTTTCTCTCTTTGAATCGATCGATGGAGTCTGCTGTCCTCTGTGTTCTCTCCTTGCATAGCCGCGACGAACACCAAGGTGTAAATATCAATCAGGTGCAACAGAGATGGATTACCAATTGTTCATTATTTTATTGATAAACATAATTTTAATGAATAATAAATATATTACAGGGAGAAAATTTATAATTAAGTTACAAATTCAGATTATTCACAATTTACTGTTGTAATTCCTGATAGTTAGGCAAACCTTTGAGCTGCGAAGCGTTGCTGGTTGACTACCCACAAGGCGCCAGCCTCGTTCGGAGATATGATATAAAATATATATTACTGCTTATTGATGATGTTTAAAATAAATAAAATTGTAGTTATACATAAATTTTTGTTGATATAATTATATTAATAATATGTTGATATTACTTGATATGTATTATAAACACAAAAGCAAGCCTATGAATATATTTCTACAATATTTAACAACATATTTATGATAGACAATGAATGTATTTTAAATTTTCTTAAAACATGGAGATGAATTTAAATCAGAATTTAACTTTCTTTTACTCGGATGATGCAAATATATGTTGTGAAAACTCATTTGCATTATAATTTTTTTTTTTTTTTTTTTTTTTACAAGGATACACCCCTAAGAGCTTACAGCTCGCGGCGGGGTACTGGGTAGGGATAAGGTAGGGAACGGATAGTGGCCACGGCCTGCATGCTTACGCGTCCCAGCATTCGCTGAGGTGAGACTGAGGGAACCGTGGAAAACCTCAGTCAGGACGGACACCTCTACTTTTTCTCAATGGACCAAAGCGATGTCCAAAGCCTGGGGAACCACACACAAGTGCATCACTGCACTGGGTGGAAAGCGAGACGAATTTACCCCAGGGAGGGAGCAGCGTATTTTTTACTTGAAACGGTCACCCATCCAAGTACTAACCACGCTCGACGTAGCCTGACTTCGGTGATCTAACGAGAACCGGTCAATGCACTGCGCCACGCTCGACCTCAATATTTATTAATAAATAATAATTGTAATGTATTGTTCTTTTCGTATATACTTCAAGATTATTTATAATTTATAACTTGTAGGTGATAGTGTTTAAAAATTATTTAATAAATGTAATTTTTTGTTAATAAAATAATCAAATTGAAAAAATTAATACTTTTTTTATCCCACACAATCTCATGACTCTGCTTAGGAATAATGTAGAAGTTCCACTGTTTACAAATTAACATACATCACTATAAATGGAATGAACAAGCTGCCCTTTTTCCACCTTTCATCGATATTTTTGTTAACAAGATTTCTAGATTATATCCTAACAATATTCATGGCACCATACTCGTTAACTGTGCTTCAGTTTTAGCTCAAACACGATTGTCCATTAATATATATGTTATTAATAAAACTATTTATTATTATAAATGAACTGTATTCAGGAACTGTAGGCAGGAGAAAATGTGACTAAAAAGAACAATTATTTTCATGATTTTAATTGTACTTATGAGTATATGATACTCGTCACAAGGAAATATTTGTAGCTGGTCACGACACAGAACGACAGTATTATTGTTATGTCTGTATGAGAGATTTGAATTGGAATTAGTTTCCCGGTGCCACCTCGCCGTTTTACGCCTTAGTTCCCCCGCCATCGCCTTATCACCTCTCGCAGAAGAAGCAGCTCGATATTTCCTCGCCCTCGCCGAGTCAACAAGATAAAAGTGCACCAAATTGATTCTACGTATTGATTTTAGTGTAGACAAGATAAAAGTGCACCAAATTGTTTCTAAGTATTGATTTTAGTAGCTTGATTATTTCTCAGATATCGTCACAAAATGTTAATGAAATGTTAAATATGTGTACGTATATTTCTCATCGGGTCTGCGGAAGCCAATCAAATAAAAAATTAATTAGTTTCATTAATTTCTGTTAGATTGAAAATATCAAAATTAATTGTAAACTTTTTTTTCATGAAAGTTACGTAATATCTTATGTTTTATTCATTTATGATATTTATATATGCACTAAATAAAATTGTCACTGTCGATAATCCACTAGTACATTAAATTTATTTGTCAAGAAACTTACTAAAATAAACAGTTAGGCAGTTAAAAAAAATGTGAAAAAGGCAAACTAGAAAAAATGTTTTGCAATTTAAATAAATGGATTTTTTTAATGCTCATCAGACGGTATAGGAGGGGACTATTACGTTGTATAATATTATGTACCGTACAGTTTGGCTGTGCTAGGTCCTATATATTCATCAGTGGCCACTAAAGCAATGATAAATTATCTCACTGCCACCCCCATGTTTTAATTTATGATTAAAAATATATTAACACAAATTATAAATACTAATATCTTATTACAATAAATTAAAACATATATTTCTGAATATAAAATTAGACATGATGTTAGAATTTAACGAAGCGATCGAGTGTTTATATATGGAGGTGTGGGTGGGTGAGATCGCTTGCTTACCACGGGCCATTAAGCCTAACCCTAACGACCAAAAGCGTGCAGTAGAGAGGGACATTTCAGAGAACTGATAAGACTGGTGTGCGTGATGGAGAATGTGTTATTACAACACGGGTTTGCTATCTTCTCTCTCTATATAACCAATCGGCATCCTAACTGAGTGTGCTAACTCATCGTCACTTGATGATGATGATGACGATAGTCCGGTCTTATATCAAGAGAAATGAAAAAAAAAACATCCCCTTTCTCAAATATTACGTCATATGTATGATCATAATCAGTTTTATAACCTTTTCGTCATTCTAATATCTTGATCATATTTTTTTCAACTCATTATATAAATGACTTTGAAAATGTTTAAAGTTATCTATATATTTTCAGAAACTTTTTTGTGAGTGAGTTACAAATAAAGTTGAGTTTAACACGCACTTATGCTAGCTCATTAGAGAGGAAGTGGGTACGGAGACTAAGAAACCTTTAAATCCTTAAAAGTTGTGAAAATTTTCTAAAAATAGACTGAAAAATTATTAATCTTTGCATAGTTGAGTTATTTCCTTATTAGAAATTATTGAGGAAATTTGAATGACGTCATCATAGGAATTTAACATTCAGTTCAAAATTAACCCCAGCTCTTTTGGTAAACCAGGGAAAGAAATGTTGCTGGATATTTATGGCAAAAGTCCATAAGATTTGAACTTTTAAAACAAGTTGTGATTCATTACCTAGATGTATAATAATTAATTATTGCTATAAATGAAATATGTAATTAAAAATGCTAAACATTAGGACATTAATTTTTAAATTATAACATATATTATATTGTAAGGATTTCATTTGATATTTTAGAGAAGCTATATGAATCGATTTAGAAATTTTAATACAAAATGTTATATCAATATTACCTTTATATACTCTGACTTTATACAGTATCAAATTTTAATCTTGTATGTCTTTTACTGGTATTTAAGGCTGAATAAACTTATATAAAATGTAAGTATATTTTCCTATCATGAGGCTTAAAATTTACTGTATGCTTTCTTGCTTCCTATATTACATACGTGTACTCTACTGCACACATTTTTATCTTAACTAGTAAATGTTTTCAATGAACTTCAACTATAAAAATTTACATGGAAAAAAAAAAACTAAACTCATTACCTAAATTGAAAACCATCAATATTGAATATCCTTCAAACTATAACTTTAATATTTATAATATCTTATCAGTCCATTAGCAAGACATTGGAAAAATATTACAATTAGTACATGATAGCAGAAAAATACCTTAACTCCACTTTCAAATAATATCGACAAGACAATTAAATAATTAATGAGGAGCTTTGGATCAAATCAGCTTATAATCCACTTTTAAAATAAAGCTCAGTTTCTTATCTTGTTTTTATCTTTTCAGTGGAACAGATTCCAAAAATGTCTATCAGCTGAATATTTTTATCAATATTAATAGTGATTGAAATAAAAAAAAATGTCAATATCAAGCATTTCTATTTTTCAGAAGCTCTGGACATAACTGGGAAGCCCTCTCTTCATAAACACGTAAATAATACAAAAAACTTTCAATATAAATATATAAGTTTTTACTTTATTAGCATATAATATATTATATTAAAATTCTTGGTGTTTAGTAAGTAAACAATGAAAAGTCGCAATATTTTTCAGTTTTGGTACCCTCATAAAAGGCTTTGTTACTTTAGTCATCACAAAGCTTGGTATTAAAAATAATGATTGTTCATCTTTCAACAATAAAGTATTTGGAGAACAGTGCATGGAGGGTACTTCTAGAGTCGAAATGATTACACTTATTCTTGAAAGACTAAAGAATAGAGTCCTCTATTTTTTGCACACAATCAGTACATCATTTTTACTCAGTGTGTACCTTGCTACCTAGGACATCAGAAGTACCCTGAATTTGAAAGTGTTAGCGTATTTGTCGTTATGTCATGCAAGCCCATCCCCCTGAAATCCGTTAGCACCAACGACGTCATCACTTACAGAACAGTCGCAGAAAATCGTCCAAACAGAAAATTGTTTTATTTTCTGTAAATGTTTCTACAATCCAATGGGAATGGAGTATTTGAGTTTTGTATTATAAATGCTGCGTAGTACAATTGTAATGTTGTAGGGCAGAGCGCAGGCAGTCGAGATAAATGTGCACCAGTGAATGTGCCACACCCCTCCTATACAGAATAAGAGTTTCTCTCTCTCCGATTCCCGGGGCTCGGAGACAACTCTTAGAGTAGCGGGCGGAGCTCTATCCTGCCCGGGCGAGAGAGAGAAGAACAAGAAGTAGGGGGAGAAGGAGGAGAAAACGCTGGCGCCACTTCCACCACCAGGCGCCACCAAACTTCTCTCAAGCAATCGTACTCACGACCAACGGAATCGCAGCTACAGAAATTGTCCTGAGCAATAGTAAAGACGATTCTAAAACCAACAATTCTAAATGGTTGATTTCTCTTTATAGGGGAGGAGTTTTATATTTATATAAATATATGTATTTTTTTTTATAAAAAAGTTTTTTTCTTTCTTTAAGGTGAGAAAATATCTGAAATGTTTTACAATGTACCTTGCAGCAAAGTAGAAGAAGCTTCTAACATTTTCTTTTTTTCTTACTTTTTTTTTTTTAAAGTGCGAGCTGCCCATCTTGGTGGGGTTAAAGGGATAACAATAACATTTCTAGTAATCAATACAGTGAGGACTCCTTCGGTGCGTGGCTGCTGAGATGCCAGCGCCTCCGCTCGACTGCGGCGTCAGTCTTAGCCCCTGAATTGTAGGCAACTGTTTGAGCACCAATGCGCACCGCCAAACATAACGCACAGGGGAATTGCGTGCAAGATAAATAATATATGAACTATGAATTGAAACATTAATTTGTTCAAAACTTTGTTAACTTTGTTTTACTTAACAGTATCAGTTTGTATAGTATAGTCTGATATATCAGAAAAATATAATATATATCATACAATAATTTGTTTAACAGAATGATTGTTTTCTTGTTTTTGTTTTTATTTTATTTCACTGATACAAAAGATTTAGCTATGAAAAATAAAGCGTATTATCTTTGTTTAATATAATTTATGTATTGAATTTTTCAGTTAACATATATTTACTTTATTAATAAAATTATTATAAATAATAAAAAAAATCATTTTTAGAAGTAATTATTTTATTCAGCAATTAGAAATACTTATTCTCAGCAAAAATTTAGTTGTACTTGAATTTGAATGCCACATTAAAATAAAGCAAATGACATTGCTCTAGCTGAAAGTTTATATTTGATGATCAATGTATACTTCTTTACGCATAAATTAAATGACCAAAATTGTTTTACTGTATAAAAATAATTTTAAGTATATATATATATATGTATATAATATTATATATTTCCATAATATTTTATTTAAATACATAATAATATATATAAGCTCTGTAACTATAAAATGCATATATAGATAAAATTGAACTATTGTTATTGTATTCTTTATAATCGGATTACTTAACCTGTAGTCTGTTTTTTTAATAAATATAATAAATAAATAAAATAAATAAAGAAACAAATGCATTTGCTTTAATAATGTTCTTCAGTATGAGTTTATAATTAATTGTAATTAAATTTCTGAGAGCAATCCGTGTCTTATGGGGATATAGATAATATACTTAGAATTACAGTTAGCTCTAGAGTTAATTCTCGTACATTCTCTGTGATGATTTTTGATAATTAATTTGAAATGAGTTTAAAGTTTAAATTTAATTATTTAATTTTTATATAATTTTTATATAATTTTAAGACTATTTTCTAATAATCATACAGTTAAATTGAAAATACTTGAATTAGATGAAACTTGCACTAAAGGCGATAAAAAGAGCAGCCTCTTGACTGTCAGTGACACCGCGGGGTCGTGAGCACCGAGTAGCTATCGACCGTTCGCCAGTGAGCACCAACAGCCACGTGTACACTTGCTTGCTTTACAATAAACAGTTCAAATTTAATGTTACTTATCTAATGTTTTATAATAAGGTAGTGTGTTCAGCACTAGGCTATTTTTGTAGCCGTTTCTATTCACCCCATCATGTTTCTTTTATATTTTCAGCCTATGATAGGTAATAAAATTAAAGGTCACTTCTTGTCTTCGTCGTCACTCTATTGGTCACATTTTCCTCATTTTATGGCCCATCTGAACTTTGAACTGTTGACTAAAATACATTCATAAAACAAACCACACGGCTGTGTTACATTCACAATTATTTTTGTTCACTCAGAAAAAAATATGCATTAGACACTGATAAAATTTAATGATTTATAATAATTTTCTAAGAATGTTTTTATATGATAAAAATTCCAAGTCCAAGATCCTGATTTCACTGTCAAAATTTTTTGAATTTACCTTGCTAGTCAGTAAATATGGCCCTTATTGAAAATATAAGAGGGATAGTAGGCTTCAATTGTTATTTTGTAATTAGAAATTTAATTATTTTTTAAATTGATACACATGCCATAAGAAATGTTAACTACGAAATGCCTATTTACATTATTGCCTTAATCGCAAATTCCAATTCTTGCTCTTGCATTATTTGAAGCCTGATGTAATATTAAATATTTTTTATGTCATATGATACTATATAATAAAAAGTTACTAAAATTCCATCATCATATCAAACACTGAATACTCTTGAATTATTTAAAAAAATATATTCTAAGACCTGGAGAGCAACATAATCTTCAAGAAAACCCCTTTGTTGTTCCCAGAAATTCTGAAACTGAAGCCGTCTCATTTTCTGTGTTGGTGATGTTGGTGATTGTGACAACGTGCGGTCAGGTCGTGTGTCCAGCGTCTCAAAGGCTGTTCTAATGAGAAGCTGCCTCTGTGAAGTTGGACACCACCGTCCTCGAGTTCTCCAAACCAACAAAAATTGCTTGGTCATAAACACTCTTCATTGATTAAAACTTATTAATAATTTACAACAACGCTACTCGTGTGTTATCAATTCTTTGATCAGAATATAGGGATATTATTATTATACAATATTTCATATCATAAAAGAATTGCTCTTAGTGAATTGATATTCCTTTGTCTTGTTTATGTCAAGTACTGTACAGAGAATAGATTTCTAAAGGTAAAAAGATGAAAGATATATGAGACAAATGAGAAAAAATAGATAAAAAAAATATAATAAAAAGTTTTTTTCTTTTGATAAAGATATTGAGAGCATATGATACAGCTTCTCTTCTCCATCCGTTTCATTGTTTTTACTGTAAGGGTACGCGCGTATGAAGAGCCGGTACGGAGTGTATCTCGATCTCTGCATTGTGTGATACATCGTGAGAGATATAGATGTGGGCACGTAGTAGTGTGAGATCAATACTCGACAAGAGAGAGAGAGAGAGAAAAATACTTCGTCTTACACCATGCACTCTGATGATAAAACAATCACATCGAATATTACAAAGGATTTAACTTAGAGGATGTCAGAGGATGTCATGTTACGTTTTCAAATTTTATATACAAAATTTTAAAATCAGGAAGGATTTGTCAAAATGTCAAGATATTTAAATTTAAAATATTATTATGATTTTACCCTTCTTACAGTACCTTTTATGAATTTACAGTCATTCATATACCTTTATAATTATAAATGAATATAATACATATAATTTTGTATGCGCAAACTTGTATGCGCAGATATTATGTGTGAAATTTAAGTGATTAAAATCATTTTATTAATAAAATTTGACTTCTCCCTAATTCCCCAAAAAAAAATTTTTTTTTTCTCACTTTTACAAGAATTATTTTATACTAAAAGTATATCTATACGAGTTTAATATTTTTTATTCACAATTTTTGTAGAAAAACTGTGAAATTAAATGAGCTATTGAAAATATTGTCGCTTTTTACACCCAAATAATATTAAGTTTGAAAAACACGTTGGAAGCAGAAGAAATCACATTGTTCTTCGTAATTTTTGCTACTGAAGATTTAGTTTTTCTTACCTTTAAATTTCAAACAATACGAAAGTATATGTTTATAAAAAAATTACGAAATAAAGCCACGTGAGATATATTTTTTAAAGGTACGTTGGATGTACGTGATATAATACATATACTGTAAGTCGCGTGGGGGATGAGAGGTTCGCAATTTAGTTTGGAGAAGAGCACAGGAAGGGGGTTAGTTTCATCAATCCAACTCGGAGAGAGAGTTTGCAACAGCAGATTATAGAAGCGATGTGGTCTTTGCTTTACGTCTTAGATTATAACAAACAAGCTCTCTACCGCCAAATCCTCCTCAGGATTATATGGAGAACGTAAAGAAAAAAAAAAATGACGGATAGACTGCTCCGTGTTGGTAGTGGGTTGGGGGGGTTGTGTTGTTGTTTGGCTGTTGAAAGACGATGTGGTTGCGATGAAGGAGGTAAGATTAGGCCAAGAGAGACTCCAGCCATCCCCCCCCCCCTTCCTACAAACAGCCACATCCTATGGAGTCTTGCTCGCCGGCCGGAAGTTTCAGAAACTGTTTCTCTGGAGATTGACTACCCCTTTCAAAACCTTATAATAATACTGACTAATGCAAGGCTTATGCATTTATTGATCTGCAGTCTGGTTTAATGTTGCAGTAGATACCTTCATACAATTAATTCGTATATGTACAGTCGTTGCCTTGGAAAATTTCCCTTTGCAGCCTTGTTAATTATCATGCCCTGTGTTATTTTTACGAGGCATGGGGATTAACAAGACTGCAAAGGGAAATTCTCCGAGGCAACGACCGTACATAGAAAAATTTATAGTTTAGAGATACGATTTTTAGATGGTGGAAAAAAGCTAAATAATGAATTTTAAAAATCAAGTATTAATATTAAAAATCAACATCAGTAATTTTCTAATTTTGTAAAAAGTCAATAATGAATCATAATAGCATTATTTACAGTCGTTCTAAAGCCAAATAAATTAACAATTTAATTACATTTTCTTTATGATTCTCGTTTACCTATATACAGTATATATATATATATATATATATAAAGTCGCCCCTGTGGCTACTTATGGTATTGAAATTGTATGGCCTCATTTATCTGTATCCGATTTTGATAAATTAGAATCAGTAAAAGCCATGTTTGTTAAAAGACTACTGTGTCTGTCAAAATTTACCGAAACTAGACTGGCCTATAAACTGATAGATTCCAATTATTATTTTATTACAGAAATCAAAGAAATGTTTAAACTTCCAACGACAGATCAATATTCCAATTTTATAGCTGTCAGGAATCAAAAAGCTCAGGATATTAATCCTGAGTTTTACAGCACTGATGCTATGACATGTAAACATTGGTGTCTGCCCCAATTGGATAGATCCAATGTTAGAAATGTCTTAACTCGCCAAGCTGTTCACGGCTTCCACCATCTAATTTGTAAATCCTCTGGTTATCATAAAGCTGAACAATCTTGTGTATGTAAATTATGTAATGAATATTGTAGCCAATATCATTTAAATACCTGTAAATCTAGAATTAAGCCTATCAGCGATTATGCCAGGGGAGATTTCATATAGTCTATAGATTTTGAATAGCAATGAAGCAATAAGTTTTTCATTCTATCTATTTTCTATGTCATATTTTGTTTTATATATGTGATTATATATATGATATATTATGATGTAACAGGCTGTTAGTATCATCTGTTATTTTATTTTATATTGTTTTATTATCATTTTCTATTGTTCTATTATTCTGTAACTATTATATATGTTTTGTATGTATGTTTTATGTGTTCTATTGTAATGTTTTTCTATAATGTATGTTTCTAGTGCTGTTAATATGTACACTTTCTGTGTTTAATAAAAGACTAATAATATATATATATATATATATATATATATATACAGTATATATATATATATATATATATTGGATAAACTGGTGTTCACTTGAAAACCTTCTAATAAAATGAACTTGTTCCCTCTATAATATATTTGGGAGCAAAAATATTTCGATATATTTCAATCAGTCTGGAAGCTAAATTCTCGCCATGCGAATTATGTAACATTAGAGAGAGAGGGAGAGAGAGAGAGAGAGAGAGAGAGAGAGAGAGAGAGAGAGAGAGAGAGAGAGAGAGAGAGAGAGAGAGAGATGATATGAACACGTGGTGTGAGGTCACAGGTCATCAAAGTCAGCTAGGTGTTGTGACGGAGGTATTATTTTTTCCCCGCCGTCCACTCTTTACTGCGAATGTGTTTCATAATGAGACTCGAAATTGAGAGGAAATGTAACGACGCAGTTTGAGATTTTGGTGATCTGTCGTGTCAAAATGTCCTTTATTTGACATCCTAATGACGCCACAGCTCTTGCGAAGAAGAAGAAGAAGTCCACAATTCACTGCGAGGTCACCGGAAGTATACACTTAATTTGAATTTTAAATTTTTAATTATTTATTGCATATTTGGATAGCTCGAGTTTTGTATATTATCAATATTTTTTGCAGATGTTTTTGAACCCTTGATATTGCTGCAAAACGTTATGACGGTACGTCATAATCATGACAATATTTAACATGCAAACATATTATTATTAATAATTATTTTGTGGATGATGTCACAGCGTCTTTCCCTTTGATTTTAAAAGGAATAGAAAAATGTGAAAAAATTTGACAATACATAATTTGAGGTTCTGTATTCAAATTTGCAATAAAAAATTCATGAATTAATTGTCCATTACCTCCGACTACGAAAAAATTTTCATCTGTTTTGTTGCAGGTACATCTGGAACGCAGCCTCCCAAATCTTCAGCATCTCTCCTTGACTCGAATGCATCACGTTACCACCAATACAAACATGTAAATACATGCTCTTTACAATGGTGCTAAACATTCAGTAGCATATAATTATTACTATTTGTAGTTACGCAATCCAGTATATGCATTTTTGAATGGATTATTTTCAAGGGAAACAAAAAAAGACCCGTATCTTTTTACTGACAAAAAAATAATGTATTTTTTATCGGATTATAATTAATGATTGAAAGAGAAGTTTTAATGGTGCATCACAACATAAAAAAAAAAATCTAATCGAGTCTACTACATTGGTCTGAAGACAACACCTTGAATTTATTCTGGTAATTTTATCATCTATAAAAACAAGTCCTAACAACATCCTTGTTAAGTAAGGAAAGGATTTTCATTGCTTTGAATAACTCACATGATGGTTTCTGAAACGTCCAGTGTACCATTATTAAAAGTATAACCCAGTTTACTCTTTTAATTAAATTAATTTGAATATATATATAACAACAAAATTTAAAAGTAATTACTAAAGGTATATGCAAAGATCGTGTTAAATGTTTTACTCTCCTTCCATTCATACATTGTAAGAGAAGTATGACTTCATTCATCGTTCTCATGAGTACTTACCATTCCTACAAGTACTTATTACAAAACTCACAAGTACACTTAAAAAAAAAATCTTATATACTTTAAAACCGTAAAGAAATATTTGACGTCATAATGGAAATATATTTGAAATTTTAACAAAAATGCGTAATAACTCTTTGTAGTTACGCGTTACAGTTCGAATCCTTCACCTGTGAGGGGTCAACTAAAAATAAGTGTTCTCATCTGCATGTGAGGGGACAAAGGAGGGCCAGGTTGTCCGGGTCAGGAGGAAGGTTATCTCCGCCCTGATCTGTCGTCGTTGTTACGTCCCTGCTGCTGCATCTTAGACGAGGAGGGGGGAGGCATTAGAAGTCAACACTCTTTTCTCGTTCCACTAACGAGTATAAAAATGCGTTCGTTTTAAAGTAAACACTTCACTTCACACCTCACAACCAATCGGACTGAACTACCTCAATTTTTTGGATATTTTTTATTTGTGTGTTTTTGGAGAATCTCGAAAACGTAAGTTAATTTTTTTAATTGTTATGATGTTTTTTTATCCTTACGTAACTTATTTAGTACTGTCAATTATTTTACGATTATTAAAATGCTTATTTAATTGGTAATTTATGTTTAAATTATTAACAGCGTAACCTTGTTGTGTAAAAAGTTTTTAAAATATTCTGCAATATCGGAATAATAATTAATAATAAATAAGTAATTGTAAACAAATATTATCTAGCAATTTTCAATCACTTGCATGCAGTTCCCCTCTATCAGAGTATAATGATCAATCCATATCTCCGTTCAGTTGAATAAAAATTGCATATAGGGCTTATAACTCCAGCAATAGAAATCTGATTTTTTATGTAAGAGTTGTAAGACCCTGGATCCTGGTCTCACAATTAACCTTAATTTTTTTCGAAGGTAAATTATCCCCTTGTTTTGTTAAATCCTAATATATAATAACGAGAATGTTGAAATAAATTTCTAATTTTTGTATGTATATTTTGTCGATTGAATTATGGACTGAATTTGTATTTTTCTTCACTCATGCAGCATTTAGTTACATACAAAAATATTATATATAGTTATTATACCTACACTTCATAAAATCAAGTATAGATGCAGACAAAAGGTTGGCCTCCTAAAGACCGATCATTGTTAAACAAAATTAAGCGAGGGAATGGCCTATATTTATATTATCCAGATTTCTCACTATATAACCGCGGTTGGCACCATTGATTTAGGCTGGCACTAAACGTTGTTAATGGCTAATGTAACTTCCTTCGTGAATCGCACCCATATGTATATTATATTGCTCGTGTTAAATCCACAATTTAGCCCGTCACTGTCCCACCCCTGAGTAATATATATATTTACTATATCTATTATGATGTTATCTCACTGAACAGATGCACAAGGCCCACCTGTACGCGTCTGCAAATGCTCAACAGCGTCGTGACGCGGCCGCGGCCCTGGCACGATATCGTGACGTGATGACGTGGTCGGAGGACTGCGAGGTCCTTGACGTGGGGTGTGGTAGCGGGGACGTGACTCGCAAGCTGCTGCTGCCCGCGCTGCGACGGTGGCGCCGCCTCGTGGCCGTGGACGTGTCGCCCGCCATGGTCAGCTTCGCCGCCTCCAAGCACCAGCACCCGCAGCTTCACTTCCGGTGCTTGGATATCGCGAGAGCCACCAGACCTCGGGCCATCTTCCCTCAGGGTTTTCACAAGATCTTCTCCTTCTACTGTCTGCACTGGATCTGCGAGCAGGGGTGAGTACTGTGACTCTATTGTCAAAATTTACAGAGGAAATGGAGAAACGATGTCTGTGCTTCGTTATATTATTGACTATATTGCAGCCCTTTCTTCTCACGATTATTTTTTTTATATATATATTATATTATAGTTTATATATAAGATCTCTATATGAGCTTATTATCTCGAACAGATCGAGGCACATTATAAATGGAATAAATTCGTAGATACCAGATATGTAGCTTACTTAATCCAAACGAGGGACGATGTTATTAAAAGTGAAAAGTCTATAAAATGTGATATAAAATAAAACATTTAAAAATATTGTATCAAATTCAAAGTGCCAAATGTAATTCTCCAACTTTGGGTAATATTTTCTAATTTCAAGTATAAATTAAGATTAAAAAAAATAATAATAATAAGTGGAGAGGATTGAATTAATTGGAATTTCTTAAATCACAAATATCTATCAGTTAAAATTTTGTCAATGCATTTTCTAAAAAAATATAATATAACATTTTTTTTTAAAAGAAAATTGCATGATGAGACTCATTACACAGTTGTCAGAAATTCCTTGAAACTTCCATAATTTAAACTCTGATTTTGTTCTTCCTCCTTGTAACAGGCGCGCGCTGGGCAACATGTTCGAGCTGCTGGTGCCAGGTGGGGAGGTGTTGCTGGTCTTTCTGGCCAGTAACCCCATCTTCACCGTGTACGAGCGACTCGCCAAGGACAGCCCCTGGACCCATTACATGCAGGTGAGGGCTGAATGTATTTTTGGACCTGAGGGTCCCCCATCGTTCCTCCCGATATGAATCTGCCACTAGCTAGATATATAAGCTGGGGGTGTATATAAGGGGTGGCTTAGCTCAGGGTCATAGCACCCCTTCTTGGAGGATCAGGGGTGAAATGTAAAGAAGTACACGCGGAGTGGTTAACATAACAACTGGTATCCGAAGCTTCACACCTGGCTGCAAGAACCCGCGGGAATGAAATGAAGAACACTAGTATATAAAGAAGTATGTGCAGGAGTAGGTCCACATTAAATTTTAACTCGTGAATTTTTTCCCTCGCCCAGCTTTTTTTCCGGCCCGCTATATTTATACTCAAACTTATTAACAACACATTCAACAGCTAGAATTTTGTTGAGAATTGTTTGACTCTAGCTTGCATATAATATATTATTATAAATATATTTTACGTTCATGTGACCTTTGATTATAATTATGTATTTTAATATGCAGCGCTGATGTTTTCAATTATTTTCAAATTACCTCTCATTGCACTTCCGGTTCATTGACAAAAAGCTGTAGTCCTGGCTGAGGTTTCCACGTTTCCCTCAGACGCAGGCAAATGCCGGGATGGACTGCAAAGCGTGGCCGCCCCCGTTCCGGAAGAGCCCGCGAAACGCTAAGTTAGGGTTTTGGAAGGTTCGTTGGGGTTTCAAACTTAGTGAGTAATTAGTAATTAGAAGAGAAGTACACATTTTGGGTTTTATAAAAAGAATAATAATAATTAATATAATTATATGTATAATATATTATTATATTATATACTGTAGATATAATACAGACCGCAAGTATTTTGATGATATTGTAATAATTTCAATAATATAATGTATAATATTGGTAATTAACACAAGTTAAATTTACGGATGTTCAACTAAAAAAAAAAAATAAATAAATTAAAAAATATATACATAATATACAGTATATTTTCTAAAATTTCTATGGGTATAAAACAATAAAAGTACGATTATTATTATTGCACTATTTTTTTTTTTAATTTGCTTATATTATATGTATATAATACAATTAATACATACTGTATATTATATTAAGTGGAACGTCATGCAGTTTCACTTACGTTAGATAAATTTTAGACTAGTTGGCAAAGATGGCACTTAAACACTTTTTTTTTACAAAATTAGTTCCTCGAATATTAACAAATTGTTGCTATACGCGGATACAAAATGTTATATCAAATTTTCACATATTTTTATTAATGTATCAAAAGGCTCGTTCTCAACACTATATATTACTATAATCAATAACGCATCTATAATACGTATAATATATATGATAATATAATATCATATGTGATGCACGTGAAATGTAAACACAGCTCCTCCACGTACCACGCGAGTGCTAATGTTAATAATGTTATGTTATAACCTTTCTGACGTGACACTGACGTGGCAGGACGTGTCCCGGTTCGTGTCTCCGTACCAACACAGCGCGCGGCCAGACTCGGAGCTTCGCGCACACCTCGAGGGAGCAGGGTTCTCCGTGCAGGACTGCGAGTGTCACGACCAGAGCTTCGTCTTCCCGTCCGCACACGCCGTCAAAAGTGAGTTAATAATAAATATTATGAGCCGATATGCTCAGGTCATCAGAGACCAAAATGAGAAATGACCTTATTTGAATTCGTTAATTGTACCTATAATGGTTGTGCCTAAAATGACAAAATTAGATTTTAAATCAATAAGAAGTGAAATGTTTTTATCTGTATGTATAATAATTATGTCGATTGTCGATTCTCATAAATTATGACATTGCGACAGAAATGTCGCCTGGCAAAAAATAAATAAATAAATAAATAAATAAATAAATAAATAAATAAATAAATAAATAAATAAATAAATAAATAAATAAATAAATAAATAAATAAATAAATAAATAAATAAATAAATAAACATTATATTATTAAATTTAAAAAATTATTTTATTTTAAAATTATTTTAAAAATAATTAAATTACTATTTTTTATTATACTCATGCATTTATTTAGTTTAATAATTTACCATAAAAAAATAGAAATTGATAAAATATTATTTCTAGTAGATTATAATTCTTGCAAGTTTTTTGTATTTGAGGAACTAAATTAATTTGATAAAATTTAATTACATTTTATTTTCCAGCTTCGCCTTTATTGTACAAAGGTTTAAAAACAGTATTTACCATCACAAGAATTAATCGGGGGTGTAACTCAGTGGTAGAGTGTCTGCTTCGCATGCTGAAAGTCCTGGGTTCAAATCCCAGCACCTCCACTGTCTTTTTATCGAAATCAATAATGTAATAATTTTGAAGTTTCAACTTTGATAACAAAGAACTTGATTTGTATTTCATTTTTTTAAATTTTGGATAGATGCTGCATGACTCTTGTGTAATTAAAATGTAAATATTAATAAAGTAATTTATGTTTTAAATAAAAAATAATCATTTATTTGTTGGCCTCTATCGGCCAGATTTTGAACTACAAGCGCGAAGGTTTTGAAACATTTTTCGATCCTTACGTTTCGTAGAATAAAAATAAATTCGGTAAGTCTCCGTATCTCCCCTACACTTTATTAGTTTATATTATTGATTGAATAGTTTTCATTAAATAATATATTATATTATAGTTGTATATATATTATATATTGTTATTATTATATATAATATATTTTAATCATATAATAATAATATGTGATAAAAAAATCTGTTTATCACTATTTTCATTTAATATATATATTATAATAGTGCGCGCTCCGTTGCTCCGATCACCTTATAGCTGGCTGGTTCATTAAATTAATTAATTTCATTCAATTATTATCGGTCGAGCGTGGCGCAGTGCATTGACCGGTTCTCGTTAGATCACCGAAGTCAGGCTACGTCGAGCGTGGTTAGTACTTGGATGGGTGACCATTTCAAGTAAAAATTACGTTGCTCCCTCCCTGGGGTAAATTCTTCTCGCTTTCCACCCAGTGCAGTGATGTACTTGTGTGTGGTTCCCCAGGCTTTGATGGACATCGCTTTGGTCCATTGAGGAAAAGTAGAGGTGTCCGTCCTGACTGAGGTTTTCCACGGTTTCCTCAGTCTCACCTCAGCGAATGCTGGGACGCGTAAGCATGCAGGCCGTGGCCACTATCCGTTCCCTACCTCATCCCTACCCAGTACCCCGCCGCGAGCTGTAAGCTCTTAGGGGTGTATCCTTGTAAAAAAAAAAAAAAAAAAAAATAATTCACTGACGGAATTATTATTATAAATGCTGATAATATTATATTGTTATAAAGATTTTTATTATTTTTTATCATCATAAACTGAACAAATTACAAATTTTAGTAATAACAAAAATTGAGTTTAATTCTCAATGAAACTCGTCGATCTCGAGTAGAGGAAAAATCAAAATTTCGTGAGATATATAATATATATAATATATATATATATATATATATATATATATATATATAATAATATATACAACAGAAACAAACCATCAAACAAACGAACAAACAAAGCTAGTCCTAACACTTCCTCGTCCCCTACAGACGCTGTGAAGGCGGTCAACCCGTTCTTGGAGCGCATCCCGAGCGAGCTGCACGAGACCTTCCTAAACGACTGCCTGGCGGAGTTGCAGGCCATGGCCGTCATCGGTGCCGATGGAACCGTCAAGGCGCAGTACCGTCTGCTCGTAGCGTTCGCCAAGAAGCCCTGCATGAGCACCACGACGACATAATTAACTGATTAATTTTTACGTGTCCGCGAATGTGTTTTTTGTAAGATAAAGTAAATTTAGTTACATTAACAATATTAACATAGTATTTATATAAACATTATATGTTTATTAGTTCTTGAAAAGCGTCATATAAACATAAACAATTAAAATTAAGTTTTAAAATTAACTAAAATCATGCATCGTCAGATACAAATCAAGACAATTAATTTCTTCAATAACGCAGACGAGCTAATTTTCTTTTGAAAGTGCTGCATGGCATATATATCCTCTCTTTTGCACTACATCAGCACATGCAGTCTCCCTTTTTATTATGTTAAATGTATAATATATTTATTATATAATATATGTTTTCAATAGTCGACTAACCAAAATTTAATATTTTCATTCAATTATAATAAATGGAGTATAAATCGACCTCATTTTTTTTTATTGCAGAAATGGATAGAAGGTGCAAAAATATGCTACTCTGATTTTTTTCAGATTTTTTAGGGACCGGGAAGTATTGCTAAAAAGTTTTGGCGAGGTCGGGTTCGAATCCACGTCCCTTTTGGGTCCTATCTTTTATTAAGAGAGGCGGCAAGAGGCGGCACTTTTTCTGCACTTTCAATCATTTTTTAAAAATACTTCCCGGTCTCAGAAAAATCTGAAAAAATTCAGAGTAGCATATTTTTGCACCCTCTATCCATTTCTGCAATAAAAAATTTTGAGGTCGGTACTTTATTATGCATGACTTTTGTTTGAATTAATTTTTATTTGATAGTTAAAATTAAAATTAATTTATGCAATGAATGAAGTAGACTAGTTAAATTAATTAAGTATAGTATAAATCTTATAGAGATGATATGTACGTAAGAAAGTTTCTTAAAAAATAATTATGATTTAATATAATTATTGCAATAAATGCATGATGCGTATATATATATAGTTTCAAGCATTATAATTTATAATTATTAATATTATTATATAGCTTAATTGATCGTATAATCAAAATATTTTAAAGAGGCATGAAATTAATATTGTTTATTATTTTATAGTTATATATTATTACTAATTAATGTAATGTAATGCATAATTTTATTTAAAATATTGGATTTGAAAATATGAATACAATTAAATGTATGTCAATTAATTAAGTTTATGTTATTAAAATCTCATGCATGTTATAAATGCATTTAATAATAATTATTGCAGTCAATATTTTAAAAAGCTTTGATATTTAATTACAAATTGCAATACATATATAACAATTATTTAGAAAATATGAATTTAAATATGTTATATATAATATATGTGACTTAAATTACAGACTTAATAAAGAGTCAATTAATATAGCTAGTCGTAGAGGAAATTATACTGTAATGTATGATATTTTGTAATGGATGATTGATGAAATTTTTCCATCTATTATATATTCAGCGATGATGCCTTGCAATAATTTAGAGAACATGCAGAATTGTCTATTTTTGTATTAAGAACTTATTAAAAATATGAAATATGATAAAACAATGCTGTACCATATATAATATAAAATAAATATATATTAATGCATATATGTACATCAAATCATTTTGAGAATTTTTATTTTTCACGAATATGATAATATATTGAATGAGTGAAATTTGGTAATTGTATTTTTACATATAAAAGGCTCGACTTAATTTAATTATACGTACGCTGCTGTGGATATATATAATATATATATATATACATATATATATATATATATATATGTTAGAAAATGATATTTTTTATATATATATATATATATAATTTATAATTATAACAATTAAATGCATGTACATAAAATATAATATTTCATTGTATCATATGTATATGATATAAATAAAATTAATTTTGTAGCACGCTTTTATTGTTTACTTCAAAATCTTCAAATATGAAATAATATAGTAAATTAGTATAATTAAGTTAAGCATACTTAAATTAAATTTGGCAATGAATTCTTTGAATAATATATTTATTATAATATATATACAAAAACATTAAAAAGAGTGTGTACTCATGCAGTTCGTGGACAAGGTTTGGATTATTTGAAATTTTTGCCCCTCTTTTTAGCTAAAATTATGAAAAAACAAATGAGCAGAGTTCTGCGCAGAAAAAGTGTGGGTGGGCGATTCAGGTTTTGTGTCGTCTTGTGTTTACATATTTTTAGGTAATAATGCTTGCTTTATACGTATAGGAACATACCAGTTGTTATATTTTAACATAAATGTGATATTAAATTAGCTATCCTGCCAAGTTGAAGACTCTAGAAGCTATATTTTTATTTTAAAACAATATCTTTTTCTTAAGTCTCTATTCCCTTTTTTAAAGGTGTTGTTTTTATTAAAAATATTAACAGAGCCTTCAAAGCAATCTAAAAAAGTAATGTAGTTCTCAAGAGCTAAAAGAGCAGTGTTTAATTATTTCTTTCAATATTTTGCACTTTTCTATACTGTATGCATTAAAATCGAAGTGAATGCTGTTTGAAACTGGCATACAGTATACAGTACTGTGTACATAATATGCATATGCTAGAGCTAGGTGCCGGTTTTGTGTGCGATTTTGTTGTGGCTTTTATTATTCCAGATAATTTTTAATTTTTTTTTTTTTTTTTTTCATGGTTGTTCTTGAAGGTCTAATAATTACAGTACAGTACATACGGCATCTTAATGGCAATGTCAACATCAAGAATTACCGGTACTGTGATTGGAGAAAGTGGTCTCGGGGAGCCTGATCAAGATGCAAACTCTGCCCTAACAGAACTGGATAAAGGTATATAATAATATGTATATGCATAATTTATATTATGCAGATTAATCTTGTTGTGTACAAATCTATACATCTATAGCGTTTAAAGCTATACATGAAAACTTATGTGTTTTCTTTACAGGTCTGCGATCTGGCAATGTAGGAGAACAATGTGAGGCCATAGTTAGATTCCCAAGACTTTTTGAGAAGTACCCATTTCCAATATTGATAAACTCATCATTCTTGAAGCTGGCTGATGTGTTTCGTGTCGGGTAAGTGTGGCGTTCGTAATCTATTACTACCACAGTATCTGACGCTTGCCCTGTGTAGGAGCAACTTCATGCGGGTGTGGGTACTTCGTGTGTGCCAGCAGAGCGAGCGACACCTCGACAAAATACTCAACGTTGACGAGTTTGTGCGAAGAATCTTCAGCGTCACACACTCTAACGACCCGGTCAGTCAGTGTGATCTTCATTCAGTATGCACATTAAAAATTAAAAAGTATCACAATATTTAATTCAGATTTTGTTTTCATCAATAACCGGTATGCATAGTCAGTAAATTCAAAATAAATTTTGTGCATTCATTATTTTTTAAAAATAACTTTTGTTATTATTTTAATATAATTTTAGCAATGTTTCCTTAAAAGCTTAAATTGTTGTTGTTTGAGTGATTAAAATTGTGGGTATTTCTTTGTCACTCAAAATCATTATCGGAGTCTATTTTTGATGGCTTCTTATTTGTCACTCTAGCTGGACAATTGGAGCTGACATTCTTATGTGGTGCGCAGGTGGCGAGAGCGCTGGCATTACACGTGCTGGGCAGCGTGGCGAGCATCATCCCTGAGCGAGAGCAGGTCCACCACAGCATCCGTAACAGCCTCGAGTCACACGACACCGTGGAGGTGCTGGCCGCCGTCTGCTCAGCAGCCAAGTTCGCGGCACACAGCAGGTGAAGTTTGAGTCAAATTCAAATTCTATTTACAGTATTAATTCTATTTCTCCTACATTCAAAATGTCATAATATACAATAACATTTGTTTAGGTTTATAGGACAAGCCAAAGCATATACAAAAAAAGTTTTAGAATTCAAACTGAAGTTCTTGTCATCATATAATTAAATATTACATTCATTCCGTCAAATTGCTATTGACAGTCATTAGTGTTTAATCTTAAAATATTTACAAAAAAAAAAATTTACTGTTAATTTGCTTTCAAAATTAAAAAATAAAAATGAGTGTACATTAAATTCAGGCTTAAAATATTTTAGTCTGTAAATATATTTTATATTTTTTAAAACTACCGGTACAGTATCTTTATTTTTCTGATTAATATTTTTGTCAATAAATATGATGTTTTTGTAAGGAAGGTTTACAAAACATTTTTTCTACTAGGTGCATTTTTTAATAAAATAAATTTTTAGACAAAAATTACAGAAATATTTCAAAATATTTTAGTTTTTATCGCTTTTACTTTTTAAGCAAGATCTTTTAAAAAAATCTGTTTATTTGTATATAATTTGTTAACCTCTTTTGTTAACAAATTAAATTGTATATAACCTCTTTTGTCCTAAAAACCTTTCTTATTCTTCACAGGACGTTTGCAGTGAGCATGTGTAACAAGATCGCGGCCATGATCCAAGGCCTGGACACCCCGGCAGAACTCAAGCTCAAGCTGATCCCCGTGCTGCAGCACATGCACTACACCACCTCCACGGCAGCCATGGTACGTCCCTCGAGCATGTGTCGTGTGACCGCCACTGACTCTCCCTGTGTAGGTGCGAGAGCTGGGCGGAGAGCTGCTGCAGAGCTACCCCGCCAAGGACTTCATCCTCACCTCCCACGACACGCTCACCAAGTTGGCCACAGAGGCCCTCGTTGACATCCCTCATCAGGTCAGTGAACTCAGAGAATAGCGTGCTAAAAGTCTGCTTGTCAAAGTAACATATGGCTCCCGTATTGATTGTATTGTGGAATAAAGGGGAGAAATCATGACATCAGATAAGCCAAATAGAATGCTATTTATTGAGATGCAGGATAAAAAAAAAAGAATGTTTATATCAATATTATCAATGTGGCATCAGCAAAAATAATACTTTTACTTGCAGTAATTAATTTATTGTTTTCTGTATTTTCAATATTTTCTGTATTGTTATTGCTTTTTTTTTTTTTATTATTATTTTTTAGAAATTATTTTTCTTATGAATATTTTCTCCTTGTATTACCCTGTACAATATTCTTATTCCCATTCTCCAAACAGAGAAATTACCAGTAGCTTTATACTTATCAGTGCCCAATTATAGAAATAAAAACAGTAACCTTTTTGTAACTGAGGTAATACTTTTGATGGCAAGGGTGAAACCCATCAGTACTGTACTTCTTCAGTAAGTTCTCAATTCTCCCTGTAGGTGTCTCTGCTGCTGTCCAGCCTGGATGGTGAGCCTCGTGCGGAGGTGCAGCTTCACATTCTGCGTGAACTCAAGATCCTGGCTCGCGAAGGCGCCACTCACTGGCCGGCCGGGGCGGTGGCTGCGCTGCTGGCAAGGGCCCAGGAGAACACAGGCAGTCCGAGGGGAGGCCCCATCCTCGCCAGTTGTCTTGACGTCCTCGCCGTGCTGGCCAAGTCTGCAACGATCTGCCACGACCAGCTGCAGCCAGGTGAGGATGATGACTAGTGGCGGCTCATGAGGGGAGCTGCAGTGATTGAAAATTAGCTGGGGAGGTTCAAATAAAAATCCTCCCACATTAAACGTTTTGATATTTGTGTATGTTTTATCACATTTTTTTTGGTGGTCTCTACAGCGCTGCTATCTATCCTTCTTAAATTAACGATCATTATTATACTAAATACAGTAAAAATTTGTTAGGTAAAACTCAATTTTTGAGTAAAGGAGATTGCGGTCCCGTTAAAAATAATTAGTGTTGTGTGGATAGGAAAAGTTTGATGTAAGGTAATACCCAATATAAGGTAAATCTGATTTCCTGGGTCCATTGACTTTACATAATATCAAGTTTTTACTGTATAGTACAAATTTTAAAATGAAAATAAAATGAAAATATTGATGAATGAAAGAAATCAAATCTCTCTTGATATGTTAATTGAAGAAAATTCAGTTTATTAATTGGTGTTTTATGTTTTCAGATTCTGCTTTGATGGATTTATGTATTCAAAGTTGCTATTCTCTACAACCCAAAATTGTCAGTAAAGCTATCTGTATACTGACCAGTATTAGCTGTTATTGGTGAGTAAAGAGCATTTCAGGAGCGTAATAAATTTTTTACACATAAATATCCCTAGTTTTGTGGTTAGTAAAAAAATACTACCGGCAAAGGCCAATAGCATTTAGGAAGAAAGCAATACTTGTGTATCTTTTGTTAAATACAGTACACAAAAATATGAAAAGCAAAAATGCAGGAGAACAAAATCAAAGAGGAACAGTTGCTAGAAAGAGCCAAAACATTAAATAAGTTTGTTACATTATGTATTTTTCTTCCTATAAATTTTCCCAAATCATTTTGCACACTGAGATAGAAATTCATAAGGAAGGTCACCAATGTCATTTCCCCTCAGCTATGAGGCGGGTCTGCCCCCTCTACCGTCTGCAGCCGGCTTGGAGGGTGCGCTGGAGTCGTTCCTACTGCTGCTGGTGAGCCAGGGTCGGCCTGCACACCACGTGCGCGAGCTCACCCTGTGCCTCAAGTGTGTTCTACAGCTGTGTGAGGCATGTCCCAGCCGCTGCCAGTACTTCGTGCAGCTCATCTCCGAGCAGATGCACGGCCACATGCACCAGAGGGACCAGAGTGAGTAAATTGATATGTAGTTTATCTGGCCATTGGTGGTAATAATTTGTCACTAGTCTTGCCAATATAATGAAGAAGCATATCTTGTATTTATTATGATGCTGTAAATTGTAAATGCTATTAACATACTGTTACCAATACACAAATATGCAATTTTTTCTTACTTACAATTAGTGTAAGATCGTTTAATTGGTTACTTTATTATTATTAGTCTTTTATTAAACACAAAAAGTGTACATACAAAATAATATTAGAAATATACATTATAAAATAACACTGTAATAGAACACATAAAACACACATACAAACTATATATAATAGTTACAGAATAATAGAATAATAGAAAATGATAATAAAAGAATATAAAATAAAATAACAGATGATATTAACAGCCTGTTACATCATAATATATCATACTGTATATATAGGCACATATATAAAACAAAATATGACATAGAAAATAAATAGAATGAGAAACTTATTGCTTAATTGCTATTCAAAAAATATAGACTATATGAAGTCTCTACTTTATTATGTAATTCATTACACTTTTTTCTTCTTTTTTCATTTTAATCTCTGACGTTCTCTTCCCACCAAATATATTAAATTCATTTCTGATATGTTTAACAAGCATTAAAATTTTTCTTTAAGATTTGTTGCCCATTATTCATGATTATAATATGTATACCTGTGCATTGCTTTTAAAATTTTGAGGGGCTACACTTGTTCAAAATATGTACCAGTACTGAAAATGTATGGCTTGTAAATGTATAGCTGTATTTTACAATACAGTAAATTGTCATCAGTCAACATAATTTTAGCATTACAAACTACTAAACTCATAAAATTGTTTTGATTATTTTATAGCGATGCTGCTGCTGATGGAAACGCTGGCTGCGATCGCGAGCATCAGCTCCAGCAAAACGGAGCCCCCCATCCTGCTTCACCTGCTGCCCGAGCTGCTCTCCTGCATTGACAGCATGCCCAGCGTGAGTCTCCACCAGGGCTATGCTCTATTGAGATGGAGGTTATAAGTGGTGGGAGAGAGGTGGGCTCCCTGTAACGCTATGGAAAAACACCAACTTTGCTAGCAACTTCCAGAGCTTTAGAGGTATTTCAATGGAAAAGAATACTCTCCAGAGTTTGTTTATGCTGAAAATTACATTTTTTAGCCATTGAAATCCAACACTAAACCAGAAAACCTACTTTTGGGGATTAAAAACTTCCTTTCTTTCGATTGGTCTATCCAATGGATTTTAATGCCCATTCAAAAGGTGGATTTTTTCTGCACCGTGATTGGCTCATCATGTTGCTTAGCAAACAATGAAGGTCTTAAAAAAATCAACAACTTCTTTGGAGCCAATCAGAAGTTAGAAAAGTGTTCCCATATACCAAAAGGCATATTCTTGATTATTTTAAGTCCCCTCGTGACCCGGTGACCAAGTTTTGTCCTTGCAGGATGCGGAGCAAGGCTCTCTGATCTGCACGCTGGTGTTCCAAACCTGCCAGGGCTACAGCCTCACCCCCGAGATCTGCACTACCATCTACCAGTACTCTCAGAGGTGCCCCGTCTGGGAGTGCTACAAGCTGGCTAGAGTCTCCATGAGGTAGTTTGTTGTTATTTGTTCTGAAAATATAAAAGTGAATATTGTATGAAAATAGAAAATTATGATAAACTGTTTTTATCATGCAGTTTTGTAGTTTTACATTAAATTTTTATGCAATTAAAAAAAAAAAAAAAAAATGGTAGCTAAATGAACTTACTCATTGATATGCTCTAGTTTTTGTTAGATTTTTTTTTCTCTTCTTTCCTTTTTTTAATATTGTTTGAAAGATCCCTGTGAACCTGTTATAAGCTCATTTAGTAGCAAACATTAGAGTACCTGAAATATTTAAGGTACTCTAGTAAACATCAGCAATTGTTATCACTTTCCCAAATTCTGCTGTACCTTCAGAAGTGTTAATCACGCACTTGATTGCTACAGGTACGGCCAGCACATGTTTGCGGTGCCCGCCATCACTCGTCTGACCCACTCGGTTAGCTCGGAGCACTTCCACTTCTGGCTGATGTGTCTCAAGGAGATCAGTCTGGCGGAGTGTGCGCTGCTGGGCGAGAAGCCGGTCTCCCCGGAGAACATGGCGCGCAGCAACGTCTCGCCAGCGTTCACCGAGACCAGGTCCATTCTCGGTACCACCGGCAACCTCATTGAGCGGCTGACCCAAGCCACCACGCACTACGCCAAGGCAATCGCCTCAATGAAGGTGGAGTTACTTTGTTTTACTGTGGAAACTTTCTACTCTAAATGAAAATTTTTATAACTCTTTCTGTGTATTAGTGGTATGATATGATTTTATGAATATTGAAAGTATAGCCACTGTAGCTTATAGTTTTTATAAATTCTCTTTTTAATTTCTCCTGCTTATGCCCCCTGTTAAGACCAACAACAAGTAGAGTTTAATTGATTATGTATTTCCTTTTAAAAAAAAATGTAAAATAAGTTGTATAGCCATTTCATTACATTTTTAAATTATTAAAATCTGTTTCTGAAATTCTGAAAAATTATTTCACAATTAATATGATTAGTAGTATTTCATACTTTTTGTCCATACTGTACCTTGTTTTGCTATTAAGCTGTCACTATAATGTCATGCTATCTACGAATATCTTTACTTCCAAGCAAAAATATCAGTGGGGCTTACTACGATCCAATGAGGTCTATTTTACTAAGTTGTATAAAAAATAATTTTTATATAATTTACAGTAAAAACTCATTATCATGCAACTTGTTGTTAGGTAAAACTCGATTTTGAGTAAAGAAGATGGTGGTCCAGTAAAAAAATAATTAGCATTGCGGGTATAGGAAAAACTTGATATAAGGTAAATCTTATTTTGTGGGTCCCTTGACTTTGCATAATATCAAATTTTTACTGTAATTAATTATTTTTAGAAATTGGAGTGTTATTAAGAACAAACAGATGTTGAAAATATGTTGATTGTCCCCAAATAGAACCAAAGAAAAAAGTAACACTCACCTCTCCCCCAGGCGGCTAGTTCTCCACACAACTGGCTTCAGTTTGCCACTGAGTACATCCGCCTGCGCTCGGACATGCTGCAGTGCCTGTCGCAGCTGGTGCAGGCCTGTCTGTCACTGTCGCACCCCCCACCAGCCATTGCAATGAACCAGGCCCAGACGTCGAGTGACGAGCTGCTGCGACACGGGCGCACCACCACCCAGCTGCGCAAGGTCGCACAGGAGTTCCGCCTCATCGCTGACAACCACTCCAAGCTGGCCCAGTCGGCCTTCGACGCTGACCCAAAGACCCTGGCCAACCTCAAGATGTATCCTTACTGAAAACCAGGCACAGCTATATCAGTAAATTAGTTGCTAATTAATGTAAGGCAGAATCTTTTCCTTCCATATTGAAGCAAAGTACTTCAATAATATCATATCATAATTTTTATTTTTTATCCATCCTGGTTTACCCAATTTCATTTTTTTTTTTTTTTTTTTTTTTTTTTTTTTATAATAGCAGATTAAAAAAGAAGAAAAAAAATAAACCATCCCTTAGTGTTTTCATTTACAGCACTACAACTTTTTAAATAATACTGTACTGTACTATTTGAAATGAAGAGTGTTATATTCATAAACCTATAACAGAAACAAAATGTATGATTGCAGCAGAGTTATTATTTATGATTGCATGCAGTACTTGAAGTAAAAACTGTATTGTAATGAACTTAAAGCTATTTGGTTTTATGTGTCTTAATAAATTATTTAAATTGGCATGCTGAGCATTGTGATAACCCTGTGATTTTTTTTCACCCTTAACTCTCTGTCAGATTGAAGAACCTCTGTCTTCTGATGTCTAGGAGCATAGACTCCATCGCCACAACCAACTACCAAGAGAGGAACATGATTGACTTTGGGTAAGTTTATATGTTCAACCACGTAAGCACTTTCAAAAATACCTCCCGTTTCCACAGGCTGATGAAGGACTGTCCTGAAATGCACCACCTGGTCACGAGCTGCAACCACGCAGCCAAGATTTCAGAGGAGGTCAACAACAACAGAGCCCTCAAACCAATTGCCCACCAGGTACCAATTAAATTTCATAATATGTTTTTATTTGGTGACATTGTATTTAATGATTTGAAGAGGAAAACAAATAATGCTATAAAAAAATCACAATTCATATTACAACAAAAAGTGAGATGCTTTGTTTTCTCTTTTGGTACATAATGCGTTTAGTAATTAAAAACAAAAAACAAAAATCAATAAGGTGTTAGAGATATTTATTTCATTCACTTAATTTATTTGAACTAAAGTGGGTAAAAATTACCTGTTGTTCCAGATTTTGTTTTTTGTTTTGAAATCCAGACTGGGCAGATTTTTAGTCAGGGACATTGCTACAGTATTTTCATTTTCCCTTTTAATTACAATAGCTGTTAAAATAATCCATGTCATGTTTCAGCACATTGAGGCTCTGCTGCAGCAGGTTGAGATTGTTGCCACGTCCCCTCTTTGTCTGCCGAGGTACTTCTTCCAGGTCCTGCAGAGCACCACCATCAAGGTAGGCTGTGTCACTTTGACGTCTGCGCTGGAGGCTAACAGCTGTTGTTGCAGGTCTCCATCTCACCGCAGTCCCGTCTCGTGGGGGAGATCACCGTGCAGGCCAACTCGCAGATGGTGCTGCGGGTGGAGGGGATGTGCCAACACCAGGGGCGCCCGGGGCTCTTCAGGTCCATCACCGGCATCAAGCTGGCCCTGAGCTCCGCCCTGCAGTCCTCTAGAACGGCAGAGGCCGGCAAGGTCAGTGTATTTTCATTTTATATCTCCCAAACATAGTGTACAAATCAGGATAAACTTTACCCTGCTGTGCTTGCTAGGAATTGTCACAGTCTGTGGAGTTGTGGAGAACTTTTAAATTTTGGGGTTAGGGTTCATATCTGTCCCCAAATTCTGTGTATCGTGAAAAAAAAAAATGCAAAAAAGGAGTGGGGATAGAAAATGCACCAAAAGGAAAAAAAAAACAAATAATAAAATTAATGTTGTATACAGTAAATCCTAAACATAATACAGTAATAGGAAATTTCAAATGGTAATGGCACAGTTATGATTGATCCTCTTTACCGGTATAGCACTTGTTAGCTTGCAAGTGCTATAAAGTGCTTCAAGTACTTTATTTTCAATATAAATTTAGAATAAAAGTAACTCAAGATTTCACATTTTGTGCAGTTTTCAATATTAGTTGGTACAATGCTATTTTATGGAAAATAAAATAGGATGGAAAAACATAAAAATTAACAGGTTAATGATGTTAGAAATTTCATTCATATTTTTAAACACTGAAAAATATTGTATTAATGTTTTAATTAATAATTTTCTTTCATACATTATTTTTTATCTTCATACTATATGAGTCATTATACAGTAGATTAAACAATTCAAACCTTCTATTTTGGTATTGCTGCTGAAATTCCTTTACGTAATCCCTGTTATGAAGTTACAAGATACAAACCAACCTCATGTGTTGCAGGACTCAAGCAACATCACGCAGACGGTGCAGCCCCACCACGACTTCTTCTCCGCCCAGTTCCTGCTGTCCTTCTCCCAGGGTGGGCAGTACCAGATCTGCGTGACCGCCTCTGTGATCGACGCTGAGGGTCGTGTGTGGCGCACGGGGCCAAAGACCTTCCTCGTGGTCAAGGTGTACGAGGACCAGTCCGCAGCCTCCACGGCTGCCATTCAAGCCCTCAACAAGAGCTTTCCCCCCAGCAGTGAACAGGCAGCCACGAACCCCAGGCCTGCAGCGGCCACCACACGGTTCTAGTGAGATTAGTGGACACAAGGACATGGGCAAGAGCTTCTACAAAAACCTTTGGTCTTTTCAAGGTTTTAGTAACCTACATCTGTGTACATAGTGTTTTATGACTTTTTACAATGTTCTGTAATTTTTTATTACAATTAATTATACAAAATTGTGTATTATTTTTTATTTATAAGTGTAATAAAATATAATACACATAATTTAATTGACTCAAGTAATTTAAATTAAATAAACATATTTAAGTGCATCATACACCCGTATTGAAGCAGAAATAACTTCTGGATAGTTCAACACGATTTAAAGGTAAGAACAATGATTTGTTTTAATTAGAAATTTCCACCTTTAAAATCTTTCTAGTAATATTTACCTCTTGAAATTACATCTTTCCAAAATATTTTTTTTTATTATTATTTTTTTTTTTTTTTTTTGTGTTTCTTGTTGTATTTTCTTGTGTGCTTTACTGTAATTATACTCTTGTGAAAAGAAAAGCGTTTTAATACATGGAACTGTGACGGTCATTACTTAATTCAGAGAAAAATCAGCATGTTTGTTGTACATTAAAAGTTAATACTGTACTCTATTTAAAGTTAATGATAAATCTCATTATCTTTGTGTGTGTCAATATTCTGGTTATAGAAGCAAGAAGGCATGTGTATGATTAGGAATATTAGAATGGATGTAATATTATCAAAAAGCACTATAGAATTTATGCAAATTTTTTACATTTATTGGAAAAAAATATTGCGTTATATTTTTAACTATCAATTCACAGACAGCAATTTTTATTTTACGGTGTATATAGAAAAATAACACACAAATATATTTACATGAGGTATTTAACAAAAATCTCGTTATGTTTTTGAATTCATCACCATATAAGTAGAACTTAAAAGGATTTAAGATATGGATCCCCCTTGTACATAACTCGTGTGGTGTCCTGACCAAAAACCTGTCCAACCTAACGGTCCCAGACGGTCACATGGGGAGGGAGAGAAGATGTCACAGTCGACTCATTGGTCAGGAGCCGCTCGAGGGACCATTGTGGAGATATGCCTGCCCGGGTCTTCCTTCTCACTTACCAACGTCTCACCTGGTGTCAAAGATGCCCGTGGTGACGAGACAAGAAAGGGAAATTTCAATGTAACCCACCTGCCTACAGGTGTTGGCACCGATCGGTGATCCAGTAGTAGAGGCCTGACATGGTAATTGGTGGAGCGAACACCTCATTGAAGGAGTGATCTGGGATGCCCAGACTGAACCCAATGCAAAAAAAAAATATACATTATATATTCCCCCTTCCTCCCTTCCTTTGTTTTCCTATTTAAATCTTATTACTGTATATCTATAAAAAAATACAATGTGTACATATTTTTTTTTAATTAAACATAATAGTTTTATTGGCAACCAAAGTAAGGCCACATTCAAATGATCAACATTTCAGCCATGCGAAAGCGCGCCTCTGCACCCTCAGGCCAAATGTGCTGGCAAATGTGACGTTACTTAGGTTTAAAGTAGAGTGAGCGATTTCATTTTTTGGAATATTTTATTTTCTAAAAATAGTTACTGTAAACCTGCCTTCTATTGAGAAATGAAAAACAAAAAATTCCATCTCAAATAGCTTCACCACAAAAAAAAAAAAAAAATCCGAAAGTTGGTGTTTCGGAGGCCTTTAACATGCATCCTTATGGAACAGAAAACAGCTTTTTACTCCAACTTCGTCTGAACTATGGTACCAATTAAAAATACAAACGTAATCTATGATGAATTCTTTAATGGATTTTCAAATAAAAAAAAAATTACGAAGCCGTTTTTCCGAAAAAAAAAAATATTGAAATTTTTGCGGGTTAATTCCCATAAGGATTTTCAAGATTTTTTTCCGGAAAAACGGCTCAGTAAAAAAAAAATTGATTTGAAAATCCATTAAAGAATTCATCATAGATTACGTACGTATTTTTTAATACCATAGTTCAGACGAAGTTGGAGTAAAAAGCTGTTTTCTGTTCCATAAGGATGCATGTTAGAGGCCTCCGAAACAACAACTTTGATAATTTTTTGTGGTGAAGCTATTTGAGCTGGAATTTTTTGGTTTTCATTTCTCAATAGAGAGGGCAAGTTAAACTATTTTTAGAAAATAAAATATTCAAAAAAATGAAATCGCTCACTCTACTTTAACCTTTAATCCTATTTTCATATATATATTCTCTGATATTACTTTTTTTGTTTGTATTTTAAACTCATTTTGACCATATATATATATCTACGCGAGATGAAAAGTGGTCAGTGATTTTAACTGGTGCTCTCTATTAATTTTATGTAGTTCAAAATAGAATTATATTTTATTTTAATTACGAAATTAAGTCATGGGACTATCAGTTTTGAATTCAGGTGCTTTATGGAAAATGTAATACTACTAATGATAAAACGTTTTAATTTTTTCCCCGCCAACATAAGCGATGCTACCTTATATTATTATATGTACATGTATGTTAAGTCTTGTTTCTTACTTTATTTCGTGTCAATTATTATGGCAGCAATGTTCTAGTCCCACGCACGTAAGCACCACGTTGTTTGCCAACATTTTATTATTATTATTACGATGGTGATGCAACTAAAAACATCACTTTTTGCGGATGTCAGGTAGTTCGTATTCCTTTTACGACATCAGATGATGGCAATATTTTGTAGTATTTTCTACCTGATAAAAATATCACCTTTACATGTTTCTATACTATCTTCCTGTGTTATGACGTAAAAATTCTTCTTCTTCATTTACCTCCGGCTATGATGACTCAAGAACCGGCCGAGAAATTCTTAGCAATTTTCTTACTAGTACTTTAGAAATAGCTATGACAATTTTACATTGTAAGATATTATATGTTGAAATTGAGTAAATAATAATTATATGATGATTCGTTTTTGCATATAAGAAGCTAGGTGGGTACTCATGTGGGCTGTAGGTGGGCGAAGGTGCGGGAGTAACAACGTAATATTTCAAGGTCATTGTCCTTAAAAGGTCACGAGAGGAACTCGGCAGGTGCCTGCATCTTCTAATCGGGTGTTGATTGTACTGTATATCCTTAAATCATTTTAGTTACGATCGTATAACTCATCTTATTTTATTATTATCAAGACGTGTCAATTGTTTCATTGCCACTTATAACTCAATTGAACAATGCATCCATATAATAATACTTATATGATATATATTATTGCACAAGGTTATAAATTCAAGGATTACAGTGTATATGGCTCCTTATATTTCATTAAGTAAAATTATATCGATTTATTGAATAATTTCATTCTCTAATTTTATTATATATATGACTTTTATTTGAAGGTCATTTCATTACTTCCGATGCAACAGATCAGGTTTGTGAGTCACTTGTTTCTTATTTTTGTTTATAAAAAATATAAAAACAACTTAAAGAGAGGTTTATTTGGCCCTGAAGATATTCTGCAGACGAGTTTGTAAAAAGCATTATTCGGTTGGTCGGCGAAACAAATTGATTTTGTCCGTGACATAGCCACCGAGGACAAACTATAACCGCCGAGCTGTGAATATCGTCCGTACATCAAGTCGAACATATTTGTCATGGCATAATAATATATTTGTTAGCAAAGTCCGCTCGCTTCTCCTTACCTATACCTATACAGTAGTTAAAATATTAATATTATAATGTAGTATTGTACTCTAGTACATGTATACGAGAATTAATTAAAATTTTCAAATTTATCACGTATCACGTAAATTAATTTACATCAGCCATTAATTAGTGAATTTTACACGTCTATCCTATTTGCTTATCGCTACATTATATACCTTAGCAAAATTTTTCAATGAATTCAATGCATCAAAATATACATTACAAAAGCTTCTAAAGAATGAATATTCCGTTTAAAAAGTTTTCCTGAACGAACTAAACGACAAGCAGTTTCATTAAAATTTCACAGCTACTTAATTGTCGGATTTATATGAAGCCATGATATCAAATAAATTAGTTTGGTTTATTATATTATAATATATTAATATAGTAGTACACTTTATTGTATCATATATTATATTCTAGCATAACGTTTGAAACAAGTTAATTTATTCTAGAATTCTCAGTTATATAGAGGTAGGGAGTACATTATTCATAAAGGCTCGAACATGCAGCGAACCTACAATTTGCCTTCTAGTTAATTTAAAAATAGAATAAATATTTTGAGCACCGTGCAGTTTGTTAATTGTCTATGACGTCAAAATTACTTGAATTTACTAGAATTTGAACATTCTAGCAAACTACGATTTACGTTTTTTTAAACCAGGTTTGAGATGTTAGCTACATATATGTACGGACGGGGGCATATATAAGGAACTTTTAAATATTATGATATATATGTTAGGAAGAATATATTTATATATCGGCAGCAGAAGAGTGATCTGTTGTGTCCGAGACAGATAAGAGCCGGTCAGGTCAGCGAGGTCAGGTACTCACGTTGACTCATTTCAAAACTCGTTGCAACATTTGTGTAACTAAAAGTTTCAAGCAATATATTATGCAAGTCCCTTACGCCCCCGTCGGTACGCAATCAAAATCTATAGCTACCAAAATAATATGTTATTCAACTATACTTGTACTAAAATGTTTCATTTCCTAACTAGCTTGATATCCCTACCGATACTGTTTACTGTTTCAAATAAAATAGAGTTCTGAGCTTCTAAGTTATTAACTTATTTTTATAGTTAATATAAATCAGCAATTTTATTATTTGTAAGCTAGGAAACGTTATGACTGTAAAAAACTTGATACACATTACAGTGAAGTATAATAACGTATTATATGTTTATTAAGTTGAATTATAATAAATATCAATTTTTCGTTCAATTTTTGCCCACATTCAAATTAACTTAATTGGTACGATGCCTACAACGTAACATAAATGTAAATTTGGCGGGTAACGACAGGAGATGACGGAGGTAGAGTTATAATTAAGTCACCGACGTATGAATTGAGAAGTGGATGAGCGTGAATGATTCATGAGGTCACGCAGAGGTCATGGGTCATGTGATCCGACGTCATTGCATAAAAGGAAACGTACAGAATTATAAGAACTGTTTGTACGACTTTTCAGTACTGTTTTTAAATGAAAAAGCTTCTTCACAATTTTGATAACAAGTTCGTTTTTCGTTTTATTCTAACTGACGTTTATAAACAAATTTAAACATCTTGGATTATTTTGAGTTATAGACTTTAAAGTTAAATCATAACTAGCATCAATATTAGGGAACAATAAAATTTAATATTTTTATAAATTGATCAACATACAAATCAAATTTCTTTACAAATATTAAAAATTAAAAAAGAGAAAAAAGTGAATTCAACAACCAAGATTCACTTTCTCCACGTTTCCTCGAGGGTCTCCTCCTGGACGGGGGTCACCACGGCAGCCAACATGTTCTCCAGCTTGCGGGCGCTGGTGAACATCAACTTGCGATGCTTTACCAGCTTGAGCCGCACTCCGTCGACATCATCTGAGCAAGACACCATCTGCTCAGTGCGTGGACAAGTTGGGGGGTTAACCCAAACATCTCCTTCCATGGTACTGTACTGTATGTACATACGTACATGGTCGTAGCGGGTGTATTCTCACCACGAAAACTGAAACTACGGTGCATGCAAGCTTTGAAACCATTTATACAATTATTTTATTTATTATACAAGAGACTGCGAAGAAATCAGAAATTAGCATTAATACTTTTCCGTTTGATTCGTAGTCGATATCTTTTATATTTATTTAGCACACAAACTTTGAAGTACCAAGAAAGACAAAATAAATTTCCATACATGTCTTCTGTATGTGTCTTAATGTCCGCGACAGTGAGTGTTTGCCCAAGATTCAACATTAAACAATTATGTATTGTTTACAAATTTTTTACATGTGGCTTTTTACTACATATTATATAGTCGACGCAACCAGTTTGTTTTTGCATAATATTTAAAATTAAAGACGAAAGGAGTGAAATATATTTGACAAAATTTACTGCATGCGAGTGTATGTAGTAGCTAGGCGATCAAAAGTCCTATAATATTTCAATTTTCATCAGCATACTCGGCTGTATACTGTATATGCGAATTAATCACATCCTTTCACATATATCTTATCTATAGTATATACTCACTGCCAGTAATCCATGCAGCATGTCCTATCAGTAAAGCCATGTTGCATGCAGCATAGATATTAAAAAAACATTGTCTTCCCAGCTGACTCACAATTTCTGAGTACAAACCGCTTGGATTTGAACCCTTTACCGGACAAGTACTATGTGAAAAGACACAAGTACAACTTGTAATAATGGAAGTTATATAATCATGTACATGGGTGTAATGTTTTTTATGCATGCAAAGAACTTCGGACAGCATGAACTTTTATTATAGCCCCTGCCTGATGTTAGAGCCACATTCAGAGATCAAACAGGACTAATCCTCTATTCTTTTTTTAAGATTCTATATTCTATTGCTCAATAGAGCTAGCTCAATAGAGGATTAGCCCTGAGATCAAAGAAAATTAACAATATTATAATCTTAAACCATTTCAATTTTTTCTCGCGGCAAACAAACCATATAATATATATAATATCGATAATGTCAAAGCAAAGGTAAAATTCGTCCTGTGGAAGATTGGTTGGTCAACTGAGTACCAAATATTATTAAATGACACTAACTCCAAGATGGCATAACAAAAACTACTTTATTTTCATTGTAGCGATTAAATAATGCATGTTGGCATGTCCTCAAAATTCATCCGAATCAATATTGTATTTATAATTGAGACGACAGCATGAATATGCATGTACATTTTGTACTTGCACTATAGCAAGCAAAACCAATGGAATTAGCTCATAATATTAAATTTTTAAAAACAGGAGGAAGTTCCTATTTTGATCATAATTAGTCAAAACTTAAAACAAATTAATTAAAAAAAAACTCACAAGTTATTGAGCTTTGTAAATTGTATTATATATCATGGTTATGTTATACGTTATAACAACACTATTACAGTATATTCTTATTTTAGAATGATTACAGTTTGTTATTAAATGATGCAGATTAAAGAATTATTTTTATGAATGAGCATCATCAGTATGGAATTAAATTAATAAATAATTTACTGAAAGAAATCCTATAATACATAATATATATATATATATATATATATATATATATATATATATATATATATATATATATATATATATATATATATATATCGGTGCAATAACCATGTTTACTAAACAATTCCATTGATAAAATTCATAATAAACATGAACATTTATTTTTTATTTCTGAATAAAATCATTAGACTTGTTATGGTTATAAAATTATATCGTTTTGCGATGTTTCACGGTTCTGTGAATTTTATTGGTTATAGTGACGTCACTTTGTGATGCACTGTGATTGGTGCTCTAGAGGTGGAAGCGTATATACCGCGAGCTGTTGTCGCGAGCACCAGACGAAGCCTTGCTAGCGGACGGAGAACATTGCAGATCATTTGATAATTATTATTTCACGATGTTGGTGCGAGCACTGAGCTTCTTGCTACTTGTCATCTCATGTGTCACTGCGATGCCCCCTCGGGAACAGAAGCAAATCGGTAAGTAGATATTGATTCTTTCCGGAGAACGTTTGGTATCTTCGTACTATATAATGTTGTCCTATATGCTGGATTCATTTAAAAGGTTTCTATAATCGTTATCAACGTTGAAAAACGAGACGTATTGATGAACAATTGAAATTCGACTTTCCGAACATGTCACATAAGGTTGACTTTCTGATTTTACAAATTATGGACCTTCAATTAGTATATAGCTTTTATCCCTCTTCTCAGTTCTCTTTATTATTATACACTTTATCAACAACCTTTTGTCCAAAAATAGCGCATTTGAGGGTGCTGTCAAACCCTAAAATTAAAATATTGAATTCATATAAATATGAATTAAATACAGGCTAATTTTTAGTTCATATTTGTATACTGTAAATTATAATCGTGAAATTAAATCTTAACATTGGTAAATATTTCAAGATCATAAAAAAAATGCACATTTAAATTTTAAAGACTTAAATTTGGACATGGCAACTAAACTGAAAAGCTCCTCACGTTTTTATTATTGAAATTCATAATATGGGTTCATTAAGTGTCCTTGTGCGACTTCACATGACGCATGACTATAATGGTGATGATGAAATACACGCATAGCATAAATTAGCCTCGGTACGTCGCGTCCATGCAAAAATAATGGCTTGGAACTGGTCGTTAATGTGCTTAGCGTGGTTACAGTTTACCTATTTTAACTGTCAATGCGTGGCGATAAATGGAGTATTGTCCTCAATTTTTTTTATTGCAGAAATGGATAGAAGGTGAAAAGTTATGCTACCATGATTTTTTTCCGATTTTTTAGAGCCCGGGAAGTATTTTTAAAAAATTATTGAAAGTCCTATTTGTGACGTCACGCGGCGTCAAGTCCTATCTTTTTCTTAAAGAGCGGCGTCTCGTGACGTCACAAAAAGAACTTTCAATAATTTTTTAAAAATAGTTCCCGGGCTCTAAAAAATCTGAAAAAATTCAGGGTAGCATAACTTTGCACCCTCTATCCATTTCTGCAATAAAAAAATTTGAGGTCAATACTCCATTGTGTTATTACATAATGCATTGAATGTTGTATAGTAATTAAAATTATGGTTGCGTGGCTTTCGTTAAGTGGATAGTATTTAGCCCCTAAATTCAGGCAACCCTTTCATCCCCATCTTGTAAGATCGCTCGATCCAAAACGAGAAAACTAACATTGGCAATGAATAAAGCTCACTTTCAACATACAGAGATAAGGAAAATAGCTCTTATCAGAGAGTTTTGTTGTGTACCTCACAGTCACTAGATAATATATCCAGAAAGAAGTTAAATAAATATAACAATATAGATTTTTTTAGCAGAATGTGCTCTATTATACATTTGATTTGATATTACATTTTTAGTGTTAAATATATCGAGGCTATAAAATATTTGCGAAGTTCTTTGTATAACCCCAGTTATTTCATAAAGAAGTCAATAATTTATTTATTTCAATGGTACTACGGCGACTAAAGTTAATTAAAACTTCTACTGATATTCTGTATAGCCTTGTTTTTAATTAATGCACTTAATGAAACTTCGTTAGTCAGCGTCTAAATTAGTACGTGACACACCAAGAATCAATCGCCGGCGGAGTGCATTGTTAACATTGTTGCATTGTTGTTGTCGTTGAGGTCAAAATGTTTCAACATGCATTCAGTATTGATTGCCAATCACTTAAAATTTGCAGTTATAAATTTTTGAATATTGCAAAATAGAGAATCGTTTTTCTGAATTAAAACTTTGTTGTTTTTTTATTAATTATTTGAATTCTATTAGACAAACAAATTTAAAATCGTACAAGAAATTCAATTAATATTAAAAGCAATTTAAGGTTTTATTATAAATGTCGAATTATATTATAATATTATTTTTATTTGAGCCTACTCGATTTCAATTTATCGTCAATTTTAATAATTAATTTACTTTTAACGAGGATACTTGGGAAAACTATTAGTTGTTTAAACTCGTATGAAACTGAAATTTTTACTCGTGGTAACGACGAAAGGTTATGACAGGACGCACACCTGGGGAATATGTGAGGTGTGTACTTCCCCTCGCTTGCTTGACGCCAGAGGTTACCTGAGCCTGAATAGCAAGCCCCTGAGTCACTTGATATGCTGGCGAGGAAACTTCTAGGCCATAGTAGTCACCTGCAGCTGCAACATATCTGCTGCACCCTTTCTAAAAAGATCAAGTTGTTATTGTAGTAATTAATATTATCATGGTACAAGTACAGTAGAATTGAAATCGAATTATTGTTTTAATAATATACTCGATCTCGTTTTGTTGTCATTGACAACTGCATGGAGATGAAATATGCAGAAATATTATGTTGCCTTTCACGGTCACTTCTCTTTGCTCAAATACAACATAAATATAATATAATATTCTGCAGAATTATTACAATATTCTATTTAAATTATCATAACATTTTATTATTACAATTATTAAAAGATATATGATCACATTCATGTTCACTGGTGAAAAGCAAGAAAATAAATTGTGTAAAAAGTCGGTAATTTCAAATTGACATTTAATTATATAAAATATGTTAGAGACTGGTTAAAAGACACTGTGTAATTCCTAAATTCATTTATCTTATCTTTATGTGCTTGCAATGTTAAGCTTTAAACTATTTAATTAAGTAAAATTTACGCACGTAGTCACTGTAATGTAATTAAGAATTTACAATTTACACAGGCACATTTGAAACAATTATAGTGTAATTAAAACTATATTTTTAGAATTAAATTTCGATGTAAATTACGTCGTTTTGCTTCTCAATGTCAATTATAATCTTACTTGCGACCGCTAAAAAAAAAAACAACATGGCACCATAACCTTTTTGAAGGTAAAACAAAACCCTAGCTGCATTAATTTGGTTCTCCGCTGACGTCATAAGTTTTTGATATAACCCACGTTGTATTTGACATGCGATGCGTCTCTTTCCTTTTGTTTTTATATTCAGAGGCCCGTATATATTGTTGGTTCGCAGGACACAAACAAATGAAGTTTGTACGAGTTGTCATGCGGTTGTGGAGGTGACGACGGATGTGGGTTTTACCGGGAAGTTGCCAGTTTTATGTTTAATCAAATATATATACAAGGCCGTCGTCGTCGCACAAAACAGCCTGACTGTGGCTGTGCAGACGACACCGTCGCCGTAAATACGCGACGCGACGTCGGCGCAATTTGATGAGGCTCGGCGTTTTATTACGGGAGGGGGGATGTGCACTACTGACATTGCTATGGTAACCACGTGAATTAATTTGTCATTGTGGCGGTGTGATTTAATGAATACAAAAAAAATTTATTAAACACCGGAAAATGTCAATCAGATAAATAAAAATGTATTTCCAGTGCTGTCGTATATTATTATAAAGAAAAAAAGAAATGTTCTGCTATTGCAATACATTGTTAAATGTTTGATTTTTTTATTATTAAATAATTTCAATAACAATGCTTTAGTAGTATAGTGAAAATTATTTCTCCGTGTATGAGGAATTATGCGAACAATTAATAATATTTAAGTTTATAATACAGCACATTTGTTAATAATAACATATTTTATAAGGCCTCAATTAAGCCTCTTATTATTAATTTATACTTTCAATTCCTTATTTTATTTTATAGACACAGTATATATATAGAAAAGAGAAAGGTTAGTAAGATTTATGTGTATAATATATACAAAGCTTATTTATTAACGAAATCCAGCGAACGTATCGCCCCACCTATATTCTTAATTCTACGGTATAACCACCAATTTCAATTAAAAGAGTGGCTCGTATCTCGCAGTACAATTTGCGACTTTGCACGCAGGGTTCTTCTCTCCGCCGTGGGGCCACGGCGACTTCAGCGAGAGCGCGGAGGACTCCGGTTCAAACCCCGACTACCCCGACTACTCGTCCTTCAACTCCATGATTCACGGACTGCAGGGTGAGTTCCTTTAACTGAAACGTCTGCTCAAACTTGAGCCATCAGTCTTGTAGTGGGGAGGGGGGTGGGAGGCTTTTAATCATATATAACCATACAATTTTGTAAGTTGTGAGTTACCCCTTCTTTATTTTGCTCTAATTTTCTCCAGTTTAAAGTAAATAGATCTTTAACTAAAATTTAGAATTATCGTAATTTTCAGTAAGAAAAAGGAATTTTTTTAGATTATATAATATACTTTTAATTTTATTATTAAATTTCACTATTAAAATTTGTTTGTTCGTTCATCTTGTCTACCAACAAGACTAAATACTGAATGCTGCCTTCCTCTGTGCAGCCAAGATGACCCAGATGCGCCAGCAACTTGAGGACGCTATGAAACGGTTCCCGATGCCAACGGTGCCCCGTGTGCCCTTCCAGCCAAGCGACATTGGTTTTGACGAGTCGAAGCCCACCAACTCCTCTTCCACCACCAAGGTTGGTGGTAGACCCTTATACTTACAACTGTAACTAGAATGGAGTTCCTTTATAGTATTAAAATAACTACATAGTTTCAATAGTTCAATCTTTTCAAATACAACTAAAATTGTATAAATTACTATGTTTTCTGGTTAAATTGAGTGTAGAGTTGTAATTTCTAGTATAAAGTCTATATTACACAGTACAAGTTTTCATAAAATTTTTCCTTTACTTAAAAATTTCATCGACATACAACAAAAAGTTGTAAGTCAATGTAAGTAAAAAAATGTATGCAATAATTACAAAAATTGTATCATGTAATGTATAATATGGGAGAGTTAAGCAAAAAGTATAGTAATAAAATGAAACTGTCTAGAACTCATTATGATTGTACACTCGTCCCCTTTGAAAATTTCGTACTCGCAGTCTTTTTAATCACCATACCTTGTGTTAGATGTTACGGAGCATGGTGATTAATGTTGCCACAGAGGGAAATTTTCTGAGGTGATAACTGTACCTCTATAGTGTGGTTTTACATGCACGTATCTCACTAAATCCCTTCAATATCTGCAGGTGATCAACGGTCACAAGGTGACTGTGAATGAGACGACTTACAAGAGTGACAACGGTGGCTCTGCTGTCTTCCACGTAAGAATTGTCGACATCAGCCCCCATGATGAGAAGGACAAGTCCTCCGAGTCGGAGACCCCCAGCGCCGCGATGGACGTAGTCGAGACCCCTGCCGCACCAGAGCAAGCCAAGTCCGAGGAGGGCGTGTCCACCGAGGCCCCCCAAGAGACCCCCACCCCCTCTGCAGAGAATAACGAAATTCCTCAGGTTGGTGCTTAGTCGGTCAAGGTCGTTGATAAATTACACTATGTGCCTGAGGAGCATAATATGTCTCTAATAATAATTCTAATTAAGTAATAAAATTAAATATTAAAAACTATGTAAAGCTGCGCCCAAAAGCTTTTGAAAAAAAAAAAAAAATGCGGAAATACATATCTAGATTAAAAGATGGAAGAAACCAAACTTTCCCGTAAAATGTTACGATAAACCGTGAACCAATCACAGCACAATTTTGGGTGTAGCTTAACGATCGAGTTAAATTAGATTTTAAATACTTTTACTAAACTTCTCTTGCTTGAATAATTCATTATATTACAATATTAAAATGAATGTAGTGAAGGAGAAAAAAGTTGTGCATCCAAATTTCTTGATAATCTGTGTACTTAAATTCATCTATACATACTTTTATAATGCATTTTGTACTAATGAATTAACAGTATTAAAAATTATATATTTCAACATGCATGGTTTATTATTTCTTCCCTTAAATCTCTTTGCATGTTTTAGTAAAATGCTTGAGCTTAATGATTCAATTAAAACAAGAATTTAACAATATAAAATACCTGCTAATAATTTTTAATTTTTAAAACATTTAATTCGCTATTGAGTGTTAAATAAATTAAAACACAACAGAGAGGAAAATTATTACTTTAAACAAATTTATTGCAGCATACAGAAAAAATGCAGGAAAACTAATTTCACACACCATCCTAAAGTAAAATCACTACATTGTTACGACAAAGTTGTTTGATATAAATCAGAGGGGGGTCTTCAAATAACACCACTTAACCTAAACTTAGTCTAAGACTGTCTTAGCGCAACAATAAAGAATACGCTAAGACGGTCTTAATTTTAGGATTGTTGCAATTAGAGTTATTTGAAGACCCCCCAGATTCATAAGAACAATGTAAAAAATATTTATAACCATCTGCATCAAACACTAAATTTATGGAATTAAAAACTACAAGAGTGTGTAATAGATCACATTAAAAAATAATAATAAAACTTAAATTTCGAAAATTACAAAATAATTTATGACTTCCTATCAGTTGTAATCAAATACGTATAACAATCCTACAGTAGTAAATTATTTTTAAAATTAACAACAGAAGTGATTGTCCCTCGTTTGTGTGCAGACGAGAGAGGGCAGACTGCTGACTGACTGGCAACACAGACCGTCCCCGCGAAGAGCTTCAGCACTGAGCAGGGCAAGTGACATCTTCCCTCAGTGGTCCATACTGCCCGTCCTGGCCTCCAAGTGGCGTCACATTCCGAAGCCTGACATGGAGGCTGAACTGAGAGGCTACCAACCAGACAGTGACGTCGAGATGGTACCCTGGGTTCCGATGAAGCCCATTGACCTTGGCAGTGACCTCAGGGTCAACCAACTGATGTCTGAGCGAGAACAGGCAGGAGGCCTTGTCATGCCGGACCCTGACTCAGAGTTCGTTGAACTTCAAGATGGCAAACTGGTCCCCAACATTCAGTCAGCCTAAATTGTACTCAGACATCTCTTGAATCTTCCTCTTGCTAATGTTGGAAATTTAGTGTAAAAAAAAGGTCTTTCACAGGACTAGCAGCTGATTAGGTTACAATTTTACTGCTGTAGTTTATCATAAAACATAATTAAGGTTCAATTTTATGGAATAAAACAAAGATCCTACTAGATCATCCCAGCAGTAAATTGCTACAAAGACTTTGACTTTGTTTAATATTTGCCACAGCTAGCAAGAAGAGGTTTAGAGGAATTGTGTTTTGTTATTGTTGTTCTCAATCCAGGGTTTAATTATGATCAAATGAGCCAAAAATCAATTTATATTGTTTGCATTTTTATCTTGCCTTTTTTTTAATTTATTGCCAAAGAAAATCATTAATAAAAAAACTGTTATAAATACATAAAATTGCAGTACACATTATAACATTTAAATCTATGTGGCATTTTAAAATACCCTTATTAATTGATTATATTTTGGGTGTAAAATATTTTGGAATAAATAATGTGATATATTTTCAATTATAAATGCTTCTTTTTTTCTAAATTCTTCTATTTCTTCTTATAATATTTAAGGGGAAGGTAACACACCCAATTAATTAAAAAAAAATCACACATGAAAATTATGAAAAAAATTGAAAATGTTATCCTCTACATCCCTTATCAGTAGCTAAAATATCAGGTGTACAAATTCGAACTAGTTTTTGAGTCATGAATTTTTAAAGTTAAGTAACATACTTTAACATGAAGAAATGGAACTTCCATGTTAAATTAAATTAGTACAGCTAGCTCAACGTACCTAGGGGGATGTTGAAGCTTTTGTAGGCTTTCTATATTATACATGAATAATCAAATAAATTAAAATACAATTACATATAATTCGAAAAAAATATTTTTATGCACATTTTGCTGAACCAGGAGCCTCTCGCCCCCTCCTCCTCTTCAAACCGTGATTGCCGACTCACTTGAAACCCCTGCGAAATATCACAACATCATCGTCATTAAATTTTATATCATAATATACTCACATATAATAATGAAATGAAAGAAAACAAAATATATAACTAATTAAATAAATATAAATATATATTCATAATTAATATATTTTAAATAATTATATATTTATTTATAAATAAATTTATCATATAAAATACAAATACAATTATAAAATTTTCTATGCAATTATTATTTCCAAATTTTACATGATCAAAACATATACACAGAAAAACGAAAAAGTCGAAAACAGTGAGGAAAACTAATTAAATAGTACGCTTTAATTTCAAATTTCGTCATCGTTATAGTATTATTTTCCTCCGAAATAACTAGAAAGATAATTATAAACAACCGTCAAATTGAGCACCAATTTTCGCCTGCTCACCAGATCTCGTTGATCGGCGGCATGCACCGCGCACGCCTCTCTTGTACTCTGCGGTGAGCACGGTGACAATGTCATTGTGGCGGTATGACTCTTGGCCAGCATGAGCGTCTTGCCGTTCTTGTCGCGCGGCTCCAGTTCGATCTTGCTGTGCAAACGGTTCGACTTTACGGGCAGGTGACATGCCACGCCCCCTTCTGCAGACCTACCTTCTCACACAGCATCTTGACGCAGTTGACGTTGCCGGAGAGACACGCGAGGTGCAGGGGCGTCGAGCCGAAGTTGTCCGGCTTTTGGAGGTCCACCCCCGAGTACATCAGCAGGCGAATCAGCTCGGGGTGAGTCTTTATATGTTACCATGGTGGCAGTGTGAGTGTAGTATCATTGCGGCATTTGCTATAAAAAAAAAAAAAAAAAAAAAACTTGTGATGTATTGTTATAGATTCTTTGTCTTATAATATGGGCTGGATTCGAGTTCATCTCCGAATGTTATTAAGTCAGGTTTAGAGTTATGACACTTACCTGATTGCGTGTAGATGAGGTCTAAATCTAAGTCAGGGCTATAACTTTGATGGTTTCGATTGTTCGAAATTCTTCGAAATTATCAAAGTTAGCCCTGGCTTAGAGTTAGACTTCATACTTCATCTATTATATGCAATCGGGTGACACTTATAACAGCTGAAGGTGGTGTAAAACAACGCTGCTGGAACTTAAAAAAAAAAAATAATATTAAAAAAACTTATTGAGTAAAAATTTGCTAATTTAAAACTAAAACAATTCACTCACCAAATTGCTCGATCGTCTTTTTGTAAAATATCTGCTAGTAATTTTTAATAAACATTTAATTTAATAATAACTACGTACGTTCACATGATGGTATTTATATATTAATTAAACACTGTCATATCATGTAAACATAGTGGAAATTGTTAAATAAATTAAAACACAACAGAGAGTAAAATTATTACTTAAAACAATTTATTGAAGCATACAGAAAAAAATGCAGGCAGACTAATTTCACACACCAATTAAGCAGCTAGCTGATTATGTTACAATTTTACTGCTGTAGGTCGCATCATGAAACAAAATTTGGTTTAATTTTATTATCACAAAGACCCTAAAGGATCATCCCAGCAGTGCATTAATTGCTACATACAAAGACTTTGACTTTGTTTAATATTGTCACAGAGTCTCAGTTAGCAAGAAGAGGTTAAGAGCAAGAGCAATGGACAACATACATGAAAAAAATTTATTGCAGAAATGAATAAAGGGGACCAAATTATGCTACTCTGAATTTTTTCAGATTTTTTTGAAACCCAGAACTATTTTTAAATAATTATTGAAAGTGCGGCCACGCCCCCTGGAGGCGTCAATATAGGCGTCCATGAGTATCTATCCTTTTTATTAAGGATTCAGGGGTGCCAACTGAAATCACAGGACTTTCAATAATTATTTAAAAATAGTTCCATTTTAAGTCTCAAAAAAATCTGAAAAAATTCAGAGTAGCATAATTTGGTGCCCTCTATTCATTTCTGCAATAAAATTTTTTCATGTATGTTGTCCATTGTGTTTTGTTTATATTGTTGTTCTGAATCTAGGGTTTAATTATGATCAGGCGCGGATCCAGAATAAAAAAATCGGGGAGGGGGGTGTGGGGGAAGCCTGCCTCCATATATTATAATAATTATAAGGCCAATGTTAATAAAAAATTTGGAGGGGGATATGCCTATATATTGGCCATGTTAAATCCAAAATTTCGGGCAGTCCCCTCCCCCCCTGGATCTGCGCTTGATTATGATCAAATGAGCGAAAAATCAATTTACATAAATATTATGTTTGCATTTTTATCTTGCCTTTTTTTTTTTTTTTTTTTTATTTATTGCCAAAGAAAATTTTTAGTGAAAAAACTGTTATAAATACATAAAATTACAGTACACATAACATTTAAATCTGCGTGGCATTTTAAAATACCCTTGTAGAATATATTGGGTGTAAAATATTTTGGCATAAATATAATGTGATACATTTCAATATTAAATGTTTTTTTTTTTTTTCTAAGTTCTTCTATCTTCTGACAACATTTAACATATATTATATAAATTTGTGCTTAAAGTCAACGTATATTGTGCTAAAATATAATTATTATGCAATACAGTTTTTTTAAAGTTAAATATATTATAATAGAGTTATAAGATTGCTTAGGCAAACAAGCTTTGTTGAAAAGTTTAATAACTTTGCTGTGCACTTATTTCTTGCGGCGTAGCGGAGCGGCAGTAACAACCACAGGTCAAATGGCCTCCTCTTCCAAAAAATCTTCCTCTTTGTTCAAGCTAGCAGAGCACAGGAAGAACTCCAGTAGGTTGAGGAGAGGTCCTCGGGAGAACGGGTTGTGGTAGCGACCCCGCTTGTCTCGCAGGTACGGGTAGCGTTTGTAGTTAAACATTTCGTTGGTCGTCAAGTTCATGGCAGCATGCAGCACCTAGGGGAAAATATATTATTGCAGAGAAGTTTTAATAGATAGTGTGTACGTACCGAAGTGCATGTTAGAATCCAACCAAGTCCGCTGAACACCAAAGCCTCGATAAGTCCAAGAACGTACATCATTTCCCATCCTTCTAAGGCAATACAGTAGCAGGCAAAGTAAATTGTATAGGAGCAGTTGATAGCAATGCTCACTACAAACATGAAGAACCACATTCTGAAAAAAACAAGGAGTGACTTTTTAAATTTCTGCTTTTTTATTAAATATTTGATACAAGTTTTGAAGTAAAAAAAAAAATAACAGGTTATTTACTCTGTAGCAATGAAGTATTAACCTCTAGCTATTTTTTTAATGTAATAATGGATAGAGGATACAAAGTTACGCTACTTTGTCAAATTTTTTACAGTCAGAGAACTATTTTTAAAAATTATTGAAAGTATTCAGGGAGCATCACTTCTTTAATAAAAGGATAGGACCTAAAAGGGGCGTGGGCTCAAAGGACCTCAGCAAAACTTTTAGTAATACTTCTTGGCCCCTAAAAAATCTTTAAAAAAATATAGTAACATAATAACTTTGCACCCTCTTTCCATTTCTGCAATAAAAATATTTGAGGTCGGATATTAACGCGCATAATTACCTGTTTCTGAGTCCCACGCAATTGTAAATGAAGGGACAGTGGTGGTCGAAGTACTGCACGCAACGGTTACAAATGCGACAGTGCTTGGCTCTGAGGGGACGCAGACAGCGGCACGTGTGACACAACCGTGACAGAACGATGTTACGTTGCTTCCACTTGTCGTAGTACGGGATCTGGAAGAAGGAAACTCTGAATTCATTAACATAGCCTCGGCGTTTGCTTTAAATCTTTGTCTCTTCGTAAATACATAATCATTTTTAAATAAATAAAAATTAGATAAACCTTCCATGTATGTACAGAGAACATAATTAAAAGGTTTATTTATTATATATAATAATTGATTATTTAATCACGTGTATTTACGAACAAACATAAAAGATCAGAAGATCACTTGTCATATTATACTGATTACTGTCAAATGTGACTAAATTTAATAGTTATAATTAAATTAAAATTCAAAAGAATTTAGAGGAAGATTTTTGCTGTTTATGTAGCTTGAAGTAAAATTATTTTAGCATGCAGTTAAGAGAGCAGTCTTTGCAATATTACACAGTATTGTCAATTCATGCAAAAATATTTATTTATATATTTATTCCACTTTATGGCGAGGGTATTAATTGCAATAATGCCTTTTAATTCTTACCCCTAAATAAAATAATAAAAACAAATAATTTTAAATGTAGTTTCGTGTAAAAAAGAACTAAAAACTAAAAAGATATTGACACCTCTTATTGCAATTTATAATTTAGTTTAATATATATAGTACGTTATTAACAGATTTTATTAATTAATGGCGTCAATAGAAAAACTTATATTATACGACTAGTAAATTTGCAATAGGAGTTTTCAAGCTATGTAGTATTTTGTGGTCTTTCTAGTCTTCTTTCTACAATAATAAAATGAAGTAAAATAAATTACAGTTATATAAAAAAGTTATTTTTGTGTCATTGCATGTTCCTGAATTCTGAACCAGAGGAGCCTTCCCAACCCCTTGACTGCAGACTCGCCTGTCTGATGGCCCGGTGGTAGCTCTCAGTGTTGAGGGCCACACAGCCGGGGTCGCGGCGATTGGCCACGATCCAGCTGATCCACATGACGAGGTTCCAGTAGATGAAGCAGTAGTGCGAGCCGCGCAGCACGTTCCACGTGATCGGGATGCACTGTGGAAGAACACGCGTGAGCACCAGCCGGATCGTCATACCTGCAGCTTATACGTACCCTCAGCAGGTACATGGGGTAACCCCATAGGAGGACGGAGCCCATGAACAGAAGTAGAGGACCCTTGGAGTCTCCAGCACCACCAAATAGAAGACCCCTGCGAAATATCACGTCATAAAATTCATATTAATAATTAAAGTGTATTCGATAGCGCGTAATATTGAACAAAATTAAAACAAAATTTACAACTATTTGCAAAATAATCTCCATATTTCTTTAAAAATTACCTCAATATATTTATAAAGTAACTTATCGTCTATAAAAAAACATATATATTATAATTATTCCAAAATTGTACATGATCAAAACACAGAAACTAAAAAAAAAGCGCTGTAATTTTCTATTTTATTGTAAATTGTAGTAAGAAAATTATTTCCCTCCAAAATAGCTAGAAATATAATTATAAACAATCGTCAAATTGAGCACCAATTCTCGCCTGCTCACCAGATCTCGTTGATCGGCGGCATGCACCGCGCACGCCTCTTGTACTCTGCGGTGAGTACGGTGACAATGTCATTGTGGCGGTGACTCTTGGCCAGCATGAGTGGCGTCTTGCCGTTCTTGTCGCGCGGCTCCAGGTCAATCTTGCTCTGCAAACGGTTAGACTTTACGGGCAGGTGACATGCCACGCCCCCTTCTGCAGACCTACCTTCTCACACAGCATCTTGACGCAGTTGACGTTGCCGGAGAGACACGCGAGGTGCAGGGGCGTCGAGCCGAAGTTGTCCGGCTTTTGGAGGTCCACCCCCGAGTACATCAGCAGGCGAATCAGCTCGGGGTGGCCTGCAGGGGGGAAAATGTTATAATCAATAAAATTGCTATTGCAAACAATTAATTTAAAAAATATATATTTTTACGTAATAATGCCTGAAGAGGTTTAAAAGAAGCTAGAAGATTTATACAGCGAACTTGCATTACCTAGAGAGATTTATTCTTACTCGTCTATATCACCAAAATATTAAATAATTAAGAATATAGCATAAAAAATTTGACGTAAAATATATTGTAATGAAAATATTTATTTATTTATATTTATTTAACAGAGTATTAAATGTTAAGTGATTCAGTTTTTTTTAACGTCCATAAGTGTATTGATTATTATATGTTATTTAGTTATTACATTACACATATATAATATATCTCCAATGTGGTAAATAGCTTAATAGAGTTCATTTAGCTCGTTTACCATAATTTTTTAATAACGGCACTAATTTCAATTAATTTCCTATGATTTCCACAAATTTCACTATGACTGTTTTTTTTCTGTAAACTTGTAAAGGTAATGAAGCCCGCCACATTGCTCGCTCTCCAGGAAGTATAAATACCCTTGTAGGCAGCCCAGTGCAGCGCGGTGTCCCCGTTGATGTCGGTCAGGTGGTTGAGGGCCTGCATGCCCAGCAGGTAGGCGGCAGTGGCGGCCCTCCCGAACATGCAGGCGGTCATCAGGGGGGTGAGGCCCTTGAAGTCAGCCGCGTTCACCGCAACCCCAGCCTGCGAGGGGAAATTAAGTTGTGTATCGTCGAATATTCTAATTCTATAAATTAAGCTAGTTTTATTTATTTCCTCGTGCATGAGGCAATACATAAGAGGTACAAGAACAGATATAGTTAAGTCTAATCTAAATTAAAATTATTTAAGAATGCGATAAACAATTTCCAGTAAGTTTAACACAAAAATATTTTATTATTAACATAATATTACTATTTTTTAACAAATTTTGCAGTATTTATATGATTAACATACATACAATGTTTGTTGTTATTGTTTGTGTACTTTTTATTTATTACAAATTAAATGTTTTAGAAGGTTCGTATTATAATTATATATATTAGCATGGTATTTAATATAATATCTTAAAATATAATTAATATTTATTTTATAAATTTATTTATCCATATATGAAAACAGTTTTTAATGATTTTGTTATGTATATATTATTATAAACTATAGATTGATTGATCTAGCTATTAGTTTTTCCTTTTTAGTGATTATTTCAATTTTACGTGACTAAAAATTGTTAGCTCCTGCAGGTTATGCAACTTCTCATACACAAGTTCCGTTCTGGTTGCCTATCTAGCCAGGGGTTTACCTGCAGCAGGACCTGCACCACGGCGACGTGTCCCTTGCGGCAGGCCCAGTGGATGGGTCGCGGCCCCTGCGTGCCCAGGCAGGGTAGATCCACGGGCACGGAGCGCTCCACGAGGTAGCGCATCACCTCCACGTTCCCGTCGAGCGCAGCCCAGTGGGCGGGCGTGTAGCCCCACTGGTCCCGCGAGCTGAGGGCCTCCGGACCGAGTTTCTCCACCAGCGCTTCGATGTCGCTCAGCTCGCTGTCACCACTCAACAATTAGATCTTTAATTCTCTGTACGTGTGGCGAGTATTGCACAAACGATTGCCTTTGTTTGGACGGTAAGACATTTAATTGATGTTATTAAATATTTTATATCATTCAGCTATCATTATAGTTGCTTGAATGAAGACCTTTTTTAAAATCAATTAATAAGTTATTGAAATTTAATTAACTTTTAATTGATAATAATAATTAATATTTATTTTTTTTAATTAAAAGTATTTGTACAAATTATTTTTGAACCAGAAGTAAAATAATGCTAATTAATAGCTGTTATGAGAAATTTACACATAATTTTATACGGCTAGTTAATTTTTTTTTTTTTTTTTTTACTGACTTATTAATTTAAGTCATTGCTTGAAGATCTATAATATATACTATAGAAGATAGTATAATATTTATATATTATAAAGCCAAGCTAATTTACACATTAATAACGTGTAAAAACATAAATTTGCGAAAATTTTATATATATATATATATATATTTTTTTTTTGCCAGGTGTCAGAATTAGTACGTTCATAGAGAGGAAATAATAGCAAAAAGTATATATATGAATTTAAGTGTAGAAAAATTTCTTCTTTCCCAAAATAAGCCATGATTGTTAAACGAGGCCAAACGCACATGGCAGAACATAAAATATAATATATATGGTAACGAGTCCCCACCATATGAAGAATTAATTGGCACCTGACTGCTTATACCCTTTCCTTTTAAATTGACGTTAGTTGACAAATTAAAATGTTCTCACATTGTCTCGATCTTTGCAATTTTTATTTCTCCGATTCTTAACTTTTTTCTTTACTCCAAATTCAAATGTGTTGCGCGCTTTATTAGGATTGGTTCACTTAATAATTATTAAACTTCTACCCCACTTTTTTTATGATTTAACTACAAAAATACAGTACTTAACGTTGAAAATACAAAATCCCCAAAACTTGATCATGATCATCATAATTAACATTTTATTAAAAATGAGCACCAAAACTGACCCCGTTCTGACGACGTCAAATATCGACTTGCAGTCCTGGCCCATATGGAAGGTAGCTCCGTCATTGCAGCAGAGAATGCTCGCGTCCTTCTCCTCTCGTACCGTTGCCGCAGAGTGTTCGGTCACCATGTTACAAGAGTGACCAGTGGCCTGGAGGCCCCACACACTGCGGGCCGCCCCCGGACTAGGGTACACCTTACACAACATCTTGTCTGTAGACAAACTGAGAGGAGTCACACCACTGCGGCCTGCCCCCGCATCTAATCAATATTTCTCCCTTTGTGACGTCACAGAATCAACTTGCAGCATGCGCAAAATGAATGTTTACAACTTTATTTTTTTATATAATATATTATATAGAACTGTTATAAATGCGTTTCTTTTTTAACACATTGATGAAAGAATTTAATAAATATGTTTGTAATATATTATGCAATATATTGTATATACTAATTAATTAATTAATTAATAAAATTTATTCTCATCATTTGCACAATCAGCACAATTATAATTAATATACTATAATAATATATTGCATGCATTTTAATTATTTTTTATCATCTAAAATATTTTAGCTAACAATTTAATCCATGAATTATTAATATCATGATTATAAAATTTTTAATTAAATATAAAATTCCTAATAATGCATTAATATTTTTCTCCCAAATAAAGGATTCAATACAAAAATGAAAGGGGCATTGCATTCATGTACGTGTGTAATTTGTCCTTAAATTTTAATTAATCAAGGAAAAAGTATATGTCTAACTTAAATATATAATTATAAGTTATGCAACTAACTAATTAAAATATTACATATTAATTATTATAACATAAAAATAATTTGAGAATTTAAAAAATACACACGATGTCTTCTTAATGAGCGTACGTCCTACTCCTGCTCTAGAAGTTAAGTTTCAGCATTTCAATTTTTAACTATCTCAATGTGATATAAAATAGTAGATATATGCCATCGAAATTGTCACACTTAATTACCGCCAAATACACGCAATTTACACAATTTGAGGGTTAATTACTATTTTAATTCAGAATATATTTTTAATTATGACAAAGAAGTAAAAAAACGTTTAGAAATTTTATCATATTTTTTTCTGTTTCTAATAATTCATGCAGCCAACTTTTTGTGACTTAATCCTTTTCTTTTTTTTTTATGTTATTTTTTAGAGACCATAGAAGCAAGTAATATTGCCGAAATCGGGTTTGATACTCAACCTTACACCTCATAAATGTTATTATACATTATTTTATGACTCTCTTTGACTGTAGGAAGAATGGAAATATATTAAATTGATCCTATATATGCCTCTCTTTTAGATCCCATCCTTTTCTCTCGATCTGTATAATATATACATAAATATATATGTGCCTTCCAATATATATATATATATATATATATATATATATATATATATATATATATATTTTATTCCCGGGCTCTAAAAAATTCTGAAAAAATCAGAGTGCCATAACTTTGCACCCTCTATTAATTTCTGCAGTAAAAAAAATATATATCGGTAATACTTCTTTCTTATTCTTTTTTTACAATTCTAAATACTATTTTACTTTAAGTTATCATAATTTTATTTTCCTTTGTACTCTTAAAATACATCTAAATTTATAAGGAAAAGTAAATGAAAAAGTATCATACATATATTATTATTTATTATATAAATAATATATTTATTTATATTGAATCCAGATGTACTTTTGACCATTTTTCTCAGGTAGATATACAAGTAATTTCGTGTTGTAATGAAAATCTATGTATCTATATCGTCAACCCTGGAGTTTCCAGAATCTGAAGCTTTTGAAGAGGAAAAACAGCACCAAATAATGCAGCTAGAAAAAAAAACTTTCTTTTAAAGAAAAAAAAAAAAAAAAAAAAAAAAAAAAAACGTGAACCTGCTTAATAACTTCAGCTAAGGTAAAGGGACACAATCATCATGAATAAAAATAAATAGTTCAAAGTTAAAGTTAGTTTAATATTATTTAAAATATATTTCACAACTTACATTATATTTATAAAATATTCCTAAAAAAAAAATATATATTTCGTTTTATATTAGAGAAATTTATATTGAAAGATAAAAAAAAAAAAATCTCTCTTGGTGAATTCTCAAAAACCAATAAATTAAATTGTGTGAAACACTGTCATAAATATTTTGAATGCTTTAATTGGAACATCATATTAAACTAAAACTGCACTTCATTCAGTCAATTATAAGTAGCCTTTCTAGCTGCAATTTATAAGGAAGTCAAGGGGGAAATTCTTCCAATAGATTACAAACTATCGGAAAAGTTCCCTTGCTAAGATATGGCAGCAATGTATTTTTCTAACGTCTCTGACAAGTGAGTGAAGAATTGATGAGCTACATTTTTCACTTTTGTATTAGTTTTAATGAATGAATGCAATGATTTATAATTTACTAAAAATAATGTATGAAAACACATGTATTTACATTAACTACAGGACAGTAAATTTAACACTTTTTAAGAGTACCACTGTCGATATGCTACCAAAAATTTATGTAGCATTAATTTTATTTTGGTAACAGGTTATCTAAGATAACACAGATCACGTCAAAAACACATTACAGTACTGTATGTATTGAACAAACAGTTTGTCAAAAATTAAAGCCATCTGTGGACAAGAGAAAATTTTTCTGTCAGTTGTACCGTATTATTTATATAAAAAAAAATAAGACAAGAAGACAGCAATAACATAGTACAAAGAATTTAGATCTTTGGTGTCCTTGGTTTTAACAATGCTTTAAAGTGGGGACTTGCAAGCTGCAACTTTTTAGAAGATTTCCTCTTTTTTCCGTTCGTTGGTCTCTTCAGTTTGACGACCTTTCCCGCTGAAGGGATGGCGTTCTGTGGACTGAGTGCCGAGAGCCAGTTGGTGCGCTGCTTAGGTGCTCGTGGGGAGCATTTGTGCACCAGCGACGAGGGGTTGTCAACAAAGCTCGGTAGGCTGGAGATGTGGGGCACCGTTGTCTTTTCACATTCAGGAACTACACTGGCATAGAAACGTTTTGGGGCATGTGACTTGAAATACAAGGGGTCAGTGACCTTTGCGAACCCAGTATTAGACTCTGTCGGCTTCCCGTCACCTTCCAGACTTGGTCCCACCCGCCAGATTCTGTGTGTGGTGTCGTCACTTAAAGACACCAACTGAAATCAAAACGATTACGAATAAAAATAGGGATATAGACTTTATGAAATTTCTTAAATATTAAAGTAAATAAAAATAATAAAATAAATTAATAATTAGGGGCCGGATCTCCAGTTTTCCCAGTTTTATAAATATGTATGCTGCATTGATTCTGATTTCAAATGTTCACGAATCATGAAGTTTCATTGCGAAAACCGAAAAAAGTTTGGACTGGAAAAAACTGATTTTATAAAGTGATAACTGTTTCAGTTTTTCAAGTTTTTTTAAGTTTTCTGAAACTTTTTCCAGTTTTGTAAAACTGGAAATGCAGTTCTGTCTTATAAAAACACATTTTTTATGATAAAAATTAAATTAAATATTTTTCATAATTATTTTTCCTGCCTCCATCTTGACAAAACTTTTATGTTTTTTCACGCAAATTTTTTCCATTGCAAACAATGGTATTTTATTGAAATAACTGGCCAGAATTTTTTATCGAAGCATTTGTAATTTTTTCTCCTTGGTTAAGAGACCAGTAAAGGTAAAATTTTATATAAACTGGATTTTGCTGGCAACTGGAAGTGAACTGTTTTTGACAGTTTTTGAGAAATTTGTGGACTGTTTTTGGGGAAAAATGGACTGGATCCAGTGCTGGAAATCACATTTTCAAAAACTGGAAATCCGGCCCCTATTAATAATACTGTTAAGTAATACAAAGTAGAGACTTTTGATAATAATTTTCAAAAATTAGGGCTAGGAGGAATGTTATAAGGGAATATTTTTGTCAAATATCAAACTGAATTGAGCAAAATTTAATAATACGTACAAATTAATTAATATCCTTGATGCCATTTTATCCTTTTGGGTGTGGCTAGATATTTGACCTTGTGCATGTGTCAGAGTTATCTTGTGACCGAGCTGGAGCTTACCAGACACCCAGAACCCAAGACTTAAAAATAAATAAATACTGGTAAGTAAATAAATAAATAAACACTAAATATTCCAACAATAATAAAATAATATGTACTGTATAATATTATACAGTAATACTATGGCAAAAATCAGGTAGCCTAGAGTCTGCATTGGCTCTGGTTGTACACCCACCTTGAGTTCATTGTGTCGTGGGGACCACTGAACGCAGGTGACCTCGTCGCTATGACCCTCCAGCCTCACGATGGGTAGAACGCTCGGCACACCGGTCTGCTCGTCTCTCTCCAGGGTGGCGTGCCGCAGCCGCGTGGGCCAGAGGTACACGTCGCCGTCCATTGAGCCACATGCCAAGTAGCTGCCACACGAGCTTACACTCGCCTGCAGGTACGAGCTGTACGCAGAGTTGGTACTGTGGCCCACAAACTTGCATACTGGAACATGAGACAAGCTGTTAGTGGAAGATAATTACATAACATGTTGACAGATTGTTCCAATTTGCAAGACTCTTAATAATAATATCGCAAAAAATCTGAAATCAGGTCCTCAGTTGATTATCAATCTTTATGAAAATGTTTTTGATAACTATTGGTCTAACTATTTTCTAAATCAGAAAACTTATTCATATAATAATATTTTTAAGTAGAAAAAAGTATCAAATTTCATCAATTTTATCAATAGTTAATATTTCAAAATAATTTCATAACATATACTGCAATGAAAGAAGAACTTTTTTACTGTAGTTATGACGTCCTAGATTACATTTACTATGCACAACTTAGAGTATTGTAATAATGAGCTACCTGGCTTCTCGTTAAAGTTGATGGCGTCAAAGCAGAGAATCGCGTTGCTGGAGCCGCTGGCGTAGAGCAGCACATCTCGCGGGGGCAGCACCAGGCTGGTCACCGTGCCTCCCACTGGCAAGCAGTGCAGCGGGGCAGGCTGGCGCAGCGGCTGCTCTGTGTAGGTGCGACGTAGGTCCCACACCTTCACCAATCTGCAAGCAAGTCAGGGTACAGATATCAAGATAAACCTCTCAGAAGTAGACCGGGAAGTAATTTCCTTCCTTCTTCCATATTGTCAATGAATCTTTTACTTCCAGCATCTGTATTTCAAATTTCAACGTTCCTTTATACTGGTTATGCCAAAATGACCAATATTAAAGGGCTTAATCAATTACATTCAAGTATTTTAGGCTTCATAGAATAGCAAAATTTCAAATGAAATGCAAATTATACAGAAATTTTGCAGTGCGATGGGGCTTAATAAATTGATGCACGAAATTCACGGGTATCTTGTCCTTTGTTAAAGAATCCTTGTTGTACTTATGAGCAGCCTCCTACTTTTCTTACGTGTTGTACTCACCCGTCAGTGAAGCCTCCAGAAATAAGGCAGTGCTCATCCTTCAATACTAGACTTGCTACACTCTGGTTTGGGCTGTTATATCCTTTCTTTAGATGGCTCCTCTCTGTAATAATAACAAGTATTGTAATTCAATGTACATAGAACACAAGAGTAGATACAGTAATAAGCAAATTTTTAAAATACAAATTTTGTGTTGGCTACATTTAAAACTGTTAAATTCTCAACAACCGCTCATCATCTTGTTATGAAAACTCACTGTTTTCAGCCTTAACGTGGGCACCAACGATGGTGTTGACGGGGAAGGACATGTCACATCGGTTGTCGTGGACGAAGATTTTACCATCTCGTCCTCCGGTAACGAGGAGTCCTGACGACAAAATAACAGAAAATTTAACGGCATGTTCAACATGTTGAAAAAGTATAGACCGTATGATAAGCTATTTGAGTACAAAGCTTTGTATTTCCAATTGAAAACGAGTTACACCATATAAAAAAAATAATAGAAATCTATTGAAGAGAACTGTCAAAAACATTAAAAAGAAGTGAGAATTTACACACCTGGTATGTCTGGGTGAGCACACACTGTGCGAAGAGATTGCTCGTGGCATTTAATCACACACCGCCGTTTCAGCGTTGCTGCATCCCAAAGAGCCACCGTCTTGTCGCCAGAGGCCGTGACGATGTGCAAGTGGCCAGAGTGGCTTGTCATCCACGCCAGGTCAAAAATTGCATTTTCATGGGCACGGAAACCTACAGAAAGAAATGCAAATGAGTCTCTGGATGTATCATAATTTGTACAAGGACTCACTACGATAGAAGAACTGAACAGTTTTATTGAATCAGATGCAAGGATTGTATCAAAGTTCAACAATGAAAGATTACCACCAGAAGAAGCCGTAAGTAGAAGGATTGTAGCTGAAACATGAAACTTTAAGACTTTGCAGATAGGTCACAATCCCTAATATAAATCTCCCTGCAAAGTTTTAAGGTTGAACTAAGTCCAGAAACCTTGAACTTCTGGCTGCTTCCGTTGGTAATCTTTCATTAGTTGAATTATATGACAGCACAAACTCTTTAACAGAATGCAAAAGTTGGGTCAACTTTTTCGCAGGTCTAGGTTAAACATCAACAGAAGTCATGTTTGAATACTTTGTGTCATATCAATACCTTTTCAATTTTTATTGTACTTACTAGCCATAATTGAGGTTTCTCCATGTTTGGAGGTATCTTGAAGATTTACAAAGCCATCCTCATCAGCCAGCGCTAAGATATCTGCTTGGTGGTAGTTGTATGGGCAGAAGCGAGCAACCATGCACTCTCCATCGCCAATTTCTTCATCTCCGACTTGCAATCCAACCCTCAGAAACGTATCATCAGAGAGGCTGATCAAGCGTGGGATTGCAAAGTCACAGTTGCTCGCAAGTCCTAAAACAAGAGCATCCACTACGTTTACATGACAGCTAGCATTTAATACGTATTCATTGAAGACGCCTCATAAGAATAACATTACCCGTCGTCAACGAATACGTATTAAACACCGTCATGTAAACGTAGTGATTGAAATAATTTAATTATTAAATATACAGATAAATATATACTGTACATATAAACTTAAAATAATACAGTATAAATATGCATATATATTATGTCTCCCTTGTTAAAAAACTTGTATTTACATATGTAATTGTTAGGAACCGGCATATTTATAATATATATGCATATGATATAATAATTACATACAGTATTCATTTCATTCATTAATTAATGCTTTATGCATTATACTGTTATGATATATTAAACAATATACATAATATATATTGTGGGGCTGGTTAAAACAGCTTATGAGTTATGATAATGCATACAGATACAGTATCATTTGATATATTATGTATTTAATCTTAATCTACATTTTGTACATATATATGCATATCATGCATGATCCCACAAAATAAATATTGTCGGCCTTAAATACAATATTACCTTTGCCTTTCGCTCTACACGTAAGATTCTGGATTAAATCCATGTTTTTAGACAAATCTTCTCGAATTTTCTTGGCTTCTGTTTGAATTCTGTTCAGGTACAAAGTGCTTATAGCTAAGCTGTGCTGAGACCTGAGACTGCTGAGACCACAGACAATTATTATTTATTGTCTGTGCTGAGTGCTGACGACACTGCTGACTGCTGAGACGCCGAGACGAAAGAGTTGTTTACGACGCCATCACAGTACAGGAAAGATAGTAGCCAAACTCCCATACCTGCGCTACGGGGGAGCCCTGAAGTCAATTTTTGACACTTTTTGAATATTGGGTTAAGAGCTTACTTTTTTTTTGTAAAAAATACTAGATTTTTTTTCTAATATTTTAGTGAAAGTTTCACTGTGCTAGCTTTAATAATTTCCGAGTTAGAGCAGATTATAGTTGATTCTCCTATACCATAACATTGCAGGATGCCCCATTTGGTCGTGCCCCTTTCCTATGATTTTAACATTGCGGCGGACAAACATGCCGTTGACGCGAGCAGTTTTCGACTTCGATTCTAACATACGACTTTCTCTACTATCTTCTCTATACTGTGGACGCCATGTTTTATTCCAGAATTTTCCCGCGATTTATTGCGCATTATTTATTTCGAACTTCTTCTGCAAATTTCTCAGTGAGCGCGGCATTTTCTTCCAATCGTTTAATTTAAACTGAACTTCAGAGACAATCACCACCGGTATTATATATATATATGCTTGGCCATGGGTGGTTTGGTGGTGATTGTCTCTGAAGTTCAGTTTAAATGTTTTCGTTCAAATAACTTTCGGTCAAATTGTTTTCGTGCTTTTTGAATTCGTATTAAAATAATTTCGTTCTAATTTACTTTCGTCCTTTTTAATTTCGGTCAAATTACTTTCGTACAAATTGTTTTCGTGATTTTTGTTCTCGTTATTATTTTGTTTCGTGTTAATTTAATTTCGTGGTAAATGATTTCGTTTATATTTGTTTTCGATGTAATTGTTATCGGGATAAAGTCAGTCGTTGAAAATGCTTTCGTGATTTTTGTTTTCGTTGTTTTGATGTGCACATAATCAGAGACACGATGATATAATATAATTATATATTGTGTTATATATATGGGTCATATATCTTATTTAAAACGGTCCATTGAGAGAAAAAGTAGAGGTGTCGAGTCCGTTCTAGCTGACTGAGGTTTTCCACGGTTCCCTCTGTCGAGTCTCTCATGCACCCGGGCCTCAGCTCACCTCAACGAATATAATATGCTTCAAAACTCGTAAATGACGCAGCGCGCGCGCGGCCGCATTCTGAAAATGCTGGGACGCATAACAGGCCGTGGCCGCCATCCGTTCCCTACCGCGGCTACCTTATCCCTACCCATTACTCTGCCGCGAGCTGTAATTATATACACTCTTAGGGGTGCAACCTTTTGTAAAAAAAAAAAAAAAAAAAAAAACACTTTCTGATAAAAAGTTTCATTATTCCTCGTCATGCATTCCATATAATTAATACGACAATGAACAATACTGTACATTTTCCTATAAAGGTGCTTTCACATATTCGAAAATCGCTACGGAGTTCCGTAGCAAAAATGCCGTAAGCCTTTCAAATATTCTTGTTCGTCTGTGGCAGCTGCGGCGGAAAATCATGTGAATGCCGCAGCAAAATCAAACTCATCTTGATTTTGCTACGGCGGAGTTCCGTAGAACGTTGCCGCAGAAAATCGCGAGGTGCTACGGAGCGCCGCAGCAAAATCAATACATTTGCTAAGAGAGTAGCTACAGAGCGTGTTTCCGTAGCGATTTTCGAATATGTGAAAGCACCTTAATACAATAAGGAAAAATTGCATTCATAAAAAGAATGTTAATGTTTCATCTTGCTAACAGCTATAGCTAGATCATGATATGATATATACTATATATAGATCAGGGAATTATAAGCTAGAGAACTAGGAGGGGAATTAAGTGACTTGCGCAGATAAGACCCATATAATTTATAAATATAAGCTCAGCCAATTAGAGTGCTAATTGCTGTGACATGTGGCACGTGGCTATTGGATAAAGCCTCCAACTAACGCTCTGATCGGATAAAAAGTGGAACAGTTTGTGCACCAAATTTGAAAAATAGGCGATCATGACTGCACCATAGTAGAGACACCATGCTGTAGATATAGTAGTGCCTCACTGCCTACCAATGCATTCTGTTGTAGAATGTATTGATAGTAAACTAACTGAAAATTAAAAAAAAAAAAAAAAAATACTGAAGGAAATTTCCTCTAGTGTCGGTGGTGCCGCCAGAAAGTGAGCATATATAATGAACTCTCCATAATTTTTTTAAAAATAGTTCCCAGACTCCACAAATACCAAATCCTGAAAAAAATCACAGCAGCATAACTTTGGTTGCACTATTAATTTATGTAGAAAGAATATTTAATGTTGATACTTTATTGCAAGCATCATGCAGCTGTGAAATATTGTATCTTCTCCTATACCGGCCATCACTAATAATAATAACAACGATAATTTTATAAAATACTAATTTTATTACAAAAAAGTTACTTTCACAGATATAAACAGACTTGATCCCTGAAATCACATTCCCCCCTTGGAGTATCTCTTCCAGAACTTGCGCACATCTTCGTGTCCCTCCTTGGTGACGAGCACGGTGCGCTTGGCGTCGCTGCACCAGATGAGCACCTCAAGCGTGCGAGCATGGTCACGCAGCACCACGTAGTCGGCCTGTGAGAGGAACTGGTTGTACAGCACCCCTTCCATGTCCGTGAACCTCTCACGCTCATTCTCCCACAGCTGGATCTGAAAACAACACTCGAGGACTTAGACCTACACCAAGGTGAAACTTTTTAGGGCAATGCTTTAGAACGAAATAAAATTTTATAAAAATTAAAAGGTGAACAACAAAATAAATAAAAAACATTTTATTTATTTTGTTGTTTATAACATATATGTTATATTTTTTTTCTTTAAATTTGTAGTAAACTTCAACTTTTTATATTTTGTAAAAATTTATTTTAATTAAAAAAAATATAGATTACAATTTAAACTACATACTGTCCCTTGTCCGGAATAATGAGCTATCTGCTCATCATGATTTTGTTGCAATAATGAGCTGGCTGCTATCTCATGTGAGCGTAATTGTGAGCTTTATTTTATACTGACATAAAGCTCATAATTGTGCTCACCTGAAAGAGCAGACAGCTCATTATTGCAAAAAAATCATGATGAGCAGATGGCTCATTATTCAGGAAGAGGGACGATACAAGAAGCACAAGCAAGTTTTTTTTGTCTCACTACAAACATTTCAATTTTAAAAAACTAGCAAGTATATTAGTAGATTATAAAAGTGCTAGCTATTTATTTATGACAGGTGACTTTCATTGACTCAGGTAAAATGTGCTACCTTTGACGCTAGTAACTTCAGTCATTTTTCCATGAAGCCGAAATTATAATGAGCTTTCATCAATAAGAAAAACTAAAATTTCAAAAACACTATTGCTTGCATCTCCGATTCTTTTATTATTATTATTTCAGAGGGTTTGTCTGTCTCTGTATAATGCTGCATTGATACTCCCTCATGATTAAATTTTGTTAAGACTCTATCTGTGAAATTTAAGAACTTTTCTTTACTTTAATTTGTTGTTGAATTAGAGATACTAGAATATAAGGCGAGGATGACATTACCTAACTCCCCTGACTAAATACTGTACTCTCATCCCTCCCCAAAATGCTGAGTCTGCCCATGGTTGCACACTATATCAAAATAAATTATAATCGCACCTGGTCCACGACAGTGGGGGGCAGGGTGGGAGGCTCCTTGAGCATCTCAGGGTGGGCATGCTGCCTCAGGAAGCCAATGATTTGCTGAGCGGTGATGCCGGAGCGAAGTGCCTGCCGCACAGAGTCCCTCGTCAGAACCCCTACCGAGAGGTTTGGCAGCCTGGGAACAGAGGACAGCAGACATCAGGCAGTGATGAGTGTTCATACACAGTACCACGTTCATAATCATATCCACGATTCTGGAATTGTGACATTTGAACACATGCATGGCACACATAAATAATACAAATATCAATCTACTGAATGAAGAATTATTTCAGATTATTCCTTCAGTTTTTATTTTTTTATAAATTAATACTTGCAGATCAGCAGGATTATAATATAAAAATCTTACTGGATGATAAAAAAATGATATGTACAGTACATGTTATTAATTACTACTAACTTAAAAGAGTTAAAAGTCACATTCTTAAAGAAGTATTACTGTATACTGTTTCATACTGTACAGTATTGCTAAATTTTAACCATTTCAAATTTAAATAACATTATAACAGGTATTACTTTGTATTATTATGAATCAAAAAACTTTTTTTTTTCTTTTTCTTCCTCAAATTAAACAATATTCAGTAGGTATAAGAAAAAAAATTAAATTAAAACATTATACTAAATAACAATGATTATCATTTTAAATAATTACATTTATAAGGCTTAAGTATACATAACTTAATTTATTCTCTGACAACCCACCTGAGCATGAGCTCTGTGAAAAGTCCCAGGAGGGCCACCTGGAGGTTGTTCTCGGTGTAGGCGTAGACTCGGTAATTGGTCTCTACCACTATGTAGCCTGGCTGCGTGGAGTCTGAGTGGCCCTTGCTGCGGCCGGACGCAATGTCCAGCGCTAGCCTTGTTGGGTAGAACCGGCCTGCCTTGCGCTAATCAGAAAACAAGTTAATCTGACGTCAAATGTAATCAACTAGGAGCATTACCTTCCGCTGGTAGACCAGACCAAACTCTCGTAAGTGCTGTAGAAACACAAGAAGGCCTTCACTCATTCCCTCAGTGCTATAGTCCTGCAAATTAAAACATAAAATAAGTCAATAATATAAAATTTGAAGAATTAGAGTTATAAACAAATATATTTTGTTTTAGTTGTGAAAACATGGTACTGGTATTCATGCTATGGGACACAGTTTTTTAGAATTATTAGTAAAATTGCTTAATATTTTACAAAAATAACTAAATAAAACAAACAAACAAACAAACAAACAAACAAACAAACAAACAAACAAACAAACAAACAAACAAACAAATAAGTAAATAAACCAAATCATGCTGCACTAACTTAAGGGAAAGGATGTCTCACCTTGCCCAGGGTGGAGAAGCTCAGTTGGAAGAGGAAGGCCAAGCAAGACACGAGGTCCATGCCGCGAGCCTCCACGGTGTCCAGGTACTGCAGCAGAAAGTACCACACCTGCAGTACACATTAGCGTACATCAAGCACTTTCACAATTCGTCGCCTCAGAATGCAAATCACGTAACTACAAAAAAATTGGATGCAATTTTAAACCTTATTTTACTAGAACATAAGGGTCAAAGTCCCATCAATTTTTATTGTAGTTACGTGATTTGCATTCTGAGGCGACGAATTATATTAGTAATATTAGTATTGTGGTGCAAGATTTTGTTTTAAGGGTTTAATATCAGTGTTATGAAAAAATAGGCTTATTAGATGGTACAGCTCTCTGAAATTGTCAGCAAACCTTCTTCACTCCATAAAATGATTTGTCATGAAAAAAAAAAAAATAGACCAAAATCATTGAAAATTTTAAGATATTCAGCATTGAAAAATAGCATTGTTTTAAATGGGGACTGCTGTTATTTCAGTCAAATCAGTGTCTTTTTCACACGGAAAAATTAATTTCTCAAAATCTACACCAAATTTGTAGTTTTTTTACATTAGCAAACTAATAGTTATTTTGTCCATTATTTTATGAACTAAAAATATTTTCAGTTATCCACCACTTTTTTTTTTTTTTTTTTGAGTGGTGACATTAATCCTTAAGTATGGAGATGTTAAATGCAAGAAATAGCAAAATTGCTGGGTTTCAGAGTTTTCTCTTTAAATGCCTAAAAACCTTGACTGCAAGAAAGAGACATATTTTTTGGGCATATAAGATAGTAAATAAGTAAATAATTTAATTTTCTGACTTCTATAATCAGAATTATTAACCTTGTCTAATTTTATGTGTCTAACCCCCTTAATTCAAAGTTCTTGCATTTTTATAATATTTGTATGTTTGGAAATTGATAAATAAAAAATTTTACTTCAAATTTATTAATGTACATATACAGAAACTAGCATTGTGTGACATTGTGTGTCTAAGTAAATCAGTGCTGTTTGTATTTCTTTACAAGTAAAGACACAAGGAGAGTTACCTGAGCTGCAGAGTCAAGCAGAAGGAACTGGAAACCCTCTCTCGTGATGCACGGACTGCCCCCGTCTTCATCATCCCTGCAATAACAATCAATTTGTAAGACATTTTTGGCTATGTATTGTTACTATTGTTAAGTTAGATGTGATGGTTTTGTTTAAGTAAAAAGGATGTGATTTTTTTTTTAAATGTTAAAAAACAAAATTTGTTACAAGGCTGTTAATGTTTTTCAATACAATACCCTAAAAGCGGAATTAGGGATTCGGATATTTTCAAAGGAAAATAGAAAATGGTTATTAAAGAAATAATAACTACTGTTTATGTTTTTAAATATTTAAATACAGTATAATAATTGCTATATTTTAAGCTACAGTAGCGTTTTGTTGCTCTGTCATATTTATGTCCCAGTTTAGGTCATATGTTTACCGTTTCATAAGCCCAGCATGCAGAAGGATGCGAACAGCATCTGCTGAGATGCCTCCCTCTTGTTGCTGCTGCTGCGAGCCCACCATGTAGTGCAGAACACACTCCCAGCGCTCCGCAGCGTACTTATCCAAGTACGGGATGTCTCGTGATTTGGCGTCACTATCCATCTGAGCAGACAAGCTCCACGGTTTGCCCCTGTAAACAATGGCATATTAATTATGTCTGCATCAATTACATTACAATAATAACGTGAGCTTTTAAAGTGACAGTGAAAAAAGAATTGAAAATGAAATGGACAGTAAATTATTAGTATATTTGGAAAATATTTGTTTATCAGGAAGGAATTTTGGTAAATATTTTAAAAGATAATATCTGTACCCGCCAAGAAGGGCTATTTTCATATTTTTCTTGAATGTTGGGTTAAGAATCCATCCCGTGAGACCTCCTGGTAATGATGCTTCTTGCCACACTCGCAGCTCACTGAGAACATCCACAACGGCCGAGTGGTCCCTGTAATGGAAAATTTCTGTAAATAAAGATCAAAGAATTTAACTATTCATACTGTATGCATTTCATATAGTATATGATACTATATGCATACTGTTCCTCTTCTCATACAAACAGAATGTTAATATTACAAAAAAGAGCTGTAAGGTTAATATGTAAAAGTCACTATAGAGAGCATTGTAAGCCATTGTTTATTAGTAAAAATACTTTAACTGTGCCCTGTTTATATATATTAGAAGCTTGTTGTTTTGTTGTTAAATATCCTCATATGTTTCAGAGAAATTCTGAATTACACAATCATAATGTTAGATCTAAAAACAAAATTTTTATGCCAAGTCATGATCTAACATTCTTAACTAAAAGCCCTCAGTATGCATGTTCTCAAATCTATAATCATATGGAACCTCTTATTACCAAGTATAATTTGTCACCCTCAAAATGTGAGAGGGATTCTCAGCAAGTCATTGGTAAAGTATCCTATGTACAGTGTAAAAGAATTTTTTGATTTACCAATTGAAAAATTAATCAAATTGGTTGAGGTAGACGAGAATAATGTATTATGATTCTTTTTAAGTGTTTTTGTGTTTGTTTATATTATGTTATTATGACTATTGGACATAATCTACATTATGCTGTATTTTTTTTTAAAAAAAAAAAAAGATGCTGTGTAATCAAAAGATTGAATAAATCTATTCTATTCTATAAAGGTGCTTTCACATGCATATTCGAAAATCTCTACGGAAACACTCCGTAGCTACTCCGTAGCAATTGTGTTGATTTTGCTGCAGCGCACCGTAGCTGCACCGTAGCACCTCGCGATCAATCTACGGAACTCCGTAGCAAAATCAAGATGAGTTTGATTTTGCTACGGCATTCACATGATTTTCCGCCGCAGCTGCCGCAGATGAACGAGAATATGTGAAAGGCCGTAGGCATAGCTACGGAACTCCGTAGCGATTTTCGAATATGTGAAAGCACCTTAATACATACAGCTGTACCTTATATGCATACTGTATGCATAAGTTGATACAGGCGATATGCGAGCCTTCATGCGTCTTACCTTACAACTGATGATAAAAGAAAAGCACAATAACAGCGCAGTCACCACATTCACACGACGATGTTTAAAACGGCGGTTTAAAACATGATGATGATGGATGACGTTATTGTTGAGGCATTGTCAATGAATCCATATTCAACACTGGCATGTGAACGTAGTGACTGAGACTTCAGTAAGTATATATGCATAATGTGAAGTAAATTCTTACTTGGAATAAGCTTGTGATACCCATGATGACACCACCGCTTGAGGGACGGCTTGCTCCACGAACAAGATCCTTAGGACATAATGCTTGGCAATTTCTGGCAGCTCCCTGGGAAAAAAATCTCAATTATTTCAACCTGCGAGTGCATCATATCAATAAGACACGTAAAAGGAAGCTATAACCAACCTGTAAACAGCAAGACATGTTGCAGGATGGTTGTAGAGGCGATCTAAGACATCTGCTGGGAGAGTTTTTAGATAGTCGTGTAAGTTTTTACAGCTTAAATTCTTTGTTTTGAGAATCTTTTTAGATGCTGCTTCCATCGTGCAATATAGTAGTAGTAAAACAAGGATAAATATCAAAAGATCTTCAATTTTCTGAACATTTTAACAAGCCGGCATTTGCTTTTTGCTTACAACAACAAAAAGTTTCTGGACTCACTCAGCTGATCGGCTCGGTTTCCATCTTTTATCTTTCCCGGCATCCCCCGTAGTCCCCGCGCCCGCGCACCCAAGATCGTATATAGAAGGTACAAGCATGCAAAGTCACGTGACCATTTTCGTGACGTCATGATAGAGCTATCCAATGTTATTCTTATGGCACTATCATGACGTCATCAAGTAGGCGGGGCTAAAACACTCGAACACCAGACCTTCTATTCACGATCTTGCCGCGCAGGCGCGCACCCAACACCAGTCACCGGCCAACCACCTGCCCCAAGATAATGGGTGTAGTCCAAGGTCCCTCTACATAAGGTTGGACGCTCCGACAAGCCGGCGCAGGTTTTTAAAGTTCGCGCGAAACGTTCAGAAATGCGCTCCAATCAGAGAGATGTGACGTCACAGGCTCGAATGTCACGCCATCTCTCGCGTGCAGAACGTTGTAGAATATAGGAATGTCGATTGATATGGACCTCTGACGGAATTTTAGTGAAGTTTAAGGTAAAATCTTAGCGCGTTAAATATAAAATTATATAAAATATATTTAACAATGGTTCGTTGTGCCATTTACAGTTGTAAAAATTACGAATCGTCTGTTAAAAATGAAATCAAATTTTATCGTTTTCCTGCCGACTCCCATCTTCGAAGTTTGTGGCATAAGCTATGTAAAAGAAGCGACACCTCCAACATTCAAAACTCTAGAATTTGTTCAGAACACTTTGAACCACACCTATTGCATACTAATCAATAATGCAGAATAATGTCAAAAGAATCAACATGCAGATGCAGACTCCCCAATGAAACGTTGCCAACATTAAAACTTCCTGGCAAAGTGGATAAAGTCCCTACTGAAAAACAAATTTTGAGAGATCAGAAGGGCCAGAAGAGAGAAAACAGAAAAATTGTTAATGAGCTACTGATGAACGTGGAGATAAAAGGCCTGTTCGTAAACCCTGCTCGGTGTACACTTTCTACACCCAATCGACCTTATATCACATGTACATAAGGTCGATTGGGTGCAGAAAGTGTACACCGAGCAGGGTTTACGAACAGGCCTAAATAAGCGGTAAATATATAAATAATATATTTACATATACATAATTATAATATGGCAATGATAGTGATAGTTTAATTAAAATAATATATTTTATACATTTATTGTACATTTTATTACAATCAAATTTATCAGAAAGTTTTTTTTTATTGAGTAAAAATTATATTTAATTATAATACTTTAATATATATTATAATATACTGCATATTATTTAAAAGTTAATTTATTTTCCTATACTGTATATATACAAAGATTACTCTACATATATTATAATGTAGAGTCGTAACATTATATTTATTATATTGGTAAATATGTTATGACTGAGCCATGCATGCATGCACTTTTTTCATATTTCTGATTTATACCTCCAGTAGTTTAAGTTGCATGAGTGTATTTAAGATTATATATTATACTATTAATTATATTTATAGTAATTATAGTTAAGTTAATAATGGGTCTGTTCCTACAATCAATTTTTATTGTGTGATAGACCTTTTGTTCAATAAACAAAATATGTAATAAAATTGGTTCATCAATAAATTATTGAAATGATTCCTTCGATATATCTTATTATTTTGAAATTTTTTGGTAAAAAAAAAAGTCATCATTAAAATATTTTGAAGCAAAATTATAATATACGGTTCCCTAAGCACTTCCTTCTTTAATAATAATTAAGACATACTCGTCATATACTAATTATAGTCATACATTATTTAAATTTATATTAGGTTTAAATTTATATATATATATTATATCATATATAATATTGATTAACAATTCTCCTGCAACAATAGAGACTTACTGCTTTTACTGTAATTATACAATTAAATGAGGCAGAGCTGTCAAAGTAACTTAATTAGCTTTTACCGGAAAGTGGCAAAATGAACTCAGAAAATAATCCAGCAAAGCTGTAGTTCAGTGCATAGTATAAACAACAACATGCAGGGTTACTGAATCTTCTTGTTAGATCCTATTGTCCGTCACCACACGGTAAAAGCTATAAAAGATAGTTATAATTATAATTTGGCAACTTTATGTCACTTAATTACTGTAAGTTATTTCAAGCAATTAAGCGTGGTAACTGCTGTTAGTCTATATAGGAGAGATACAATATAAATATTATTTCTTACGAAATGTCAAATAAATTTTAACTTGCTGGAGATATTGAATACACGTTTCTGAAGTTTTTGTCACTTTAATTTTATTTTAAATAATCTACAGGTTTGCCACGGAAACTGCTGTCCATGCAGCGTCATCAGAAAGTCTCCCATGTTCTGCAACAAAAGCAACTGAGTAAAATAAATTAAGGGTAAGGTAACGCCACCAATGTTAAAAAAAATCCCTCTCACAAAAATTCTGAAAAAAATTTAAAATGTTCTCCTCTACACCCCCTATCAGTAGCTAAAATATCAGGTATACAAATACGATCTAGTTTTTGAGTTATGAATTTTTAAAGTTGACCAATTTAACATGGGAGTTTCATTTCTCCATGTTAAAGTAGTCAACTTTAAAAATTTATAACTCAAAAACTAGATCGTATTTGTATACCTGATATTTTAGGTACTGATAGGGGGTATAGAGGAGAACATTTTAAATTTTTTTCAGAATTTTTGTGAGGGATTTTTTTTTAACATTGGTGGCGTTACCTTACCCTTAATGTAAATTTAGATACAAAGCACATCTTTTTCTAACTAAAAAATGTAATGTATTTTAGTAACGTGTGAGCTGAGCAAAACATTACACACTGAACTGAATTAGCCAATTTTATATGTTTAATTATAGAGGACATTATTGTCAATAACAAATTGACATAAAACCACAGGGGCGGTTCCAGCCCGTGGCTCTGGCGGGGGGGGGGGGGGGGGTCTGTTTTCTGTTTAAAAGAGATTTCTACACTTAGTCAATCATACATCAGAGGGTGTGTGTTTGAATTAACAAAGATATAAGCTATTGCAGTTATTAATTACATAGATATCTAGCATGTTCACTTTCATCAGAGTTTTTCTCGATTTTTTTTTTTTTAGAAAAATGGACTGGTCATTTTTTTAAATTTGGTTTTTAGCTTAAAAACTCAGGTCACAGAACATCACTTTTTTTTCATACTACATAACGGTGTATTTTTTAAGATATTTGAAGGTAAGAACCCATGTTAGTTGAAACATTCACTCTGAATTTGTATTTTTTGTCCGGCAAACGGATTATACTTCATAATTATTAATTATAACTTGTAGATATCAAGTGTTTATAATGAACTACATTTATCATGTGTTAATGCATGTTGTATCATTCATGAAATAAGATAAATACGTACCTAATATACTAAAAAAGTAATAGTAATTATTTTACAGGAGGCATATTTATAAAAATTTGGGGAAATGAGTGGGGGGGATGGGAGGGGTCATTTTTATTTTTTAATATTGCAGCAGACTCACCTGTCATCGTCAAAGGTTTTGGTATGCAGCCGCATGCATGCTCTTGTCTTGTTACTCATGTGTCCTGCATTCCTTCACATCAGAAATTACTCCCCTCAAAATGTGTTTTGAGGAAGCGTCTGCAAATATATCATCACACGTCTAAGATCCCGAGTTAAGAAAAAATAATTTATTATCAAACAAGACCTGTAGTGCAGGATAGAAAGTGAGGGGAATTGTGTATATTTACTTCAGGTTTGTGTGAAACATTCTCTATTTTAATTTTCAGTGTAGCTAATTATAACATTATAACACAAAATTGAGAGAGCGTCGTCGCCAATATAATGTACAAAACAACAAGACTTCTATTGCCTTTTATTAGAATATTTCACAACAATATTCTGCATGACAAGCTCTCTGATATCTTGTTCTAGACATTGTGACGGACAATAAAAAACAGTACGTGTTGTGATGTCAAAATATGCATACCGTAATGTTTTAAGTAAGTCCGGGAATAAGCAAAACCTAAAGCTCCTGTTAGTGCATTTAGTACTGCATATTTACAGTACTGTACACATCTATGTAATTACGGCATATTATGTCTTAAATTGTAAAAAAAATAACAATGCATGGGTGTGATTCACGAAAGAAATAATATCTACGTTTCTCACATTCTATTGCTACAGTACTGTAGTTGTTTGTAATCAAATGAACTACGCATGTATGCATACTCTATTGTTAATTACGCATAGTGTAAAGCCGGCCCAGTGAGTGTGACGAAAGTCACAACAGACATAACTATAACCTCAGTCAGGACGGACATCATGGACCAAAGTGAGATGTGCAACCACACACAATTGACACAATTAAGTATATAAATCGGGCATATGATTATTACAGTTTAGAGCACACACAGTAGAGTCGTGTATGCAGACAGTACATGATGCATACATTATTCTATACATAATATATTATGTATTATGTCAAAGAATATTATAAACATAATTGTATGCAGTATGTATATTCTATTCAACAGAGTACATGCATACAATACATAGTGCAGAATTACAAATATACTATTAATACATTATATTATATGCATACCTTATATCATACTCACTTGCATTTCAAATTTTAATGTAACTTTTACTTTTTATTTCTTCCTTCTTTTCCAAAGGTGCATTACAAACCTACTGTAACACGGGACCGTGTCGGAATCAGCTTTAAGTTTTTTTAACTGCCTAAAAATTCAACTAAGTAGGGTGAGACTGCTAAAGAGGTAGGCAATTTTAATACCGTAGAATGCGAAAATCATTAAATCACAATAAATATTAATATTTAACGAGTCAGATTAAAAAAAAAACGCTGGGATCAAAATGCTCCCGAATGCACCATATAAGCGCCATATAACATTCTTAACAGCTGTCACAGCTCGAGCCTGTGACGTTTCATTCTCTGATTGGCTGTCAGATTAGAAGCGCAGTCTAAAATTCTCTGGGAGCGTCCAACCTTATGTAGAGGGACCTTGGGTGTAGTCCGTATTATGTTCTGAACGTTCGGAACCTTCGATTTGGCGTCCCGTAATTATGTTCTGAATGTTCAGAACCATTTCCGAGGTTACCCGAAGTGAGTCAGCTGACTTCAAAAAAGAGGTTCCGAGTGTTGCGAACTTTTCCTCCGAACCATCGGAACTAGAGTCAGCTGATCACAATTTTTTGGGGGAAATTTGAAAAGTACGTAACAAACCTGTGCAACCTACGTGATAAACTGTTTGATTTGAGGTAAATCTTTGCTTAATTGGTGAACAATAACTGTTACGTGAGTTTTATGTTAAAATTTCTGAAGCCAGTGAACAGTTCTCTCTTTTTCGTATTTTTTTTTAAACTGATGCGTATTACCGCGAAAAAGATGTTCTTAAAGTGGTCCGTTATCTGATGTTCTGAAGTCAATGTTTTTGTTCAGAGTCGGTCCGTAATCACTCATATGTTCTGAACGTTCGGAACATAATACGGACTACACCCAATGTAAAAGAGGTATGGTCTTCGAGTGTTTTAGCCCCGCTCATGTAATGACGTCATGAGAGAGTGCTATAAGAATAACATTGGATGTCTTTTTTATGACGTCACAAGAATGGTCACGTGACTTTGCATACGCGTACCCTCTTACCCATTATCTTGGACCCGCCAACTCCGCCCAGAGAGCGGAGAGAAGACTCCGCCAGTCATGCGACCACGCCCACTCCCATTGTGCCGGCATTGATTTTTTAACTCTGGGTTGCTTGTCCAAGGAGAATACATAGGGAGTGGGAAGAGAGGGGGCGTGGCAGAAGCCAGCTTGTGTTCGATCAGCTGTTTTTGTACGGTGATGCAAGATGTACACGGAGAGACAGTGTTGTCGGATCGATGCCTGGTCTCGAAATTAACCCGCGTTAGGATACGGCTTTCAGACAATTTGCTATTTTATGCCTTTATTTTGATCTTTATGATCTCTAAGTTCTACAAGCCTATTACTTGATTTATTTCTGATTTTTCAGTACTATTATTCTTTCATTTGTTACTAAATAAATTATATAAATTGATAAAATAAATTCCTCCCACACAACACGTCTTTTGAAGATTGGCGCGATTGCGAAGATGACCGGAAACGGGAAACGAAACTTCCGATTCCGCAATATTCCCGCTAATGTTACGTATAGTCCAATTTACATTATATTCCATCCGGAAGTAGCTGGAAGTGTAAGGTTTCTGGTCTTTAAATAATTCTATTCATATTTCAGAGTGATACAATTTCACACATAGGTCGGTATTTCTACTTCAAACCACTTTGTAAAGTTTCAAAACTGAATTACAAACAGAAAAACACAAATTTGATACTTCCGGCTACTTCCGGATGTAATGTCAAATTAACTGTAGTGTAATCCCGTGAATGAGAATTGATAGTTAATACGAGATGCATATTAAAATGAATTATATTATTACGTAATCTACCTGGAGACCCAGGTTTGATGCCGATGTGTTGCAAGGATATTTTTTTTTAGTTTATAAATTATTTCATAAATATTTTCTATCGGTATAATGCTATTCAAGATTCAAGTATTCAAACGAAAATTTATAAGTGTAAAAACAATTTTTAATTTATTTTTATTATTTTCTTTATCATGCGTGGATTAGTTATTAATTAAAAATAATTTTTATAATGAAATAATGGTTGAATGATATCACCGAGTGAAACGATGCATTAAAAAATAATTAAAAAGTTCTCCGTCCCGACTGGGATTCGAACCCACGTCGCTGAGCGATATCAGATTTGAAGTCGAGCGCTTTTCCAAACGAGCTATGCCCAAGGTTACAATGGGGAGAAGAGATTTCAGTATATGACTTGTAAGTTTTGTTTAAATCAAAATGGCGGTCTCCATATTTCACATGTCACTGCAATATGTTTTGAATTATTATAACAACAAACACAAACTGATTACAAAATGATTATAAAAAATATAAAAAAAATTGTGCGGTTACTCATAACTTCTGAATGTTTGTATTTATTCCATAAAATAATAAAGTTCGTGTAAGACCAATCTTGATGCAAGTAAATTTCGAGACCAGGGACACCATGGTGGCCACCAGATGGCAGCACTTGCAAAGAAAAGATTCGAGCTTCATAAAAATTTCTTTGGAGTGGTTGTTTCTGCAAATTGTTTGAACTTTGTTGAACACAGGTTTGAATCGCTGATTAGCATTGATGGACAGGTAAGATGGTCCTCCCTATATATCCTCCTTGTGCTTGTCTCTGTCTCTAGCCGCTGTGGTTGCTTTTACATGCTTGAGATCGATCTTTTCTGTGTGCTGCTGTAAAAGATAAACTGAACAAAATGAAGAAACATGTTATTAAGGTGAAAGTATATTCTAATGTGGTAAATAATTAAATTGCTAAATGAAACGTCCTTTCCTTATTTGGATTTTTTTTTTGCTTTTCGGTCCAAGGATTTTGTATTTTGTACATACAAAATCCTTGTTTCGGTCTCGATCGGTAACCCAAGATGTTTGGGAGAACGCCGCCGCCCTCTGTGCCCTTCTTATTAGGGATTACAATTTTTAATATTTCAACATGCCAACTACTATTTAATTAAAGTAGAGTGAGTGAAAAATTGACCGATGGTAAAGCTCATTCTCTTGCATGTAAAAAGTTACTTTGGAGCACCATAAATAAGGATCTGAAATCAGTTGAGACCGTCCTTCGTAAAAATTCTGAGCATTTGGGTCTAAAAGTCGATGACTTCGTCCATCTACTCCATGCTAACGCTCGAAAAACGTGGCTTCTTTTTTATTCGAACTTTAATTTCTTTCGCAATCTCCCGTAAAATGTGTTTAAAAAATATTCTAAGATAGAACATATTATGGTGAATCAGAAAGTGTCATAACCTTTATTAGCCCTTCATAAAAATTTTGAGAAAATTCCGATACAATACCAAAATCCGTGGCAAATTTTCATTTCAAATGATGCGGTCTACCGGTTAACAGCTGACTGGATCAACGGGATCAACAACACTATATAACTTCAGCAGATGCTCGTATTGCGCAACTTGCATAAATTTCTACTGCGCAGCTTTTGAGGAGCCGACGTAACTTTTTCGTATGCACATATACCTCTCTTGATCCTGTACTGTATGTATACTGAAAATTTCGGCTCCCAAAGTCCCAACACAGACAATTCCAATGGAAACTGATTCCCATATGTGCTCGAAATGCTCGAATCCATATGTAATACGTACACGTAGAACTATAAATCTCCGTATATAATGGCTCGAATATATCCTAAATGTTTTTATATAACGTGTATGCATACGCGCGTCGTCTTTCTATATGCACATATATATCAGGGCTACTCTCCTATAATAGAGAATAACAATAGGAGAATAACCCTGATATATATATATATATATATATATATATATATATATAGATATATGTATGTATGTATGTATGTATGTATGTATGTATGTATGTATGTATGTATGTATGTATGTATGTATATAGGATACAGTATATTAGACTTTTCGTTAAGAGTTATTATTTAATTGTTATAAATTAAAGTGGCGCCCAAGGTATGTATAGCATAATATATCACACAGCCGGGACCGTATACATCCATGGTTGGACTCTCAATTTACTTGACAGCAAAAGTCAGAATTCAAGACGTTCAACCAACGTTCAAAACAATGTGTCGAGTACTTTATAATATATTGTTCGTCCATTGTGATACTGATCGACAGTTGACAGTCTTTTATTTTTCTCATCTTAGGTTGGAATCATCGGTGGATCTGGATTAGACGATCCAGATATACTTGAGAACAGGCAGGAGAAAACAGTTACCACACCTTACGGAAATCCATCAGACGTACTAATTGAAGGCAAGATTGGTGGCATAGAATGCGTTCTCCTTGCCAGGTATGTATATTACTAATGCAGTTCCTATTGATTTTAGTGTAACTGACTCTTTTCTATTTATATTTTAGACACGGTCGTCGTCACGATATTATGCCAAGTAACGTAAATTACCGTGCTAACATTTGGGCTCTACGTGAAGAAGGTTGTACACACATTCTTGCTGCTACTGCTGTTGGATCTCTCCAAGAAAAAATACAACCTGGAGAACTGGTTGTCCTTGATAACTTTATTGACAGGTACATTATTTTTGTAATCACCTGTGTGTTTTAATAATTACGCCTATTTGATATTTGATTTCAGGACCAGCAAGCGAGCACAAACATTCTACGATGGAGCTCCTGATTCTCCACCAGGTGTTTGCCACCTGTCCATGTTCCCTGCATTCTGCGAAGAAACTCGTCAGCTGCTGCTCGATACCCTGGGTCAGCTGGGCTTCAAGCACCACGTCCGTGGAACTTGTGTTGCCGTGGAGGGTCCGAGATTCTCATCTCGAGCTGAAAGCTACATGTTCCGTAGCTGGGGAGCTGACGTTATCAACATGACTACTGTTCCAGAGGTCAGTTCACGCTCTTTGATCTCTATATGTTTTTTTATATGTTTTGCTTCAAAAATTAAGAAAAAAAAAAAATAACAACAGTAACTTGAGGAAGTGGGGGAAGTTCATAAAAAAGTCATGATCATTTTTCTACCTTAGTTCTCTTAATTTATTTTGCACTACAATAATAAACAAATATTTTTTTATTATTAATATTTTATTCAAATTAAATACCATTTGGTACGTTGTCACTAAAAAATGTACAGTACTTATTTCTTTAGTTACAGTTTTTAGTTTTCTGAGGCTGTTAAATAATAAAGTGATTGACATTAAATTTGAATCTACCTCCAGTAACAATTCTATAACATGAATGTTTTTATCTACAAGTATTCCAGCTATTACACTTTGCTACATCTAGTGAAAATTTTATAAATATTGATTTTTGTCACTAGGTGGTGTTGGCGAAGGAGGCAGGTCTTTGTTATGCTGCCGTTGCTATGGCAACTGACTACGACTGCTGGCGTGAGGGAGGAGAGGCAGTCAAAGTGGCTGACGTGTTGGCCACTTTCAAGAAAAACGTTGAGAAGGTAATATTGTCATTGTCTAAAATTGTAACAGTTTCAATTAATAATGTATATATTTCTACTGAACAGATGATCGAGTTGTTCAAAACTGCCGTTCCAATCATCGGAGCAAGGAACTGGGACGACACCATTGATAAACTGAGGGTAATTATTGACATGCAGTTGATGTATTTATTTTAATGAAAGAAAATATAGACAACACTTAAAAACACAAATTATTATGATATCTTTCAATAATTTGTGTTTACCTACTGATAATTTGTATTTTTACTGGTTGTCTATACTTTTCTTTAATTTAATTAGAATAAACGATTCTTCATAATAAATACAGATGAGTGTAAAAGAAAATTACAGTATGAAACTAAAAATTGTTTTTGTTACAGGAAACTGTGCAGAACAGTGTGATGCTGTAAACAGTAAAATATTCACAAATACTACACATACAAGAGATTTCTTTTCCTGCATGCCATAAGTGGTCTTGGTGACTTTAAACCTACTGTACCTCAAAATATGTATAACGTTAGAGTTAATGTTTTATTCTTGCCTGAAATGGGTGTTTTTTTGGAAATCATATATTAATTGTTTGTTCTAGCCAACTATTGCGCTAGATAGCACTGATATATAGATAGCCAAATGTGTGTGCTGTGATGCACGGTGTTAAATTCCATTATTATTATCTGACGTTATTGTTTAAATATTAACTGCAGATAGCACAAAAGTTATTTGTAAAGAGTTTTCCACAAATGCCAAGGTGTATGGTGGACTGATCTGCACATTTTTAACTTCCATTTTTATTACCTGACGTTATTTATGTACATGTTTGTATTGTGATTTTAAAAGGCTTACAATAAAGGTCAACCAGGAGAATTTAATTAACGTCTATCTTTTCTAAAATCAAATTCTTATATTTTTTTACTGAAATGTTGTAATATCAACATTGTAAAAAATATTAAATGTGGTACTAGTATTTGCATTATTGAACATCAATTAAAAATAAGTCAAAAGGTTCTAGATACCTTGCCAAAATAATAACGAAGTCTTGCAATTACTATATAGTAATAATATAATATATATAATGTAATATAATATATTATAATATAATATATATAACCTTTAAATAAAATATTTGCTACTCATGGACGTTGATGTACTCCATGGAGGAAATAATTTATCCATGATGTACTCTAGCATGGAGGAAATAGTCTATAATTTATCCATGTACTCTAGTTATAGTAAATAAGCATGTGTATTCATTCCAAATGCTGTGTACAGTATTATCACTAGCTCCAAGTCTTATTGAGTTAAGGGTAAGATAACACGAACAATTGATTGTTTGTAGTCCCATTTGACATTTGATTAACATGTAAACCTTAGCAACCTCATAATAATTCTGAATTTTTTTTAGAGACAGTTCTTAGCACCAAAAAATGTGGAAAAAATTTCAAAACAATCGGACGATCCAATTTTTTTAAATGAATTTTTTAAATCTTCAGTATAGGGCTTTCCCATGGAGACCTAAACTAAAAAATTAATTTAAAAAAATTGGATCTTCTGATTGTTTTGAAAGTTTTTCCATATTTTTTTGGTGCCAAGAACTGTCTCTCAAAAAAAATTCAGAATCATTATGAGGTTGCTAAGATTTACATGTTAATCAAATGGGACTACAACAATCGATTGTTCGTGTTATCTTACCCTTAACAAATCTTTTTTTTTTATCTGTGAGCAATAATTAATATCATTAATCTCGAAGAGAACACAAGTTTTATCAGTGCATTGACGTTTGACGAAAGTGCATGTCTAAAGATACCAAGGAGGAAATATTCAATGTCGTCTGTAATGCTGATGCCCCACTTTTGTAATAGCATAAAAGAAGGAAAAACAAAGCATTATAGTTTTGCAAGCACTTTATTCATTTAAAATATTATTTTACAGTTCGGTTTAATAGTACCAATAAAATGTAAGTTCAAAACTTGTTTATTTACACTAACATGTCTAGTAAAATCTAGTCTATAATTTACAACACAATCACATCAGAGTTGAATGAATTGTTAGCAGAAATGGTAGCACTTTCATTGTCACTTTCTTGAGGCAACTCTGTCACAATTTCCGACAAGTCCTGCTTACGTCTGCGATCAGGCACACTGTCTGAAAGTGCTGAGAGGGACACTTCTTCGGCCTTGATGCCGGCACCATCTGACTCTGTGAGAGGGTCATCTGGCTCGACCTTGACCTCAGAAAAAACCTCCAGTTGTGCCTCCTGCTTCACATCTGGAGTAAGCCGAGACTCCTTTACGTTGGCAGTTGTCTCAACCTCCATCGCTTCCTGAAATATAAACATGGTGATTAGACTATAAAGTGTGCTACTTGCAAACATATTCTCACTTTTCTTGAGGCAACGTTTTTATATTCCTAAACAAAAAACCTACATATTTGCTTCCTCCATCACTCTAAATATGTATTACACAATGTTGAGGATAGAACTTTAGCTTCTTTAACTATTGGAAACACATACACAGAGACGCTAATTGAGCAGTGGTGGAGGAGAAGGAATATATTTAGCTGTGGAATAATAAAAAAAAAAAAATGTAGCCCAAATAAAAATGTTCCTTTTAAATTCTTATTAAAAAAAATGGAATATGAAGAAACCCCCTCAGCTCTCATAATCTGCGCACATTGGGGCACCTCGGCTGAAAGTCATGTCCCACACCTCCCCCTTCTCCCTCTGTCCTTCCTGGTCAGAACAGTGAGAACCAGGAACAAGTGCAGACCACAACCTTCACACCGACCCCCCTACTGCGATATTGGTTCACATCATTGGGGGCTAGGCACCAGTTTCTCAACTTTAACAAGGTTTGAGAAAAAAAGTAAACAATGATTTTGTGTAAATTGTCAAATCACATGAATTTGCTATAAAATAAATCTACGAGTAGAAGTATGCGATAATACTTCCAAAGTTACAAGAAAATAAAGCCAAAGAGTTTGTCTTACCTGTGGAGGGGGGTCTTGGGGGAAGGCTTTGTGACACAGGCAGCTTGCATCAGTGAAGACGGCCAGGACAGGCTCCTGGCAGGGAGGCAACTCTGCTCGGCTCACCCCACATGCTCGGAACAGCAGCTGCTGCGTGTCATTGAGGATGTGACGCTGGCACAGTTTGGTCAGCGGCAGGGCCTTGTCGTCACACTTCACGCCTCCCTCAGTGAAGGAACAGCGAGATGCGTGGCCCTGGCGGTTGGAAGGAGTCACCAGTAGCGCCTGCAATAACAAACAGCATTTAATATCCTTGTAATTGTAAGACTTTACAAGTCAGTGATCCTCAGTGTAGATAGTACTGAATAATAGTTTGGAATAAATTTAATGACACAATATCTTATATTTTTTATTCATTTTATATATTATCTCCTTTCAAAGAACTGTAATCACATAATTAAACGAGGAGATAAAATAGTTAATATACAAAGAAAATATTTTCCTAATAACCATTTAGCAAGTAGAGTTTTATATTTAAAATCAATAGCATTCAGTCCTGTCCACACATTTTGATTCTTTGATACATTACAGGTTACACCACTACACATCATTTACTCTTTGTCCTTCATTGCAAAGTTTTCTATTCACAAGCTCATGTTTTCCAACATCACCACTAATATGTTGTCTTCTGCTTTACCTGTGCCTTCCTGTCCTTGGCCTTCTTGTGCAGAACGGCCTCTGCCCCGTGAGGTCGGCGGTAATGGTTGAGTGCTTGCAGCTTACGATATGCTGCAATGTCCTCGGCAGTCTTCTTGGGTTGTTGGTGGATACTCACTGTAAAAAATAAAATTATTTTCAATGCAATGTATTAAACATTATGCCACAATTACTACACAGAAGATGCAACACTATTACTGCCAGTCTCGACTCCAAATTGAAACAAACTATGGTACATGTAATGAATGGAAAGGTTCAAGATTATAGACATGGTTCCCTAGCAGGATTTAAACACGTCTGTCAAAATATTTCATGAAATTGTTTGTCATTTTAAATTCCATGTTTTCTAGGCAAGAAACTGACAGTACCGGTAATAATATTGTTTGCTCTTCTTATCTTTGAATAAAAACTACAGTAGGTAAAAAAAAAAAAAAATGTAAGTTCTCCAAAATGAACACCGATTTCACCATTAATTTTCAAAATTAATATTGTACAATACACATTACTCTAAAGAACTTCACATTTTTATAGTTCTTATTATTATTATTATTATTATTATTATTATTTTAATTTAACAAGTGTTAAGTTGGATCCAGTGTATAATATTTTTGAATTATCTCTGACATAAGTCAACACGTTGGTATTATAATCTTTATCTATAATCACATAATTATGCTGCAACCCCTCAGCTCTCATAATCTGCGCACACTGGGGCACCTCGGCTGAAAGTCATGTCCCACACACCTCCCCCTTCTCCCTCTGTCCTTCCTGGTTAGAACAGTGAGCACTAGGAACAAGTGCAGACCACAACCATCACACCGACCCCCCTACTGCGATATTGGTTCACATCATTGGGGCTGATAGAGGTGAGCCTGGTCACTTGGAAAGTGATCCTAAGCATTTTGACACCCCTACATTTATAGCACTTTACATTCAACATTTGGACTCAAATTCAGACATTTCTGCATCTGAAAAGATAATATACAGGGTGTCCACAGAAATTCGCACTAATTGGCAGTCATATTAAAGTATGAAGCACGAACATGAACGTGTAATACATCAAATTAAAGTTCAACAATCAACATTTTTAAAATTTTGAGCAAAAAAGCATTGTGTGGACTTGTCTTCTTTTGAGACGAAAAAGGAACAAAAATGACCGTTTCTGAGCTCCAAACTCCGCAGAATCAGCTGTCATTTTAAAGAGATTGTCCTTAGTTAATCTTTCGCTTGAATAAAACTTTACCCACACAACTTACCACAAGGGTTCTCCATATGAGCACCATACTTGCCTGCCAATTTGTGCGAATTTCTATGGACACCTTGTATAATAATTTAAATATTATATATGTTCTTAATTTTATTATTGAAACACAAAATATCATATGTAATAAGAAACCTCAAAAGATGAACCTAGCATTCAAAATTACAGTAATTTTAAGTAAAAAAATAATAATAAAATACATAAAAAGTTAAAGCATTTTCCATCCATTACTGATTACTGGATTATTACTGGTTAGTACTTACTGAGCGTTTCCTTCTCTCTTTTTAGGGACATGAGGTAGAAGCGCCTTTGCTCTCGTAGTCTGAACTGTAGACTGCGGAACTCTCGCAGGTAAAGGGTCTGCAGCCGCTTGAAACGGTCTCGGGCCTGGGCTACCACCTCCTCGTCCGTGTACACCCCAGCGTGTCTGTGGGAGACAACACGGTCACAATCCGAAGGACACAAAGTACAGAACCTGACTCAAACAGCAAAGCTTTGACACTTAGCAAACACATTATATAGCTCTAAATTCAAGTTTCCTCTAGGAAGTGAAAGGATTGGGTTATTTGAACAGCTCATTATAAATAAACTGCTTGTTTTAAACAATAAATGTGATGATTGATGCAACTTCTGAATTTTATTGAATTTTAGAGTACTTTAAATCTCTATTCACATTAAAACAATAAAAAAGCCATATTTTGCTAAGAGATTATCACCTGAGAGGGTCCTCCATTTCGCTGTCAGCACTGTCCCCCTCAGTCTCGCTGTCTCCCGACCATGCAGCGTCCAGGGTCACTGCACCTCCTTCGCATGGCTCACTGTCAGAATCACTGGCCAGGTCAAGCACTCGAGCGACACCGCCATTCAGACGGGCAGCGTCAATGTCCTCTGAAGAACAAACACAATGTTACAATGATTCTCTTACAAGAAAAAGTTTTACAGCAACAAAATCAATTCATTTTCCTCTAAATGGCTTATTATTGTTTACATAAATTATTTCTCAACCCCCTCAGCTCTCATAATCTGCGCACACTGGGGCACCTCGGCTGAAAGTCATGTCCCACACCTCCCCCTTCTCTCTGTCCTTCCTGGTTAGAACAGTGAGCACCAGGAACAAGTGTACACCATGACCTTCACACCGACCCCCCTACTGCGATGTTGGTTCACATCATTGGGGGAACATTGCAAAAATTGCTTGGTCCAAAATTTTAGTAGTGACTCCTTAATAATTTATTTTTTTAAAAGTAGATAGAAACACATATATATATGTGTTTCTATCTACTTTTAAAAAAATAAATATCGCTTAGTTCGATTTTTTTCAAATAATTAAATGACTCCTTAATAAAAGAGATTAAAAAAAAAAAGAAAGAAAACTGCTGTTTTTAGAGGTTATTGCATAGAATAATGCTTGGAATTTTTGAAATTTGCATTCATTTGTATAGCACAAATGAATATTTATTCCAGATGTTATTATCTTGTTATATCTTGTTATTGACACATTTCGTAATCTAGTGACACATTTACCAAATACAATAATGAGCAATGCTGGACTTAGTTCTATAAAATTTCATGACAGAACCTTCTTTACTAGAAACATTAAATGCCCATTGAGTTTATTCAAAAGGGTATTTCAGATAAAAAATGTTCACAAAAATTGGTAATTTTTTTATAAAAAAATCTGAAATAAACAATACGAAGTGTTCCCCGGCGGAAAATGTTTTCCATAAGCCACCATGTTAGAAAATTTGATTTTTTTTTTTTCTCTCTGTAACTATAAAAGCTGTTACTTTGAAACCATCTCCTACCCCCTCCCTCATTTAGGGGTCTTTTGATAATGATTCCAGAACTTATTTTCCTCTAAATAATTTCTTTAATGCCAAAAAGAGCAATCTCCAGTTGCTTTTTTACATAGGTTTGGATAGGACGGTGGAAACACCTCAAAATCAGCTGACTTGAAGCCTCTATTGGAGGTGAAGAGTGACTCACCAAAAGGGTTGAGTGGCTTGCCAGACTGCGTAGGAATGTAGTGGCTGAGGGACTGCAGGAGGGTGTCTGCCGTCTCTGGGGGAGCCTTCTGACGACTCGCTCGTAACCTCATGGCCAGGGCCTTGCGTCCGTGCTCAGCACAGTACCTGCAATAATCCAGGTCAATTGCAAGCCTGACGAAACAAATCTCTACAATACTAACTTTTATTTATAGGACGTCTGGATATCATTACATTAGTAAAATACAGTGCTAAATTTAAAGTTATTGCATTTATTGTAAGCATTTTTATTAATAATATTGCCAACAGATTGCTTGTATACAATGAGATGTATCTTACAACACAGAAATTTTATATATCAACCTAAAAATGTAACAAACAAGGGAAAATTTAAAAAAAAAATAATTAGTATAAATTTGAAACCTACAACAGGGAGACAAATAAATAAATAAAACATCTTTAAGATAGAAAAGTCAGAGTAGCCTAATACTGTGCAGCGTTACAAAAAGGCAAGTATATAAATTGGTAACTTCTCAAAGAATTATTATCTTACCCGTCTCTTTTCTCTCCCTTGGGTGCAGTTCCCAGACACCTCTTGCCGGTGGAGTTATAAACGTAACCACACTGCTTAAACGGTGCCGAGTGGTCCTGTAGGATGTGACGACTGCAGAAGTCAAAGGAGGCGAGACGCGGCTGGTAGCAGGTTTGAACCTGGCACGTACCGCCCGAGGTCAAAGCAACCTCTGAAGAGACTGACGACTTAGCAGGGGAGGCAGCAGCAGAGCGAGGAGCGGGGGAGCGGTTCATCTGAGAACACCACAATCACTCTGTTAGAGAGTCCTAGAACATAAGATAAGGGTACATTTATGAACAATAATACTAAATGAATTTAAAATAAAATGATTCAACTTTTGTCTTAAGGGTAAGGTAACGCCACCAATGTTAAAAAAAATCCCTCTCACAAAAATTCTGAAAAAAATTTAAAATGTTCTCCTCTACACCCCCTATCAGTAGCTAAAATATCAGGTATACAAATATGATCTAGTTTTTGAGTTATGAATTTTTAAAGTTGACCAATTTAACATGGGAGTTTCATTTCTCCATGTTAAAGTAGTCAACTTTAAAATTTTATAACTCAAAAACTAGATCGTATTGGTATACCTGATATTTTAGGTACTGATAGGGGGTATAGAGGAGAACATTTTAAATATTTTTCAGAATTTTTGTGAGAGGGATTTTAACATTGGTGGCGTTACCTTACCCTTAAGCTAATGCAAATTTCTTTTGACACCATACTATACAGGAAATAAATTTAAGATTGAAGGAAATAAAAGCTTGTTGTTGCCTCTTACTTGGTTATTAAAGGCATACAGGCCTCAAATTAAAATTTTGACAGTCACAGGGAGTTGCTTGAGTTGACAATCAACATTTGGATAATTTTTTACGTGCGCGATGCAGCTGCATGAACGGGGGCTGCAAAGTAAGGATGCAGGTCCTTGATGACGTCAAAATGACGTCACAACGCACAACTATATATACGCCGCCATGTTTTTTGACGTCATTGTGACGTCATCAAGGACCTGTATCCTTACTTTGCTGCCCCCGCTCATGCAGATGCATCGCGCATGGAAAAAATAATCCAAATATTGATTGTCAACTAAAGCAACTCTCTGTGACTGTCAAATTTTTAATTTGAGGCCTGTATCCCTTTAAGGAAACACCAAAACCAGCACTCTGATATGTGCCGAGAATATTGTTATGTTTTTTGGTATGCATATTGCAACAAAAGCTGGAAGCTGGATGATATCTCACACAAGGTTGTCGGCAAGTGTTAACCAGGGCTGACCCTCAATTGAACCCGGTAAGGGCGCTTGAACTATTAAAAAAAAAAAAAGCCCTTCTATTGGCTAAAAAGTCTTGTTTGTTTATTGTTCACAATTAAAAAAAAAAAAAAAATAAGCCTATCAGAATTCATAATCGGCTGCCAGCCCATACCCATCAAATTTATTTTCTTTTATTATCTCTTTCATGGGCGTAAACATAATTAATAATCAATAAAGGCTTAGCCCTGGTGTTGTCAACCAAATAACGCCACAGAAACTTACATTTCCAGTCTTAATTATTGTTTAATTCCAGTGGTAAAAAGTGAAACAATTCTATGACAAAACAGGTATCACACATCTTAAAAACATTATAAATATGATACTGTAGCTTTTAACAGTCTGATAACATACTTTTTTTAATGTTGTTGATTTCCATGTAACTCTTCGAAGTCGCCTCTTAATAAAAAAAAAAAAAAAAAAAAATTATAAAATGCAAGCAAAAAAACTATTCTAACCCTGCCCACTTAATATGTTACAATGTTTGACGGTATTTAATAGCCTTTTCTTCCTCTGAATCTCTGCCTTGCATCCAGTATTGATCGTTTACACTCAAAAAAAGTATTACGTAGTGTACGACACTCAGTTGGAACATGTCCTTCCTTCAAACAGTCACGTGGTGTCTTGCCATCACGTTTGACACAGTCACTTTGCAGCAGGCACATCTTAAGGTCCGCACGAACCCCAGCACATGGAGATTTATCCTTGAGCTGCGAGTTTTCATCCTCGTAGCGCAGCATAGTCCCACTGCTTGCAGAACCTGCAGAACACAGAGGTGCCACTTACCTATACACCTCTTGTCTTGATAATAATTCTTACCAATTTTTCAACTTTAATCAAACCTCTAGTTTTTATGTATAAACCCCTTTTTAAATTTCGCGCTTTAAAGTAGCCATGCTTACTACGCGTTTTTACTACAGGGCAAAAATTACACTTTCTGTAATCATATTTTTACATACTTTTTTGGATGATAAACTTACATTTAAAAAGGGAAATATATAGAAAAATAGTTTATGTGAGGGCTGAGTGCCTTATTTTATGGTAAAAATGCTTACCCTGAGCACGTTTTTCTGGTATTTTCTCCGCGTCTTTCATGAGTAATCGCGAGTACGATGGCCGACTTCAAGGACAAAGGTCATGAAAGAAGTCAAATGAGACTTTTAAAAATTAATAATTTTTGTCAAAAAGAGAGTTATCCCAAATATTAAATATTCAGTATTAAAATTTTAATTTTTAAAATGATTTGCAGTGACCAATATTTGTATTAATGTATGTTCAAACTTAAATTTCATTTGAAATTCAGTCATTAAATGCTCAACTGTTAACGTCGATTTCCGGATGAGGTAATTTCCTGTCAGCATTTCGTGGTGTATTAAATGGCGGCTGATGAAAAATGGTATTTCACAAAAGCCCAATTAGCAAATACACCAAGCAGAAGATGTGGTTTAGATGCAGATAAAGAGCTTTCTTACCGACAGCAAGCAGCGAATTTCATTCAAGATATGGGACAGAGGCTAAAAGTGTATCCTTTTCTTACGTAACAAGATGAGCTTTCTTCCTTCTTGCTAGTGTTTTGGTTTGTTTGTCTGGCGGTCTGGCCAAAAACTGCTTCATTTCTGGGGTAAGTTTTTCTTTTTACGCTTATCTAAATCTTCCTTGGACAAATTTGAGTCCAAAGATTATTTATTTGACTATTTATTTGATCTTTACAACATTGTGACGCAGTTTTAAGACCAGACATTGCATGTGGCCAGCTCAGCCACCAGGCGCGTGCCATTCTTTAAAGCTAGTGATATCATGGTCTATTTTAAGCCCAGCTTATCATTATCAAGCTTTTTGATAAAAATATTAGTCAATATTAATGTTTAAGTTCATATGAAATGAATAGCCTGTGCGCTTTACTTAAAATATCGTGAATTAAATGGCGTATGCACATGCCTACATAATGCATAGTGAATCTGATGGTCATTGACTTTGGTATGATTAATTGTGCTTGGTCTGCATAAATTTGCAGCTATTATAATGTAATACTAACATCTAAACTTTTCTTAGTTAGCTTTAGTGTAATTATTTCATGCAATTATGGTGAATTTAGAAAACTGTTGGGTTTTTTGCCTTGGCCTACTATGGAATGTAGGTCAATCATAAGTTGGCCTAATCATCCTACAGCAAGTTTTTATGAGCTTTAGTCACCAACTGTGCTACATTACAGCACATTACTTTTAATAAATGCTTACATGCATACATTATAAAATATGATATCTAAACTCGATGGCATAAATGAGGTCTAACTTCGGGCCAGGCGTGGGCCAGATCTCGGTCTGTAATATCAAAATAAAATTTGTTATGCCAAGCCGAAAGTTTGACCTCATCAATTTTATGCAATTAAACAAAATCACAGGTTATTAATGATGCTATGACTACAATATTTTTTCCTTAACTAAGAAAACAGTACACAACTATGCATCAACACAGCCATTGTTTACATGCATCGATTCTACATCTTCCATTCATTTACCCAATTCCATCGAAACTCGATGGCATCGGCATCATTATTTCTTGCGGCCAAGGTTGAAGAGCAGCCAAGAAAATTGGAACACGTCATCACTGTTGCACATTGGTGTCTATTTAGAGAAGAGCCCAAACTTGACACCAAGTCTGAGGTATGGTATTGCTCTCCTTGTCCATCCATCTTCTGTATTTTTTTTAACTGGTACGGTTATACTTCCCAGTAAATATTATTTTGTTCAATATAGTTTTATTTATTGCACTTTTTTCCCAACTAAAAACATTCTGTAGTTTATTACATTGACTGGTATGCATACCTTCAAAGTGTAGCAACTATATCCTTAAAATTTACTTTTCTCATCTTAAAACAAGGCTTATGCAAAGAACGTACACTATCATACTTAGCATGGTATATGGTTTAAGGTATACTTAGACTGTTACCTTGGTGGTAAAATAAGTCTTTCTGTAGAGATATATTTAACCTTGTAATTTAATAGGTGTTTTTAATGTGTGTATATACCGGTACACTGAGTCGCTTCAAGGTGCTCTCTTATTATGCACTGATTTAAGTTAAGTGTACTCCATACACTGTACCGACAAGATACTTATATTTATCTGAATTACCGTTATGGTGATCTTATTGATGCATCCATGCCAAGATAAAGTGCACAATATAATTAAAGCCTAGCTATATCATTTTATGTCTACATTGTGCTTTTTTGATGCTGAGAAATCTCAAGGCAAGATTATACAGCAAGTCAAACACTTTTATCGCTGCTTGAGTGTACTATTATTACATACATTGTTATGAACAGAATGTTGCTGCTTCTTTGTTATCTATAGCCATGAACTCACATTGCAGCAATACCTGGAGCAAGCGCAGGAGCTGGTGTTCAACGAGAATGTGCTACTGCAGACGCTGGGCTTCGATGTGGCCATTGACCATCCACACACCCACGTGGTACGGTGCTGCCATCTGGTGCGAGGTAAGTCAACCCAGATCTCACCATTGTGGTAAATATTCAACACATACCACAAAGAATCTACAGTGCTTTATCAACAGATGACGAACTACTTTCACTTCTTTCCAATAATTAGATAACTTAATTTTTAATATAATGCTTCGTAGAAGAGTTCCCATGGAACATTAAAAATTGTTTTAATAATTTATACATCAATTTATAGTTAAAAAAATTGAGTATGTAATTTACTTGTGAAAAAACATCAACTTTTAGTTTGGCTCCATTAAAAAATAGTTTTATTGGACTATGAAAATCAGCTGTTGGGAAAAATTAGAATCGGTGTATGATATTCAGTTACATGCTCTTAAATAATATTTACAAAGTAATGTTTCAAATAGTGCACCAAAGAGCTGCCAAATAAAGTAATTTACATGTAGCCATTTTTGTAATTTCTCCATTTAAATCTGATCTTGCATATTTCTTTATAACTCTGATATCAATCACTTATATTTTTGATAGCATCATCACCAGATTTGAAGGATAATTTACTAGATTGTCGAGACTTATTGCTGTAAGTTGCAACTCTTAGTAGATATTTGTTGTGTATTTCCTTTAGTATTTGGCTGGGTGGGTCAAAAGCAGATATGTTTAAAAAAAAGTTCCAACCAATAATATGTACTAGTAATTTATTTTCATTAATATACATAATTATAATTTATTGGAAGAACCAACAAAGGTCTACTTACAGTTGTATGTTTGTTGGAGGTGAAGGTACTAGGTATACTTTTGGTGTTTGTCATCTCATCTCTACACTAAATTTGTAATCATTTAGCATAATAACAAGCAAATTTAAAAACCATACAATTTAAAGAAAAAGTCAAGTAAGAAAACTATATTTTCAAGACTTTTAGTTTAAATTTTTCTGTTTTTGCTTGAAATTATCTGAATAGTTATAAATTTTAAACTTATTTAGAATGCTAGAAATATTTTAAGTGTCCATTTTAAAGCCTTTTATGGCATGCTTAAAATACTCATTTTAACAAGCAGATAATGTTGTAGAATATTATACTCAGTTTCATTTTTGTTTTTTATACATACATGTATGTATTTTACATACTCTATGTGTTTGTCATTTCAAGTTTATAATATTTTAATAATTATTATTATTATAAATATCGTAAGTCAATTGAACATTGTGTGGATATTTTCTCTGCTGCCCCACACAGCATGGTAAATTTTTTGTTTTTACCCGAAAGTAAAACTACAACATGTTAGAAATCTTTGCCTTTAAAATGGAAATTTAATAATTTGGTGTACACATTTTAACGCTTTGGATCAGACAAAGAAAGGAGCACAGGAACATTGTTCACTCAGTTTTTAAAAAGTATACATCTTTATCAATCTTTTGGAAAGCACCTAACCATGTGGTATAGGTCATAGAGTCTGATGCTGCTTTTTTTGTCTTTGCATGACTGAATTTTTCTATCAATCAATGTTTTAGTTATAAGTAGACCATTAAGCAAGACAATTTTTTTTTTAATATGGTATCATTTATATTAAATAAATATTCATTTTTACAATATTCTCATCACTGTTCACATTTTGTTTTTAATTCCAATGTGTAAACATTATTATTAAAAATATACTGCAGTAATGATTATATTATATAATAAAAAAACACTAAAATGATTGTGCTAAAAAAATAGCATGAACATGCTCTCTGAATAGGCCATTGGGAATATTAAATGGATCAAAAAACAAGACTAAAATAGTGATAACTTTCACTTAGGAACTAAATTACGTATTTTTGTTCCACTTTGATCCCCAATGGCCTTGAATTGTGTTGCTTGATGGTATCCCTCCCCCTGCCCCACCTGATAATATAAAAGAGCTATGTCTGCGCAAGGTAAGTGTTAAGATGATGAAGGCTAACAAGGTTGGTTACTGCTCTCTCTTCCCGGCTCCCCGGCCCTTCGCGGGAGGGGGTTGCTAGGGGAGAGGCTCTACCTCCACTTCGTGCCTGCCTACGTGCTACCCACTCGCTCGCTGCTGCCTCGCTGCTGCCGTCCACCTGTGTGTTCCTGCCCATGGTGATGTCGTCCCACAGCCAACAAAGAGCTCGCGCAGACGTCCTACTTTATGGCCTCAAACAGGTGCTGCAGCCTCCCTCCCCCAATTAGATGAGTGGAATTAGGGAGGCCAGCTACACAGAGTGAGCATGAAACTTAATTGTTGTCATTCATTTCTGTTTACAGCTTACACCTTACTACTATGTGTCTACAGTATAAACCAACTGTTGTGGCATGTTTCTGCATTCATCTCGCTTGCAAGTGGTCTAACTGGGAGGTGAGAACCTTGATTTTAATTTTCATATAAGTAAACAAGGCTCAAACTGTTGATCCTCCCTCATTGACAGATACCTCAGTCAAGCGAGGGAAAAGACTGGTTTACGTACGTCGATCCAGCTGTTTCTCTGGAATCACTTGAACAGCTGACTTCAGAATTCCTGCTGATATTTGATAAATGTCCATCAAGATTAAAGAAGATGAGTGGCAAGAAGGATGACAGCTATGGACTTTTGGGACACAATTTAACTGGTCCTCAAATGGTAAGTTTTATTTTAAAGAATCTTAGTTCTATAAATACAGAACTCTAGGGAAAAATATATAAAATTTTCTATGTGTAATCCTTTGTATTTGTCTTCCTCTCCTTTTATATCCTACCCAATCCTTTGGTAATTAACAAACCTCTAATAATTGTTTTTATTTATAGGAACAAGAGCCTAGAAGAGTTCGACCAACACTTCCTAGTGGTCGACCAGGTATTCCTGGCCAATCACAGGATGGTGCTACTACGTCTTCTAGTATGATGCCGCAAGCTCGGCAAATCGTCCCAGATGAGTCAAAGAAAGTTGACTATAGAGACTACAAGGAAAAGAGAGCCAGAGAGGCGGCAGCAGCTGCTGTTGCAGGGAGTGGAGGGACTAGCAAGGATGGAAAACCTCCACCCCCTCACCCCCAGCAAAATAGACAGCCACCCCCTCACCATCACCTTGCGAAACGAGAGGCTGCAAAACGGGAGATGATGGCAAAAGAAAGCGCCAAACGAGAAGCTATGAAACAAGAAGCAAGTCGTAGCAGGGAAGGGTCAACACAAAGACCTGTAGAAGTGCCAAATCTTCACCATCTTAGCCAAGAATCTAGAGACCAAAAAAGGCCTAGAGACGTTCCAGATTCAGCTGCTGGAAGCAGTCAACAACTTTCAGATTCTTCTGCAGCATCTCTCTTGCAGCAGAAGCGACCAGAAAGTCACCATCTCCCTTTAGAGTCGAGGAGATCTCGTGAGCCATCTGATATTCCTCCGACATCGAGTCATCACCACCACCATCCTGACCAGACGAGGAGTCAACGACCTCGTGAATTGTTGGACCCCAGCCCTTCCAATCATCATAATCACCCGTCCATGCATAGCAGCAATCAAATGAAAAGGCCAAGGGAAGACCTTGGATCATTAACTCAGTCTGTTAGCCAACCTAAGAGACCAAGAGATGGAGCAGACCTCATGGTTAATAATTTAGATTCTACAAAGAGGCCGAGAGAGCCTCCAGATTTAAATAGCCCATTCAGCTTGATAAAATCAGAACCTAACGTTCAGTCCGGTAGTAGTAACAATTCTCAACATAGTGATAGACATCATCTATCAGGCCAAGGTACTAAATACCCTCAAGATTCTAAATCTCAACAACTACCATCCCTTTCTGCATTTAGTGATGGGAGGCAAAGTAAACCTACTATGCCTCCTTCAGCAAACACGTCTTCTCAGCGACATATGAACCATAATAGACATGCAAGACCACAAGAAGGTAATACTAAGAGCTATGATCAACAAGAGCGTTCTAAGAGAGATTCTCCTGGCTTACCTAAAATCCAACAAGATGTCCACTCTCTCCGTCCTAGCCATGTTGGCAAGTCTCCCATTCCTCCATTATCCCGTTCTAAATCTCCCTCTGAGCCTCCCAAGTTGACCGACTCTCGTTCTCGATCTCCCTTCATGGCTGCTAGCAACTCCCAGGAGCCGGAGAAGAAGCCAGAAGTGAGCAAGCGCATGGCTGCAGTTATCATGTCTCGACCTCGTGGCCACTTGTTTTCACCGCCGAATGATGACCATGACGACATGTCTCTACCTTCTCTAGACGTCTCTCTTCCTGAGCTTATCTCAAATAAATTTGAGAACAAGTCACAAAGACCAAGTCCTTCTATTAAACCTAAGCTTCGCACTTCTCCAGAGAAAAGCAGGGAAAGTTTACTTGCCCCTCCCATGTTTACCTCTCCGACGAGTCCTGCTATGCCTGGGAAATCTGGCCTTCCAACAACCCCTACTAATTCTGACAGCCGCAAGCGTAGACGTACTCAGAGCTCTAGCAGCAGTGAACCGGAACTTGTCCCCGTGGTCAGAAAACTTGAAGATGTTCCAGGCTACCATAGCCTTCTTAAAGATGGTGGTATTAAGTTAACAGGAAGAGTACCAGATATGATTCAACCTATAAGAGATCATAATCTGCCATCTACTCCTGGGAAAGAAACACCGTCACCATCTAACATAAAGCAGGATCAACATGCAAATGATATAAAATCATTAATGCTACAACCAATTATGTCTGAATCTGAGGATAGATCATTTTCTGGATTCTCTAGTTTGATGGAGATGTCTCACCAAGGAAACATAAAGGTTGAAGTTGCTGAACCTGTTCCTGTTCCGTCTCTATTTGATCCTCCTGCGCTCTCTCCTGATCCTGGCAGGCTGTCAGAACCCCAGCGAGTTGAAGAGGTCAGCGGAGGTGGGGAGCATCATCGTAAGAAAAAGAAGGAGAAGCATGGCAAGAAAGACAAAGATCGTAACAGGGAAGAGAAAAAACACAAACATAAAAAGAATAAGGATCGAGACAAGGCTCGAGAAGAAAAAAATTTGGAGCAACAAGCTGGTGGCTCATCAGCACCAATCCGTTTAACTATTGCTAAAGATAAGCTAACAAGCTTGTCTGAAGAAAACAAGAAATCTCCTTCCTTGTCTCATGATAGTACTTCAGGACTGAAAATTAAAATTCCTAAAGAACGCTTAAAGGTTGAGTCTTCTCAAATGCCAAGTTCAAGTAGTACTGCAAGTAGTGTTTCTCTTGGAGGTCTCAAGATCAAGATTGGCAAGGAAGTGATGAGTGATCGTAGGCTAGAATCTTCACCAAGTGATCATGTCTCGAGAAAACAACAACGAAGCAATGACGCAAATGCTGCCGCCGCCGCTGCTGCTGCTGCTTCCAGGCAACCACAGTCCAACACTGCACGACGCAACTATAACAAGCAGAATGGACACCCAGATAGGAAGGTACGTGGGGCATATTCGCGTGGACGTGGCCGAGCACCCCCCATGCACCCACCACCACCTCCACACTACCCTCAACAGTATTACCCTTACCCTCCTCCTCCCCCTCCACCTATGTACATGTACCCCCCTGATGCTCAGCATATGTATGGATACTACCCTCCACATCCTACCATGTATCAACCACCATTTCAACCTCTCCTCCCAAGGGCTGGAGATTTCCAAGTTCCGCCACCACCCCCACTTCCTGAAGGACCCCCTCCTACAGCCCCTCCCCCTCCTCCGCCCCCAGAGTAACTAGTAATATAGCTTATATTGTAGATTGCCATTCCAATTGCCTGAACTAGACTATAGGCATTGTTAGAGAGTTATATTATTGCGACTTACATGACAAAAACCATTTGGACTCTGACCATACTAATCTCACTTACTTTGCGCTGCAAATAACAATGTTGTGGGCATGTTTAACGGAGCTTTTAAGCTGGATTACATTGTACTTAGTGAATATTTTATGCTTTTGCCAATTTTATTTTTATTATTAATCTTTTAAACGCTTAAAAAATTTACAGTATTTTTATTTTATTATTTTACCAATAAAGACAGTGGTTAAAATAATTTTAAATGTAATTTAAGCTTTTAATAATGAAAGTGCTTCTTTTTATTTTTAAATTCAGAAACAGTTTTCAGCAGCGAAATCTGGAATGTAATATTCAGAATAGTAGTTCTACTTGATGTTTGAGAAAGTTTATCTTGCTAGTCTAGTTTCTAAATTCTTAAACTTGGATTTATAAGGAAAATTCTTCTGGACACAAACATAAAACATATCATTTTTAAAACTTTCTCTAAAAGTAATAAAGATTTTTACTCTGTATTGAGACTTTATTTCGTGCTAAAAAAAATTGCCATATTGTTAAATATTGGGGGGAAAAAAGGGGGGGGGATAAGCTGAATATTTTATTTTAATATTTAAGAGTACACATAATATCCTTTGATTTCATAGAAGTAAGTCATATTAGCTAGATATTTTTCATTTGCTTTATTTATTTCATGACAAAAATCTTGCCATAATCACGAGGTGCCACAGAGGCTAGTTTGCTGATGCATGAGCTGAGTTGCATGGACTGTGTCAACATAGACTGCTGCTGCTGCACTGGAGTGTGGAATCCTGAACCCCCTCCAACCATCCTTGCTTGGGCAATTCCTGCTTGGGCTTATTACCGTATCATTACTAATATAAGTTTGGGACAACTAACATTACAGGACACAGAATAATTATGTATATCATTTTAAACATGTCATATTATAAGTTATTAATTTTTACTTTGCTGTATTATTCATTCAATTTTTGTAAAGAAAAATATACTTCATTGTTGCAAGATTCATACAGTATTGTATATTTTCTAATGATTATTGTTATTGTGCTATTGGTTATGTTCATTGGAATGGTCACTTAGTAAGGATGGAACTTGATGGTAGATTTGTATTTTTGGTTCAAGATTGATAGGAATAATAGAATCATAACTGCACAACTGAAATTAAAAAATTTGACACTTTCATTTTACTTTCTGAAAAAAATAATACAACAAAATGTCACTTTAGAATTCAATTTTTAGTTTATTATTATTTAACTCCATTATTACTAGTGTCCTTTGGGAATAATGAAAAACAGGTTACTTACTTTTTATTTTGAGTTTGCCATTGCGCTCTCCTTGTAACCCATTGTTGGTGTTTGGTGTGCTTTGCAGGTTCTTCTGAAGGTGGACTCAGGTAGCTTACAACCCTCTCCTGGGTGTCGACAGTGAGTCATTCCCCCTTCTCCTCCCCTCCACCCCTCCTGTTAAACTTGGCCTAAAAGCTCAAGGCACCCTCCCTTCAACAACAAATTATTATCATTAAACGGGAAAATTTGTTAAATATTACTTTTTAGTACTAGGAAGTTTTTAAAATATATTTTTAACCAACAATGTTTTTTTGTTTTTTTCTTTGCTTCCTAAATTTTAAAACTACCTTATGTATATATATTTTTTTTTTGTTCTCCTCTTATGAATTATTCAGTAGATATTTTTCAATTCATAATTTTAAAAGAAAATATTAAAAAAATTGATCTCAATACAAATGTTTCTATTTGCAATTTTGTTTTTATTTTAAATATATAAAGAAGTAAATTTCAAACAGTAAAAATATTCAGCATTCCTGGATTTTTCATCTTTTGTTTTATTATTTGAAAATAATTTTTAATCTGAGAGTCCCGAGAGTGCTTCCCTGGCGCCCCCCTCCCCCTTCTCGGATGACACCGGACTGTGAGACGGACGCCTGAGCCTCTGACGACGGGCCACCTTGCTAGCCCCCACCCTGCCGCGGCAGCCAGCCAGCTACGTTGCTACGTAATATTACCACATTCCCCCAAAGTATATACTAAAAAGTGCTTGATACATCATATTTATTAGGGAAAAAAAATATTGCAGTATTATTGTCTTTTTTTTTTTTTTTTTTTTAATCATTATAGAAATAACATCTGATTATAATTACATATTATAAAAAAAAATACATTCATTAATCTGAAATATTTTTATGTTAATTGTTATAGCATGACATGGTCAAAGCATATATTTTAAAATGTAATGTTTTGAAACAAAATAATTAAAATTCGGAAAAAGTATAGGAACTTTAATAAGTTCTTATCAATTTCCTTTTTATTTTATTTTATTTTTTTCAAACTTGTGTTGATTGACTTCTTTTAGACTGTCAAATTTTGACATCTATAACTACCAAAAAATAATTTGATTTAAGATTTGTATCAAACAGATCTTACTGAGTACCTACAATGTATGGTTATTACGGAACAAACTAATACTGCCTCATAAAACAAAACAAAAATTACTCTGTATAATAGAATTAAATTATTATTATTAAAAAATTGTTGTCTTGGTATGTAATTGTATTATTATTAAGAAAGTACTAGCCTGGTAGTTAGTACTGTTGTTTATAAATGATTTTTCAGTAAACTAAAATTGCTTTTAATGCGTGCTGCAATTTAAGTTATTTGAAATCAAAACTAAAAATGGCCTTTTCTTCTTCTTCTTCCTTATCATCTTAAATAGGAGTCTTATTTTTATGCACCATATTTTCTCCATATTAGCTGTTTATTGTATCTCTTAAATAATCTTTATTAGCTGCGTTTTGTACACTGTATAATCTTCAGATGTAATCTTGTTACGACAGTGTTTTAATAATTTCAAAGTACAACTAAATTCTTAATTTAAAAAAAAAAAAAATACAAGCTTTTATGCTATACTTGTTTCTTGTCAGTCATTGGTTTACTGTAGAATATCAGCAGTTTATTAAATGCTGTAGGCTGCCTTCAGTACAGTTCGCTGATGGTAAATGTCGTGCCGAATGGGGATTTTCTTGTGGATGTGAAGCGAAAAGCCTTGTTAAGGCAAATTCATATGAGTGACGGTACGATTTTGATGTTCAAGCTGGGAAATCTGAATTTGTCAGCTTGACGCAACAAAAATTGTGATTTCATTTATTATTCATAAAATATGGCCGCTAATGAACTTCACTGCAAGTGCACATAATTTGTGACGCGTTGCTTGCTGAAAATTTCTTATGTAAATTCACCTTTAAAGTATATTCTTAAGGAATAACCTATGACTGATAGAAACAAGCATGGAAAGAATTAAATATCTCTTGCAGTATAATGGCATTAGAATAACCTGTTCCCAAGTATTTATATTTACTTGACTATCTTAGTAACTTTGAAATATTATATCATTAATAATTGTCAGCCAGGTTTGATTAATTAAAGCACAATAGCAGAATGGAGATTTATCTGTTAATGAGTGAAGTAACTTGCCTGGAACTATAATGAACTGTACTGTACATAGGTTAAAATGTGTTAATTGCTATATATATGTTCCTGTGCATGGCTCAAAAAAATAAAATAAAAAATAAAAAGTATAAAATATGTAATGAAAATATAAAAAAAAAAAAACAATGTATACGTCTATAAAAAAAATGTAATTTTTTTGGTTCTAAAGATAAAAATTATAAGTAAGCCACTTAATTAATGTAGTTGATTAAGAAATATAAAAGCGTGATAAATTCTAACAATTTTATGTCCCATATAATTATTATTATTTTTTTTTTTTTTTCTGACTAGTTCTTTTAATTTTGCTGGACCAATTTTTGCCTAGTCAAGTAGACTTTGGCTTTTGATCCACGTTTGAAAGCTGTGATGAAAATAATGTTGTGTAGTTGGGGTTGAATTTTGGTGTGTATGGTGCAATTAGAGATTTAATGGTGGAGTAATTTTATTAGCCAGTATTGCTGCTGGTATTATAATTTATAAGAAGGAAATGCAAGCTAGGCAAAAATTAAAAGAAATTACTAAACACAATATTTCATTCTTTAATTAATTCAAAAATTTACTTTTCTAAATTTCTTCTGGTTAACATTCAACAGCAAATATGAAGGAGACATTAATTACCAAAGTGATATATTTAATTGGAATGACTAATATATACTGAAATATATATTACTAATGTTGTATATTTGCATGTACATTTTGCATTTTTTTTCTGCTTTAGACTATAGTGTATGGTAGTAATGTGTATTAATTTAAGCAAAATAAATTTCCTTTCAACAATTTCATTACATCACTTTGGTAATTAAAACAAAAAAATGTTCCTTAAGTTGCATTTCAGTGCAAATTTGATCCTCCTTTCTAACAAAAGCTCAATAATCTGCATCTAGCTCTGCAGGCTTTGTATATAATAATAACAATTAATATAAAAAATATGTAAACAAGAATATATATTAGATAGTTGTGTAGGCAATTGTTGTTTTTGCCTGTAAATATAAATCTCCATTGAATATATACCTACATTGCATGGATTGATCTATGATGGGATTATTTATCAATTAAAATATTAGATTGTGCTTGCACATTGATCCTGCAGTTAATTAAAATAATTGATCACAATTAACATTGAAAAATATTATATATGGTATATTTGTGTCATTTTTTATTATGATTATTTCTGTTTTATTTTTAAGTTATTACAGCAAATGAGCTTGTTTTTGTGCTAATGGATAAAATATATACATGCAGTCTCATTTTTTTTAATCAATAAAAAAATGGTGATTACAAATAATTTGGTGTTATTTATTTATATATTTTTATCCTATATAGAATTAGTTAATTATCATAACTAAATTTATGAAAGGATGGGGGATATATGAGTTAAAAAAATGGGATATATTGATATTATATAATATATTATACAGTGTCTCGATTATATTAACTATACTCTCTCCTATACAGGCTTTTACAGCTCTATCCAAACATGCATTAAGGGTAAGGTAACGCCACCAATGTTAAAAAAAATCCCTCTCACAAAAATTCTGAAAAAAATTTAAAATGTTCTCCTCTATACCCCCTATCAGTACCTAAAATATCAGGTATACAAATACGATCTAGTTTTTGAGTTATAAATTTTTAAAGTTGACTACTTTAACATGGAGAAATGAAACTCCCATGTTAAATTGGTCAACTTTAAAAATTCATAACTCAAAAACTAGATCGTATTTGTATACCTGATATTTTAGCTACTGATAGGGGGTGTAGAGGAGAACATTTAAAAATTTTTTCAGAATTTTTGTGAGAGGGATTTTTTTTAACATTGGTGGCGTTACCTTACCCTTAATGAAATTTTAATATTATATATATATTTTTATATATTATATTCAATTTAGTTCAGCATTTTATATATGTCACAAACCATAAAAAGCAGGTTTTATAAATATTTTTAAGGGTAAGATAACACGAACAATCGATTGTTGTAGTTCCATTTGATTAACATGTAAACCTTAGCAACATCATAATAATTCTGAATTTTTTTGAGAGACAGTTCTTGGCACCAAAAAAAATATGGAAAAATTTTCAAAACAATCAGACGATCCAATTTTTTTTAATTAATTTTTTAGTTTAGGTCTCCATGGGAAATTAAAAAAAAAAATTGGATCGTCCGATTGTTTTGAAATTTTTTCCACATTTTTTTGGTGCTATAAGAACTGTCTGTAAAAAAAATTTCAGAATTATTATTATGAGGTTGCTAAGGTTTACATGTTAATCAAATGGGACTACAAACAATCGATTGTTCGTGTTATCTTACCCTTATATAAGTATATATTATAATTAATTTACAGCTAAATTATAAGTGCAATGAAAGCAAAAATTAAATAATAATAAAGAATATAATATAATAAAACAATTAGTACGTATACACGTATAACATATATTGTGCCTTTCTACATACATATATGCCTTTCTATACTTCCACAAAGGTTAATTTCTACCAACAAACCCATATCCCATGATATGTCTATAATAAGCTTATCTCTAGCTGCATATTTTTACATATAATTTATATATATATATATATATATATATATATATATTAATATATATATATATATATATATATATATATATATATATATATATATATATAAAATAACGGTGGGCAAATTTCCTGAGAAGTTCGATCGATTGATCATTTAATTATATGATAAATTATTTGTTTGGCATATATATTATTGAAAAAAAATTTAAAATGTTCTCCTCTACACCCCCTATCAGTAGCTAAAATATCAGGTATACAAATACGATCTAGTTTTTGAGTTATGAATTTTTAAAGTTGACTACTTTAACATGGAGAAATGGAACTCCCATGTTAAATTAGTCAACTTTAAAAATTCATAACTCAAAAACTAGATTGAATTTGTATGCTTGATATTTTAGCTACTGATAGGGGGTGTAGAGGAGAACATTTTAAATTTTTTTTCAGAATTTTTGTGTGAGGGACTTTTTTTAACATTGGTGGCGTTACCTTACCCTTAATATATAATTAAATTAATAAAGCTGCTAATATAAAATACTGTTTTTTTTTCCCGATCACTTAATTATTATTATGAATAAAAAGATATACCTGCATGATATGTACGTACCTATAATAGCTAGCAGAGCCTAAAATATATTATATATGCCTGGATCGAGTGAACATTTAATAAATTTTTAAAAATTATTGTTCCCGGACTCACAAAAATTTGAATATAATAAATTCCAGAGTATTAACGTATATATATATATATATATATATATATATATATATATATATATATATATATATATATATATATATATATATATATATATATATATATATATTATATATAGCTATTAGTTAATTAAGTTATTAGTTGGTTTTATATATAATATTTATATATTATTATATAAAAATATTAATATATTATCTAGCACGCGCGGAGCTCGCTTTTCTGCAATAAAAAATGTCAGCTCCCACACCCGCCCCCCTCAGATTTTGCTAAAAAAAAATTAAGTTTACTCCCAACTATATCCTAGAAGGTACCCTGTAAAAGGTTTTTATTTTCAATAAAAATTTTGTTGAGTTATTAGAGCAAAAATAAAAATTTTGCTCAAAATAAAAAGTGCATGCAGGTCACTCGATCGCCGCGCACGGGACACGGGAGCGTTAATAGTGAGCATTTTCCTTACTATATAGTGTTAAGAATTATTTTATATATATATATTACTAAAAATAGTTATAACTATTTTTAGTAATTAGTAGTTTTTGACTCATCTATAGCTCTTTGCTATAGCATTAGTTGTAATACTTGCAGGTTAGCAGCCACTTTGTGATATGGTACTTTTAGTATACCTTGCTTGCTACCCCCACCCTATTTTCTTGTAATACTGTGTGTACCTTGGATGAAATAATAAAATAAATAAATATAATTCGGAGCCAACTTTGTGATGCTGCCGATTTACGTTTTATTACACCAAACCTTTACAATTTTGTTATATGTAACCTTTTGGCAGTAATCAGTACATATATATATATGTGTAAAAATAATTTTTTTAAGACTATAACTTTTTTGTAAAAAATGCGCGCGCTCTATAAACACGAAGATATGCACTTCAATGCACTTTGCCAAATTTATATACACATGTACACTACTGGTTTGTGAATGTATTTTAATTTTTTTTATAATTAAGTATATTCCAAGATGGGCATTGAACATGAAAATGTTATTTAATTAAAAAATTCTGGAAATATATGGTGCAAAAAGTCTCCATGAGCTGTATGACGTCACCTATATGGTAAAAACACGGTTTTGACGCATCAAAAAGGCAATGAAGAACATAACGCAAAAATATGAAACAATGGCAGGTGAAATAGCTCAACTTAGACATTTCTGGGATTCAACCCCCGTGATTTTTAACAGTGCGGCAAACATCGTCGTATAATATCGACTATACCGCTAATGCGCTTTAATGTGCACTCGACCTATAACACCACAATTAACAACTTATAGTCAACGCTTGCTCAGCTTATAACTACAAATTTAATATAATTGATAAATGCATTATATCGTCTGTACAACATTATTTACCCAAAACGTGGAATATGTTGGGTAAATTTATTTTTACCAGGCCTCCCAAGTCCCGCGACATGCAAGGTGTCCATATTTGATAGTTAACACCCGGGAGACCATGCAAATTTTTTGTATTTTTGGACCTATACCTATCGACTAGAAATTTATAAATACTTCCAAAAAACTAAACTTAAAAATTCAAAATTATTAAAAAAAAAAAATAAAAAAATTACCCCCATTTTTTTTTTTTTTTTTTTTTTTTTTTTAGTAACATATTTTTATGTGCATTTAACAGCAAAAAGCATTTACATTTCATTTTAATATATTCGCCGTCATTCATTGTCTGGATATACAATAATTAAATAAACATTAAATTATAGTAATTTTTGAACAATAAATTTTTACAAGCTATATAAATATTACCATATTAATTATAAAATTTAAGCAGTAGAACCTATTATGAAGACATTTAAATTAAAATGTATCAAAGAACAAACTACTCCGATCTGTCAATCATTTTGTCTTGGTAGATACGTACCTACCTCAGAGTCTATATTTTACATGTTTGCTTTCACCTGAATATAAAAATAATCTTATCGACTCTGATGTGATGGCTAGTATAGCTTCTTTAATAAACACTTAAAAGATAATTTAAAACATTCTACGTCTCATCAAAGTGATAACACTTTTGATTGATGTAATCACACTTAGAGCTCTCTTTTTTTATTTAACTATAATTCAAAGATTATATATTTTATATTATGTTTCCAAAAATTTATAAAAAATTGTGTTATTAATAATCTATAATTTTTAATTAATTTATTTATAGCTTGCATCAAAACTTTATCGCTTTCTCAATTGTGTACAAACTATATGATTAACAGAGCTAGTATAATATGTACTATAATAATTATAGTTCCCGTCAAAAGGGCACAAATTTGCTTAATTTATATATAGTCTTCAAATTATAATTAGATTTTAGTATTTTTTACATATTTTTTAAAATTGCACGTCATTTATTGTATTTATAAAAAGGTGTAAATTACAGTTTTTAAGTTTTTATTAAATACTTATACTGTATAGTACACCTATATGGACAGTAGGCGTGGATCCAGAACAAAATTTCCGGGGGGGGGGGGACCGGCCTCATAAGCCCAATCAAGCCCAATGTCAGTAAAAGAAATGAGAGGGGAGGAAATGCTGAATGTTAAATCTAAAATTTTATTTTCGGGGGGGGGGGGGGGAAAGGGCAGCCACCCCCCTGAATATCCGCCGTCTGATCATGGACAGCACGAACTTTACTCCATCAGCAACCTCATTTGTTATAGCTATAGAGCTGCTGCTGCATTGCAGCTTCAATAGAAAAAGAAAGATGTAGATTTGCAATTATGGGAGATTTAAGAAGAACACCCATTCTGCCCATATCAAAAGGGTTTTGGTTCACCAGCTGCACAACTTCATGTAAACTGCGTAGTATAAGGCCTAAAAAAAAAGCAGGAGTAAATTTCGTGCTGTCCAGAGTGACAGAGTCTACAAAAAAAACAAAAAAACAAACAATAGTCTCACGACCCCATACAGATGAGCACTCTTACCTCATGCACGCGTCTTAACCGGGTTAATTTAGACGCATGCATGCATGAGAGGCAAGAGTGCTCTGCTGCCGGCATCTATATTATATATATATATATTATAATGTCTGAACCACCAAAGACCGCATTTACGCAACATAATATTATTATGCATATGGTGCATCATCGGTGTTAATTGTTAATTGATATACTGCATATATGTATTATAATTAATATATTTTATCTTAGTGTTATTTATATGTATAAATTTCTCCAAGATGAGTTAATTGTTATTATTATTAATTCATGTAAGTTTTGATATGGGTCGCGTTACTGATCTATTTATAATAATTAAGCAAAGCCACAAGTACCCCGTAGAGGAGGCTTGATTAATAAAAGGATAATTTATGAAAATTTCCCAATTGTTTAAAAAAAAAATCCCACAAAGAGCTGATAAATGTTTTCATTTTTATTTCTAGATTATACATTTTACTGATGCATCGTTACAAAACAATCAAAGATTATTAAATACACGTCAAATTTTTTTTTTTCTATTAAGATTAAATATAAATTTAAGATTCATCTATGACATAGTATGATTCGTCAGAAATTCAAAACATCACATTTTTTTAACACGACAAGAGTGACAAGTGTTTTTCAGAGGTGATAACACGATTGTTCTTAATAGAACACCGCTCATTATCGAGCGAGTACAACGTTAAAACTTGATTAGCTGTCGAGGCGGCGTCTTCTTTGCAGTCAATTTTCACGTCTTGAAGTTGAGGACAAAAATCAAGGAAAATCTTATCACCTGATTGACAGTGATAGAAATTTGACAGTCTCGGGACAATTAATATAAAAAATAATTATACACACTATTAATAATCATTATCTTTAATTTCAAGTACTATAAGGAAATTACAATATTTAAATGATAAACTATAAAAAGTGCATGCCGGGTGAATAATTTAATGATTTATTTGCTATCGTGTATGTTTATTTAATGTGTCTGGGAAAATTTATGTTTTCAATTATTCACATTTGCAGTATTTATTAAGGTGTGTAAATAGTTTTGAAAACTATAAACCTATAATTATATGTATAGTTTGTAATGTTTGTCCGATTTGTATATATATATATATATATATATATATATATATATATATATATATATATTTAAAGATATGTTGATGATCTGCATGTAATAATTGTATTGTACTGAAAATTAAATAGCAATGGAGATTGCTGTTTTTGTTTTAAAATATTATAACTATTGCTCAGTGAGAAATTCACAGATTGAGATTCTAATAATGGTATATGAATTATGAAAATAACAATTTTATGATCGCAATTTTTTTACATTCATACATTTATAGCAAATACATTAATTATTCATATTATTATATCAATGGTGAGTTAATTATTTATTCAATGGTCTAACTTTATCTTAATGATGATGATACAAACATTTAAAAAGTTAAAAAGCATCTGAGTGTTGAGAATATAAAGGGTGGGGGTTAGAATATATATAGGGGTTGTGGCACGCCGGCGCCGCCCCGCCCCCTCTCCTTCCCCCCAAGTCCCCGAGGAGCGATTGCCGCACACAAGCTCCCTGGCCGCACATTCATCTCAACTGTAGCGAGCTACACTTTTAATTAACACTAAATCGCCTAATCGCTCCCATGGTATTACTTTAATCTGGGACTAATTAGGCCAGCTAACGTTCAGTTTAATCTGGAGCTAATTCGTCTATTTTTTTAAATAAAAACAAAAAATATTTATATAAAAAAAACAAGGGTAATATTATAAGCGAACATAAAAAAACTAAATTGTTTTAATTAACACTTTTCAAATTATATAAAATAGGAGGGATAAAAAATTAATTCTTAATTCACATACAAAAATAATAAATAATAATCAAGAAAAAAATTTTCTCAATAAAGTCTGACATTTTTTTTTTCAATAAAAGCAAATAAGAATAATCACAGACAAATTATTAATAACTGAATTCGCATACAAATATTTGATAAAAGAATAATGGAGTATAGATCTCAATTTTTTTTATTGCAGAAATGGATAGAGCGTGCAAAGTTATGCTAGCCTGACTCTTTTCAAATTTTTTACAGCCCGGGAACTATTTTAAAAATAATATTGAAAGTCCTTTTTGTGACGTCACGAGGCGGCAAGTCCTATCTCGCGACGTCACAAAAAGAACTTTCAATAATTTTTTAAAAATATTTTTTGGACTCTAAAAAATCTGAAAAAAAAACAGGCTAGCATAACTTTGCACTCTCTATTCATTTCTGCAATAAAAAAAATTGAGGTCGATACTCCATTGTTAAAAAAAAAACTATTTGGAAATTTTATAAATAATAGTGACCGGGAGTTTTCTGGGAGATTCTCCTTGATTTTCGTCATGCATGCTCAGTCAGGGTTCCTATTTCATTTCATTTTTTTTTTTTTTTTTTTTTTGCCTAGCCATCCTAAATTTGACGTAACTATTTTTAAACCTCAATGCAAAACTACAAAATTAAATCTTTATATTTATAATATCGATAGTCATCATGGCAGAACTATAATTATGTACCTGAAGAATTTGCCTCACGAAAAGGTCCAAGTAAATAAATGTGTACGTATTTTTGCAGATGACTGCCAATATGCATATTGAATTATTTCTGCAGTGTTTATATACATACAGCATAATATTGAGTACATTTTTTCTTATTATTTATTTGTGATGTAAAATTCATTTTTTTTTTATTTAAGTATTTATTTTCTTTTGGAATGAACTTAACAGATTTTAAAAAAAAAAATATATATTATAATATATTAAATATTTTTAATTACAAATACCAAATTAAGCTTCCATAATAATGTCATGCTCAATAATCAAGCATCAAGCAAGAGATGTAAAATTGCGAACTCGATGTTTTTGCGCGCAGAAGTACGTCGAGAGAGAACCCCGGACGAAGCTCTACCACGAGATGGTAATTATTTTTAACAGTCGTGTAGTTGGCCGTTAGCGCTCGCTAATGACCAACGGAGGAGAAAACGGCCAGCCACATTTCCATATTCCGAGCCGGACCAGCAGCAAAAAGTAAACACAATGGAATACTAACATTTCTAACTCTAGAGAGAGAACCACCACCACTCGGGTACAATTAACGCTCAATTATGCAGTCCTCTACTGCATAACTTACACTTAATCAGTATAACATTCATGGGATATACGAATGAGTATAAAATATAATTTAAATAGTAATATTGTTATACTTAATATATGCTGATGATAAGATCGCTGAGTGGCTGCACGTACGTATTGACACACTCTAGCTTAATTAAAACGTAGACGTGCTATCAGTAAATAATAACTTCTCATGCGTTATGAAGCCATATTGCTGAATATAGGCGTCATACTACCAGGATATCACGCAATTTCCAATAAATGCTGGAATTATAAAATTTCCTAATCAAATTTTTTGATAAGTGATAGTGCCAAAAGATATAATATGACTTAATGAAAGATATGACAGATGGAGAATTTAATTAATTCGCTTATACGTTTTTATAAGTAATATATACTATTCCTTTTTATTCTGTTAATAATTAATACCGTTTTGTTTTGTTTAAGAAATTCGTTTCCAGCTTTTTCTAATTTTCTAACAACCTTTTTTTAGATGTAGACTTACATTTGTATTATTGAAAGGTTGGAAAATCGCGTAATTATTAAATATTGAAATAGAATGCTTTACTTAATTTTTTTTAGAACAAATTCATCGTCATTATATTGTATTTTTTTAAGCGTATGCTTGATATATCGTTTAATTTTCTTTCAATATTATTGACGTGATGAAACATATTGTTCTTCTACTATATTAAAATATTATACTCATGCATTTATTAACACTGCAATGTGTTCCTTGTTATATGATCTTTCCCTAAAGTTAGACAAATTTTTCGGCACCAAAAACGTTGACCCTATATATGTTGAAGCCAGCATTGTCCATGTATATTGCTCTGACGCTGAACAGAATTCTTATCATGCAGCACTCTGGTAGAAATTGTTACAGATCTATTTCGATCGGCTTTACTGTACAATAATAAGTTGAATTCATAATTTTTCAGCAAATTGCTCAATATATTGTCGAAATCTTAAAGAGGAGTCAGCGAGTTGAGTGCGCAGTGCATGACGGGAATGACGTCACGCACTATATATGTGCATACGAAAAAGTTACGTCGGCTCCTCAAAAGCTGCGCAGTAGAAATTTATGCAAGTTGCGCAATACGAGCATCTGCTGAAGTTATATAGTGTTGTTGATCCCGTTGATCCAGTCAGCTGTTAACCGGTAGACCGCATCATTTGAAATGAAAATTTGCCACGGATTTTGGTATTGTATCGAAATTTTCTCAAAATTTTTATGAAGGGCTAATAAAGGTTATGACACTTTCTGATTCACCATAATATGTTCTATATTAGAATATTTTTTAAACACATTTTACGGGAGATTGCGAAAGAAATTAAAGTTCGAATAAAAAAGACGCCACGTTTTTCGAGCGTTAGCATGGAGTAGATGGACGAAGTCATCGACTTTTAGACCCAAATGCTCAGAATTTTTACGAAGGACGGTCTCAACTGATTTCAGATCCTTATTTATGGTGCTCCAAAGTAACTTTTTACATGCAAGAGAATGAGCTTTACCATCGGTCAATTTTTCACTCACTCTACTTTAAATGAATTATTATGACTATCTGTCTATCATCACATTAAAATCAGATATTTAGAATTACATGTACTAAATATGCAGTGATGTGATATAGATCTATGAATTTAAATGTCATTAAAAACAGTATAAAAATTACTAAGAATTTATGATGCATACACGAACAAACATTTTTTTTCTTCTTCTAAAGGTTTAACGTCCTTCAATGTTCTAGTTAGCTGTAATAAAGAATATAAAGAGCTCAGTTTGAAGTAATTTGCTGGCCGGTGAGAGTTTGTTAATTATCGCTGATAAAGCTTGATAATTAAGTGAGGCGAGTCAACACGACGGCATATTAAACCTGTTCCCTGCACTTTTTACGACCTCGTTTACGAGCGACGATGATTGATCAGACCGACGTCATCTCTGACTGACTTCAGCCCAGTCGAGTATCCTGCGGGGTTTGGGGGGAAAGGTGGCCCTAAAATTGGTCACAGCATAAGGCAGAACATTTGAAATTTCACCCATTTTTTTCACCCCCTCTCCCCTAATTTATTTTTCTTGACAGGGCCATTGTTTTAGCTCGCACTGAAATTATATATCGAGAGTTCAGTGTGATCTATTTTTTCGACGATTTCGGTTGTTTTTCAGTAAACAACCGAAATCGTCGAGTTTACATGATATATGTAACTCTGTTACAATTTATATGAATAATTAAATCATTAATGGATTTTAATTTGCGTAATCAATTATTTTTAGCTGTAATAATCAATACAAAATTAGCTTGAAGAGAACGATTTCTTTTTGTATATACCTTCGAAAAAATGTAAACAATAATTCAATCAATTCCATTGGCAAAACGTATAGAGAATTATTTGCAACTTCATAAAAATATTAAAATCATAGAGCATAATAATTAATATAATTATGTAATTGATGTTAAGATCACTATTTTTTTCAGGAACTTAACATCACATACTGATAAAACGGCAATAAAATGAATGCATAATTGAAATACTCTGATTATTTTTATATCAATAAAGTTGTGATTTCTGCTACTATGGCATTTTTTTTCATAAATAAAATCTGTACTATAGTATATTTATAATATTTATAAAAAAAATATGCATCAATATTCAATAATTGAAATGATCAGAAATGTTTTAAAAAAAAGGAATTTTCAGTTTATTTTACACGTATTGGAGAAAATTAATGTGAACTGGAAGGCTTGTTTATACAGTTGACAATATGATATGCATATAATATACAAGATTTATGTAGCCATTTTGTATTTTTTTTTTATGAGTCAGAAGAATGGTAGGCAATTGGCGTGGCATTCGCGTGTTGCGGTTTGCATAAAAGCCAGGGGCTAACATAAGCGCTATAAGCTTACTCTGAGAATAAGTTTTCCACCTATTGGCATCAGTGACGTCACATCCTAAAGGGAGCAATTAGTAGAAATGGTGTGCAGTAATGAACAATTTGTCCTCCGTAGTTGGCAATTCCCTAGCACGCAATATAAGAGTACAAATATGCTCATAATATTAATTCCTTTAATATTAAATAAATGTTTATTATAACTAATTTAAATTTTATTATATCATATAAATTTGTATTTTACTAATTAATAGATTGATTTAACATTTATTTGATGATTTTACGCAGTGTACTGATGTAAAATCGATGGTTTGTGTAGCTATGTGATATGCGCGTGGTTGTACTTTCTCCTCCCTCCTAATGCGAAGCGCTAGTGTCACGGCTCTAATTAAACGATATGAGTGGCTCATCACTGCCGACATTCTGCAGTAATGAGTCCGCGGGTTCAGCACCCCCCCCTCCCCCTTCCCCACTTGCTCTTTGTTTATGACCTACAAGGGACGTCCTTTTTCTACTTGACTCCTCCCACCCTCAGTCTTATATATAATATAAATAATACATATTCTTTTATTATATTATTTATAGTCACCACGTTTTACAAAATTAAATATAAAAAGACTTAATTAGTAGCATTTTCTTTTATAATTTGAATACATAAATTTAGAAAGAAGTAAAGGGATTTTATTCAAATTAATAAATATTGTAACAGAATATTATGTTAATTTTTTTAAATTTTTACAATGCGTTATTTTATTTTGTAATTGTCATTATTTTATTTGATTATATATTCCAGTTGAATAAATTTCAAGCTATTAATAAGATGTTCATTTGCATATGGTATACCTATATATGAATCTCTGAACGCTGGAATTCATCTACACCTGTAAGATTGGGTAAATTTTGAAGCAAATTCATATCGCTTAATTTCTACTCAGTGTATTGATGAACTCGTTTGTGGTTCCCCAAGACCAAGACCATTGATAAAAAGTAGAGGAGTCCGTTTTGACTGAGGTTTTCCACAGTTCCCTCAGTCTCACCTCAGCGAATGCTGGGACGCGTAACAAGCCATGGCCTTTCCCTCTCTTATCCTCTACCCATTACCCCGTCTCGGGCTCAAAGTTCATAAAATATATAGAGTGTATCCTCGTAAATTATAATCCTACGAAAAAGGTGTTTTTTTTAACCTCACATAAAGAATGGGAGTATTTAAAGTAGAGTGAGCGAGTTCATTTTTATTAATATTTTATTTTTAAAAAATAGTTTTAGCTGCTTTCTATTGAGAAATGAAAACCAAAAAATTCCATCTCAAATAGTTTCACCACAAAAAATTCCCAAAGTTGGTGTTTCGGAGGCCTTTAACGTGCAGCCTTATGGAACATAAAACCGCGTTTTACTCCAACTTTTTCTGAACTATGGTACCATTTAAAAAATACTTACGTAATCTATGATGAATTCATTAATGAATTTTCAAATAAAATTTTTTTTTTACGGGGTCGTTTTCTTGGAAAAAAATCATGAAAATCCTTATGGGAATTAACCCGCAAAAACTTAAAAAAAAAAAACCGAAAAAACGGCTCCGTAATTTTTTTTTTTTATTTAAAAATCCATCAAAGAATTCATCATAGATTACGTAGGTATTTTTTAAATGGTAGCATAGTTCAGAAAATGTTGGAGTAAAACGCGGTTTTATGTTCCATAAGGCTGCACGTCAAAGGCCTCCGAAACACCAACTTTGGGAATTTTTTGTGGTGAAACTATTTGAGATGGAATTTTTTGGTTTTCATTTCTCAATAGAAGGCAGCTTAAACTATTTTTAGAAAATAAAATATTAAAAAAAATGCAATCGCTCACTCTACTTTAATTGCGAGTCATTTTTTGTCAAGTGGAGCTGCAGCGACAACGTTAGGAATAGTCTTCACATTTAATTAGCTTTGCTTCCGATAATGTCTATTTGCATTTTTTAAGGGTAAGATAACGCCAACGAATGTTAAAAAAAATTCCTCACAAAAATTCTGAAAAAAATTTAAAATGTTCTCCTCTATCAGTAGCTAAAATATTAGGTATACAAATACGATTTAGTTTTTGAGTTATGAATTTTCAAAGTTGACTAATTTAACCTGGGATTTCCATTCCTCCATTGCATGTTAAATTAGTCAACTTTAAAAATTCGTAACTCAAAAACTAGATCGTATTTGTATACCTGATATTTTAGCTACTGATAGGGGGTGTAGAGGAGAACATTTTAATTTTTTTTTTTTCAGAATTTTTATGTGAGGGATTTTTTTAACATTGGTGGCATTATCTTACCCTTAAAAAACTTTTTGGAAATTTAAAGAGCTGATTTGAAAACAACTTATTTTTAAGAAATCTTAGATTTATTACACTACAGATGAGGACAGATTTACAAATGAGGACAACTACATTTTTTTATGATTCGAAATTTATTTATTTTCAAAGCACATTAATTTTTACAAACAGTAAATTAAATTCAAGTATATTACAAATTTTTATTGATGAAAATTGCATGACTGTAATAAATCCAACTTACTGAATGGAGTGAATGGCGATAAAACAAAGTACGTGTTAAAGAAATGGCATTCAGCTTAATTATCGTTTCTTTATGTGCAGGCCCCCGCATTGCGCAATAAACTACGAGATAAATCGTGACTATACCTTTTCTTTTCGCGCCATTGAGCACGGGCGCCAAGTGGCGTTAAATCTAAAATAGCCAGCAGCCTTGAAAAATGGACAAACCTCTTTGTGTAATGGCCGCGGTCTCGTTCTTTTATAGTTTACTTCTCTACAAAGAGTAATTGATATTTCTTTACCAACTGTAATTTCAACACCGATTTTGTCTGTGTTTTATTGTTTTTGGCTACAGCAAGCAAATTTTTTCTTTGCATGCTTTTTGCCTCTGGTCTAGCTGTTAGTAAAGTGCGATAAAAAATGAAATTCAAAGTTTATATATTTAATTTGAAATTGTAATTACTGTAAAATACTGTAGATTAAATTCTCTAAATATTTATTATTGCATACCAGTTTTTAAAATTTTGAATGTACTCAGCTTTGCCATATTATGCATGTTATTATTTTAATTTTTATAACATTTGAAACATTTGTTATTGTTTTTCTCGTGCCTTTCTACAGGCGAATTTATAATATTAGAACTTGGAGCACAGAATTTTATAATTAGCTAAGTGACATTTTATTTTTGCAGCACTTATAATCTAGACTGGATGAAGCAATTTATTATTTTTTTTTTATAAATAATTATTTTGCTACATGAACTTCCTTTGTTCAGGATCGTTTGTGTTAATATTTTAAATCTGATAACACTATACAGTATAGTCTGTAATGCATATTTTTTTTATGGTTGTCAGACCTTCTGACCGGAAGGCTCGGGTTCGCTCTCAGGTGCCAGGTGGCTTTTACATTAATGTAAATGCCTCTGCGCTTCGAGTGTGTGCTCGTGCTTTCCGAGTAATGGTGCTTGCTGCTTGCATGTCCTTTACTGTGCTGCTAATACGGCTATAAAAGGAACGGTGTGTAGGCTTGGCAGGTCTAGGCACAAATAGATCTACTAGTCTATGCACTGCTCCTGTTAGTCCAGGCTGTGCATGGTTGTAGTGGCCCACACCATACAAGGGAAATCCCGGGACAGTTCACCAATCCACCGCATAAAATCATCCATTTCTATTAAATCACATGTTATTGGGCTTACCCGTTGTGTGATATAGAACTCATTTTTATTTTTAAATGTCTGTCAAACACAATCCATAGAATATTCAGCATTTAAATTTGAATTGAGATAATATGAAGATTACTTTTTAGATATAATTAGTAATTTTACTGTATTCTTGTGCTCTTAATTTTGATTATTAGGCACGTAAATGAAAGAAAAATGGTCTATATTCCATATTTATGACACTTTGACTATAAGAAAAACGGAAATAGTGAAAAAAATGATACACTTTCAATTATTGAACGGCATTGAGAGTGAAACTCATACAAATTTTTCAATTAAATCAAATTGAATTTCGATTTTATTTTAATAAACTTTATAAAAAATAAATAATAAAAAGAATGAAAACAAATAAAAAGAATTGTGGGTAGTAGATTGGAATTTTTACGTCGCAATCTCGTGAAACCCACATTTGTGATGTGCGCCGCTGTTGCTGCATACAAAGTACTCCATTGGTCCGTGTGGTAATCGTCCTGATTGCACTTTTGTCTTGAGATTGGCTCCCCTCTCCTCACAACATCCTAAGTAGCGCCACCACTTGATCACGTGACCTGGCTTAGTCCATGCAAGTCTGTCCAAATTATTACTTCAAAACTATATAGCAGATTATTTTATTCATTATTTCGATATTGTATTTTTTAGCTTTTAAAAAAAATAGCTATTTGTCATGTTCATTTTTTTTTTTTTTTTTTCTACTCAATTAACATTGCGCATTGCACTGAAACTATGGATCATACAATAAGCTTTCCAACATAATTATAGTTAATTTTTGTTATATAATGTACAAAAAATCTTGGATCATATTTTAATTGTTTTTATTTCTTTTTTCTGTTTAATTTTAATCCAATATTTGAAAATCTTTACCAAATATAATAATATTTATACCATGCAGCATGAATGAAATTAAGCATACATAATTTTTGAAATACTATAGTATTTTATTTATTATATCATATGTATTTAATAATAATTATATACAAAATTGTATTTGTTATATTTTATTTTTTGAAGGGGTTAAAGAAAAACGACACATAAATTCAATAAGACATTTTATTTAGGAACTCGTCAGAAACTGGCGAAATATTTTTTACAAATGTTACACAACATCTAATTCAATTGGGTTATAAACAATTTAGTAAAATCAGTCAGAAAAAAAAAAAGAGAAAACAGGTTCAATTATTTGGTGCTATTAATCGGAATGTTAATTCTAAAGTCTTCTGGGTTTATATCTCTATACGGTTGGCATCACTTCAGAATTTCAATATTTGGTCTTGCTGCTAATTGAGTTTTATTATTCAATATTTTTTTTTTATATTATTAAATTTTTATTAAGAGAGCGAAAAAAGAAGTTATTTAGTAAATGTAAAGGGATCTCTAATTTTTAAGTGCCTTCTGGCGAAGTAATGTTGAAAAAATAAAAAAATAAAAATTAATATAATAATTATCTTTTAATTTATTATATTTTCCTCGTGAATACATAAACAACAAGTCAGAGGCAGGAGACACCAAACGGTCCATGATAAACCTAACACAAAAAGTGCACAGCAACCCTGTGAAACATTACAGTAAAAAAAAAAAAAACAAAAAAAAAAAAAAAACAAGAAAAAACCAACAAACAACACTTTAAATTTTATGTATAGAATTTAAAAATTGGGGCATTCTGAATTTCTGTGTTTGCAATTTGTGGTATAATAGGTTTAAAACAGCATTGAAATGTGGCATTTTTAAATTTATCATGAGGAATATTGGTCAGTGGTGCCAATTCTACTATGTAAATTTTCTTTATTTTTGCGCCTGCCAGGGTATGAACGCAACCCGCATATCACGCAAGCTTAAAAGGTTGCCTAAATTTAAATCTGCAGGCGCGAAATTTGCGAATTTTCATTGCACTCATCTCGGAATATAATCCTGATAAAACTGAACAAATCTGGTTGGAATGTTCCTTTTATTAAAACATTTGATAATAGCTAGAGATATACTGAAATTTCCTTCTATAATTTGTATTTAAGTTTCTGAGGTTCCGAGTGTTGTGTATTGGAAATAAACATTAATAATAATATTCCATAGTTAGAATTGTCGTCTTTTAATTCCATTTTTATTAATTTCAAAAGACTGAGATCCTTTTTTATAACTACAAAATCAAAATAACAGCAAAATAAATACACTTATTGGTGACTAGAGGTTGTAAAAGCATGGCTAAGACTCCTACAATGGTTCTTATAGCTTTATAAAAACGGCTTCTTTTTATATTTTAACGACCTGTCAATAAACTGCAACGAAAAGAATGTTAACAGATCGAGTTTTGCTTTGCAAAGGATGCAACTAAATTCTGTTAAAATATTTTCGTTACAGTCTATTGATGTATTCTATTACGAGGTAATTAATTTTATTGTTAATTATTTTTTTACCTGTACAATTTGTATTAAAATTTAATCAATAATATTTTTAATATTATTATTTTTTACATAACATGAAATTTAATAATTTACAATTCACATTTAGTACAACGAATTTCTCATGGAAGTATCATCCAGCAGTGCTAAGTTCTATCAATAAAGTAAATTAATTATTAGATATTAAGTATTTTAGCTTTATTTTTTACATCATGGGAGGGATGAAGAATGGTTTTTCTGTATCTTAGACAAATTGGCTTTGATTTTTCAAGTAAAAAATCTAATATGAATCAAAAAAATTTGCTATAGTTTTTTATTTATTTTTTTACAATGAAGAAATTTCAAAATAATATGTACAAAATCATGCACAAACTTTTTAACAAACATGAAGTGAATAAATTTAATAGAAACCTTTGCACTGCCGGGTATAATTCCTTGGTTAAAAGACTGTAATTTGTACCAACTTACAATAACAATACTTGACAAGGCAGCAGATCTGTCTCACACTTGGTAGGGCCTGTACATTGACCCTTGGTGCGAGGGTCACACCACGTAGGGTCTGTACAGCGCCTCTGCTGTCTCGGACAGTCTGGGGTGATGGTGATGGTGCAAATGGTGCGGAACTTGCAGACGCCCGGGGTCGAGTTGTCCCCGCTGTTGCTGCTGAGAGCCGAGCAGGGTGGCGAGGTTGGGGGGCGGGGTCTCGGAGGGAGGCACCCCTTCTGTGCTGCTACAACTGCTGGAGTCTCCCCCCGTGCCAGGGTCGGCAAGAATCATCCCCGTGGAGGGCTTGTCAGTGGTCTGAGAGGACGAAGAGGTACGGGACTCTTTGTTGTGAGAAGATCGCTTGTCTGCCTCGTCTTTTGCCTTGGCTTCTTGCTGCGCTTTTTTACTTCTTTTCCATTTCATGCGACGGTTTTGGAACCAAATCTTTACCTGCGAACAAATATTGGAATTTTTACTTAATTAAAATGTTACTTTTTTCCAATAAACAAATTTATTCTAATCATTTTGATACTCTATATATACATTTTTTTTTTTTTTTTTTTTTTTTTGCTTATAGTTGTGTACATGTGGAGAAAGATAATACCGTCCATCTTATTAATCTAATAATTTGTAAGAAATCAATAATCAACAATTGTTTGAAAAATTAAGAATCGTGAATTATTTTTAAAGTTTATATAAAATTTATGACTAAAATACTTTTTACATAAATGTACTAAAATGTTGACGTAAAATTTATACTAAGAGATAAGAAAATTTCTAAAAGTTGGTAAAATTGTGACGATATCTCCTGAGAGAGGTAAACGTCATCATCGTCTCAGTAGCTCCTCTGGTATGGTGGTGGTAATATCCGCCATATCCTGAGTTATTGCTCGTAGGATCGCACGATTTATGGTGCCAATAATCGAGAGGATTACGACCAGTGAGTAATGGTACTTTCACGTACGATTTAGGAGCGTTAAACCTGAACACGACAGGTGTAAATTGTGAAAATAACACGCGGAATCATGACGTATGATATTTCTATCACTCACGGATTATTTTTTTGTCATTGTTAAAGATTACATGTAATTTATATCGTGTTTACAAATAGATTTTAATAATCAATTCAATTTATTCACAGATGTATCAATCATATCAATATTTTATTTAATCTGTTGGGTGATTAAATATTTTAAAGAGAAAAATGTCTAAAAATTATTAAATTAAAGTTATTTAATATCCAGTACGTAACGTATTAATACATAAAAATGTATAGATTATATAATTGGGTGTCTATAATTCAAAATATAACCCAATTTTGTGGTACTTTCTGTTTTACTTGTTCTATATATTTTAATTGTATTTTAAATATAAGAAATTTTAAATTTGTAAGTAAGCTAAGATTTTTAAGAGGGGAAAATTATTTTAACATTAAATACGGATGATGAATTGCATATATGTATATAGATTTAATTTTAGTTTTGAAGGTTTCGGAGTGCATGATTTTTTAACAACAAAGAAAGTGATCCCCACATGGATGCAGTTTATATAACATTCTCCCCAAAAGTTGACCCCTGGTCAGTGTCCCCCGATCCTCGCCAGGTCTCACCTGAGTCTCGGTGAGCATCAAGCTGGTGGCGACCTCGAAGCGCTTGGGCCTCGACAGGTACTTGTTCTGTCGGAACTGTTTCTCCAGCTCGAGCAGTTGTTGACTGGTGAAGGCCGTGCGTGGCCGCCGCGTCTTGCCGAGCAGCGCGTGTTGGGGACCACCTGAAACATCGTCAGGACTGGTCAGATAAAAAAACAGGGCTGGTCAGGTAAAAAAAACTCCAGGAAACATCGTCAGTCAGATAAAAAACACATACACCAGAAAAATCGTCAGAAATGGTGAGATAACAATGTTGATAACAACATCGTCAGTCAGATAAAAAATAAAAATAAAACGCACCAGAAAAATCGCCAAGGCAGTCAGATAAAAAAAAATCCTGACTGACAGTCAAAATTATTAATTTGTACATCCCAGTCCCAATCATTGCTTCAGAAAACAAATTATAATATATATAGAGAGACCAAGTTCAAGGTTACTACAGATAAATGGAATGGGGAAATGCTTGTAGTACCTGGCAATGTTAAATAATCTCCTTCCCCCTTCAAATCCACGCCTGTATATTCTGTTCGGAAGTGTAAGGAAGTTTATGTTCTTGTTTGTATTTTGTATTTGAATTGTGAAAGTTTGCAGACAGCTTTGACAGAGTATTGATCTGCATTGGTAAATTTCAATCCTATAAAATACTTGCACTAAAATTAATTTTCAGCAACCACCGAGAGGATTTAATTATAAAACAATTAAGACTATTATTTGCATGAAACAGAAAGGAAAGATTCGAAGTCTTTCGAATACCTCACATTTAAAGAAGTTTCAGGAGATGGCATAGAGAAAAATGTAATTTTATTAAGCCGCTTTATCAATTTTGAAAAATAATAAATTTTAAAATTATTTTATAACATTTTAATTATTAATAATATCTTAAAATCAAATCTTATTATAATTTAATAGATTTTAAAAGACTAATGCTGTATGCATGAATATTATAAATCAAGTCACATATATATTATGTAGATTTAGTATACTGATCGAACATTAAAAATATAATTACATCAATTATACATGTTATTCTTAATGAAATACATTTATAATATTTATTTTGTTCATGTATATTTAGTATTATTTATTATGTTTATTTAATCATTATAGCCTCCAGCAATGTACAGGATACGGTATATTACTTTGAATTAATGACTTGTTTGTTTGTTAACTTTAATTTTATGCTTACAATAACAAGATTAAATAATTTAAAACCATTAAACTCTTTTACACGCATGTATACTTTAAACCATAAATGTTTTTTCTTATCTTATATTATTCAGCTATAGGGTAGGAAAAGAGAGAGAGAGAGAGAGAGAGAGAGAGAGAGAGAGAGAGAGAGAGAGAGAGAGAGAGAGAGAGAGAGAGAGAGAGAGAGAGAGAGAGAGAGAGACAGAGAGACAGACAGACAGAGAGAGAGAGAGAGAGAGGGAGAGAGAGAGAGAGAGAGAGAGAGAGAGAGAGAGAGAGAGAGAGAGAGACAGACAGACAGAGAGAGGAGGAGGGGGGGGGGAGATTTTACGAGGCCAGTGTAAATCCTCGCCAGAGGGCGCGTGTCCTCTTAATTAGCTGCGGCGGTGGTAGGGGGTGGGGGGATGCGACGTAACGGGCGGTAATTGCCAGCAAGTCACGTGGGCGTGGCCAGAAGACGATTTCACTTTTATTGCAAGTCTTAAACTTTGTTTGCACTTACATAAAACTAGCAATCATTTCAGAACATTTATAAGTCTTATGTAAAGATGTAATATCGTTAACAAAAGTGAAATTTGATACATAAAAATGATCATGGACTATTTTAGATGTACTAATAAAAAATAATAAGCATAAAAATTTTACTACCAAATTTACTGCTAAATTTTCAAAAGTTTGAATCATCAGAAGTTATTAATTGCTTTTGAAATAATATTTATATAATGATATAATATTACACATGGATTTTTGAGTGGATAAATTAAATTTACTGTTTTTTTATTGAAAAACAGTGGCATCGGTTCAGCAAAATCTCTCTCTCTCTCTCTCTCTCTCTCTCTCTCTCTCTCTCTCTCTCTCTCCTCTCTCTCTCTCTCTCTCTCTCTCTCTCTCTCTCTCTCTCTCTCCACGATTTCTCTAACTTCTTATTATGCAGGTTAGTGCAATTCTTTACGTTTAGTGATTTTGTATACGAGAACAACGCCACATTAGACACTTTAATGGTTTGAAACAAGTAAAGAATGGAAGACATTACAACATTATAAAATATTTATCTTACAGTCCGATCACATTGAAATTTAAATCAACCCACACTTTGATGTTCGTTTTAACAAATTTCAATCATTTATACAAAATTTATTACTATTGACGATTTTATTCTATTACAAAAATAATTTGAAAATAATTCATTTTTAAAAAGTCAATATTATTTATACTGCACTTTAGATTTATTAGCTTGGTTTAAATCATCAACTTTCTTTATTATAATATACAACAGAGGGTATATAGTATTTGCACTAGCAGTTATGCCGCATTTTGTAATTTATCGTGTTCCATTAGGATCGAATAAGGTTGAAGGTATCACTAATGCCTTGTAAGCAGTCGATCACCCGTTTTTTTTTCTTTTACTTGCTCATGACCCAAACTCCCTACTTTTCTCTCACAGACTTTCTTCTGCCGGTTGAATTGAAACGGTTGTAAATCTTGTTCCCTTTTTGGGCTGATTGGCTGAGTAGAAGACTGTGGGAATACAAATGGGATCATTTCTTTTTATTCTCCCCGTCGTGATTCCCGGCAGCAAAATGTTGAAGGAGTGGAAATGTCCCACTAATTCCCCCCTCCCTCCCTCTTTCTCTCCAGTGACCATTGATTCAACTAAAGGGTGACAGATGAACAACCATTTTTTGTCTTCTTCGATTTTTGAGCAAATTATCTAACGTAGAGATGGTCTTATATATTATAGTGTGTGTGTGGGGGGGAGGGAAGAGAGAGAGAGAGAGAGAGAGAGAGAGAGAGAGAGAGAGAGAGAGAGAGAGAGAGAGAGAGAGAGAGAGAGAGAGAGAGAGAGAGAGAGAGAGAGAGAGGATACATCAGAGAGATGAAAGTAGAGGAGAAAGAAGAAGATATTTACGACCTTTGAGAAAAGTTTTTGGTGTTTGCCAACTTCTCTAAGAGATTTTACAGTCTCTATGGATCATTTCTTTGTTTTGCTTCCATTCTGTGTGTGTTCTTGTATAAAATAAGCTTTCTTCTCCTTACAACAAGAGCTTATGGGGGGAGTGAAATTTCTAGTCATATACGAATAACATTTTCATCTTACAAACACAGTTGGGGGGGATTATTTTAATATTAAATTTTGTATTATATTATGTAATATCATATGAGAATGTTGTGGTTTTTATAAAAAAAAATATTTGATTTTTTATAATAATTTAAATAAATACAGTTAGCTTAAGAATGGTATATAAAAAGTTAGCAAAAAAAAAAAAGTCTGCAACATTAGGCATGCATCTGTTATTAAATTATATGATACTTAAATTGTTACTACACATAATATTTTATACTTAATAATCGATAATATGTTTATATTAAAATTATAAAACCAATATTTAAGCAGATTAAAAAAATAAATGTTAAAAATTGAAGAAATAAAAATTTATATTTTTAAATCTATTGTTAAGTCGTTTTTTTTTTAACATTGAATAAATGTGATTAATTTATTGCAATAAATTCTAAAATTTGTTATTTTTTTAATTTAAGTAATAGAAGAGGAAAAATGAGATAATTATGTTAATTTTGGAAGTGTACATAAATGTTGGTATAAATTAAATTAAAATTAATTACAAGGAAAATTATACATCAAAATAAAAACTAAAAAAATATTTAATGCATTTTTAAATCTCTGTGAACTCCGATGAAAGATCCTACGTTGCTAAACTGGGGCAATTTGCAAAGAGTGATCAATATTGAACTTCGTGACAATGACGCCTGCATGGCTGCTCTGGTTACACTACGAGCTCGCCTGCAGTGTTAGAGATACCCACAGTGTTGTAGTGCTTATCCATCAAATTTATAGAAACAGAGCTAGAGGGACATATCAAATATATGGAAAGTATTAATTATTATTAGTATCATTGCATCTTTTTATTCAAGCAGATTCGGGGTAAATTCGTCTCGCTTTCCACCCAGTGAAGTGATGCACTTTTGTGTGGTTCTCCAGGCTTTGGACATCACTTTGGTCTATTGATAAAAAGTAGAGGTGTCCGTGATCCTGACTGAGGTTTTCCACGGCTCGTTCAGTCTCACCTCAGCGAATGCTGGGACACGTAACAGGCCGTGGCCACCATTGCATCTTTTCCCTCCCTTACCCATTACCCCGTCTCGAGCTCCAAACTTATAAAAGTGTATCCTTAAAAAAAAAAAAAAAAAAAAAATCAAGCTGACATAAATTGTCCATCTAGCTATATCATTTTGTTCTAAAATTATAGGTAACTAGCATTTTAAGAGAGCATATAATTATAATTATATAGCAGAGGTGATGGTGATTTCTACAGCATTTCAGCCAACTTCGATTTGTTGCAGAACAATGTGCCTAATCTCAGGGTGAGATGATATTATTTAGCCAGTCGAGATAGGGATGTGCTCTTGTATTAAATTGTATAATAATCTACCTGTATCACTAAAAGATATCCGTAAATGCAAGGATTTTAAATCTGCTGTAAAATTGTTTCTTATTAATTATATAAGCATTGTTTTTATAGTGTAAATGAATATAATATTAATACCAAATTTTAATTGCTGTAATTTAGTGTAATGTTTTTATTTATTTTTTTTTTTTACTGACATGTCTTGCCCATGCATTATACCATGTGTTTTATTTATACTAGTAAGTCATGTATTTTGTAACTGGAATATGATAAAATAAAATAATTTGAATTTGTAATATTGGACGTAATATTTAGTTATTTTGTTTTCATTTTATTGCCTCTTTTTGTTCTTTTTATATATAGATACGTCAACTAAATTTTTGTTGTCGATATTAAATTTAGCACAAAGTTTCCCCCCTTAAATTATAGGCTTTTCAAACTTTTCTTAAATGAAAACACATTATAATAATATTCCCAATTGAACGTGCACTAATCCGGCTTATCATATTATTTTTAAAGACCTGATATGCGATCTTCTTATTTGAAGGTTTCCAATGATTGTTAAAAAATGTGTCCCATCTTCAAACCCAAGTCGAATGAAGATACATGGTTCTTCTCATACATGGAGCTAAGAGTACGTGGCGCCTGCAGACGCCATGGGGCGCCACTTGGAGTGACACGTGCACTCGCGCGACTGAGGGCTCCGCCCCCTCCCGGTTCGTTTGCTATGCTAAACCGTGATAGCCGCTTGGCTGAACTCGCCCGCGCAATCCGATTTGTGTTTGCCCGCAGTTATGTGACCCGCCATGATATCCTTGACTGCAGCAGCAGAATAGGATTAATATTTATACCGAGTGAGGGAAACCACATTTGTATTGCAAACTGCCGAACCTTCAATTGTTAGTTCCTTACTTGTGGAAAAAAGAAGAAAAAAATGTTATAAATTTTGCTATTGCTAGTCCTTATGGGATCATGTTTACAGAAAAACATTGACTTTTGCAGGGAATGCAAAATTTAACTCCCGGTTGGAGAGTAGCAATATGGATGAAAACGAAAATAATTTCACATAAAATCATGAGCGCACTATGAATTATTAATCAAGCCTATACCTCGAAACAAATATAAATTTAGAAGCCAATAAGATTTAATTATTAGATTTGACCTATTTTAATAAAAATATATGATCTGAAAAAACCTACAAATATCACATTAATAATTCCAACCTCAATAAAAATGATTTTATTTACATATAGTCTATTTTAAAATAGTAAAACTGCTATTAAAATTTGACAATTTTCGCAAGAGCAAGCAGTAATACTCTTAAATATATGTGGTTAATAAATTTTATCATTTGTGAATACTGAAAAGAATAGAACAAATTATACCTATTTTAGATTAAAGATTTTATTTTTTCAATTGTGCAATTTAATCCATTTATGCAAAACAATAAATTTAATGCACCCTCTAAAAGTTTACATGAATTAATTTTACTCTTGACTGAGTTTAACAACAAAGATCTGTGAGTTCATCATGAGCAGAGAGAACAGAAAGAAGAGAGAGAGAGGGGGGCAATAACATAAAGTAAGCAGAAATTACTTGTGTAAATATCTTTTTTTTATATAAACCTTTAATTCATTTATTGTTCTAATAATTTCTTTACCATGAGAAATATTAGCTTGTAATTCGTTTTAATTTAATTTAAACGGATGATAAATGACGTCAACGATATTTGACATTTTAGTCTCCATTCTTTCTTCTCCAACAGAGAGAGAACGTTCACGACTCGGTAAATACTCTCTTTCTTTTTCTCCCTTCATTCTCTCCACCGTAATTTGTTAGCAGAGCTAGAGCTTCCAGCCTCTCCTCTTCGCCGCTGCAGCCGCCAGCATGCCAAATCAAATTAGCTAATTGCGCATTCAGGCTATGGCATCATGGCGTTACTACTCCTGACGAGGCGAAACCTTCTCTCTCTCTATATAGCTACTACTGCAGAGAATAAGAGAGAAAGCTTGAGCCGAGCGCCGGGTCTAATCTGCACATGATAATACTAAGATGATGTTTGCTTTTCTGATCTCCTGTAACGAGTTCCCTTCTCTCTCGAGCTGATGGTGGCAGAGAGGATAAAAAATTAAGTCTCATTGTCAAGCATTACAAGGCTTTCACAGAAAGTAGCAGAAGCAGCTGAGCCTCTTTGACTATACGTGGCGCTAATAGCAACAGCTAACATCGCTTAAATGATGGATCTTCGCCTTATTCTGTCGTCATCTTAACGTCATTATTTCTACGACTAAAAAGTTAAAACTTTTTTCTTTGTATGTTTGTTCTTACTAATGCGTCTTTTTCTTTTAATACATTTGTAATTTAATTATATTGTTGAATTATTTTTTTATATCCTTTTTTTCTACAAGTTGATTGTAGATCATAAAAAAATTATTTATATACTCTTAATTAAGATAAAAAAAATTGTTCTTATCGATTTTTTTTTACATGTTAGTTTACTCAACAAGTTTATATGCTACTTCTAATCTATAATGTGATATTGACACTTGGTTCAAATCAAAATCTTCAAGTGTATTCAATATCTGTTAACATTGGTGTGATTTGGTGTTTATATCAACTGGGTTACGTCAAAATCAAATTTATTTTTAATACTGATAACAAAAATCAATCTTCATGAACTCATAAATTTTAATGATGATTATTGATTACTATTTTCTAAGAACAGAAAATTATTTTTTAATTACATTAATTGTAATTTTAGGATAAAAAATATTAACGAATATAAAAGTTATTGTTCATTAATTTAAATTATACTTAATTCTATGCCTCACCTATAAATGAAACGCTATATAATTAATGAAAGTAGTTCAAAAGCAATAAAATTTATTAAAAATTAAATAAG